>CM055072.1:8973904-9207548 GCA_029204045.2 Tillandsia leiboldiana
CGCAATCCCCGCGTAAAGTTCACGGATCCTTAGGACCAACTTCAATCGGGGAAGAAAAAGTAATCCTGCGGTGCGCAAAAAAACAGCTGGTGCTGTACGTGATAGCGCATGAGCCTCAAAACCTGTATTACTAGCGATCTATCGTGGTAGTGACCCGATAAAACCATGCGTCTTGGCTTGTTCCTCTTTTGTATGTACAATTTTGCCAAACCAAGCACTACCTCTATACTTCCTTTTTTCTTAAAAACAGTTATGCCAAAAACACAATTTAAAAATAACAGTGTCACGCCCGGGGGTTTTGTTTGTAGCGGAAACCCGATTCGTAAAAGTTGAATATTTGATGTTGTAAATTTTTTTTTTTTAAAAAGAAGAAACCCCTCTCCCCGGCCGTGACCAGACCGCCACAATACACGGTCACTCTGCAAAACGGGCAGTGTCTCCCTGTACATGACACGGCGTAGCGTTCGGTACATGTTCTAACGTGCGCAACCAATCAATCACAACAACGTACATAACCAACCAGCATTTAAAACTGATAAAATAAAAGAAGATCACATGGCCGATCGTTTTGGAAGGATACATCCACAAATTTGAAAGGGCGCCTACCCGGCGCTTACGTTTTGAAAGATAGTTGTCAAAATCAGCATGAATCCACAAGGTTTGAAAGCGGTGCCCACCCGACACCAAGTTTTAAAGACGGTTTTCGCAATCCTTTCTTTGGCTTCTGCCTTTTTGGTTTTTAAATGGCCGATAGAAATAAAAGGGAAAAAATATTGTACCAAGGGCACTAAATGTAGCCCGTACCGACATCCATGCCGACCCCACGAGGGTCATGCGAACCACTCACATAAACTACAGAGTAATGAAAAGCGAGAATAAAAGAATAAATACAGTCCAGGGTCCCCAGCGACCCAGCTGCTCCTGTCCGTCCTCACCGCCGCCTACCTCTCTCCCATCTGGACCCTGTCACGAAGTGGGATGTCAGTGACGCAGAAATAGTAAGGCAGGAGGATATAGTAAAACAAACCGTGAAGACAACTGGAGCAGCCATCCTCCCAAGGAGGAACGGCAACCTGTACACTTGCATCCTGTAATACCCGGGCACGTCGGACAGCTAAACCGACGGCCCGCACCTACCTGCAGCAGCACCGCGACCGCGCGGACAACTAAACCGGCGGGTCGCTCCGCTCGCACCTCGGCACCTCAACCCCACAGCTAATAAGGGGCCCCACTACGTCACCTCGTGGGTATACACGGGTCCTACGACCTCTTTCCGGAAAAGTGCACCCCTCACGGTGGCCAAACCGCGGGTGCACGTGTTGCAGCCTCGAGCACAGTAACCACAATGTATGAGCAATAGTAATGCAGTAATCTCAATGTATATGAAATAGTAAGCAGTAGTAACCATGATGCATGAATCAGAATAAGGTAGAGGGTGGTAAACTCATGTTGCCCTACTATTAGCATAGTCGAAGGAAAGACGGTAGCTGAAGCATCAAAACACGAGACTACGTGACTATCAATGTGTAGCAATAATCCGTAGCATCTAGAATAATGATTACTGAAGTGAACGGTAACATATAATATTTGAATTAAAACAATCAATGTGGTTCGGTGCCAATTATCACACTCAACCCGTTAACATGCATAAGCCATCACCCATCAATATTTAACCCCAGTATACTTAGAATTTACCCCGTCCAATATGATAGAGTTAGATGCTAGAACCAAGGAAATAAAACCCACCTGACTGAAGGCCGATCCCGAACTCCCGTTAGACTACCGGGAGGCTGGTGTTGAACTGCTGGGCCCTGAACAGAGACTGTAGTCAGAACTAGACTCACACATACCATCCTGACAACACAATAGTAACGTGTCTCTAATACGGTTCGATACAGCCGTTTTATCGAACGGAATCCGATACCCGATCAACGAGAGTCTACGGAACTCCAACAAAATGGCTAGCGGGTGTATATGCACTGTTTAAAGACAGCTATCAAGTCCAATTTACAATTTAGTCCAATATGTTTTTAAAATTGCATTATATTCCTTAATTAATTGACTATTTCAGCTTGTTCTTGTAATCCGGGGGTCCAAATCGACGCCGTAAGTTTCAGCGTGTCCGTTACAACGAGACCCAGGCCGTGCTCACAAGAAATGGGCCGAGACCAAGCCCAATACCAAATTGGCCCATTTCCTTAGGTTCGATTCGCAACTATGCTTAATCCCAATATCTACTTGGTCGATTACAGAGATAACTGAAGCATCATGTACAGGAAGGTAAGTGGAGTTGAGGGCTCACCTGAGACTGGCCGGGAAGTGGCCGGAACAGCGGCCGGAGAGAGGCTGGAACTCGGGCTAGGGCTCGGGTTGGTGTTCTTGGAGCAGCACTGGTCCAGACCTGGAACCAAGGTGAGCATGGGTTAGTGGAGGTCCCCAGGAGGTTTCGGGTCCATGTGGGGTCGAGCCCGGCGGCCGGAGGCGGCGGCGGCCGGAGGCAAGCCCGATGTGATGCTCTCGGGTGCAACTACGGGAATCCAGAACCCGACGTTAGGCTCTACATGCAAATGCATGGAAGGCATCCCCCAGACCTAAGGACCTTACCTGGGTAGCTTTCCCACTGCGAGAAGCCCCGGCGATCGCCGGAGACCGAGATCTCCCAAGCTCGGTGAAAGAACGAAGCCTCTAATGGCGGAATCCGGCCGGCGAGGCCTGGGCCGGCGCAAGGGGACCAAAGCTTCCCCTCGGTGTCAGGAGGCTTGGTGCAGTGGTGGCCGGCGTCGGGAGGGCGGCGGCGGCGCCGGACGGCGACGGTCGGCAAAGATGCCAATAACCCGATTCCTAGGGCTTTCTCGTTTGGGCTTGATCTTGATCCGATCGGGATACAACTTCGGGGAAGTGTTGCAGTCGCTCAGAGGAGCCGGATCAACGGTTCTGATCTCGATCTGGATGGCCGGAAGGAGCCCGCGCCCGTGATCGGTCTAAAAACGATAATCCGGCGATGATGGTCCCCCGCCGGAGATCGGGACGACGGCGCCGGCTGGGCCTGCACCCGAGAGGTCTCTCGGTGTCAGCAACACCTTGGTAGAGTCTAGGTGCAAGAATAACAAGAAAAAACCTAAGAGCTTACCTCGCCGGAAAACCAAGAAGAAGGAGGGAACGGCCGCGGCGGCGCGCGGCGGCGGCTGGGTCCGAGGTCACCTTGGCTCGGATGCGGCTTCACGAGGGACCTCACCAGACTGGGTTTTGACCCTCCAAAACCTTCCTGGACACCCTCTCTCCGAGTCGCCCGAATCAAGAGGTGTCTTGATCTTCTTCTTCTCCGGCGACGTGGAGGCGGCGCCGGCGCTAGCTTCGGTTGCGAGGAGCACGCAGAGAGGGGAGGAGGTTTGTTGAGGTGCGGCTAGGGCAGAGCCTAGGCTTAGGTTTCCTTGTGCATGGAAACCCTAGCCGTACCCATGCTTATATATATAGCATTTGCTACAATTGCCATTTAGCCCCTCCAAGTCTTGCCATTTGCTATTAGGTCCCCTACAGTAGCTTTCCTTTGCACTTAAGTCCTTATCCAAGAACTGGCACGAGAAACGAGGCAACTTTAATAGGGTTTTAAGTGTAAATATCCCATTTTTCGCCCTATTTCACGTATTTCGAGGCGATCCGGTCGCCGAAACGGAAAATGGACTGCGCCATGACGTCCGGCTCGACGAGACCTATCAGGTAGTGATCTCAGATTTTTGCGAAACTGCCGGATAAAATCTCGGTCCATAATAACTGTGTCAAAATACAGTTTTCGCGCTTTTCGAGATTCCAGAGTCGTCAAACAGAATTTTCGACTGCGCCATTACGTTCAGAACATCGAAACGGATCAAAACGACTACCTGAATCACTATGTTCGGGCTCCCGAACAGTGAATTAGTCAGCGTTGCAACCGCCGTAGTCCCGAAATTGAGGTTACTTGTCATCTACAGTGGCCACTTAAGTGACACTGTGCACAGGCACTGTTACAATGGTTGCGTTTATTCACTTGCTTCTTCATGGGTTTCTGGAAGATCCGACCGTCAGATCGAAAAGTGCTGAATATGAATCTCGCTCAGTTCGACGAGACGATCGCAACGGTCAACTCGGATTTCCAAGATCATGTCCGGATTGGAACGTAGCCTTTTTGTCTCGCAAAACGTGCAACTCGCACACTGGCAATTGACTAATAAGTCAACATAGGTCTTTTGAACCGAAACGACTACGATTCAGCTTTTAATCTATTTATTAAAAATAAAATATTTTGAGTCTTTACATCACTTACAACTTAAAAGAAGTTTCGTCCCCGAAACTTACAACTTAAAGGAGTTTCATTCCCGAAGCTTACATCCTGAAGTCAAACTCTATGAAAAGGCTCAAAAAGTTTACTCGAGGGCTACAAGTCAGTCGCAAGGTATCTACAACTCCCAGGCTACTAATTTAGACCCAATCTGATACTCCCCATTACAGGGCAGAGTATTTTCTCAGTTCTTTCGACAGTCCATTGCCTGCAGCCTACGTGCTTACCCAAAGGAACAGCGAAATACCCTAGATCCGTCGCCAACAACTAGTTGGGGACGTAACTCCTATCGGAAGGTGTATCACATACCTCCCAACACGACCTCAGTGCTAAAAACATAACCTTTATCAAGGATTACTACCACCTCGTGGTCACACCCATCACCATGACTAACGCATAGGCGAGTCCACGTCGATCCACAGAATCTGTGCAAAAGGTGGGGTCAATTTGCATCCGCCCCAAGCAGGGTTACTATCGGCCCATAGGCCAACGAAATAAGACATGGAGACACTGAAAGGTCGGCAACTAGTTCAACCTCTAAGTAAACTGTGAGGCTAGTGCAACAATAGCAGTCATCTACTGCCGTGCCATCAGCTGGACGATTACGAAGAGAACAGTGATTTAACCCTTAACCCCCGTCACTGATCCGAGCACTCTGGATCCATGAAACATCAAGCCCACAGCCGAAACCTGGCCGCGGTTAACCCTGCACTAACAATGATCCCAAAATCAGAGTGCGTACGACTAATAACCGAAACAACGAGACTCAACGGTGTGAAACACACTCGGGGCTCCAACCCATTATGCCAATACCCTGCGCTCTCTCGTGAACGCAAGTCACCCTAGGGCTCGCTCCTAACTAAAATACCCAGGTATCGGACCGGGAAAGCGGAATTTCGTGCATCTGGAGATCGTGCAATTCACGTACCGGTGTGCAAATCGCTAAGGTTAGATCTGCTTCCTCGCCCGTAAGCACACTAGACCGGAACAGTCGACAACCGAAAGGTAGAGCTAAAGGTAGGGGAGGGGGGGGGCTCGCAAGGGTCTGGTAGGGTCGGGTTGCTCCGGCCCCAAACGGTGCTTCTATAGTCAAGGGAAGGGAAGGCAACAAGGAAAATATAGAAAAACTAAAATAGAAAAAGTACCTGTCATTCCCTATTTCGGGACGACGCGTCGTTCTACCGGCGGCGGCCGGGGGGAGTCCGCCACAATCCTTGGGCCAGCGTCGCACGCGTGTTGGGAGGGGGTTTGCTGTCTAAAGAGCCAGCGCATCGTTGGTCGTCGGGCGAGTTCTTTGTCTGCACGGGGGACCGCCGCCGCTCTCTGTTCTTCTTGGCGGGTGGTGGCACGGCGGCAGAGGCGGGTGTGGGCCCTTGGGGGCAGGAGAGGTGATTGTGATCTGGCAAACCGCACCGGTACAATAGTGGTACCTCCAGTGCATTCCGTCACTGGGTGCGCGCCCTTGCAGATGACGCAGGATCCCGGGTTGCCACGTGCGCGCTCCCCCTTAAGTCCTCGTCGAACCTTTGGTGCTTGCGTAGGGCGTGGATTAGGTCGGACTCTCTGGATCGGTGCCCCCTTGAGGGTGGACGGGTGGCGGTTCCCTTGGGCTCGACATGTCGCGGCGCCGGGGGTCTTCTGACAGACGGCTTCAGCGGGCAATCCTCAACGCGTGTGTGGCCCGGCCTGCCACATCGTGAAACAGTGTCCGGTCCCGCCAGGGCAGCTCTCATGAGGTGTCGCGTTGCCGCATATGACGCACCGTTTCTGCGGCCTAGGTCTCCTCCTCCGTCGTCTGCCCGAGGGTCTGCCCGCTCTCGGGCGTTTGCCTCGCACGGGCCCCTCTGATGGGGGTCCCGGCCGACTCGGGGTAAGAGCATTCCTGCCGGGCGCACTCTGCGTTGGCGTGCCACGGTCAGGTTAGTAGCCTCCTGGACGGCGGGAGGGCCCGTCGGTGGCATCCCGGGAGGGGCAACGCTTCTGCTGCCCGCCCCGGAACCGGTCGGACGCCCTCGAGTTCCTGTGTCAGCATGCTCAGGCGCTCCGCGAGAGTCAGCAGTTGCCCAGCACGTCGCGCAGCTGGTTGCGGAGCAGGCGATTGGCTTCGTCGGCGATGTCCATTTCCGGCGTCGGTTGCTGGCTGAGTCGGCCCCTCGATCTGAATGCACACAAAGAAGGTCGTCTTTAGTCTTTGCAAATCATCAACGGTACATCGCACCTCTTAGCGAGGGAAAGGACTCGGACTCTGACTCTGTGTCCCCGGCCGATGATCTAGTACGGGCCTGTCTGTCATCACATCACAAGAGTCAACTTTAGACTACCCTACTAACAACATACCATAAAGTGAGAGAAGGGACTCAACATTTCCCCCCCCCCTCGGTCACTCACGTTCTACAGTCCTATGCCCTACCCATTTCATTCGTATGTAGGCATGTGAGGTTGTCCACGGATGTCGGCACTAACTGTTGTTGATTGAAAGAACTCTCTGATACCATTTTAGTCTGTCACGCCCCGGGGGTTTTGTTTTAGCGGAAACGATTCGTAAAAGTTGAATATTTGATGTGTAAATTTTTTTTTTAAAAAAGAAGAAACCCTCTTCCCCGGCACGTGCCAGACCCGCCACACATACACGGTCACTCTGCAATACGGGCAGAGTCTCCCCTGTACATTGCACGGCGTAGCGTTCGGTACATGTTCTAACGTGCGCAACCAATCAATCACAACAATCGTACATAACCAACCAGCATTCTAAACTGATAAAAGAAGATCACATGGGCCGATCGTTTTGGAAAGGATAAATCCACAAATTTGAAAGGGCGCCTACCGGCGCTTACGTTTTGAAAGCTAGTTGTCAAAATCAGCATGAATCCACAAGGTTTGAAAGCGGTGCCCACCCGACACCAAGTTTTTAAAGACGGTTTTCGCAATCCTTTCTTTGGCTTCTGCCTTTTTTGGTTTTTAAATGGCCGATAGAAATAAAGGGAAAAAATATTGTACCAAGGGCACTAAATGTAGCCCGTACCGACATCCATGCCGACCCCACGAGGGTATCGCGAACCACTCACATAACTACAGAGTAATGAAAAGCGAGAATAAAAGAATAAATACAGTCCAGGGTCCCCAGCGACCCAGCTGCTCCTGTCCCGTCCTCACCGCCGCCTACCTCTCTCCCCATCTGGACCCTGTCACGAAGTGGGATGTCAGTGACGCAGAAATAGTAAGGCAGGAGGATATAGTAAAACAAACCGTGAAGACAACTGGAGCAGCTATCCTCCCAAGGAGGAACGGCAACCTGTACACTTGCATCCTGTAATACCCGGGCACGTCGGACAGCTAAACCGACGGCCCGCACCGTACCTGCAGCACCGCGACCCGCGCCGGACAACTAAACCGGCGGGTCGCTCCGCTCGCACCTCGGCACCTCAACCCCACAGCTAATAAGGGGCCCCACTACGTCACCTCGTGGGTATACACGGGTCCTACGACCTCTTTTCCGAAAAAGTGCACCCCTCACGGTGGCCAAACCGCGGGTGCACGTGTTGCAGCCTCGAGCACAGTAACCACAATGTATGAGCAATAGTAATGCAGTAATCTCAATGTATATGAAATAGTAAAGCAGTAACCATGATGCATGAATCAGAATAAGGTAGAGGCGTGTAAACTCATGTTGCCCTACTATTAGCATAGTCGAAGGAAAGACGGTAGCTGAAGCATCAAAACACGAGACTACGTGACTATCAATGTGTAGCAATAATCCGTAGCATCTAGAATAATGATTACTGAAGTGAACGGTAACATATAATATTTGAATTAAAACAATCAATGTGGTTCGGTGCCAATTATCACACTCAACCCGTTAACATGCATAAGCCATCACCCATCAATATTTAACCCCAGTATACTTAGAATTTACCCCGTCCAATATGATAGAGTTAGATGCTAGAACCAAGGAAATAAAACCCACCTGACTGAAGGCCGATCCCGAACTCCCGTTAGACTACCGGGAGGCTGGTGTTGAACTGCTGGGCCCTGAACAGAGACTGTAGTCAGAACTAGACTCACACATACCATCCTGACAACACAATAGTAACGTGTCTCTAATACGGTTCGATACAGCCGTTTTATCGAACGGAATCCGATACCCGATCAACGAGAGTCTACGGAACTCCAACAAAATGGCTAGCGGGTGTATATGCACTGTTTAAAGACAGCTATCAAGTCCAATTTACAATTTAGTCCAATATGTTTTAAAATTGCATTATATTCCTTAATTAATTGACTATTTCAGCTTGTTCTTGTAATCCGGGGGTCCAAAATCGACGCCGTAAGTTTCAGCGCGTCCGTTACAACGAGACCCAGGCCGTGCTCACAAGAAATGGGCCGAGACCAAGCCCAATACCAAATTGGCCCATTTCCTTAGGTTCGATTCGCAACTATGCTTAATCCCAATATCTACTTGGTCGATTACAGAGATAACTGAAGCATCATGTACAGGAAGGTAAGTGGAGTTGAGGGCTCACCTGAGACTGGCCGGGAAGTGGCCGGAACAGCGGCCGGAGAGAGGCTGGAACTCGGGCTAGGGCTCGGGTTGGTGTTCTTGGAGCAGCACTGGTCCAGACCTGGAACCAAGGTGAGCATGGGTTAGTGGAGGTCCCAGGAGGTTTCGGGTCCATGTGGGGTCGAGCCCCGGCGGCCGGAGGCGGCGGCGGCCGGAGGCAAGCCCGATGTGATGCTCTCGGGTGCAACTACGGGAATCCAGAACCCGACGTTAGGCTCTACATGCAAATGCATGGAAGGCATCCCCCAGACCCTAAAGACCTTACCTGGGTAGCTTTCCCACTGCGAGAAGCCCCGGCGATCGCCGGAGACCGAGATCTCCCAAGCTCGGTGAAAGAACGAAGCCTCTAATGGCGGAATCCGGCCGGCGAGGCATGGGCCGGCGCAAGGTGGACCAAAGCTTCCCCTCGGTGTCAGGAGGCTTGGTGCAGTGGTGGCCGGCGTCGGGAGGCCGCGGCGGCACCGGACGGCGACGGTCGGCAAAGATGCCAATAACCCGATTCCTAGGGCTTTCTCGTTTGGGCTTGATCTTGATCCGATCGGGATACAACTTCGGGGAAGTGTTGCAGTCGCTCAGAGGAGCCGGATCAACGGTTCTGATCTCGATCTGGATGGCCGGAAGGAGCCCGCGCCCGTGATCGGTCTAAAAACGATAATCCGGCGATGATGGTCCCCCGTCGGAGATCGGGACGACGGCGCCGGCTGGGCCTGCACCCGAGAGGTCCTCTCGGTGTCAGCAACACCTTGGTAGAGTCTAGGTGCAAGAATAACAAGAAAAAACCTAAGAGCTTACCTCGCCGGAAAACCAAGAAGAAGGAGGGAACGGCCGCGGCGGCGCGCGGCGGCGGCTGGGTCCGAGGTCACCTTGGCTCGGATGCGGCTTCACGAGGGACCTCACCAGACTGGGTTTTGACCCTCCAAAACCTTCCTGGACACCCTCTCTCCGAGTCGCCCGAATCAAGAGGTGTCTTGATCTTCTTCTTCTCCGGCGACGTGGAGGCGGCGCCGGCGCTAGCTTCGGTTGCGAGGAGCACGCAGAGAGGGGAGGAGGTTTGTTGAGGTGCGGCTAGGGCAGAGCCTAGGCTTAGGTTTCCTTGTGCATGGAAACCCTAGCCGTACCCATGCTTATATATATAGCATTTGCTACAATTGCCATTTAGCCCCTCCAAGTCTTGCCATTTGCTATTAGGTCCCCTACAGTAGCTTTCCTTTGCACTTAAGTCCTTATCCAAGAACTGGCACGAGAAACGAGGCAACTTTAATAGGGTTTTAAGTGTAAATATCCCATTTTTCGCCCTATTTCACGTATTTCGAGGCGATCCGGTCGCCGAAACGGAAAATGGACTGCGCCATGACGTCCGGCTCGACGAGACCTATCAGGTAGTGATCTCAGATTTTTGCGAAACTGCCCGGATAAAATCTCGGTCCATAATAACTGTGTCAAAATACAGTTTTCGCGCTTTTCGAGATTCCAGAGTCGTCAAACAGAATTTTCGACTGCGCCATTACGTTCAGAACATCGAAACGGATCAAAACGACTACCTGAATCACTATGTTCGGGCTCCGAACAGTGAATTAGTCAGCGTTGCAACCGCCGTAGTCCCGAAATTGAGGTTTACTTGTCATCTACAGTGGCCACTTAAGTGACACTGTGCACAGGCACTGTTACAATGGTTGCGTTTATTCACTTGCTTCTTCATGGGTTTCTGGAAGATCCGACCGTCAGATCGAAAAGTGCTGAATATGAATCTTCGCTCAGTTCGACGAGACGATCGCAACGGTCAACTCGGATTTCCAAGATCATGTCCGGATTGGAACGTAGCCTTTTTGTCTCGCAAAACGTGCAACTCGCACACTGGCAATTGACTAAATAAGTCAACATAGGTCTTTTGAACCCGAAAACGACTACGATTCAGCTTTTAATCTATTTATTAAAAATAAAATATTTTGAGTCTTTACAAAAAGGGAGAGGAAGGTCGGACACCATGATCCAGCAACATTCCCTACCTTAGTTAGATTACCCACCTCAAACGACGAAGAAAATGATGCACGAAAACTTTCAATATCGCCTCGAACCTAGCCCGAATATAAACTACACAAAAAAACATTGTTAACAACATCATCGTGATAAAAAAAACACTAAAAAAAGGGAACGAAACGGGCCAAAAACGGAGCTACTGGGCTTTCCGGTTGGGCGCTGGTGCACGGCCCCTGAAGTGAACCGGGTTCACGGCCAGCAACTGCGGCGGCAAGAACCGGGCGCACTCCAGCGGTGGACCGTGCCCAGGTGGGCTGCGCTGGGCCGCGAGCGCGGAGAAGGCCGGGTTCGCAATTTGGGCCGGGCCACTCAGGGAGAAGAAGCGCGCACCGGGTCTACCGTTGTCACGCCACGGGGTCGAACTGCGACCCGGGCTCGCCAACAGATCCGCCGTCTGTACGGAAACTGCCGCACAGACGAAGCGTCTAACCTGCAGAAGAGATATAAAGCTATACAAGTATCAGAGATGTAAGGAAGCTAAACAGAAAAAGAAGTAGCTGAAACACTAAGTGATAAAAGTCCAAGTACACTAGTCCACTAACTCCCCAAAACATAGGTACAGAAACACTATCTGGTACAAAAGTGGAAACCAAAAAGTACATGCGACTCTAACACTGACTCCACAGACTCGGGTAGGAACTAGTCGGCCACGCCCTTACCCCGGTCTGAAAACTCCGAACGAGCCAAACCTGGAACGGTCACCTCAGGAACACCTGTCATCACAGTGGGTGTGAGATCTACTGCCACAGGCAGATCTCAGTGGGTACCGACGCCAAAACCCACGGTATGCCCACTAAGTCTGCTGGAGACAAAAATCAGATAGATAGATAGATAGATAGATAGATAGAATATGAATGCTGAAAATGAATCTACCACTATATGTCTCGATGCAATGCAGGAAACAAGTTCTCAATCTCTCACACGGGAGGCCTGGAATTTCTGTACGACTGTCACCTACAACCCTATCAAACAAGAACAGGCTGTAGGCATAGCCGCCTATAACTTCCGCCCCCGAACTGGAAAATGCTACAACTCTCACGTGACACTAGAAGGTCATCTCAATTTCATTCAAGTAGCCACCTGGTAACTCGGCCAGGGGTAGGTATCATTTGGTAACTCGGCCAGTGATATGTATCCTTCTGGTAACTCGGCCAGTGATATGCATCCATCTGGGAACTCGGCCAGTGATATGCCTTCGTCTGGTAGCTCGGCCAGTGGTATGTATCCCTCTGGTAACTCGGCCAGTGACATGTATCCACCTGGTAACTCGGCCAGTGATATGTATCCACCTGGTAACTCGGCCAGTGATATGTGTCTATCTGGTGACTCGGCCAGTGATGTGTACCCCTCTGGTAACTCGGCCAGTGGTATGCATTCATCTGGTAACTCGGCCAGTGATATGCATCCATCTGGTAGCTCGGCCAGTGGTATGTATCCCCATGGTAACTCGACCAGTGATATGTGTCTATCTGGTGACTCGGCCAGTGATATGTATCTCTCTGGTAACTCGGCCAGTGATAGGCATCCCTCTGGTAACTCGGCCAGTGATCTGCATTCATCTGGTAACTCGGCCAGTGGTATGTATCCCCCTGGTAACTCGGCCAGGGATATGTATCCATCTGGTAACTCGGCCAGTGATATGCATCCATCTGGTAGCTCGGCCAGTGGTTTGTATCCTCCTGGTAACTCGACCAGTGATATGTATCCACCTGGTAACTCGGCCAGTGATATGTACCCACCTGGTAACTCGGCCAGTGATATCAATACAACTACGCCTGCGGAGCGTGCCTCGAGGGGAGCGACCCCGCCGAGTTTCAACATGTCTCATCTGTCTCAGCAAATAGCATATGCCGGCTAAAGCCCGCGATCAACTAGATCGGGAGAACACGAATGTTCAACTGACAACACTCACACCCGTGTCTAAGTCGGAACAACATCCCTCGACTAAGGTCTGAAAAACCCTTTAACATCCTGAACCCTCTACCAACTCTGACATAGCACATACCCAACATAGGTTAAGGGTCAGATCCTGAATAAAGTGTTTCTCACCACATACCACGGCTGTCCGGCAGTCATCAGATAATGAAATTAATGCAAAAGGGGACACGATACCTTGCATTCGGAAGCATTAAGAGCACACCATGCCTTTGGAAGAAAACCAACCCACCTGGGATAAATCCGCGAAACTGTGCGCCAAACGGAGGTCCCGAAGCGATCCCGCAGCTCCACGCGGCAAAACACGCGCCACCGGCCACGTAGGAAGCCAACACTAAGCCACAACTGCGAGATAAGAAGAGGAACCGGGATCAGAAAACCCGCGGTCGAAAACCGCGCTCCCAAAAGACAAAAGAAACCCATCGGGCGACTAAAACGCCGTGCGTGGCGCGGAAAACCCAACCGGCGACGAAAACGCCGCGCGTGGCGCGGAAAACCCATCGCGCACACGCCGCAGCGCGTCGCCGAGCCGCAGCCTGCGCGGCAAAAGCGGCGCAGCTGCACGGTTCCAAAAACCCAGCCGCGCAGCACGAAGGCCGCCCGCGCGGGGCCCTGCAGCGCCGCGCGCCTAGGGCGCGGCCTGCAGCCCGCGCGGCCCAAGGGGCCGCCCGCGCGGGGCCCTGCAGCGCCGCGCGCCCAGGGCGCGGCCTGCAGCCCGCGCGGGGCCCTGCAGCGCCGCGCGCCCAGGGCGCGGCCTGCAGCCCGCGCGGGGCCCAACAGCCCAGGGCCCACCCGCGCGGGGGTCTGCAGTGCCGCGCGCCTAGCGCGCGACCTGCAAACCGCGCGGGGCCCAGGGGCCACCCGCGCGGGGGTCTGCAGTGCCGCGCGCCTAGCGCGCGGCCTGCAGACCGCGCGGGGCCCAGCAGGCCCCGCGGCACTGCGCTTGCACCGCAGTGCCGCGCGCGTGCCTGCGGTGCTGCGTGCCTTGCGCGCAGCCCGCCGCGCGCGCCTGCGGCGCTGCGCGCCTTGCGCGCAGCCCGCCGCTCACGCCCCCCGCCCAGGCGATGCTGCAGGCGGCCCGGCGCCCTGCTGCACCACAACAGCAGCAGGGCGCTTGCTGCGCGCGGCGCCCATGCGCGCCCGCGCAGCGGCCCTCCTCCCTAGCCGCGCCCCGCACAATTTGCAAGCCCGCGGCCCGCGCAGCCTCGCCACGACCTCGGACAGCAGCACTCTCCACAAGCAGCAAGGAAAGAAAAGAAAAAGAGAGAGGAGAGAAGCTAAAACCCCAAACAAATAAAATAATAAAAATAATACTAACCTCGACGAGGCTTGCCGACCTCGCTCGGCTTCACGCCCTCTCTCGGGGAAGAAAAAGCTCAAGAAACCCTTCTTCAAACCCTTCTTCTCTTCTCTTCCTTCCCTCTCCCTCTCCTCTGCTTCACTCCAAGCTACAGGAGCTCCCACCTTTTGGGGAGGAAGGAGGTGAGGTGGAGCCCTTTTTAAAAGAGAAGATGCTTAATTAGAGCAAAAGAAAACTTAATTAAAGAATCTAATTAAGCTAACCCCCAACTCCTCTCTGCCAACTCCACCTCAACAGCACACACACACACACACAAAAATGCACTACCCAATTAAGCCTACCCTTTATTAACTAAAGAATAAAATATCCCAAAGTGCCCCGATAACTCACTTTTTGGCTTCGGGCCTTCCGCCGCAGTTCGGAACCTCCCGAACTCCGCTGTAATCTGAAAATACACATGCTCAAGGCTTCTTCTCCTCAAAAAGCTAAACCGTGGAGTCGGTGTGCTAAATCTAAAAACCGGCTCAAAAACTGCCCGTTCCAACTCACTTTTTGCCCTCGGGTCCTTCGCGTCAGTCCGGAACCTCCCGAACTTCGCTGTAAACATAATATACACCTGCTCCAAGTGTTTCCCAATTTTTCTGTAACCCATAGTGGAGTCGGTGCTTCCCATACCAGTCTCCTATCGCGCACAAGGCCCGGAAAAAATCCGAATCAGGCTGAGACTTCCGCAAGATCCAAATCAACCCGAACTCATCTGTAACCAAATATGGGACACATCCAAGGCAAATTCTCCCCCTCACGCCATCTTGCGAGGTCGGTGCATTATCCGAAACTCCGGTATTCTACAACCGTCGCCGGGCAGGTTCATACGCCGGGTTCACGCCTGGCGCGTGGACCGGGTGGCTGGGCCGGGCTGGAGCAGGATTGCGGCGCACCGGGTTCTTCTTTGCGGGCCGCACTCACCTGCGCCGGGTCCACGCCTGAAGCGTGGACCGCGCTCCTGGGCTGGGCCGAATGAATAGTGAAGCTCCCCATTTTCACATTTTCTTTTCCCCCTTTGCCCTCCGCGGCTCCGGCGGTGACCCCGCGACCACCCCTACTGCGGTGCCGACCCCGCGAACATGATAGCAGCGGCGGCGGCCTCCCGTTTAATACAACAGCGGCTGCGACATCCCGTTTAACCTTCCAAAGGTCATCACCAACATCGCATCCGGTACCCGATTCAACTAACGGCTCAAAGAACCCCACAAGATCCATGAAAACACCAACGAAACCTCATAAAAGATATAAAAACCATGAGAACACACCTCTTTTTAGTCGGAGAAGGTGACGGTACGATGCCCGGCTCCGTCCTCCGCCCTCCGATCTCCCGCTCGGTCGGTGCTCCCTCCTCTGTCGCCCCACCACGATATCAATTCCCGATCCCGTTCTCCGACGAAGCCTTCGAGGAAGAAGACGATGATCTCTCACAAATTTGAAAATTAACCTTTCTCTTGAGTATGTAAAGTAGAAACCGATGGCCGGTTCCTATATTTATAAGAGAGCCCGTAACCACCCTAACCATTTTTTAACAAATCGAATTTTTTGTAACAACTAACTCTTTTGTAACAAATTTTCCTTTTTGAAAAAAATCAATTATTTAATTTAACCGTTTCTCCCTCCATTCGCATTCAAAAGCCTTCGGAAATCACATTGTATGTCGGCACGGATTTCAAAGCACCCAAAATCCTAAATGAGTGTTCTAAATCCCTCATTTACATCAATCTTAAAAGAAATCATATCGGGAGTTTCACTTACCGGAATTTAGAGCTGATCGCACCATCGTTTTCTATTTTTCGAGCCCTTCATAATGGAATAGAGATCATACCCAAAAGACAAAACACAAATACGGCGAACAAAATCGTGAATACCGAAAGTAGTACCATACAGAAACCGTGGACACTACAATGTAGGTATAAAAGATATTGAAAAGCAGGGGGTGGTTCTAACTTACGAGGTTGCAGAACCCCTTTCTCTTCGATGGTTCGGATATTTATACACTTCGAACCATACATATATTCGCTAATTTGAATAATCGGCGTAATTTGGGGGAATCATCATAAATTCCTCAACTACTTCCTTCCTCAAATAGGTTAGTAGTCATCTTCCCATCTAAATTCATCCCCTTATTGACGCGCTGCAGCAGCGTGGTCTTCGGCGCTTTCTATTCCGGAATCAATTACGAGATACGGGCCCAAGTCTCGCACTCCTTCCTTTTAGAGTCTTTTCTTCTTCGGTTCAAGCAACCGAAATTTGACTTTGACTTCGCCTTCTTCGTTGCTTGATTGAGGTGAACCGCTGTTCATTTTCGGCCGAGGTCAGTCCTGGATGAAGCGATAGCCTTCCCATCGGCTACTCCTTTCGGTTGATATCTTTAGCCGATGGCGCACTCTCATGTGACTGATGTCGGTCCTGACCAAGGCGCAGACCCCTCTTCGTTTGACTCATCCTTCTATCGGCTGATGTTTTTAGCCGATGGTGTATGCCACGTGTCACTTTCTTAAGTGGCAAAAATTTTGGTCTCAACAATGCCCTCTCAGCAATCGCATGATGTCCCGTTCGGGCAATTGTCGAAGTTGAGTAAACTCCTGGCGAAGATAACGATGTCCAACGATTATCCCCATGTGCCGGCAAGATATGTTCTCACAGCCCGAGGGATTCGCGAACAGGTGTTGATTTTTCTCGATCTTCGGCGAATCCGTCCTTCGCCATTTCCGCATTAAGTGCTGTTATTTTTTGAGGTCGATTGTTAACATTCTACTCCCTTTTGCTGGACTATAAAAAGGCTACTACTTGCAGCTTTCTTTGCACCGTCTTCCTTCCTTATGACGATTTCCATACCATTGCTACACCAGTGCTCTGGTCATAGCTTTCTCGTCCCTGACAGTACTCTTGAGGCGGCTTCTCAATCTGAATCTGGCATTGTTTTGAAGGTGTCTTCCCATCTTGGATTTCTAATAGAGTTTCCTATGGGGTAACCCCTGTGTGTGACTTACCGATTTGAGATCTTATGTCTGGTGGTCTAGCCGATTTTCGGCTGCTTGCAGATGCGTATTTATTAAGACGATCCTTTTTGGGAGGGGAACGACTCTTGCCTCCATTCCTAGGAGTTGGAGGAGTTCGAACCGTGCCATGTCTGGTTCTCTTCATCGGGGAGGTGTTTTATCATGCTTCGACCTGCCTTTCTGCGAGGTCGACGACTTTCTTCCCAAGAAGAACATCTAGCCTGGGACAGGTTTGTCTTGGGAGTTTCGAGAAGTCCGGAGACCCAGCGACTTCGTGACGGTCGGGTGTTCTCAATTTTCATATGGTAGTGCTTGATCTTGCCTTCCGGCTCCTCTCCTACTTCGGCTAGCTTGAGGGTAGTCCTGTATTTTGCTCTCCAACCGGATTCTTCGAACACGATTTTTTTTTTTCTGAAACACTTTTGTATTTGCATTTCCTTGATTCTCATGTGCATCGGTTCAATAAATGTGATTTTTTTCTTATATTCTTTGCTCCACATCCTTTTAAGTCGATGCATGATAATGTTTAAGATATTTTGCCTTGATCGGCTTGTTGCTTCCGATCTTTCCAGAGTGTTTGAGTAGTAGGAGCATTTTCCTTTGACTACTCTGCTGATACGGAATGGTCCTTCTTGGTTTTGGGGACCACTTCCCATGTAATCAGGCTTCGACTAGGGGACCTTATACCCCGCCATTCTTGATCGGCGTATCACCGAAGTTGTCTTCTTTTCCTCGGCCGTCTCTGCCGAGTCTTCGGCTTGTAGTGTCTCAGCCGAATTTACTTCTTCGTCGGCTCCTTGTGCCGGCTTTATTCCTGAGGCCCAAATGTGGCCTCACCTACTGACTTCTTCGGCCTCGGTTACCCTGGCAGAATCTGCCGATTTTTTTGTGTCGACGCGTTCCTTCGAGGCCTTCACGTGGCCTCACTTACTGGCCCCCTACGTGCCACTTGATCCAGGCGGGGGGTTCGTCACCTGCCGTTAGCCGGCTGGTTTCGTCGAGGAGCTTTACTTGCACCCTCTCTTCGATCATTCGGACGAATGAGATCTTCTACTTCACTATAAATACTCACACTTTCCTTCTCTTCTTCCCCACGAATCCTCCCTTCTCACTCCCCTCTCCATCTTAGTTCTAAAAATGCATGGCCCAGGTTTTTACTCGGACATAGGCAAAAGGGTGAGAGGTATACGTGAATTCGATTCCTCTACCATCTTATCAATCACTATCCAAAAAATAAAAAAACACACGTCTATTAATTAATTAATTGATTGATTTTTTTCCTCTCGGTTAATTTTTTTGACATATAGATCTTCTCTACAACGGATTCTTTTGGAATGAGAAGCTCGAGCATGGCACCAACTTTGGATGTGTAACTTTTTTTTTTAGCTCCTTTTATCTTTAATTTTGATAATTATTTCAAATATTTTGAGTGGTTTTTAGTGAGCTAGGGTTTTGTTTCATCTCATTTTTAGTTACATTTCCTTAAGTTAATAATTCTTCTATTTCCCATTTTTATCTAGTATTGAATACTTGTAGTAATCGAGAAACTCAAATTTGAATTTAAAGAATTCAAATGTGAATGTGAATGAGGAAATGCAACATTGAACCTAAGTGGTTGTATATCAGTGTGAAATTGCACAGTTTTCAGAGCACTATGTCTGCCTTTCAGATCCGAGTCTGATCTCGAAAATCTGAAATCACCAGTGTGACCGTCTCATCGAATCGATTAAAAATGATATAAACTGATCTTCGATCTGACGGTCGGATTGTCCAGAAATCAGCGAAGAAGAAGCGGGCCCCACAACTTAAGTTGTGAATAGTAACCCTTGATTTAATTCCCCTCTCGACCAACGTCGGCCGTTTCGCTGTCTGGACCCCAAACATAGCAATAAGAGTAGTCATTTCTAGCTAATTTCGGCATTCTGAACGCAATGACACTGACGGAATTCGCGTTTGGCGACTCTGGTGCATCGATATGCCTGCATTATTTTATATTTTATGTTAGTTTATGGCCCGAGATTTTATTCGAGCACCAAATTAGGTGAGCAAGGGCACTATTTGATAGGTCTCGACAAGCCGGACGTCGTGGCGAAGTCCGTTTCGCAATTCGACAAACCGTTTGTCTTGAAAAGCGCGAAAAGTGTCAAAAAACCAATATTTTTCTATAAAACCTATACTTTTCGTGGACCAAATGTTTTGGGCTTTCTAGGTTAGGGTCCTGTCTGCATTTGTGATCTACAGTAGGGACCTTAGGGCATTTTGTTGGCTGTGGAAGGACTAATCCGGGATTTTGCAAATTTTTGCATTAAAACAAATATGACTTTTGGTCTTCTTGAGGGGGAAGCACGAGGGGTCTAACCCAGTTCCAAAGCATCACCACACCCCTCTGCATGCTCAAGACCAAGACTTGGGTGCGGGGGTGGCCGAGGATGTCACGCCCCGGGGCGATACTGCGCCCCGGCTCGCCAACAGATCCGCCGCCCATACGGGAAGCCCCGTATAGGCGTAGCGACTAACCTGCAAAGAAACATCTACACTAGCAGATATCAGAGCTGAAAGAGAAAAGCTGGAATAAAATACATAAAATAAAACTACAACTCACAAATATACAGACCAACCTCACCAGAACACAAGAGTCTCTCAGAAAAGCAGGAAAGAAAGGTACAACTCGAAACCTCACTACAAAAGTCACTCGACATAACACACACCAAAATAGTACTGGGGTACATCTACTCACACACAGAAGATGACAGGAGGGGATCTATCTCGCGACTCCCTTACCTCGGTCTGAAGGAGCTGGATCAGCAACAGGAGCTGCAGGAACCGGAGCAGAAGTCCCTGGGGAGAAGACACCACGACGGGTGTGAGAACTACATCCCACAGTAGTTCTCAGTGGGTGCCGCCAACAAGCCCGACGGTCTGCCCACTAAGTCTACCAGAGGCATAAAGTAACATATGCAGTGCTGTAAGGAAAGCTGGGAAAAGTAACTCTACAGCTACTATGCCTCTATCTAGATGCTCAACAGTGGAACAGAAAGAACATGATGCCCCAACTAACACTCCTCCCTGATCACCCAATCACAACTGACTGCCTCATCGGGTCCAGTCAAACCTGCGCCAACCTACTGCCGTTACGTCCCGGAGGAGCGGACTTACGTAGGGCGTCCATGGCTGCCAACAAAAGCACAGCCAGAGGGACAAATGCAACAACAAGTCGCGAAAGAACATCTCAAACTCACGCCGGTACAACAACCCGGTCTCGCCTACTCCGGAGTGGCACTCGAGGGGAGCGACCCGCTCGAGTCAAAGTAACCCATAATAAGTATCTCTGTAAAGCTCAAATGTGGCTCATGCAGGCTATGATCCAAATCCTCGATCAACAAGATCGGCTAACAAACAAATCACTAACTCACTCACTAGCTGGAATCTACACAGCTGAGACTCACTGTCACTCTGACAGTTTCCAAGAACCCAGATCTACCATCACTATCACTCTGACAAAGAAATCATATCTACAGACTGCTATCAACTCCACTCGGTCCCCAGACACGAGTGCAAATGCATCCCACAACCACCCGACCTCTCGGCCCACAACTCGGGCGAGGAAAAGCTAAGTCCATAGTGAAATGAAGTATCGTGATGTGGAATGTCTAGAGCAGTAAAAACCTAGCCCAAGTTGGAGTTTTCTACAGACTGGCTGAACATGATACATATGACAGGGGTGCTAGGTCAAGTTCCAAGATTTCACTACTTAACATAGAGTAGGAATCAAAAGATTCATCAACTGATATACAAGATACAACATACAGTTTTACACATGCTAATACTCCAATTTCTAACATGCATGATCCTACACGCATAGAATTAGTACACAGTCCAGAGTTCTTGGAAGCAAGGTCACCCACCTGAAAGTGCTAACTGCCCGGAATCGTACAGCTGAGAAAGCCCAAAACAGTCCAATCACAGATCCCACTAAGCCAACAACACGGTAGAAGTGCTCACAACCTCCTGGGTACAAACATACACCAAAATTACACTTTAATCCACACAAATTCCACAATCCCAAAATCTGTGGTGAACAGTCCCATTAACACGAAATTTTCACCTGAAAAACTTCCTCCAAAAATTACAATAAAAATATGAAGGCGATCCTCGCGAAGAGTAGATGTCGATAGAGTCCTTAAACGTCGAATTCCAATGTCCGGATGAGGAGATAAAAATCCAACAAGTAGGTGCTGTCCAAATCAACCAACAGTCGCAAAGGGGGTTAAAAATGTACCCAGAACCCCAAGAAAAGCTCGGATCCAGAAAAAGTGTCCAACATGGAAAATGTAGATTTACCTCTTACGAAACCGTCACCGCAGAAATCGTCCAAAAATAACGTCGGGGTAGCCCGGTAGACCTCCCAGACTAAACTGTGACGAAAATGGGCCTCCAACAGTAGATCGTCGCTCCGCACCCCGATGCAGAAGTCGCCGTCGTCGCGGCCTCCAAAAATTCTGAACCTTCGTCAAAAGATGCACAAGAGGGAGAGAAAGAAAATTGGTGAGGGGCTCAAGGGCTAAAGCTCTCGGGAAAAGCCTCAAAAACGAGCCCCAAGGGGCCTATTTATAGGCCTCACCCGAAATCAGCCCAAAAAGACAAGTCAATGGGCTTTCGGGCCCAACTTTCAGGCGCCCGGTACTTTTGGGCGGCTACAGTGTTGGGCCGGCCCAACACTGTTCACGCCCGAATCCACCAGGTGCCGCCACGTGGCCCGCCGAACAGCAAACAGCTGTTCGGGCCACCCACGGGCTGCCACGTGGCCCGCCCCCGCACAGTAAGGCGGCAGGCGCCCGCCAACCAGCGGGCGACACGTGTCCACCCGGTTGACCCGCTGGCCGGTCGGCGGCCGCGCCGGGCGCGCGGCATGGCCCCGTCGTGCGCACGTGCCCCGAGGTACCGGCCCCGGCTCCGTGCACCGCGCACGGTGCGCCCGCGAATCAAAGGGTGACACGTGTCCCCTACACCCGGTCCATGCATTCTACTTTGGAATTCCGTGGACCGCGCGGCGTGCACCGACCAACCGGAGGCTGCCACGTGCCCCCGCCTTGGTCCATGCACCGCCGCGCTCACCCGGTAGACAGCGCGCCTTGCGCCCGCCAATCAGGCGGTGCCACGTGTCCATGCGCCGGGTCTGTGCACCCCGCCGCTCAGCTCTGTGGACCGCGCATCCTGAATCGGCCAATGACAGGCCGCCACGTGGCATCCCGGCGGTCTACGGCCCTTCCCATGCACCATTTTCTACTAAAAACTTCCGGGAGTCCGTTTTTGGGCATCCAGACTCAGAAACAAACAAGCAAATAGCCGTTTTCAAGCGTTTTTCCGTGCTGAATCCATTTCCGACCTCTGTTGGGCCTAATTCTTTTCCGAAATTTCGGCAAACTCAGCCGAAGGCCTACACAGCTCATAATAACACACAGGCTCCATCTGTGGCATCCCATTGATGCACCATGGGCCAGATACACCAACACTAGGTGCTCTAACAGTGGATTCATCGGAAGAACGCTGCATGGGAATTAGGGCCACTACAGAGGAGACACCACACCTCAAGCCTTGGCCGAGCTCGAGAGAGAGAGAGAGAGGAGGCTGAAGGTTGGAGCAAAGTTGCACCAACTTGCTCTCTGGAGTCCCTGGAGTGATCCCCTGCGTCTGGTGAGCAAACCCGAGCTTGCTGGCGACTACGCAACGCCGGAGAAGAATCCCGCTTCATCATTTCTTCTCCAACTCCGGCGAGGTAAGCTCTCTTCAACCTCGGTTTCTTAGCACCAAAACCTATAGGAAGTCGACTCTATTGAGTCTGTAGAAGCTCTCTGCCAAACCCCGAGCCCCCATGCACAGCAGGTTGCCGGCGGGAGAAACTTCTCCGCCGGAACCCTAAAAGGCTCCGCCACGGCCGTACGCCGCAACCACTGATCAAAACGCCAAATCAAAATGGTGCCCATGGACTATAGGAGATAGGGATCACATCCTCATAATTTGAAGAAGTTTGGTCCAGGGAATAGGCCGCAAACCGAAACCCTAGTTTTGTTATTTTATGCACCTTGGCCGAGCTTGTTGCTCCGGCGCCGGCGGGCCTCCCCAGCTCCAGCCAAGTGGTCGAGGAGCTTCCTGGGAGTGAGAGGGTTGCATCCATGCCCTTGCATGGCATCCATGCAGCCTGAATAAGGTGCGGCCATGAATAACCCGAAGTGGGTTCGAGTTGCGGTGGCCGGCCTTCCGCCCGTCTCCGGCGGGTGGGAAGTCGTCGGGAAGCTTCCTGGGATCAAGGGGATCCCAGCCATACATTTGCATGAAGCCCATGCAGCCTTGGTGGAAATCCACCATTAGAGGTGGAAGCTCCCAAACCGAGCTTGCTCCACCGCCGCCGCCGCCATGCCCTGTCGCCGTGCATGGGTCCAGGTAAGTTTGTAGGATATATTAGCACCTTCTGGTGCACTTGTTTGAGGCCCAGAACCCCGGAATGGGAAATTGCCATTTTCGGGTTATGGTATCATCTTCTTCTTCTTGTTTCTCGGCCACCCGAGAATGCAAGATGCCCCAGACTTCCTGGGGAAGCTCCTGCAGCCTAGGGGACATCTCTGTCCAAGTTATAAGCTCTCAGGTAGCCCCTCTGACGAGAACTAGCTTCAAACTTGTTTGCTTGTGTATTAAGAAATGATGCCCACCAAGCGTTTGAGGAAATTCCTCAAAGAAGAAAAATTGGGATTCAGGCTTCGAACAAAATAGAAAAGTTGCTCCACACTGTCCCCTGAGCTTGATGCTCACATCAGAGTCAAAATTGGCAGAGTGGATGTGTGTATGGCGCATTATCAACTTGTTAGTAAGCAAGGTGTTGGATCCTTGTGATCCAGCAGCTTCTGGGCTGCACCAGGGCAAGCCTCTGGGTCCCTGTGCTGTCCAGAGATGAATGATCAAGTTAGTTTAAGTTTTGCACAAGTAGATTTCAAATTGGAGCAAGTTGAAGCTCTGGGAAGGCTAGTTGGCCGTGGTACTGTTTTGGGCTTGTAGCAAAGCCACGACAGTGAGCTCCTGGCTATTTTGGGGTCACTGGACGCGATGCTCGTGTTAGATTTGGGTTTGGTCGAGCCGAAGAAATTAAAATGCCTTAAGGCTATGTTAGAATAGCAAATTATGGCCCGAAGTTTTCCTCGGGTTCTGTGCTACTGCAAATGGGTGAGCACGGTGTTCAGCGAGTCAAGGGTCACCTACTGGAGGTGACGGTTCGTAAAAATAATGTTCCGATTAAGAGAACGAGCGAAAATGGCTCTCAAATAATTGCTATAAAAGTGTGATTTCTGGAAACCCTAGGGGTCTAAACGCAAATGTTACCTAGCGTGCTATCTTGGGCTGTGTGCCTATGATCTCTAAGCTTTTCGTTGGTGATCCGATGGCTTTCGTTGAGCGGAAATCGATTATCGGATCGTAAATCGGCAAAATTGTCGGTTTATCGGCGACTCGGTTTTAATCGCGCAATTCGAAAATTTGTGGCGATTAAGTTGTTCTATTTGAGGTTCCCGGTGTAGTCCTGGTGAATCCAGGTTTAAGCCTTGTGTGCGTTGCGAGTCAGGGATTGGGTATGTGTGAGAGTCTATTTTCTGACCTGTGCATATGATTCAGGTCCCAGCAGTCAGCCGCCAGCTTGTGAGCCATCCCGCAGCCACCATGATCATCTACATTGAGGTAGGTTTATCTTCGGTCCGGGCTTTATCAGGTTGGCCCTATGGGGTGCTGTGGTAGGTCGGACCCCTATTTTTGTGTAGCCCTGAACCTATGCTTGAGCCTTTCTATTTGCTCTCATTCCAGCATTCACTGTGCATAGCTATGTAGTATCGATCTTGCAGTTCAGTTCCCGGTATGATTTCATGTTCAGCATTTAGTATACCTATATATACAGCTTGACATATGCCATGTTTGTTGGTCATCAGCCTAGTTACAGTGGCATTTCCTGTTCTACGTTGCATGATAGAATAGGAGTACAGTCCTGCTATTCAGTTTCAGTTTCAGTTTCAGTTACAGCTCAAATATTCAGCTCCTGTTGCTCAGATTCGTTTATACAGTATCCGAGATTATTACAGCTTTCAGCATCAATGATTATTACAGCTTTCAGCATCCGTGATTATTACAGCTTTCAGCATCCCGACAGGGATTATCTGGCTCATTGCCGATTGTTCAGCTTGAGCATCAGCCTTATGATCGCCATAGCACTAGCTGCTCATTCCACGTACGCCGTGGGATTGATCCCCCACAACGCGTTCTTTACCGGTGAAGTGGTCGATAGTGGCGACCCATGAGCCCCAGGCTGCACATAGTGGACGAGAGTGGCGACACGTGTGCCCCTGCAATGGTGCCGGGTTATATGTCAGCCGAACGTGCCAGCTTTGGCATTGGCCTAGGTCCTTGTGACCGATGACGGCACTAATTGGGTACTTACAGTTATTATTATTCTGCTCGTTCAGTTTACAGCATTATTATATACCAGCTTTGTTTATAGCATGATCAATTACAGTCATGAGTATCCTGCTTTCCTTCCGTGATTATCAGCATTCCCTATTTACAGCATTGATATGATTGATTATCATACTATAGCTCTGCTCTACAGCATGATTAGCTCTTGCTTGTATGATTTGCCAGTTACAGCATGCTCAGATTTTATATCTGCATCTTACCTTTCACCTTTCAGTATATTCTGCTTTTGCTATCTGCTTATCATTGTATCCGGTAGGTACGACTTGCTATTTCTCGGCCCGTCGTGCCCACTGGGATACACTGTCGATGTATCTCACACCCCCTGGGTGACTGTTTTTCAGGCCAGTCAGGTGCTGGGAGATTGGGGCGATCCAGTGAGCTGTTGCGCTAGAGTTGCCCCCTGCTTTTGGCCACAGTGGCCCAGTGATAGTACTTACAGTTCCAGTTGTTATTGAAGTTTTGTATTATACCTTGTGATGGATTTGTGGATGTTATAGTGTAGTAGTTTATGTTTATGTAGTTAAGTGATTGTTGCTCTCTGATTGTATCACTGCACTTGCCTAGCCGAGCATATATAGGGGAGACTCTGTCCGTGTGGACAGAAGATTTTCTATGCATGTGGCGGTCTGTTCACGTCCTGAGTTTAAAGTTTGAACTCTGATTTAAAAAAAAAAAAAAAATCTACCGCTGTTTTGAAACTCGGGGCGTGACAGATTAGATGGTATCAGAGTATAGGTATAAGATACCTAGGAATTGGTTAGGATTGAGCCCTAGGATGACTTGCGACTTACGCGAGAGTGCGGGGTTAGGAGCTCGAGTACGGTATGGTCGGTCGAGTCGTGTCCTATCCCTGATCAGTGTGATATAGCTTGGTATTCACGAGTATTCCGGCAGAGGTGGTGGTGATAGTGAGCGCACTGGCGCTGGCATGATTTTACTACTGATCGATATTAGTGGCCTATGGGCCAGATGGTAACCCTGATTGGGTTGGTGTTGTATTCAGGTTCCACCTCTTGCATTGGATCTCGTGGATCGTTACAGATCTCTACCGTACATGCGCGCAGTTGACTAGTTGTCACTGTGATTGATGGACGTCTATACAAGCGACGTCAGCCTTTACAAGCAACCTGTCGAAACTAGTAGCCTTGAAATGTGTCAGACAGTACTGATATTTCGATGAGCTTTCCGGTTTGTTATAGTGCACCTTTACAGCTTTCGGTGGTGTTGTGTGACTGATAGTCACAGCGGATGATTTGGACAGTGCAGATGTTCTGCGACTGATTGTTGATGTGTATTTGTTAGTCAAGCACCCCGTGTTAGTGGACTGTTCGATGTCCTACTGTAGTTAAGTTTCGGGGACGAAACTTCTTATAAGGAGGGAGTAATGTAGTAACCGAGAAACTCAAATTTGAATTTAAAGAATTCAAATGTGAATGTGAATGAGGAAATGCAAAATTGAACCTAAGTGGTTGTATATCAGTGTGCAAATTGCACAGTTTTCAGAACACTATGTCTGCCTTTTAGATCCGAGTCTGATCTCGAAAATCTGAAATCACCAGTGTGACCGTCTCGTCGAATCGATTAAAAATGATATAAACTGATCTTCGATCCGACGGTCGGATTGTCCAGAAATCAGCGAAAAAGAAGCGGGTCCCACAATTTAAGTTGTGAATAGTAACCCCTGATTTAATTCCCCTCTCGACCAACGTCGGTCGTTTCGCCGTCTGGACCCCAAACATAGCAATATGAGTAGTCATTTCTAGCTAATTTCGGCATTCTGAACGCAATGGCACTGACGGAATTTGCGTGCATTATTTCATATTTTATGTTAGTTTATGGCCCGAGATTTTATTCGAGCACCAAATTAGGCGAGCAAGGGCACTATTTGATAGGTCTCGACGAGCCGGACGTCGTGGCGAAGTCCGTTTCGTTTGTCTTGAAAAGCGCGAAAAGTGTCAAAAAACCAATATTTTTCTATAAAACCTATACTTTTCGTGGACCAAATGTTTTGGGCTTTCTAGGTTAGGGTCCTGTCTGCATTTGTGATCTACAGTAGGGACCTTAGGGCATTTTGTTGGCTGTGGAAGGACTAATCCGGGATTTTGCAAATTTTTGCATTAAAACAAATATGACTTTTGGTCTTCTTGAGGGGGGAAGCACGAGGGGTCTAACCCAGTTCCAAAGCATCACCACACCCCTCTGCATGCTCAAGACCAAGACTTGGGTGCGGGGGTGGCCGAGGAGACACCACACCTCAAGCCTTGGCCGAGCTCGAGAGAGAGAGAGAGAGAGGAGGGTGAAGGTTGGAGCAAAGTTGCACCAACTTGCTCTCTGGAGTCCCTGGAGTGATCCCCTGCGTCTGGTGAGCAAACCCGAGCTTGCTGGCGACTGCGCGACGCTGGAGAAGAATCCCGCTTCATCCTTTCTTCTCCAACTCCGGCGAGGTAAGCTCTCTTCAACCTCGGTTTCTTAGCACCAAAACCTATAGGAAGTCGACTCTATTGAGTCTATAGAAGCTCTCTGCCAAGCCCCGAGCCCCCATGCACAGCAGGTTGCCGGCGGGAGAAACTTCTCCGCCGGAACCCTAAAAGGCTCCGCCACGGCCGTACGCCGCAACCACTGATCAAAACGCCAAACCAAAATGGTGTCCATGGAGTGTAGGGGATGGGTATCACTTCCTCAAAATTTGAAGAAGTTTGGTCCAGGGAATAGGCCGCAAACCGAAACCCTAGTTTTGTTATTTATGCACCTTGGCCGAGCTTGTTGCTCCGGCGCTGGCGGGCCTCCCCAGCTCCAGCCAAGTGGTCGAGGAGCTTCCTGGGAGTGAGAGGGTTGCATCCATGCCCTTGCATGGCATCCATGCAGCCTGAATAAGGTGCGGCCATGAATAACCCGAAGTGGGTTCGAGTTGAGGTGGCCGGCCTTCCGCCCGTCTCCGGCGGGTGGGAAGTCGTCGGGAATCTTCCTGGGATCAAGGGGATCCCAGCCATGTATTTGCATGAAGCCCATGCAGCCTTGGTGGAAATCCACCATTAGAGGTGGAAGCTCCCAAACCGAGCTTGCTCCACGGCCGCCGCCGCCATGCCCTGTCGCCGGGCATGGGTCCAGGTAAGTTTGTAGGATATATTAGCACCTGCTGGTGCACTTGTTTGAGGCCCAGAACCCCGGAATGGGAAATTGCCATTTTCGGGTTATGGTATCATCTTCTTCTTCTTGTTTCTCGGCCACCCGAGAATGCAATATGCCCCAGACTTCCTGGGGAAGCTCCTGCAGCCTAGGGGACATCTCTGTCCAAGTTAGAAGCTCTCAGGTAGCCCCTCTGCAGAGAACTAGCTTCAAACTTGTTTGCTTGTGTATTAAGAAATGATGCCCACTAAGTGTTTCACGAAATGCCTCAAAGAAGAAAAATTGGGATTCAGGCTTCGAGCAAAATATAAAAGTTTCTCCACAGTCCCCTGAGCTTGATGCTCACATCAAAGTCTAAATTGGCTGAGTGGATGTGTGTGTGGGGCATTATCAACTTGTTAGTAAGCAAGGTGTTGGATCCTTGTGATCCAGCAGCTTCTGGGCTGCACCAGGGCAAGCCTCTGGGTCCCTGTGCTGTCCAGAGATGAATGATCAAGTTAGTTTAAGTTTTGCACATGTAGATTTCAAATTGGAGCAAGTTGAAGCTCTGGGAAGGCTAGTTGGCCGTGGTACTATTTTGGGCTTGTAGCAAAGCCACGACAGTGAGCTCCTGGCTATTTTGGGGTCACTGGACGCGATGCTCGCGTTAGATTTGGGTTTGGTCGAGCCGAGGAAATTAAAATGCCTTAAGGCTATGTTAGAATAGTAAATTATGGCCCGAAGTTTTCCTCGGGTTCCGTGCTGCTGCAAATGGGTGAGCATGGTGTTCAGCGAGTCGAGGGTCACCTACTGGAGCTGACGGTTCGTAAAAATAATGTCCCGATTAAGAGAACGAGCGAAAACGGCTCTCAAATTGCTATAAAAGTGCGATTTCTGAAAACCGTAGGGGTCTAAACGCAAATGTTACCTAGCGTGCTGTCTTGGGCTGTGTCCCTATGATCTCTAAGCTTTTCATTGGTGATCCGATGGCTTTCGTTGAGCGGAAATCGATTATCGGATCGTAAATCGGCAAAATTGTCGGTTTATCGGCGACTCGGTTTTAATCGCGCAATTCAAAAATTTGTGGCGATTAAGTTGTTCTATTTGAGGTTCCCGGTGTAGTCCTGGTGAATCCAGGTTTAAGCCTTGTGTGCGTTGCGAGTCAGGGATTGGGTATGTGTGAGAGTCTATTTTCTGACCTGTGCATATGATTCAGGTCCCAGCAGTCAGCCGCCAGCTTGCGAGCCATCCTGCAGCCACCGTGATCATCTACATTGAGGTGGGTTTATCTTTGGTCTGGGCTTTATCAGGTTGGCCCTATGGGGTGCTGTGGTAGGTCGGACCCCTGTTTTTGTGTAGCCCTGAACCTATGCTTGAGCCTTTCTATTTGCTCTTATTCCAGCATTCACTGTGCATAGCTATGTAGTATCGATCTTGCAGTTCAGTTCCCGGTATGATTTCATGTTCAGCATTTAGGATACCTATGTATACCAGTGATAGTACTTACAGTTCCAGTTGTTTTTTGAAGTTTTGTATTATACCTTGTGATGGATTTGTGGATGTTATAGTGTAGTAGTTTATGTTTATGTAGTTAAGTGATTGTTGCTCTCTGATTGTATCATTGCACTTGCCTAGCCGAGCATGTATAGGGGAGACTCTATCCGTGTGGACAGAGAATTTTCTATGCATGTGACGGTCTGTTCACGTCCTGAGTTTAAAATTTGAACTCTGATTTAAAAAAAAAAAAAAATCTACCGCTGTTTTACTCGGACATAGGCAAAAGGGTGAGAGGTATACGTGAATTCGATTTCTCTACCATCTTATCAATCACTATCCAAAAAATAAAAAAACACACGTCTATTAATTAATTAATTGATTGATTTTTTTCCTCCCCGTTAATTTTTTTGACATATAGATCTTCTCTACAGCGGATTCTTTTGGAATGAGAAGCTCGAGCACGGCACCAACTTTGGATGTGTAACTTTTTTTTTTTTAGCTCCTTTTATCTTTAATTTTGATAATTATTTCAAATATTTTGAGTGGTTTTTAGTGTGCTAGGGTTTTGTTTCATCTCATTTTTAGTTACATTTCCTTAAGTTAATAATTCTTCTATTTCCCATTTTTATCTAGTATTGAATACTTTTAGTTTTAGGGTATGCTATTGTTCTTGCTCGTTTGCTATTTAAATTTTTTGTAGTTATGTTAAATTTTTTGAGTAGTTATTGTTCTTCCTTTACTTTATTTTAATTTGAATGGTGATTATATTTTTTGCCATTATTTTTGCTTTATATTTTGCTTGATAATTAGCTTTTTTCATTTTGGCCTTCATGAACTTCTACAGAAATGCTGCTTGAATAGATAGAGTTGCTCGAAAAAATAATTTGCTGTATAATTTTGCAGTTGTTTGTTATTGGATTCGTGAATTTTGGAGTCATTATTATTGTTATTGTGGCTAAACTCCTATCAAATAAAAAATGTTGTCTTAAAAATCGCTGATATTATTGAAATTCAGTAAAATATTATTACATGAAATATTTTAAATGAATCAAGTATATTGTCAATAATCTAGAGAGTCTTTAGCTACACCAGATTAAGGTAATACTTGCTATGCTATTACTCGTTGCATCCTTGGTACTTGTTGTGGCAATAAATTTGTTTTCTAAGCATTTGTAATTCTGCTGGAAACCTAAAATGCATAGTTCCCTATGTAGGAATAGGATTTAAGAAGAAGGATTTTTAGCATATGCTAGCTGTTTTCAGGGGAAGCTAACAAATATAATTTGTTTACCTTGATTTTTGCCTATGAGTACTTAATGGTGAGTTTTAGATTGTTTTCGAACATTTGATTCAATTTCCATTCGATCTAGGACAGTTGTGAGGTAACAACATGGTAAAGTTGTTAATAACAATTCCGGTTCAATTGTATTTATTAATTTAGTACAATTCATGCTTTTTTGAGCAACAATCTTTATGAATTTGCAATGATTTAAAGACCTGGAGCAACAATTGGTTTCCAGACTAGTCTTTTCAATAGTGTAAATCGGAACTTGTTTTACACTGCCAAGGTTGTTCTCTTGCTTTTCTCATTTGAATTCTTACTCTCTTGTATGATGTAGCATTAGACTGCAAATGGTGCAGTGAAGAAAAACTTCTCTCTTTCTGTCGAAATGAAGCCTCAGGTGAGGAGAGAGCCAATTCGGGCTCTTAATATTTGTTTTATCATTTTGATTTGTGTAGCAGTCTTGAAAGAGGTGAAATTCTTACGAACAAAGTATGTTCTTTGAACCTAGTCAATATTCACTTGATAGACTCTTGACTAATGAACCTACTCTGCATGGACAAGAAATTTTAGCTCTGACAATACCGCTATTCTTTTGGTTTAGTCATCTATTTAGTTCACTTTTCCTTTTGTATAATATTCACTCATTGTTAATTTCCAAATGTATTAACTACTAAGCTTCCTCTTACTATCAATCTATTACAAAGAACATTATTACATTGAATCCCGTGTTGCTACTATTTCACTTGCATGCTTAAACTTGGTCTTTTGTATTTTTTACTCATTGAAAACTTTCTAGAGATTTGGAGAATGCTAAAATTGATATTAATTTCTTATCCTAGCTTTCCCTTACGAAATCGCTTCTCGCAAACCTGAGACAACATTATACTTTGAATGGCCAGAGTGGAGGTCTTCGCAAGTATCTTTTTCACCTCTGTTCTATTTTGGTCCTGAATGCTTCCTCCCTCCCTTTCTCTCTCTCTGTCTCTCACTCTTGTTGAGTAGTCCATCTCTGAAGTATATTGGCAAATAGAAACAAATAAAATGAGAAATAGGATTCAAATGTATATATCAATCCTCATTGCAATGCAAATATTTGTGAACATATGTGAAAGGTTCAAAATAGATGTTGACACCAGTCTTTCATCTCGAAAAACGAAAATATTGAAACCAGTACTGAGTTATGTCAGTATTGAAATATGTGATAGTGCCCGTATATGAAAGCTTCAAGGTAGATAAAACAATACTTAAGAATTGTAATGTGTATGTCCACTACGAGTTCCATTGACATAAGTTCCATTTCTCATTTTTCAGCTTGAGTTCCGATGCCTGCATGATTATGTGGGAATAGTTGCCGATATTGGGTTAGGCAATCCAATGGTTGGTTTATCCGTTGCGGTCGGAACATATGCTTTTGTTGTGGGTGCTGACGTTGGATTTGACATGTCTACGGGAAAGATTACCAAATGCAATGCTCTACTGGGTATAGTTAACAATGATCTCATCACATCAGTGGCTCTGTAAGTAATTCTAAATTACATTCATTTTCTTCGCTTGTGAAATAAAAGCACGTGGTTGTGTTGGTTAAGGATCAAGAAATGGAAATATAATAGCATTTCTTTTCTCACTTATTTTTTTTTACTATTTCCATGGTAATAAAATCATTTACATAAAACTTCATACAGGAGCGATAAAGGAGACAAGTTGAGTGGGTCATACTACTACCCGGTGAACCCAAAGACTCGCGCGGCAGTCGGTGGGGTGCTAAGCTACTGATTCTCGACCGATCAGACCACCATGACCTGCTGGGCGCAATTGGTCCTTGACCCTTTCACCATGCTCAAGGTCCAAGCGAACAACTACAGCAAAATCGGCGCTCTAATCTAGTACAGCTGGCACCCAAAGTCATATTATGCTATCTTCTGCGAAATCGACCGCAAATCCATACTACAGGGCTCAAAGGTAGGCCTACACCTAGTCCTTTGATTAATGGTAATACTTGATACTTTCATTCCACATATTAGAACAACTAAGATACAGTACAAAGAGGAAACATAAAAACAACGTGTTTTCCTTTCTTCTCTATATGTGGATTTATTTCGACTTCCCCTAAAAGATATCTTTAGGGTCTATTTATAGGCTAGAAACTTTTTGGAAAGAGATAAGAATCAAAAACTGTCTAAAACAAAAAAATTTCGCAGGATGGTCCGGACTGGATTTACGACGGTCCGGATTATCCTTAAAATTCCAGAAACAACAGTTCGGGGTCCGGACTGAATAGAGGCTGATCCATATTGGAATTTCGCATGAACTAAATCATGTTCGGGGTCTGGACTGGATGCATCTCGTCCGGATCCTGAACACTAAAAGAATCTAGTTTTTGATCTTTAAGCCATAAAAAATATTCCAAATGTTTCTAAACTATAAAAATATATTCAAATCATCCAAAATATTTAATTAAACGTACCGGAACATTTTGAATCCATTCTTTTTGAGATTGATGTTTGTGATCATCAAGTCTTCATCTTCAATCTTCAAGACTCAATCAACTTCACGAAATACGCCAATACAAAAATTCTTAACACAAGCGCGCGGCAAGGCGGAGCGGCGGCGGAAGGCTAAACGGCGGCGGGGTGGTCGGCCTATGTGGCCCGGCCGAGTGGCAAAGCCCACTCGGCCCAATCCCATGCCCAAGGCCGATGCGAGCGGCACCCCGCGCAACGGTGCGTCGCGTAGCGATGTCGTCCGTCCGGCGGTGCCCCGTGGCGGCATCGTCCTTGCGGTGGTGCCCCGTGGCGGCGGCGTCCGTACGGCGGTACCTCGTGGCGACGTCGTCCGGCCAATGATAGGCCGGTTGTCGGCGGCGGCGGCCTCCCATCTCCGACGATGGTAGCGACGGCCTCCCGACATAAAGGATGGCGGCAGTAGCCTCCCGTCTAGCTCGACGGCGGCGGCGGCCTCCCGTCTCTTCTCATAGCGGCGGCGACCTCCCGTCACTTCCGACGGCGGCGGCGGCCTCCCGTCACTTCCAACGGTGATGGCGGCGGCTCCAATCAAATCTCCCACTCCGACGGAAAACCTAAGAAACCCAAACAAAAGCTCGGAAAACCCCACGAAAACCAAAACGATGATAACGAAAAGCCAAGAACCGACCTTTCACCGACGGGGAAGACGATGCAATGCTCGGCTCCGATCTCCGATCTCCAATCTCGATCTCTGGCGGCGATGGTGTTTCCGAATCCGATCCTCACGACGGCAGCGTTTCTGATCTCGAATCCCGGCGTGCATGACGAGGAAGACGAAGATGAACCGATCTGCTTCACGACGGGGCTAGGGTTTTCTTGCTCTATTTCTTTCTCTCAAATTTAAGGTGTAAGATAAACCCCGATCCCCGATGATAAGTATTTATAAGAGATCCCTCAACCGCCCCAATTGTTTTCCTCATTTTGCGTGCCAAACTTATCGAAACACCCTTTATTCGCAAGCACGAATTTTAAAGCACCACAAACTATTAATGGGTATTTAAAAAGCCTTATCCGCCCATTAACTTCGAAAAATCACATCGGGAGATCCATTAATCGGATTTTCGAGCCGATCGCACCGCCGTTCTCCGTTTAACGAGCTCTAAAACATGAAGGCCAAAATCAAGGAAATCGACATAAAGGAAAAATAAGAAAAATAATACACACAATGAAAGCGACTCGAAAGAAAAATCGAGGGCACTATAATTTCGCATTTCTGATTGTATCATTGTACTTGCCTAGCCGTGCATGTATAGGGAGACTCTGTCCGTGTGAGCAAAGGATTTCCTGTGCATATTGCAGTCTGTTTCCGTCCTGGGTTTCAGATTTTAAACTCTGATTTACAAAAGAAAAAAAAAAGAGTTACCACATTTTTTGAAACTCGGGGCGTGACAGGCATACTTTATGGATTTCTTATGTTATAGTAAAATATCAAAAGTAAACACGATAAGAATAGACAATACAGTAAAATTTTTCAGAAGCACAAAATTGTAATAGGACTTACGGTACCACGAAAGCAAACAACTGTTCCAAATCTCCGTCAGTTTTCTAAAAATAAAAAAAAATTACGTTAATTAAATAGGAAAAAAATAAATATTATAGAATTAATATTTTTAGCAATATGTACAATGTATAATCTAAGTAATGCTATAAACATAAATAATAAACAATTATTTAAATTTGCAAAAGAGAGATAAAAGAGGCCAAAAGAGAAATAATATATACATTTGAAAAAGATTAGACTATCTACTTACAGTCAAAATGGTTAGGTTATGAGATCTGATGGAGAAAATGTCACGCCCCGAGTTTAAAAACCAGTCTAATTTTTTTTTTTTTTTTTAAATCAGAGTTCACAAAACCAGGCGTAACAGACCGCCACACATATAGAAAATCCTCTATCCAAACGGACAGAGTCTCCCCTATACATGCACGGCTAGGCAAGTACAATATCATATAATCAGAGATCAAGTACATATCTTAACTAAATAACATAATAAAACCCAATCAGTTCTAGACATCTATATAAGTCATATTAAAGTGTAAACTGCTAAATAATCCAAACCAAAATAAGTAGATCCTCAGGGGGACAGCTCTATCGTGATCACCTCACCAGACCGTCCCGACATCTCACCACCCGACAGACCTGAAAAACAGTCACCCAGGGGGTGTGAGATACATCGACAGTGTATCCCAGTGGGCACGACGAGCCGAGAAATAGCTAATCGTACCTACTGGATACAATAATCTGCGGATAGTAACTGGTCAGTGGATAAAGGCTGAAAAATCAAATAACAGATCTACTGATAGTCAAAGTATACTGAGCAGAAACTGAATAATCAAATAACAGGTCTACTGATAATCAAGGTATACTGAACAGAAGTTGAATAATCAAATAATAGATCTACTGACAATCAAAGTATACTGATTAGAAGCTGAATAATCAAATAACAGGTCTACTGATAATCAAGGTATACTGAACAGAAGCTGAATAATCAAATAACAGGTCTACTGATAATCAAGGTATACTGAACAGAAGCTGAATAATCAAATAATAGATCTACTGACAATCAAAGTATACTGATTAGAAGCTGAATAATCAAATAACAGGTCTACTGATAATCAAAGTATACTGAGCAATAATAAGTACTGAAATAAACATGCTAGAACATGGAAGTATAAAAGATATGCATCAATCACAAGAACATCAAGTACCCAATCAATGCCACTATTGGTCACGAGGACCTCAGGCTAATGCCACTATTGGTCACAAGGACCTCAGGCTAATGCCACCGATCCGCACTATAACTGGCTGACATAACCTGCACTCACAGAGGCTCCGCCTCCCGATGCAAAGGCTCACGGGTCCTTCCTCTAGACCACTTTACTGGTAAAGAACACTTAGGCGGGGGCCAGACCGCTAGTGTACGTGAAGTACAGCAGTGCGTGGCAAGTCACAATGCTATGCTCAAACTCACGGTCTAATGACCGGGTAGTCGGCAACAAGCCGAGATCCCCTCAGGGAAGCAACTATCTGTCTGTATATCAATCAGGTCTATCATGCATAACTGGAAATAGAAGCAAGTATCTCTGGATATAATGCAATATAATAACTGATAGATATGAAGCAACAATAGGCATGATCAGACCATGAATATCTACTATACTGAGATATAAGAACTGACGAGCACGTATACAGGATATGTCCAAGGAAATCAATGTCTATCATCTAGGAATATATGACATATAGGAAAAATCATCAGGGCTAATCAAGAACAAGTGTCCGACTGGACTAAAGCAACCAGAGGGCCGAAAAGATAAAGCCCGGACCGAAGATAACCCACCTGAATGTAGGCCGATCCTGAACTCCCGCTAGTCTATTGGGAGGCTGGTGCTGAACTGCTGGGACCTGAACAGAAACTGGAATCAGAAACAGACTCACTCATACCCATCCCGACAACACTACAGTAACAAGACGCTAACTCAGAACAACTTAGCCGGAACGGGCTTCTCCCGGAAATTCCGAAAAACTATTCAATATCGAAACTGACCCACCGACAGTCTATAAATACTCAAATACCGCGAAACGACACCTGCTGCCCCTAAATATCATAGCGTTGACGTTCGGGCAGACAGGGGCAAAAACCGTAATTTCTGATGTCCAGATGTTGCCATAACTACTCGCGCAACTCCCGAAAAGCCCAATTCGGCTTCGGAGTCTCCCGACGAAATACCAAAAACACTGGACCAGCCAGGACAGTGTCGGGGATAACCAGAGGCAACAATTGACGACCAGAAATCCAAACCGGAACGCGGAACTCACGCCTGAAACAGAAAAACTGGCGATTTCGCCAATTTACGGAACAGAATCCAATTCCCGCTCAACGAAAACCTACGGAACTCTAATAAACTGACTAGACGGTGCGTAGATACTGTCTAGAGACAGCAGGCATGCTACAAAAACGTTCGTTCAAAAACGTCTCGTTCTCTAAATCTAGGAATCCAAAGACAACGTCGTAAGTTTCAGCGCGTCCATTATGACGAGACGAAGCTCGTGCTCACTGGCTTGGGCCAGCATAGGGCCCAATTACAAAGTTGGCCCATAACATTTAGGGCCCAATTACATGACATTGCTACTTCATATATTCTACTGGACCAAACTGCAATATAACTAGAGCATCATGCTTAAGAGGGACAGAGAGGGACTGTGCTCACCTGTGGCGTGCCGGAGGGTGGCCGGAGGGTTGGCCGGAGCAACGCCACACTAAGCACAAGGCTCGGGTTGCACAAGTTGGGACCAAACCTATATCACAAGGCCAACAGAGGCAAGCATCAGTGCAAGGGTGCTCCCAGAAATACTTTGGACTCGGCCAGCCCCGGCGCCGGCGGCCGGATGCGGCGGCGGCCGAGAAACACCCACAAAAACTCATTTAGATGAAAAGTTGGACCAACTTTAATCACAGGGGTCAACTGTCCAAACTAACTTGATGGAAAGCAAGAACATAGCACACAAGGCTTACCTGGGTGGTTGGCCGGCGTCCAAGTGTGGCGGCGGCGGCCGGCGGTGAAGCGCGGTTGCAACAATGGGTGCAACTGCAGAAAATGCAAAGCCTACGTTAAAAGCTTCATGCAAATACATGAGAAGCTTCATTAGTGTCCAAGGAACTCACCTGGGTCACTAGCCGGCGGCGCGGAGCGACGGCGATTGCCGGAGCTCAAGCTCGGCCAAATCAAGTGCCTCTAATGGCGGATTCCGACCCGGTGCACTCGAGGCCCCGCAACTTGGACCAAAATGCTTCTCTTGGTGCTACGATGCTTGCTGAGGTGATGGCCGGCGGCGCAGGTGAGCGGCGGCGCCGGACGACGAAGATCGGCCGAGGAAGAAAATACCCCGGTTCTAGGGCTTCTTCGCGCGGCCCGGATTCTCACCCGATCAACACCAAACCTCGGAGTTAGGTTTAAGTCAACGAGAGGAACAATCCCAACGTCTCTGATCTTGAGTTCAACGGCCGGATGAAGACGGCGCCCAAGATCGGCCAAAACGAGAATTCCGGCGACAGGAGGCTCCCGCCGGCGACAGGGACGGCGGCGGCGGCTCAAACTTCAAAGGTAAGATCCTCTCGATGCCAGGAACAACAAAAACACACTCTTCAGCCTTTTAAAAACAAATCTTTTCCATAAACTTACCTCGCCGGAAAACTCGAGAAAGAAGGTGATGGCCGCGGCGGCGCACGGCGGTGGCTTCACCTTGGCTCGGTCGCGGCCACACAGAGGAATACTTCAGTTGAAGTTTGGACCAACAAAATCTCCCAAGGTACCTCCCACAACTTCAACCCGAGAAGACCCAAGGCTTTCTCTTGCTTCTTCTTCTTCTCCAGCGACCGGACGGCGGCTCTTGGCGTCGGTTGGAGGAGAGGGTGAAATGGTGTCGGTTGCAGAAGAGGGAGGCAAAGGGTTGGTTTCGGATGTGGATCTCCAAAGGTCACAACCCACCCAACGTATATAGTGCATTTTGCACAAAATGCTAAAAGGCCCTTCATCTTTCTGTATTTGGACATGAGTCCATAACAGAAATTGCTCCTCTTACAGTTTAGTCCCTCACCAGTAAGTGGCATGCTTTTCGGAGCAGGAAGGTTTGGGTTTTTCTGCAAAATACAGTATTTTTCGTCGTATTTCATGCTTTTCGAGGCATTTCGCTCGTCGAAACGAAAAACAGATTTCGCCACGACGTCCGCCACGTCGAAATCTATAAGGTAGCGATTTTCGTTTCTCGACGCAATGCTCGGATAAAATCTCGGTCCATGATTACTGTACAAAAATACAGTTTTACACATTTTTCGAGACTCTAGGATCGTCAAACAAAAATTTCGTCAGTGCCATTGCGCTCAGATCGACGAAACCGATCAAATCAACTACCTGGATCGATATGTTCGGATTCCAGACAGTGGATCGGTCAACGTTACATCCGACGAAGTCCCGAAATTGGGGTTACTGTTCATCTACAGTAATCACTAATTAACACTGCGCACAGAGCCACTGTTTCACTGGTCGCAATACTCACCCACTTCTTCACAGATTTCTGGAAGATCCGACCGTCAGATCGAAATGTGCTGAATATGAATCTCGCTCAGTTCGACGAGACGATTGCAACGGTCATCTCAAATTTTCAAGATCATGTCCGGATTAGAAAGTAGCCTTTTGCCTCGCAAATTATGCAATTTGCATACCGGCGATTCACCAAGTAGGTCAATATAGGTCTTTTGAACCCAAACTTAGGCTGAAAATCACCTTTAACTTATTTATTAAAAATAAATATTCCAGATTATTACAGAAAAATTGGATGCTAGAGGAGTTATTATATAGATACAAAAAGGGAATCGTTATGATATAAGAAGCGACACTGCAGAGCGCTTCTCCCACAGTGTATCAATCCAATCCTAGAAACGGCGACATAGGAAGAGGAAACGGCGATGTAAGAAGTGGCGGCAGTGAGGGAGGAACATCGTGGCATGATTAATTTCAGTTCTGTCACGCCCCGAGTTTAAAATCCAATCTAATTTTTTTTTTTCTTTTTTTTTTTTCTTTTTTTTTTAAATCAGAGTTTGCAAAAACGGGCGTAACAGACCGCCACACATATAGGAAACTCCCTATCCCAATGGATAGAGTCTCTCCTATACATGCACGGCTAGGCGAATCAAATCATCAATCAGAGAGCAATAAATATCTCACTAAACAATACTAACCATCAAGAATAGTCCGAAATATCATACTATCATCAATCTGAAATATCGAAATAAACTGGAAGCTGAAATAACATAAATGGAAGTCAGCTACAATCATCCAAGATCTCAGACATCAATATATCATCAGGGTGACAGCTCTATCGTGACAGCCTCACTGGATCGTTTCGACACCCCACTACCCGAACGACCTGAAAAATGGTCACCTAGGGGGTGTGAGATACATTGTACATTTATCCCAGTGGGCACGACGAGCCGAGAAATAGCTAATCGTACCTACTGTGTACTAAAATCTGCGGATAGTAAAGATCGATAGGTACAGCTGAAATAACAGATAATATCTACCGGAAAGCAATAAATCCACAGATAAATGGAACTAGGCAGATAATCAATAATGAGTCCACTGATAATCAAGTATACTAAACAGTAGTAGGTACTGCATAAACATGCTAGAACATGGAAGTATAAAAGCTATGCATCAATCACAAGAATATCAAGTTAGTAGGTACTGCATAAACATGCTAGAACATGAAAGTATAAAAGCTATGCATCAATCACAAGAATATCAAGTACCCAATCAATGCCAATATTGGTCACGAGGACCTCAGGCTCATGCCACCTATCTGGCACCTATCTGGCTGACATAACCCCGCACCCACTGGTGCTGATCTGGGGGCTCACGGGTCCCTCCTCTAGACCACTTTACCGGTAAAGAACACTGTGACGGTGGCCAAACCGTCAGTGTACGTGACGTACAGCGTGCGTGGCAATCAATCATGCTATGCTCAAGCTCGCGGTCCAACGACCGGGTAATCGGCAACAAGCCGGAAAAAATCCCAACCGGGATGCAGGTATCTGTGTATCAATCATATCTCATGTCATGCAGTCTGGAATACAAGAAGTATGTATATCAGAGCAAAATCCCGACAGGGATGCACATGTCTGAATATCAATCTCAAGATCAATCATGCATATCTGAATACAGCAGTGTGACGAATGGCATGAAACTAGCAACAATAATCAATCATGACATCTATACATCAGGATATGCAAGCTGACAAGCAGATGTACATAAATATAGTGTGTCTAAGGAATCAGTGTCTATCAGAAAAATCATGCGATGTATAGATACAATCATCAGGACCAATCATGAACAGGTAAGGTCAAGCACAGGTGTACATGCGATGTCTAAAGAAATCGATATCAGTCAAGATAGGTCATATAGATAAAATCAGCAGGGCTAACCAAAAACAGGTGTCCGACTGGACTAAAGCAACCAGAGGGCCGAAAAGATAAAGCCCTGACCGAAGATAACCCACCTGGATGTAGGCAGATCCTCGAACTCCCGCTCTGCTACTGGAAGGCTGGTACTGAACAACTGGGCCCTGAATACACAGCTATAATCAGTAATAAACTCACACATACCCATCCCGACGACACAACAGTAACGGAACGCTTAAACGGGACAATATCGCCGATTTACCGAACAAAATCCGATTCCCGATCAACGAAAGCCCACGGGACTCTAACAAAATATCTAGTAGGTGTAAAAACACTGTATAAAGAAAGCCAGCAAGTCCAATTTGCATTTTGGTCCATAACGAATCTTAAATTGCATAAAAACCCTGAGTTAATTTGCTGTTTCGACTCGTTCTAGCAATCCGGGAATCCAAAAACGACGCCGTAAGTTTCAGCGTGTTTGTTTCGACAAGACGGAGGCCGTGCTCACAAGATTGGGACGAGACCAGACCCATTTACAAGGTTGGCCCATAAACATTAGGGTTCCAATTACAACTATGCACCAACTTGATTTATACTTGACCAAATCTAGAGTTAACTGAAGCATGGTGTTAAGCATGGACTAGGGACAGTGGGGCTCACCAGTGGCTTGCCTGAGATCGGCCGGAGGAGGTGGCCGGAGCTAGGTGGTGCACCAATAATGCAAGCTAAGGCTCGGTTTGGGTTCACCTTGAGCAGCACAGGTTCAGACCTGCCACAGAGGGGAGCACCAGATAAATGAAGGTCCCAGAAGATGTTTGGTTCAGGCCAGGTCAGGCGCCGGTGGCCGGAGGCGGCGGCGGCCGGAGGCAAGCCCGAAGTGGGTGGCTCGGGTGCAACATTGGAAACCGAGTTACAGGGATGCCCTAGACCTAAACCAAAATGATGGGAAGCATATAAATGGCCTCTAGGTCTTACCTGTAGAGATGGCCGGAGGCCGGAGTGCCGGGGCTGGCCGGAGTCCGAACTTGAAGCCAAGTCGGGTGCAACTCTAGAGATCCTAAACCCGACGTTAGGATTCCCATGCAAGGCCACCATCGACCACTAAATAATGAATTAAGCCTACCTGGGCGGTTTTCCGGTGTCGGGGAACGTCGGCAAGGCGTGGCGGCGGAGCTCGGTGGAGCTCCAATGGCCGTTAATGGCGGTTTCCGGCCGACGAGCTCCGGGCCGGTGCAGCTTGGACCAAAAGGTTCCACTCGGCGCCAGGAAGCTTCTGGTGGTAATGGCTGGCGGTGGGAGGCAGCGGCGGCGCCGGACGGCCGAGATCGGCCAAGGTTGAAGAAAGCCGATTTCTAGGGCACGCTCGGCCGGGTCCGATCCTCAACCGATGACCCTCCAACTTCGTGGAGACCCCACAGACATCGAGAGGAAGGGATCTATCGGTGCTGATCTTGGGTTTGACGGTCGGATGGCGGTGGCGCTTGGCGGCGGCCAAAAACGATAATTCCGGTGACAGGGCTCCCGCCGGCGATCGGGACGGCGGCAGCGGCTCGGCCTGCACCCGGATGATCTCCTTGGTGTCAGTCGTCCACTGGTCATGCCCAAGTGCTAAAACTAAAGGAAAAGTTCCAAGAACTTAACTTCACCGGAGTTTGGAAAGGAGAAGGCGATGGCCGCGGCGGCGCAGGGCGGAGCCAGGCGGCGGTTCACCCCGGGCTCGGCTGCGGCCTCACGGAGAACCACTCAGGGAAGGACTTGATCGCTTTACTCCCTCCCGAGCACCTTCCTTCCCCAACACCCGAGAGGAGGTGGGTCTCTTGAAGCTCTTCCTCACCGGCGACGGGGGGGCGGCGGCCGGTGCGCGGCTAGCGAGGAGTGCTGCAGAGAGGAGGAGAGGTTGTTGCACAGGCGGCTAGGGCAAGGTGCTATGGCATAGGGTTTACAAAAACCCTAGCTCGTACACATGTATTTATATACATGGTGCAACTTTGCATTTTGACCCTCAAGCTTCAGCATTTTATGGTCCAGTCCCTCACTGCACTTTAGTCTCACACCTAAGTCCCTCACTAAACCAGTGGCACGCAAAACGAGGCAAGAAGTATAGGGTCTATTGTGCAAAAGCCACATTTTCACCATATTTCATGCTTTTCGAGGCATTCCGGTCGTCGAAACGAAAAATGGACTTCGCCACGACGTCCGGCTCGACGAAACCAATCAGATAGCGATTTCTGTTTTTCAAGAAACTGCCTGGATAAAATTTCGATCCATAAAATACTGTTCCGAAATACAGTTATTGCGCTTTTCGAGACTCTAGGGCCGTCAAACGGAAATTCCGTCAACGCCATTGCGTACAGAACGACGGAACCGTTCAAATCGACTACCTGAAGTGCTATGATCGGTTTCCAGACGGCGATTCGGCGAACGTTAGCACTTAGGGGTATTTGAATTTAGGGTTTACTGTTCATCAATAGTCCCAAGCACTATTCACTTAAGTCGCGGGTCCCGCCCGCTTCTTCGTTGATTTCTGGAAGATCCGACCGTCGGATCTGAACTTGCTAAATATGGTTTTCGATCAGTTCGACGGGACGGTCGCACTAGTGATCTCGGATTTTCGAGATTAGGCTCGGATTGAAAAGCGACCTTTTAGCCTCGTAACTGTGCAATTTATACTGCAGGAAAAAGGGGTCACTTATGATTTAAAATTTCAACTTGACTTTTATTCCTTCTCTTTTATTTATTTACAACAAAATTTCAAGTTTCTACATCTCTACCACCTAAAAAGAAGTTTCGTCCCCGAAACTTAGTACAACTAGGAATCGAATAAATGGGGAAAACGCTCCATCATGGCTGCCTCGCGTTCCCACGTGGCTTCGCTGGGATCGAGGCAGACCGGTAACGAAGTCCATCGTGATCTGCTCCTACTTTCGAACCGGTACAAGAAGCGGTTGCAGTTTTCCCGCCGGTCTCTGGTGTTCCGCCTTTACCTGCTGGCAAACTAGGCACTGCGCCACATAGTTCGCCACGTCAGCCTTCATCCCAGGCCACCAGTGATGCTGCTTCAGATCTCGGTACATTTTGGTCCCGCCAGGATGTACCGTATATAAGGACCGATGCGCCTCAGTAAGGATGTCCTTCTTTAATTCACTGTTATCTGGAACACACCAACGGCCCCTGCATCGGATAGAGCCATCGGCGTGCAGCTGGTAATCGTCAGTCTGTCCCAGTGATATCAGCTCTCGAACCTTCTGGAAGGAGGGGTCGGACTGCTGTCCCTCCTTTATGCGATCAAGCAGGACAAGCTGCACTACCATCGCTAAGAGTCGAGCGGTAGACCCCGAAGGAACGATCTCCAAGTCTAGACGTTGGAACTCAGAAATCAAGCGGTCCTGATCAGTGATCATTAGCAGCTCTGGGGACACGTGCTTTCGGCTCAAAGCATCCGCTACTACATTGGCCCGACCTGGGTGGTACTGGATAGTGAGATCATAGTCCTTTAGCAGTTCGAGCCATCCACAAGGACTTAACAGACTTGATTTTGACATGTTGCCAAATTTTAAGGCTTAACTGCTTTATATTTCAAGTTCCATTGACTCGGGTTCTCGTAGAGATGCTACACGCCCAGCCACGGCTACACCGCACAAGCACGCTTAACCTCGGAGTTCGGATAAGATCCGATGCTTAAGGGTTTATGTGATCGCATCCGATGTGGCAACTAGCTCTCATACTCTTTTCTGGTTTCACATAACTTACAGTTTGTGCAGGCAGAACTTAACGGTCTTACCCGTTTAGGCTGACTATCGAGGCCGAACACTGACAAAATCCACTAGATTCATTTTCTTAAGTGAAATCATATAAGGTAGAGAATCTCTTCTTACACTTTATAATCGTTTGTGGCATAATTTTCACCACCAGTTGCTAGAACTAAACCTCAGACTACTAAGGACACACAACTGCCGGTTAAATATCACACGATCAGTCTCTTAGCATCATAAAACATGGCAACCCAAGGTCACCATTCATAAAGCTTAACATATCCGATCTTGACATGTTGTCCAACTTTTTGGGTTTAAACCATATATTTCTATTATCAACTCAGTTGCAAAATCTGGCGACATCAACGTGGCTAGTGACCACAAGTTAGGACAAGTGTCCACAATGATGACAAAGATAATCCACTATGTACGCGATCTGTCTGAGACCTACCTAAGGTCAAATACGGTCTGGGGTATCATCACTGAAACTATAACATCGTTGTCCAGAGGGTAACCCTGGAGACTATAATATAGATAAGCAAACAAGTAGACCCAATCACGATATTACCCCTTACGGGGTAGAGTACTTCAAACCACTCTTTCGACAGTACATTGTCTGCAGCCAACATACTTATCAAAAGACAAGTGAAATACTGTAGATCTGTCGCCAATATCAAGTTGGGGACACGACTCCCACCGGAATCAACAGAAGGTATAACTCATACCTCAAGACACGAATCTCTATGCCGATACTATAAACTTATATCAACAGTCTCTACCACCTCGGGGTCATGAGTGCGACCCCGGCTACTCACAAGAATCTAGAACCATATTCCACTATCTACCGATTATCTTAAATGAATCACCACTTCACTAACACGGCTCTAGCGACGCCAGTCATAACTCAAATATCATCAGGGCGATCACGACCTCATAATCAGTTCACCCACAATGTGCGAATCAACTACAATTCGGATTCATTTAGGATAAAAAAATCAAATCCTCAAGCTATCATCATCACTCTGTATATTAGACTTTCCAGTCACATCTCATCACGGTAGTAGTCACAACATCTAAAATTGTTGCATACTCATAGGAGTAACTAAGACTCCACTAAAATCGTACCAAAGGCGGGGTCTGAATCTGAATCTAACTCAAACCAGAGTTTCAATCGGGCCCATAGATCACCGAATTTAACCTATCCATCAACCATGTATGCGCCAAAGCGCTCATTGCTACCACCATCTCTATCGAAGTAATCGTGAATCCCAGATTATTTTACACTGATCAGGGTTGGGACACAATTCAATAAAGTCTAATATTTGCTGAGTGCCATCAGAATCCTTCCGTCCAAGGCAACAAGATTGCTAACCTCATAGGCATCCCGATAACTATATTCGGGGAATCTCCGGTAATAGCAGCCACAACACAATTTTAACAACCCCGGCTGTGACAAAAGTACTATATCTAGTGGCACGAGAACAACCGGAGGATCACTGACTTCTCCAAGCACCTGGACTAATGGTGGGGCCAGTGCAACAAGAGCAACTATCAGATGCTAAGCCATCTGCTGGACTATCCCAGCAAAAGCGGTGAGCTGATTCTCTAACCGCTGCCAACAATCCGAGCTCTAAGGCTCCACTGATATATCAAACCCATGGCTCGTACCACAACCGTAGCTAACACTGCACCCACCACGACCACTAAGCCCAGAGCGCGTGCGAACACCGCTCATAGTCACAACGACAAGATTTGGAAGCGACTCATAGTGTGAAATACACCTGAGCTCCTAACCACTAGACAAATACCCCGCGCTCTCACGTGACGAGTCATCCTAGGGTTCATCCTAACCAGTTCCTAATCAATTTTCCTAGGTACCGTGTACCTATTGCTCTGATACCATAAAATCTGTCACGCCCCGAGTTTAAAATCCAGTCTAAATTTTTTTTTTTTTTTTTTTTTTTTTTTTAAATCAGAGTTTGCAAAAACGGGCGTAACAGACCGCCACACATATAGGAAACTCCCTATCCCAATGGATAGAGTCTCTCCTATACATGCACGGCTAGGCGAATCAAATCATCAATCAGAGAGCAATAAATATCTCACTAAACAATACTAATCATCAGGAATAGTCCGTAATATCATACTATCATCAATCTGAAATATCGAAATAAACTGGAAGCTGAAATAACATAAATGGAAGTCAGCTACAATCATCCAAGATCTCAGACATCAATATATCATCAGGGTGACAGCTCTATCGTGACAGCCTCACTGGATCGTCCCGACACCCCACTACCCGAACGACCTGAAAAATGGTCACCCAGGGGGTGTGAGATACACTGTACATGTATCCCAGTGGGCACGACGAGCCGAGAAATAGCTAATCGTACCTACTGGGTACTATAATCTGCGGATAGTAAAGATCGATAGGTACAGCTGAAATAACAGATAATATCTACTGGAAAGCAATAAATCCACAGATAAATGGAACTAGGCAGATAATCAATAATGAGTCCACTGATAATCAAGTATACTAAACAGTAGTAGGTACTGCATAAACATGCTAGAGCATGGAAGTATAAAAGCTATGCATCAATCACAAGAATATCAAGTTAGTAGGTACTGCATAAACATGCTAGAACATGGAAGTATAAAAGCTATGCATCAATCACAATAATATCAAGTACCCAATCAATGCCAATATTGGTCACGAGGACCTCAGGCTCATGCCACCTATCTGGCACCTATCTGGCTGACATAACCCCACACCCACTGGTGCTGATCTGGGGGCTCACGGGTCCCTCCTCTAGACCACTTTACCGGTAAAGAATACTGTGACGGTGGCCAAACCGTCAGTGTACGTGACGTACAGCGTGCGTGGCGATCAATCATGCTATGCTCAAGCTCGCGGTCCAACGACCGGGTAATCGGCAATAAGCCGGGAAAAATCCCAACCGGGATGCAGGTATCTGTGTATCAATCATATCTCATGTCATGCAGTCTGGAATACAAGAAGTATGTATATCTGAGCAAAATCCCGACAGGGATGCACATGTCTGAATATCAATCTCAGGATCAATCATGCATATCTGAATACAGCAGTGTGACGAATGGCATGAAACTACCAGCAATAATCAATCATGACATCTATACATCAGGATATGCAAGCTGACAAGCAGATGTACATAAATATAGTGTGTCTAAGGAATCAGTGTCTATCAGAAAAATCATGCGATGTATAGATACAATCATCAGGACCAATCATGAACAGGTAAGGTCAAGCACAGGTGTACATGCGATGTCTAAAGAAATCGATATCAGTCAAGATAGGTCATATAGATAAAATCAGCAGGGCTAACCAAAAACAGGTGTCCGACTGGACTAAAGCAACCAGAGGGCCGAAAAGATAAAGCCCGGACCGAAGATAACCCACCTGGATGTAGGCAGATCCTCGAACTCCCGCTCTGCTACTGGGAGGCTGGTGCTGAACAACTGGGCCCTGAATACACAGCTATAATCAGTAATAAACTCACACATACCCATCCCGACGACACAACACTAACGGAACGCTTAAACGGGACAATATCGCCGATTTACCGAACAAAATCCGATTCCCGATCAACGAGAGCCCACGGGACTCTAACAAAATATCTAGTAGGTGTGAAAACACTGTCTAAAGACAGCCAGCAAGTCCAATTTGCATTTTGGTCCATAACGAATCTTAAATTGCATAAAAACCCTGAGTTAATTTGCTGTTTCGACTCGTTCTAGCAATCCGGGAATCCAAAAACGACGCCGTAAGTTTCAGCGTGTTTGTTTCGACAAGATGGAGGCCGTGCTCACAAGATTGGGCCGAGACCAGGCCCATTTACAAGGTTGGCCCATAAACATTAGGGTTCCAATTACAACTATGCACCAACTTGATTTATACTTGACCAAATCTAGAGTTAACTGAAGCATGGTGTTAAGCATGGACTAGGGACAGTGGGGCTCGCCAGTGGCTTGCCTGAGATCGGCCGGAGGAGGTGGCCGGAGCTAGGTGGTGCACCAATAATGCAAGCTAAGGCTCGGTTTGGGTTCACCTTGAGCAGCACAGGTTCAGACCTGCCACAGAGGGGAGCACCAGATAAATGAAGGTCCCAGAAGATGTTTGGTTCAGGCCAGGTCAGGCGCCGGTGGCCGGAGGCGGCGGCGGCCGGAGGCAAGCCCGAAGTGGGTGGCTCGGGTGCAACATTGGAAACCGAGTTACAGGGATGCCCCAGACCTAAACCAAAATGATGGGAAGCATATAAATGGCCTCTAGGTCTTACCTGTAGAGGTGGCCGGAGGCCGGAGTGCCGGGGATGGCCGGAGTCCGAACTTGAAGCCAAGTCGGGTGCAACTCTAGAGATCCTAAACCCGACGTTAGGATTCCCATGCAAGGCCACCATCGACCACTAAATAATGAATTAAGCCTACCTGGGCGGTTTTCCGGTGTCGGGGAACGTCGGCAAGGCGCGGCGGCGGAGCTCGGTGGAGCTCCAATGGCAGTTAATGGCGGTTTCCGGCCGACGAGCTCCGGGCCGGTGCAGCTTGGACCAAAAGGTTCCACTCGGCGCCAGGAAGCTTCTGGTGGCAATGGCTGGCGGTGGGAGGAAGCGGCGGCGCCGGACGGCCGAGATCGGCCAAGGTTGAAGAAAGCCGGTTTCTAGGGCACGCTCGGCCGGGTCCGATCCTCAACCGATGACCCTCCAACTTCGTGGAGACCCCACAGACGTCGAGAGGAAGGGATCTATCGGTGCTGATCTTGGGTTTGACGGTCGGATGGCGGTGGCGCTTGGCGGCGGCCAAAAATGATAATTCCGGTGACAGGGCTCCCGCCGGCGATCGGGACGGCGGCAGCGGCTCGGCCTGCACCCGGATGATCTCCTTGGTGTCAGTAGTCCACTGGTCATGCCCAAGTGCTAAAACTAAAGGAAAAGTTCCAAGAACTTACCTTCGCCGGAGTTTGGAAAGGAGAAGGCGATGGCCGCGGCGGCGCAGGGCTGAGCCAGGCGGCGGTTCACCCCGGGCTCGGCTGCGGCCTCACGGAGAACCACTCAGGGAAGGACTTGATCGCTTTACTCCCTCCCGAGCACCTTCCTTCCCCAACACCCGAGAGGAGGTGGGTCTCTTGAAGCTCTTCCTCACCGGCGACGGGGGGGCGGCGGCCGGTGCGCGGCTAGCGAGGAGTGCGGCAGAGAGGAGGAGAGGTTGTTGCACAGGCGGCTAGGGCAGGGTGCTATGGCATAGGGTTTACAAAAACCCTAGCCCGTACACATGTATTTATATACATGGTGCAACTTTGCATTTTGACCCTCAAGCTTCAGCATTTTATGGTCCAGTCCCTCACTGCACTTTAGTCTCACACCTAAGTCCCTCACTAAACCAGTGGCACGCAAAACGAGGCAAGAAGTATAGGGTCTATTGTGCAAAAGCCACATTTTCACCGTATTTCACACTTTTCGAGGCATTCCGGCCGTCGAAACGAAAAATTGGCTTCGCCACGACGTCCGGCTCGACGAAACCTATCAGGTAGCGATTTATGTTTTTCAAGAAACTGCCCGGATAAAATCTCGATCCATAAAATACTGTTCCAAAATACAGTTATCACGCTTTTCGAGATTCTAGGGCCGTCAAACGAAAATTCCGTCAGCGCCATTGCTTCCAGAACGACGGAACCGTTCAAATCGACTACCTGAAGTGCTATGATCGGTTTCCAGACGGCGATTCGGCGAACGTTAGCACTTAGGGGTATTTGAATTTAGGGTTTACTGTTCATCAACAGTCCCAAGCACTATTCACTTAAGTCGCGGGTCCCGCCCGCTTCTTCGTTGATTTCTGGAAGATCCGACTGTCGGATCTGAACTTGCTAAATATGGTTTTCGATCAGTTCGACGGGACGGTCGCACTGGTGATCTCGGATTTTCGAGATTAGGCTCGGATTGAAAAGCGGCCTTTTAGCCTCGTAACTGTGCAATTTATACTGCAGGAAAATGGGGTCACTTATGATTCAAAATTTCAACTTGACTTTTATTCCTTCTCTTTCATTTATTTACAACAAAATTTCAAGTTTCTACAAGTTCAGATAGAGAAAGCCGTAGAGGAGGAAGAAGAAGCAGAAGCGGGATAGAGGAAGCCGAAGATGAGGAGGAAGAAGCGGAAGCGGAAGAGAATAGGGCTCGACCGGGTTAGGTTCAAAATTTTAAGATGTGAAGTAATAGATTGCCACATGGCAAGTAAGATGGGAAATAATATATAGGTATAGATAGATTAGATTACTGCTCTAAAAATTGAAACAAATAATAATACAATTATAAAAATGAAAAAATAAGAATACAATTAGTATAGTTTTATGAAATAAAAGAAATTGTTGATCAACAAATTATTCAAAAATTTTAAAAAATTGAGATAACACTATGCTTCTTATCCATCACATTAAATATTCTACCATTTAATAAAATTTTAAAAATTTCAGCCTTCAAATTAGAAATAAAAATAACTAGCGAATTAAATAAAAAAGTAATTTAATTTTTTTCTTTTTTTTAAAAAAAAAAATAAAAAAGAGTAGGTTTCTAAATTTTAATTCCTAAGAATAATCTAAATTTTAATATAGTTTTCTAAAATTAAAATTGTTTACAATATATAAACAATTAAACAAAGAGAATTAAAAAATTACCATTTAAGGTTATAACTTAATTGAAATATTTAAAATTTCTAATCTTTCTAAAAATAAAAACTCTCACTAAATTAAAATCTTTAAAATTTATAATATTTACAAAAATAAAAACTCTTAAAGTAGAGATAAAATTACTTAATTATTCCTCAATTATAAGACCAAAATACTCTATTTTGGGCATCTAGTAACCGGTATCTCTCTCAAAGTGACAGGTCATAATTAAAAAATAATTAAATTTGAGCCGTTAAACAGCAATAATTGAAAGGTAAGCAAAAAAAATAATATAGGAGTATTTCTCCTATTTTTATACATACGATATATATATATATATATATATATATATATATATATATATATATATATATATATAATTAGGCTAGAATACTATCGATAGCACCAAGTCATTGGTGCTATCAAGTTTTTAGCATTTGGATTAAAAAATGTGTGTTTAAGATGATAGTGGTCCCCTAGGGTTTACTAGGTGGTTGGTTGAATAGTAAAAATCTTAGGGGACCACTATAATCCCAACCGCATATCTTTTCATCTAACGGCAGAAAACTTGATAGCACCAATTGCTTGGTGCTATCGATAGTATTCTAGCCGGACTATATATATATATATATATATATATATATATATATATATATATATATATATATATATATATATATATAATTGTACATAATTGTACATAATAATATTATAATAAGATATTCTCATATGAAAACTAAATGATTTATATTAATATATATCTTTAATAATAATATATACTATATATAATATAATATATTATATTTTTTTATATGTATTGGGCCCGTGGGGGTGACCCTCTGAGTGTGTTGCGCAGTGTACCAATGGATCAAGTGATCACGCCGAGTAGGGATCCGCTCGATGGGGTTCTTCTCAATCAACTCTCGCAACCGTCCGGCCTAGATCAGCCGAATCGGGGTACGAAGATAGAGAGAGTTCAACCTAATGTGGCTGAATTGGAATGTGGAGGCGATTAGGTGAAAAAGCACAACCAGTTAAGGAACCGATTGTGGGATTTGTATTGAGTTGAATGGGGTTACAAGAGTAACAAGGAACCAATTACAATTAATCTACTCCTAGTAAATGCAGTAAATCTATCTAGAAAGGTAGTATATGCAGGGTATGAAAGATATTGAAAAGTAGGGGGTGGTCCCACTTACGAGGTTGCAGGACCTCTTTTTTTCGATGGTTCGGGTATAATATATACTCCCGAACTAAATGTACATTCGCCACTTTTGAATAGTCGGCGTGATTTGTGGAAAATCATCGTGAAATCCTCAACTACTTCCTTTTGAGTCGAAACTCTCTCAAATAGGATAATAGTCGTTCTTCCGTCCAGTTTCATCCCCTTATTAGCGCGCCGAAGCGTGATCTTCAGTACTTTCCAATACTGGGCGCCGCTTGCCGTTTTGGAGTCGGTTACGGGATTCGTGCCCAAATCTCACACTCCTTTTCAGAGTTTTTCCTTCTTCGGCTCAAACAACCGAAGTTTGACTCTGGCTTCGCCATCATCGTCGTTTGATTGACGCGGACTGATGTTCGTCTTCGGCCGAGGTCACTCCTAGATGAGGCAATAGTTTTCTTTTCGGCTTCTTCTCCTATCGGCTGATGCTTTTAACCGATAGTGTATGTCGCGTGCAGTACTCTTACGCAACTGAGACCGGTCTCGATTGAGACGCGAATCTTCTTCTTCTGACTCATTCTCCTGCCGGCTGATGTCCGTCAGCCGATGGTGAATGCCACATGTTGCTTTCTCAGGTGGCGAAAATTTTTGGTCTCAACAATATCTTTAATAACAATATATATGTAAGAACTTGAATTTTGAAAATAAATAAATAAATGAAATTGATTGAAGTCAGGTTGAATTTGGATCAATAGTGGCCCAGAAATATCGACTTTTGATCGGGGCCTGATCTCGAAAATCCGAGAGCACCATTGCGATCGTTTCGACGAAACATGAAAGTTTCATATTCACTTGTCGACGATCCAACGGTCGGATCTTCCGCAAAACAGTAAAGAAGAACGGGTCCCATAACTTAAGTTGTGAATAGTAACCCTATTTTAAATCCCCTTTTGACCTCTAACGGCCGTTTCTCCGTCTAGACCCCGAACCTAGCAACATGAGTAGTCGATTCTAACTAATTTCGACGTTCTGAGCGCAATGGCACTGACGGTTTTCGCGTTTGGCGACCCGGGTGCATCGAAGTGCGTGCCACGCGCTATATTGAGTCAAACTTTATGGAACGACTTTTTATCCGAGCGTCAAACAAACCAAACAAATACGCCACTTGACAGGTCTCGACAAGCCGGACGTCGTGGCGAAGTCCATTTCGCAAAATGACGAACGGTTTGTCTCGAAGTGCGTGAAAAGTGCTCAAAATGGTCTAAATTGTAATAAAACTTAATAGTTTATGTGCCTAAGTGCTAGGGCTTGTAACCATAAGGGGTTTGGTGTATTTTGCACCTATTAAGAGGATCTCGGAGCTTAAGGGTTAATGTGAACATGGCTTGGGGTTAATGAGTAAAGGAATCAAGTATTATTGTTGCCTCTTGGTCTTCCCAAGATCTCTGCACCCGAGGAGTCTTGAGGACATCTGAAGCATCACCCCTGATCCCTTACTACTCCCAGACCCAGCCCGAAGCCCTGGTTAAACCGAAGACCCAACACCCTTTGAGAGCAAACCGAGGGTGGGAGAGGAAGAAGAAGCTTGGAACAAATCTCTTCCAAGTTGGAATTAGAGTGCTCTGAAGTTGTCCTTGGTGTCTGGGGACCTCCTGGGTTGCTGCTGTGGCCGCGCGAAGAAGAAAAAGATAAAACCGGCTTCTTCCTTTCTTCCCCGAGCTCGGCAAAGGTGAGGATCCTAACCTATGGTATTCCTGCACCCGAGACCCTTAGCAGTGGACCTATTAGGTCCTTAGGATGCTCCTGGCCGAGACCCGAGCCCCCATGCACAGCGCATGGCCGACGGGGGTATGGGGTCGCCGGAACCCTAGTGTTGCTCCACTTTGGAACAACTTTGCAACCATAAACTTGTTTGGGCTGAGATTTGGTGTGCTTGGACAGTTGGTAATGGGGACCAACTCCACCAAATCTAGTGGAGTATGGTTAACCCAGTAAATGGCAGATTTGTGCCCTAATTTTCTGGATTTTTGCATAATGGCCGTGGGTGCGACTCCGGCGTCGGCGGGCTTCTCCGGCGCCGGCCAACGGCCCAGCAGTGATGAGGGGACCCAGAGTAATCTTTCCATGATGTTGCATGGACCCCATGCATCATGAAAACCATGGTGCCATGGTTGAACCCGAAAATGGGAAAAACACGGCCGCCGGCGCTCCGGCCAACTTCGGCCGGGGAGGCATGGACAGGAAGCTTCGTGGTGACCTAAGGAGTAACTTCCTCCAAGTTGTAGAGCTCCAAATTGCCTCGGTTAAAAGATGCCATTAGAGGGCATGAGCTCCAAACCGGAGCTTTGCTCCGCCGCGCCGCCGCCGCACCCCGAGGCCAGCCAAGGGTATGGGAAGCTTCCATGCAGCAAATGGCACCTACTGGTGCATTTGGTTGAGCCCCAGACCCTTCGGATGGAGCATCACGAAAATCAATGCAAAGCTTCATCTTCTTCATCATGGAGCTCGGCCAACCCGGGGTTCTGAGGTTGCTCCAGTTGAGGGGAAATACTCCAGAAACTCAGAGGATCTAGTTGATCCAAGTTGGAAGCCCTCAGATGCCTTGGTTGCAGAGAATCAAGTTGTGAATGGTGTTATGGGAATGTTAACAAACTGTGCATGCCACCTGTTTGTAAAAATGCCTCAAAGAACTTTGAATTAGAATTTGACAAAACTGTAAACATCAAACTTGCTCTAAATTTCCCCCTGAGCTTGATGCTCACTTCAGTTCAAACAGATACTGTGTGGATTTATAATTGGAGCAATGTGAACCTTTAAATAAACATGGCTTTGGTTCTGCTTGAACCAGCAGATCTGGGTTTCAACCAGGGCAAGCCCTGGTATCCTAGCATTATTTAGAGCAACTTTGATATACAGACTTTTACTGTTTGAGGTTTGGATTAAAAGATGTGATTAAACCAACCTCCAAATGTAATTATGACCCAAACACTGTTCTAGGATGTTTGCAAAGTCGCGACAGTGTACTCTTGGCTAATTTGGGGTCACTGGACGCGATGCTCGCGTTAAAAACTGATTTTGAAGTCCCGGAGAAACAAAAATGCAAAATGGCTATGTTAGAGGAGTGTTTTATGGCCCAAAGTTTTCCTCGGGTCCCGTGCTGCCGCAAATTGGTGAGCACGGTGTTCAGCCAGATGATTGTCACCTACTGGAAGTAACGGTTCGTAAAAATGAGCCTCCAGTTGAAAGAACGAGCGAAAACAGTGCTCAAATGATACTATTATTTAAATAATTAGAGGTTTTAAATTAATCTGGGTTTTAAGTTGTAGTTAGTGAGTTCGAGGTTGATTATTATGTTTGATCCAGGTTGGCTCGATTTGTCTCTGGTCCTCGAGCATACAGTGGATTATGGTTTAGTCGCCTGCGATTTATCAGGTGGGTTATCTTCGAACCGGGCCTCAGCTTTTTGGCCCTCTGGTTGCTTTAGTCCAGTCGGACCCCTGTTTTTGATTCCCTGCTGATTACATGACCTATCTTGATATATCGTTATTTCCCTGATTGACATTGACTTGATTAGACCTGTGATTGAGATTTTCTGTTCACGATCAGCCGATTATCATACACATATCCCCTGATTATTCCTGACTGATCCTGATTGATTGATATATATATATATATTTGCATGATTAGATGACACCAGTTGATTCCTGTCATTGAGATGTTATTCGAGATATTATTGATATGCATGATTGATTTATCCTGATTGATAGATACTACTCGATATGCATGATTGATTGATTTCGATTGATAGATATAGACAGATGATTCCCTGTTGGGATCTCGGCATGTTGCCGACTATCCGGTCACTAGACCGTGAGATTGATCATTATGATTTGCCATGCACTGCTGTACTTCACGAACATGGCCGGGGTAGCTCCCCGTGGAGATTGTTCTTTACCGGTAAAGTGGTCTGATGATAGACCCGTGAGCCCTCGACAAGGTTACGTCAGCCGAAAAGGTGCCGAACAGTGGCATTGCCTGAGGTTCTCTGAGACCAATATGGGCACATGATTGGATATTTGGTTTTCTACCTTTGACGCATTACTTTTACTCGTACAGTTGCTCAGTTGTTCCAGCACTATTATCTGTAGACATGCTTGTATCATTCATAGTTCTTTATACATGATCCTTGTAGTTGACTTTGATTTCCGGCCTGCATGCTCTACAGTTTTCATGATAGTTATCTCTGAGATACCCTGATTGTTCAGCATACTTACCTGCAGTTTTATTTCTGATTATTAGTAGACATCTATGTTTCCAGCTTTTCCTACAGATCTTTACTATCCGCAGATTTTAGTACCCAGTAGGTACGATTAGCTGATCCTCGGCTCGTCGTGCCTACTGGGATACACTCCGGTGTATCTCACACCCTCGGGTGACTGTTTTTCAGGCCGAGCGGGTGCTGGGATGTCGGGACGTGTTGGTGAGATTCCGAGATAGAGATTGACCTTGGACAGTCGTGTATTTAGAAATAGTTAATTAAAGTGGTATTCAGTTGTAATATATTTGTAAAGAAATCTATAACATTGTTGTTGTTGTCGTTATTGTTATTTGTAGTACGTAGTTAGTACTCTGATGATTGTTGCCAAGCTAGCTGTGCATATGTAGAAAAGGCTCAATTCCATAGGGGATTGGGACTCTTCTATATATGTGGCGGTCTGTCATTGCCCTGGTTGATTTGCAACTCTGATTTTTTTTTTTTTTTTTAAAAAAAAAAAAAAAAAAAAAAAAAAATTTATACACTGGTTTTTGAACTCGGGGCGTGACAGATTAGATGGTATCAGAGAAATAGGAATACGATGCCTAGGTTTGGCTAGGAACGAACCCTAGGATGACTTGTGTCTACGAGAGAGCGTTGGGTAATGTTCTAAGTGTTGTTGTTAGGAACAGAAGTAAGTGGTAGACTCCTGGAATAAGATTTTTTTTGTTATAAGTTTCAGGGACGAAACTTCCTTTTTGGTGGGAGAGATGTAAGAACTTGAATTTTGAAAATAAATAAATAAATGAAATTGATTGAAGTCAGGTTGAATTTGGATCAATAGTGGCCCAGAAATATCGACTTTTGATCGGGGCCTGATCTCGAAAATCCGAGAGCACCATTGCGATCGTTTCGACGAAACATGAAAGTTTCATATTCACTTGTCGACGATCCAACGGTCGGATCTTCCGCAAAACAGTAAAGAAGAACGGATCCCACAACTTAAGTTGTGAATAGTAACCCTATTTTAAATCCCCTTTTGACCTCTAACGGCCGTTTCTCCGTCTAGACCCCGAACCTAGCAACATGAGTAGTCGATTCTAACTAATTTCGACGTTCTGAGCGCAATGGCACTGACGGTTTTCGCGTTTGGCGACCCGGGTGCATCGAAGTGCGTGCCACGCGCTATATTGAGTCAAACTTTATGGAACGACTTTTTATCCGAGCGTCAAACAAACCAAACAAATACGCCACTTGACAGGTCTCGACAAGCCGGACGTCGTGGCGAAGTCCATTTCGCAAAATGACGAACGGTTTGTCTCGAAGTGCGTGAAAAGTGCTCAAAATGGTCTAAATTGTAATAAAACTTAATAGTTTATGTGCCTAAGTGCTAGGGCTTGTAACCATAAGGGGTTTGGTGTATTTTGCACCTATTAAGAGGATCTCGGAGCTTAAGGGTTAATGTGAACATGGCTTGGGGTTAATGAGTAAAGGAATCAAGTATTATTGTTGCCTCTTGGTCTTCCCAAGATCTCTGCACCCGAGGAGTCTTGAGGACATCTGAAGCATCACCCCTGATCCCTTACTACTCCCAGACCCAGCCCGAAGCCCTGGTTAAACCGAAGACCCAACACCCTTTGAGAGCAAACCGAGGGTGGGAGAGGAAGAAGAAGCTTGGAACAAATCTCTTCCAAGTTGGAATTAGAGTGCTCTGAAGTGGTCCTTGGTGTCTGGGGACCTCCTGGGTTGCTGCTGTGGCCGCGCGAAGAAGAAAAAGATAAAACCGGCTTCTTCCTTTCTTCCCCGAGCTCGGCAAAGGTGAGGATCCTAACCCATGGTATTCCTGCACCGGAGACCCTTAGCAGTGGACCTATTAGGTCCTTAGGATGCTCCTGGCCGAGACCCGAGCCCCCATGCACAGCGCATGGCCGACGGGGGCATGGGGTCGCCGGAACCCTAGTGTTGCTCCACTTTGGAACAACTTTGCAACCATAAACTTGTTTGGGCTGAGATTTGGTGTGCTTGGACAGTTGGTAATGGGGACCAACTCCACCAAATCTGGTGGAGTATGGTTAACCCAGTAAATGGCAGATTTGTGCCCTAATTTTCTAGATTTTTGCATAATGGCCGTGGGTGCGACTCCGGCGTCGGCGGGCTTCTCCGGCGCCGGCCAACGGCCCAGCAGTGATGAGGGGACCCAGAGTAATCTTTCCATGATGTTGCATGGACCCCATGCATCATGAAAACCATGGTGCCATGGTTGAACCCGAAAATGGGAAAAACACGGCCGCCGGCGCTCCGGCCAACTTCGGCCGGGGAGGCATGGACAGGAAGCTTCGTGGTGACCTAAGGAGTAACTTCCTCCAAGTTGTAGAGCTCCAAATTGCCTCGGTTAAAAGATGCCATTAGAGGGCATGAGCTCCAAACCGGAGCTTTGCTCCGCCGCACCGCCGCCGCACCCCGAGGCCAGCCAAGGGTATAGGAAGCTTCCATGCAGCAAATGGCACCTACTGGTGCATTTGGTTGAGCCCCAGACCCTTCGGATGGAGCATCACGAAAATCAATGCAAAGCTTCATCTTCTTCATCATGGAGCTCGGCCAACCCGGGGTTCTGAGGTTGCTCCAGTTGAGGGGAAATACTCCAGAAACTCAGAGGATCTAGTTGATCCAAGTTGGAAGCCCTCAGATGCCTTGGTTGCAGAGAATCAAGTTGTGAATGGTGTTATGGGAATGTTAACAAACTGTGCATGCCACCTGTTTGTAAAAATGCCTCAAAGAACTTTGAATTAGAATTTGACAAAACTGTAAACATCAAACTTGCTCTAAATTTCCCCCTGAGCTTGATGCTCACTTCAGTTCAAACAGATACTGTGTGGATTTATAATTGGAGCAATGTGAACCTTTAAATAAACATGGCTTTGGTTCTGCTTGAACCAGCAGATCTGGGTTTCAACCAGGGCAAGCCCTGGTATCCTAGCATTATTTAGAGCAACTTTGATATACAGACTTTTACTGTTTGAGGTTTGGATTAAAAGATGTGATTAAACCAACCTCCAAATGTAATTATGACCCAAACACTGTTCTAGGATGTTTGCAAAGTCGCGACAGTGTACTCTTGGCTAATTTGGGGTCACTGGACGGGATGCTCGTGTTAAAAACTGATTTTGAAGTCCCGGAGAAACAAAAATGCAAAATGGCTATGTTAGAGGAGTGTTTTATGGCCCAAAGTTTTCCTCGGGTCCCGTGCTGCCGCAAATTGGTGAGCACGGTGTTCAGCCAGATGATTGTCACCTATTGGAAGTAACGGTTCGTAAAAATGAGCCTCCAGTTGAAAGAACGAGCGAAAACAGTGCTCAAATGATACTATTATTTAAATAATTAGAGGTTTTAAATTAATCTGGGTTTTAAGTTGTAGTTAGTGAGTTCGAGGTTGATTATTATGTTTGATCCAGGTTGGCTCGATTTGTCTCTGGTCCTCGAGCATACAGTGGATTATGGTTTAGTCGCCTGCGATTTATCAGGTGGGTTATCTTCGAACCGGGCCTCAGCTTTTTGGCCCTCTGGTTGCTTTAGTCCAGTCGGACCCCTGTTTTTGATTCCCTGCTGATTACATGACCTATCTTGATATATCGTTATTTCCCTGATTGACATTGACTTGATTAGACCTGTGATTGAGATTTTCTGTTCACGATCAGCCGATTATCATACACATATCCCCTGATTATTTCTGACTGATCCTGATTGATTGATATATATATATAGATTTGCATGATTAGATGACACCGGTTGATTCCTGTCATTGAGATGTTATTCGAGATATTATTGATATGCATGATTGATTTATCCTGATTGATAGATACTACTCGATATGCATGATTGATTGATTTCGATTGATAGATATAGACAGATGATTCCCTGTTGGGATCTCGGCATGTTGCCGACTATCCGGTCACTAGACCGTGAGATTGATCATTATGATTTGCCATGCACTGCTGTACTTCACGAACATGGCCGGGGTAGCTCCCCGTGGAGATTGTTCTTTACCGGTAAAGTGGTCTGATGATAGACCCGTGAGCCCTCGACAAGGTTACGTCAGCCGAAAAGGTGCCGAACAGTGGCATTGCCTGAGGTTCTCTGAGACCAATATGGGCACATGATTGGATATTTGGTTTTCTACCTTTGACGCATTACTTTTACTCGTACAGTTGCTCAGTTGTTCCAGCACTATTATCTGTAGACATGCTTGTATCATTCATAGTTCTTTATACATGATCCTTGTAGTTGACTTTGATTTCCGGCTTGCATGCTCTACAGTTTTCATGATAGTTATCTCTGAGATACCCTGATTGTTCAGCATACTTACCTGCAGTTTTATTTCTGATTATTAGTAGACATCTATGTTTCCAGCTTTTCCTACAGATCTTTACTATCCGCAGATTTTAGTACCCAGTAGGTACGATTAGCTGATCCTCGGCTCGTCGTGCCTACTGGGATACACTCCGGTGTATCTCACACCCTCGGGTGACTATTTTTCAGGCCGAGCGGGTGCTGGGATGTCGGGACGTGTTGGTGAGATTCCGAGATAGAGATTGACCTTGGACAGCCGTGTATTTAGAAATAGTTAATTAAAGTGGTATTCAGTTGTAATATATTTGTAAAGAAATCTGTAACATTGTTGTTGTTGTCGTTATTGTTATTTGTAGTACGTAGTTAGTACTCTGATGATTGTTGCCAAGCTAGCCGTGCATATATAGAAAAGGCTCAATTCCATAGGGGATTGGGACTCTTCTATATATGTGGCGGTCTGTCATTGCCCTGGTTGATTTGCAACTCTGATTTAAAAAAAAAAAAAAAAAAAAAAAAAAAAAAAAAAAGAAATTTATACACTGGTTTTTGAACTCGGGGCGTGACAATATACTATATATAATATATTATATTATATATTTCTTATATGCATTGAGCTTTCGGGTCGGGCCCAGGCCGGGCTTGGACATGTCCAAATAAATCCAAAATTGTTTAGGGCCTAAATTTTTAAGTTCAGCCCAAGCTCAAAATTATAATTTTGATACCCAAAGCCCGGCCCATATATGGCCCATCGGGCCAAACTTTGTTTAGGCCCATGCCCACCCTTAGGGCTCCTCTAAACCTAGGGGTGTAATGTGGGCCGTGCCGGGCCGGAGCTACTAAGCATTCGACCCAGCACGGCCCTTCGGCCCAAAAGGCACAGGTCGCGCCGGGCTTCGGGCCAGCCTCTTAATATTTTTTTAAAAAATATATAAAATTTAAAAATATAAATAATAAATTATTTTTATTCAAATTTATATTTTGATAAAAAAATTTGAAATTTACAAAAATAATTATAAAATAATAAATTTTTAAATTTTTAGAAAATTATTTATAAATTTGTATTTATAAAAATAAATTTGGAAATGGGTTTTGATATAATAGATCATAAAATTTTGATCCATTAGATCAAAACTGCATCTCCCAAGATCTGCCATGCAGACCTGGGAGGAGGGCTCATGGGGAGAAGGGCAAAGAGCTATTCTCCCCATGAGTTGACCCCAAAGGCCTTGGGGTCCGGGCCGTGCTGGCCCGGCTGGCACGACCCATACGGGCCGGGCCGTGCCGGGCCACGGGCCTGCACCTCAATCCGGCACGGCTCAGACTCGCCACGGACCGTGCTGGGCCGACGGGCCTTGAAGGGATGGCCCAGCACGACCCGAATAATTCGAACGGACCGACCTGGTACGATACTATAGTAATGGTCTGTTTGGCAATCATTGAAAAATAAAACATAGTTTTATTTTACAACGTATTGGATATTTTGAAAAATTCAATACTCTATAAAAATATTACTCTGTTTTTAACTGTTTCGATTGTGAATATAAAAAAATACCATGTTTTAAATTTAAACTTTCAATACAAAAAGTTAAATTTAAAAATAAATATTTTTAATTTTTTATTTTAAAATTTTAAAATTAGGATTTAAATTTCAAATTTAAAATTTTTAAAATTGAATTTGAAGTTTAAAATTTTAAAATTTGAATGTGAAATTTTAAATTTTAAATTTTAAATTTAAATTTTAAAATTTAAAAATTCAAATATAAAATTAAAATTTAAAATTTAAATATAAAATATAAAATATAAAATATAAAATATAAAATTAAAAATTAAAAATTTAAAATAAAAAATAAAATTTAAAATTTCAAAATTAAAATTTTAAATTTAAAATTTTATAATATTAATTTTAAGTTTTAAACATAAAATTTTATTATTTTTAAATAATAAATTTTAATTTTAAAATATTAAATTTTAATTTTTTATTTAGAATTTTAAATTTCAAAATTTAAAATTTAAATTTAGATTTTATTTTTAAATTTTTAAATTTTTTAGTTTTAAATTTTAAATTTTAAATTTTTAAATTAAAATTTTTAAATTAAAATTTTTAAATTAAAATTTAAAATTTTAAATTTTAAATTTTAAATTTTTAAAGAGGTGCGAAATGCGAAAAAGGACGATGGAGAAGTCGTAGGCGAAATATGGAAATTTTTTTAACCGGTTTAACCTCTTTTTTTTTTTTTCTCCAAAATACTCCGAAACAGTAATTTTACATTGTAATGTTTTTACGCTGTTGGATCACCCAAACGGGCTAACTAATAAAAAAATAATGCCTTATAAATTATAGAGTAAAATAGTTTAAAACTCTGTTTTGGAGGTTTCCCAAACATGACCTAATAGTGCCGGGCCACAACCCAGCCCGAAGTCGTTCCGGGCCGGGCCCGATCCGTTTTACACCCCTATCTAAGCCCTACCTCCCACCACTAAACCCTAAACGGCCCGCCCAATCCGCCCAACCTACTCAGATGGAACCTCGTCCTCGTCCTCCTAGTCCTCCTAGTCCTCCTCCTCAACGGCCCGCCCAATCCGACCAACCCGCCCAACCCATTCAGACGGAACCTCCTCGCAATGAACAGATGGTATCTTAGATGGGTTATCCTGCTCCTGGCGGCGAATTCCTTCCAGCGATGAAATTTAAAATGAAGCTATCAATTACAGATGGAAGTCCATCGCTGGTACTTGAAGCAGAGACCGGCCTGTGCCGTTGGCCGGTCGCCACTCTGGCTGGGGTGGCAAGCATAGCTGCATTCGGAGCATTCGTACTCATTTTTGCCAGTCGAGGGTGAAAAGAATGGCGTAGCTTCTTGCTGGAGCCGGGTGGTGAGGATGGTGGCTCTTGCTGGAGCTGCCGGTAGTGAGGAAACGGTGATTTACTTATACAATTTTACTCAAAGTATATGTTACTATTATACTTATACTAGTTTACACTACAAGAATTTTAATATATAGCGACATTATCTGTAACAATATTTATTTAAATATTGATAAATATAAAATTTATTGGCATTTATAAAAAATTGTTGCTAAATATGATATTTATTGACATTTATAAATTATTGTTGGTAAATAAAAATACGTAGCAATATTTATTTTTAAATGCCGGTAAAAGATAATTAAATTCCTAAAAAATTATTGCTAAATATGATATTTATTGATATTTATAAATTATTGTTGGTAAATAAAAATACGTAGCATTATTTATTTTTAAATGCCGGTAAAAAGATAATTAAATTAACGACATATATTTGTTAATATCTCTAAAAGGATTTATTTATCAACATTTAAAATTAAACATTGGTAAAAAAAATATTAAATTCACTTCTATATGAAAACAACGTGGGTTCTAATATTTTTTCCCTCCTGCCTCAAGCATGCGCCTCATCCGATTATCTTTCTCTTTAATTAAATCTTTTTTTGATGTTTGTTTTTCTCTAAACTAAGTTGTGCCTCATAGTATTATTTTTCTCTTCTTTAATAGATTTTATTTTTTTAAGTTCTAAATTTTAAAGAAGTTTTATAGTTTATAGTTTTAGAATTTCATTGGCTAAATCTGAAAGATGAAAAGTTTTTTGGATATTTTTTGTTTATTCAATGATATAAATTTTTTTTATGTATATATTATATTTATGCCATGTAGAGAGGTTTTAATTAATTTCTTGATTTTTTTTTTTTTTTATGTTGAAAGGGCACATTTAATTAATTGCATATTTTTTTATTTTTTATTTTTTGTTATGTTGAATGCTTGAGAATACTTCCGAAACTAAAAAGATAGCCGAGGAGGGAAAACATATAATGTAAAACGAGATCTCAAAATGAGCCAAGGAATATATGAGATTAAGGTTGGAAAGAATAAAAATAAAATCACAAGACTTGAATATATATACAAAAAGATAGAGACATTTCGTCTAATCCAATTGGCACATCTAATCCAATATACAGTGCGCAAGTAAACTTTAACTTGTAATTTATATTTATTGTGCGCAAGTAAACTTTAAGTTGTAATTTATATTTATTTTGCTTTATAAAAATGACCATTTAATTATAATGAGAGAAATCATTTAATCATGTTTTTATTTTTTATTTTTTTTGCAGAACGATAATAATAACATTTCGTCTAAAGGGTTGCTGAGTAACGAAATACAATCTTCTAAATCTAGCTTTGAGATACCACGAAATCAGGTGGTTTCTATCTCTAATTAATTTATCTTAATTTTTCTGTATAAAATATTATATGCACTTACCAATATATACTATATTTGAATGCAGATTTATCGAGCAAAAATTGTTGCGAAGAATGTCCATACTACGCTAGATAATGGGCAAAAATTGTTGCGAAGAATGTCCATACTACGCTAGATAATGGGGTTATCTCCTATTGTTTATTCAGATTCTTCTTGTTATTTATTTTTTATACATACAATTCTCAATTTTTTATTTTATTTATTTTTAGTTATACTTTATTATTATTGCAAGATATTTCTTATGCCATTAATTAGGAAGATTATTATAATCATATGATATTTGCTCACTAATACAAGTTAGTCTTAAATTTTAAAAATTTAACTATATTTCTTTATTTTTTACTGAATATTAGGATGGACTTGAAATATATTTTAAAAAATTTGAAAAAGCCGCATAAATACGTTGTGTATGGTTCTTTGTTGAGAACAAATCCAACCACTAAAATAGGTGGCGTCGACTTAGAATCACAATACTGGAAAGTTCAAATAAATATTCCAATAAAACCTAAGGAGGTTTTCAAACTATTGGAGATGTCGTAGACTTGGCCATTTATATTTGTATGAGACTTATTATTATTATTATTATTATTATTATTATTATTATTGATCTTCTAACTAATTTTACCATCTAATATACACTATTGATTCGTCACTAATTTTTGGCATGTTCTACTTTTTCTACAGGTTCAGCGCAAATAAGGATGCATTTGGAATTCAAGAAAATATAAATAATATCTATGCATATTTTGTTATAATGACTTATTTGGATGTTGAATGTACTAAAAACTACTTTATGTCATGTCATCATATTTTATTATTTATTACTACTCATATGTTTAGAAAATTTGGTAGTATTTTAATTTGTTACTTCTTTGGATAATGGATGTACTAAAAAGTTTGAACTTTTTTGTTTATTCTAATATGGTAAAATTTAATTATTATATGATATTTTGGTAGTATTTATATTATTTTTATATGCTTAAAGCTATAATTTAAATTGAATTTATATTTATAAAATAATTTAGAATTATCGGTATTTACTATTGCTGGAATCAACAATAGAATACCAGCATTTATATAATGTTGCAAATTAATTAATAATTATCGGTATTTACTAGTGCCGGAGATGATTTAAAAATACAAATATTTAAAAAATATATTTTTTGTGTCACGAGATGTTGATCCAGACAAAGCAAAATAAGACCTAAGCTATGCTTGCAAATATTGTTTACTTTTTTATCTAGCTCGTAGTGGACATCACATATTTCAATACTGACATAACTCAGTACTCGTATCAACATTTTCGTTTTTCGAGATGAAAGACTGGTGTCAACATCTATTTTGAACCTTTCACATATGTTCACAAATATTTGCATCGCAATGAGGATTGATATATATGTTTGAATCTTATTTCTCATTTTATGTGTTTCTATTTGCCAATATACTTCAGAGGTGAACTACTCAACAAGAGTGAAGAAAAGCTAGTGCAAGTTCGGAACGAAAAGGGAGTCTGAAAAGGAAAAGTTTCTCCTACCGATCCCTCATCATCAAAAATTGGTCATGACGGCTCAGGGAAATATGAAAATACTATCTCAATGTAAAAACTTGAAATTTTATTGTAAATAAATAAAAGGGAAAAGAATGAAAGTCGAGTTGATTTTGAAATATGAATGCCACAAATAGCACAATTGACCTTTTTGCTACTGTGTAACTGCACAGTTTACGAGGCTGAAATGTCGCTTTTCAATCCGAGCCAAATCTCGAAAATCCGAGATCACCAGTGCGACCGTCTCGTCGAACCGATCGAAAATGATATTGAGCAAGTTCAGATCCAACGATCGGATCTTCCAGAAATCAGCGAAGAAGCGGGCGGGACCCGCGACTTAAGTGAATAGTGCTGTGAACCGTAGATGAATAGTAACCCCTATTTCTAAATCCCCGTAGTGCCAACATTAGCCAATTCGCTGTCTGGACTCCGATCATAGCAGTCCAGGTAGTCGATTTGATCGGGTTCGTCGTTCTGAACGCAGTGGCGCTGACAGAATTTCCGTTTGACGACCCTAGAGTCTCGAAAAGCGTGATAAACTGTATTTTGGTACAGTACTTATGGACCGAAAACTTATCCGGGCATTTTCTCGAAAAACAAAAATTGCTACCTGATAGGATTTGTCGAGTCGGACGTCGTGGCGAAGTCCGTTTTTCGATTCGACGACTAAAATGCCTCGAAAAGCGTGAAATACAGTGGAAAATGCGACGTTTTGCACAATATGCCCTATATTTTATGCTTCGTTTTGCGTGCTGCTCATGGGTGAGGGACCTAAGTGCGAGACAAGTGTGCTGGGGAGGTCTGGGCTCAAAATTTCAAGAAAAGTAGGGGTTAAATGCCATTGTGCTATATGCACTATTTATACATGCATTTGGGTTAGGGTTCTCCTTAAACCCTAACCCCATAGCCTCTGCCCCAGCCGCCAGCCCAACTGCATCCTCTCCCTCTGCCGCACCACACGGAGGTAGCGCACTGGTCGCCGCCGCCTCGTCGCCGGAGAAGAAGAAGAAGCAAAGGAAACCCCTGATCTCGGTTTGGGGAGGTGAGGGTTGCTCCCCGAGGACCTGGGCTGCTCCAAGATTCATCTGGGAGTGCCTCTGCAAGGTTGACGTCGAGCCGAGGCGAACCCGACGCCTGGCTCCGCCCTGCGCCGCCGCGGGCCATCTCCTTCCTCCTCTATTTCCCCTGCGAGGTGAGTTTTTGTAACTTTTTGTTTTAAGTTGGCCCATGGACCCGTGCATCGTGTTCCTAACACTGAGGGGACCATTCTGGTGCAGCCCGAGCCGTTGTCGTCGTCCCGACCGCCGGCGGGAGCCACTTCTTGCCGGAAGTCGTTATTCTGGCCGAGCTTGACCACGGGTTTCATCCAACCGTTGGAAACAAGATCAAGACCGTTGATCTTTGTCTTCTCGATGACTGCAAGATACTCCCAAGGTTTGGAGATCATCGGTTGAGGATCCGCGAAGATCCAGCTTGCCCTAGAACAGGGCATTTTTGCACCGCGGCCGATCCTCGCCGTCCGGCGCCGCCGCGCACCCGCGCCGCCGGCCATCTCCTCAGCAAGCATCGGGGGACCGAGAGGGACACTTTGGTCCATGTTGCGCCCGCCCAGGAGTCGCCAGCCGGAATCCGCCATTAGAGGCCATCAAGTTGGCCGAGCTCCGCCGCCGGCGATCGCCGGGGCTCCGCGCGATGGGAAAACCACTCAGGTAAGTTCCTTAGACGTGTATAAGGCTGTTGGTGAGGTTGCATGTGGATTCTAACGTAAGGTTTTGTGTAACCGTAGTTGCACCCCTTGGCAAATCCGAGCTCGGGTGAGCTTCCGGCCGCCGCGTTGTGACCCAGGTAAGTTTATTTGGTCATTTAGAGGTAGCTCTTGTGGTTGCATGGAGTTGTTTATGTAGGGATTTCATCTTGGTGGTTGCACCATTGTTGCATGGCCGAGTTCCTTCTCCGGCTGCCGCCGTCGCCTCTGGTCGCCGGCCAACCACCTAGGTAACCTCTAAACCCTACATGCTTGTTGTTCATCCATCTTAGAAGGGCTCTGGGGCCGTCTTTGCAGAAGAACAAGCTCAGGAAAAAACTTAGTTGCTTGTTTATATTTTGTGCCCACTACGTGTTCGATGAAATGCCCCAATGAACTTAAAGTTCGGAATCTGAGCATGCAATGAATATGAAAGTTGTTACACACACTCCCCTGAGCTTGATGCTCACTTCAGATCCAAGTTTGGCTGTGTGGATTGGTGTGTGGAGCAATGTTGTCGTGTTAGTGAGCAAGGGGATTTGGATCTTTCGATCCAGCAGCTTCTGGACTGCACTTGGGCAAGCCCTTGAGTCCCTGAGATGCCCTGAGCAAGATGCTCAAGCGGGTTTGCTAACGGCACATGTAGTTTAAAAGTTTTGTATTAAAAAGCCTTAAGTTATGTGGTTTGGCCGAGGGACTGTTCTGAGCTGGTTGCAGAGCCGCGACAGTGAGCTCCTGGCTAATTTTGGGTCACTGAACGCGATGCTCACCTTAGATTTGGATTTGGTCGAGCCGAAGAATTAAAAATGCACTTAAGCTTATGTTAGCAAGAATTTCATGGCCCGGAGTCTTTCTCGGGTTCCGTGCTGCTACAAATTGGTGAGCACGGTGTTCAGCGAGTCGAGGGTCACCTACTGGAGGTGACGGTTCGTAAAAATAAAGTCCCCATTTAGAGAATGAGCCGAAACGGTGTTAAAACAATATTGTTTATGCAAATTAGAAAATATTATGGACTAAATTATAATTTTGACATGCTGGCCGTCTTTGGACAGTGTGTATGCACCCTCTAAGCTTTTCGTTAGAGGACCGTAGGCTTTCGTTGAACGGAAAACGGATATCGACTCGTAAATCGGCAAAATCGTCGGTTTTACTGTTTCCGGCGTGAGTTTCGCGTATTTCGGTGAAGAAGATCTATTAGTGATTATTGATAGATGCCTTTGGTATTCCCCGACACTGTCCTGGCTGGTCCAGTGTTTTTAGTTTTTCGTCGGGAGACCCCGAAGCCAAAATCGGCTATCCGGGAGTTGAGCAAGTATTTATGGCAGCATTTCAGTCCAGATAATTTTGGTTTTTGTCCCTGTCTGGTCGAACATCAAAATTACGATGTTTAGGGTCAGCAGGTGTAGTCTGGTGGTATTTGGATATTTGTAGACCATTGGTGGGTCATGATTTGAGTTTCAGTGGATTTCCAGAAATTTTGGTAAAAGCCTGGTTTGGCTAAGTTCCCCGTGTTAACGTCATATTATTATAGTGTTGACGGGATGGGTATGAGTGAGTCTGTTTCTGATTCTAGTTTCTGTTCAGGTCCCAGCAGTTCAGCACCAGCCTCCCAGTAGTCTAGCGGGAGTTCGGGATCGGCCTATATTGAGGTGGGTTATCTTCGGTCCGGGCTTTATCTTTTCGGCCCTCTGGTTGCTTTAGTCCAGTCGGACACCTGTTCTTGATTTAGTCCTGATGATTTTGCCTGTTCTTGATTAGTCCTGATGATTTTGCCTGTTCTTGATTAGTCCTGATGATTTTGCCTGTTCTTGATTTAGTCCTGATGATTTTGCCTATATGCCATATGATCTTTCCTGATAGACATTGATATCCTTAGACATATCATGTATACCTGCTCGTCAGCTTTTATATCCCAGTATAGTAGATTTTCGTGGTCTGATCATGCCTGTTGATTTCTATCATATATGCCACTTGTTATGCTGCATTTATATCCAGAGATACTTGCTTATATATTCAGATATGCATGATCGACCCATGATTGATATACAGACAGATAGTGGCTTCCCTGAGGGGATCTCGGTAGGTTTGCCGACTACCCGGTCATTAGACCGTGAGCTTGAACATAGCATTATGATTGCCACGCACTGTTGTACTTCACGAACATTGCCGGGGTCGCTCCCCGTGGATAATGTTCTTTACCCGTAAAGTGGTCTAGAGATGGGACCCGTGAGCCCGATTGCATTTGTGAGTGCCGGGTTATTGTCAGCGGATGGGGTGCGGATCGGTGGTATTGCCTGAGGTTCTGTGAGCCCGATTGCATTTGTGAGTGCCGGGTTATTGTCAGCGGATGGGGTGCGGATCGGTGGTATTGCCTGAGGTTCTGTGAGACCAATAATGGCATATGATTGGATACTTGGATTTCTATTTTTGACGCATCATTTTTAGCTTGCACTGTCATTTGTACCTATTTACCTTGTACCTTCGCTGCTCAGTTATGCTTGATTTTTCAGCTATGTCATGATTACCAGCATTATCTATCTGCAGATTCCTTATGCTTGATTGTTACAGTTATACCATGATTCCAGCATTTATTACCTGCAGATTCCTTGTGCTTGATTATTACAGTTATACCCTGATTCCAGTATTTATTACCTGCAGTTTCCTTGTGCTTGATTATCTGCCTATTCAGTCTTATCTGTGGATTATTTGATTTTCAGTAGACATTATCTGTTATTTCAGCTTTACCCATCGATTATTACTATCCGCAGATTTTAGTATCCAGTAGGTACGATTAGCTATTTCTCGGCTCGTCGTGCCCACTGGGATACATGTACAGTGTATCTCATACCCCCTGGGTGACCATTTTCCAGGTCCGTCGGGTGGAGGGATGTCGGGACGATCGCGTGAGGCCGTCACGATAGAGCTGTCCCCCTGATGATAGATATTGATGATTGAGATTCTCGATGATTTGACTTCCATTTCATAGTTTTCAGCTTCTATTTTGGTTGGATATTCAGATTGATATCAGCATGTTCTGGGATTATTCATGTTGATTAGTTATTGTTAGTTGAAATATTTATTGCTCTCTGATGGATGATTATTGTATTCGCCTAGCCGTGCATGTATAGGAGAGACTCTGTCCATTGGGATAGGGGATTTCCTATATGTGTGGCGGTCTGTTACGCCCGTTTTGCAAACTCTGATTTATAAAAAAAAAAAAAAAAAAAATTCAGACCTGATTTTTAAAACTCGGGGCGTGACACCCAAGAAGTTCAATGAGAGTAAAAATATTAGTCTTGTCATCAACTAGCATAATATCATGGAGATTCACCAGCTGGTTAGATGACTTCAAATCATTTCAAAGGGGATTTATTTTCAAGATTTTAAACTTGTGACTACCTACCAGATTTCCTCGGTGTCTTCATGATGGATGACAATATTAATGTTTCTAGTCTCGGTAACGGCCGAATTGCAACTTCATCAATCTGAGCTTTCCCTAAGCCATATTTGCTTGGTTGAGAGGAAAGGGCAATATACACAATGCATTTTTTTTTTTTTTTGTCTGCGGGATTTTCTGGACAGACTAGTCAGAGACGACCATGGAAGCATTGACCTCGAGTGGTCACGAGATGTTGATCCAGACAAAGCAAAGTAAGACCTAAGCTATGCTTGCAAATATTGTTTACTTTTTTGTTTCTAGGAACATAGGCAAGCTAGGAATGTATTGAAAAAAAATAATAAAATAAAATAACCTATTTCATATGCTAAAATTTTCTTTTTCTTAGTTATCCACACCACAGTTTTCAGAGATGTAATGAATACTTGCATTCTATAGTACAATAACGTGAAATTAATAGATCCAAAGAATGCAAGATAGACTAGTTTGTATTCTTATCTGATAATGGATATAGTAGTAGGAATTTCAATTGTGCTGTGCTTTAACGGCTGTGACTTGTGACATGCTTTTATTCTGTGCTGTCAGGGATTATCTGCTAAGCGTACGAGGATTGGGACTAAAAAGTGTCGAGTGTGTTCATCTTTTGACTCTTCACCATCTAGTTTTCCCAATATACTTTCTCTCCTCATACGCACAAAAAAAAGGGGAAAGATATTCTGCTTGTGAGATGCATTCTAACCACAACATTTGTTTTCTTTTACATTGCCAAAGGTCGATACAAACGTTGGCCGCATATGTGTAAGACTTGGATGGGTCCCCCTTCAACCCCTTCCGGAGTCCCTACAATTACATCTATTAGAGCTGTGAGTATATATATTTCAAGTTCACTAGCGGCAAGACATTTTCTACAAATTTTGTTTGAAGGTATCCTATATTGGAGACAATTCAGAAGAACCTTTGGCCTCGACTGTGTAAGCTTGATCAGCAGACATTGTAAGTTCAAGAAATCTATCCATATATTTCATATTACAGATTTGCAGACATGGATTCTAACTGGGTGTTTCGTTTCATGTATGAACTGCATTATCAAATGATAACATGTGGAAAGGTAATAATTCCTATACTGTTTGATCAAGGGATAACAGGCAAAACTGTTTGTTTTAAATGATTGATCTTAATGTTTTGACTTTTGACAGGTTTTCTGTACAAAGAGTAAGCCTAATTGCAATGCATACCCAATGAGAGCAGATTGCAAGCACTTTGCTAGTGCATTTGCGAGGTAGCTTTAAATTTTTTTCATATACTAATTTAAAATGACATTCTAATACTTGCATGTATATCACTTATGCGGAGATATATTGGAAATTGGACGAAATAATATTGAGCTAATATCAATTACATAAACTGTATATCCTTAAGAAATGATATAATTAAGAAAGAACAAAGAATAAATTAAGTTTGGCACTATGTTCACTATTATAACTTTTGATTATTGTAGACTCTTACATTATCTTAAGGTTAAGGAAAAATTTTCAGTATGATCAAGTCTACATCAACCGAAATAAGGTAAATATAGGAAAAAATTTCAGCATGATCAAGTCTACATCAACAGGCAAATATAGGAAAAATTTGCATATAAACAAACAAAATATATTGAGTTTCTCAATGATAACAATATAATAGTAACATATGCTTTAAGTAAACTAGTATAAGTATAATATTAACATATGTTTTAAGTAACCCTACAAAAAAAAATGTGATTTACCAACGTTCTATTATTGCCGCACAAAGTCTAAAAATTACTTCTAAAACAATTAGTGGTATTAAATTTTTAATGCCGCTTATACTCGTATTGATAAATCTTCTACCGGCATATAAATAGATCGTTATTAATGTTAAGTAATTAGTAACATTAAACAAATGTCGCTATAAAGATAGCTATTACCGATATTTTTTAAATATTTGTATTTTTAAATCATCTCCGGCACTAGTAAATACCGGTAATTATTAATTAATTTGCAATATTATATAAATGCTGGTATTCTATTGTTGATTCCAGCAATAGTAAATACCGATAATTCTAAATTATTTTATAAATATAAATTCAATTTAAATTATAGCTTTAAGCATATAAAAATAATATAAATGCTACCAAAATATCATATAATAATTAAAGTTTACCATATTAGATAAGCTCATTCCCAATTCAACAAACAAATAAGTTCAAACTTTTTAGTACATCCATTATCCCAAAAAGTAACAAATTAAAATACTACCAAATTTTCTAAACATATGAGTACATCCATTATCCAAAAAAGTAACAAATTAAAATACTACCAAATTTTCTAAACATATGAGTAGTAATAAATAATAAAATATGATGACATGACATAAAGTAATTTTTAGTACATTCAACATCCAAATAAGTCATTATAACAAAATATGCATAGATATTATTTATATTTTCTTGAATTCCAAATGCATCCTTATTTGCGCTGAACCTATAGAAAAAGTAGAACATGCTAAAAGTTAGTGACGAATCAATAGTGTATATTAGATGGTAAAATTAGTTAGAAGATAAATAATAATAATAATAATAATAAGTCTCATACAAATATAAATGGCCAAGCCTACGACATCTCCAATAATTTGAAAACCTCCTTAGGTTTTATTGGAACATTTATTTGAACTTTCCAGTATTGTGATTATAAGTCGACGCCATAATAAGTCTCATACAAATATAAATGGCCAAGCCTACGACATCTCCAATAGTTTGAAAACCTCCTTAGGTTTTATTGAAACATTTATTTGAACTTTCCAGTATTGTGATTCTAAGTCGACGCCACCTATTTTAGTGGTTGAATTTGTGCTCAACAAAGAACCATACACAATGTATTTATGCGGTTTTTTCAAATTTTTTAAAATATATTTCAAGTCCATCCTAATATTCAGTAAAAAATATAGAAATATAGTTAAAATTTTAAAATTTAAGACTAACTTGTATTAGTGAGCAAATATCATATGATTATAATAATCTTCCTAATTAATGACATAAGAAATATCTTGCAATAATAATAAAGTATAACTAAAAATGAATAAAATAAAAAATTGAGAATTGTATGTATAAAAAAAAAATAACAAGAAGAATATGAATAAACAATAGAAGATAACCCCTTATCTAGCGTAGTATGGACATTCTTTGCAACATTTTTTGCCCATTATCTAGTGTAGTATAGACATTCTTCGCAACAATTTTTGCTCGATAAATCTGCATTCAAATATAGTATATATTGAACATCCATATTGATAAGTGCATATAATATTTTATACAGAAAAATTAAGATAAATTAATTAGAGATAGAAACCACCTGATTTCGTGGTATCTCAAAGCTAGATTTAGAAGATTGTATTTCGTTACTCAGCAACCTTTAGACGAAATGCTATTATTATCGTTCTGCAAAAAAAATAAAAAATAAAAACATGATTAAATGATTTCTCTCATTATAATTAAATGATCATTTTTATAAAGCAAAATAAATATAAATTACAACTTAAAGTTTACTTGCGCACAATAAATATAAATTATAAATTACAAGTTAAAGTTTACTTGCGCACTGTATATTGGATTAGATGTGCCAATTGGATTAGACGAAATGTATCTATCTTTCTGTATATATATTCAAGTCTTGTGATTTTATTTTTATTCTTTCCAACCTTGATCTCATATATTTCTTGGCTCATTTTGAGATCTCGTTTTACATTATATGTTTTCCTTTCTCGGCTATCTTTTTAGTTTTGGAAGTATTCTCAAGCATTCAACATAATAAAAAATATAAAATAAAAAAATATGTAATTAATTAAATGTGCTCTTTCAACATAACAAAAAAAAAATCAAGAAATTAATTAAAACCTCTCTACATGGCATAAATATAATATATACATAAAAAAAATTTATATCATTGAATAAAAAAAAAATATCCAAAAACTTTTCATCTTTAGATTTAGCCCATGAAATTCTAAAACTATAAACTATAAAACTTCTTTAAAATTTAGAACTTAAAAAAATAAAATCTATTAAAAAAGAGAAAAATAATACTATAAGGCACAACTTAGTTTAGAGAAAAACAAAAAAAAAAAAAAGATAATCTGATTATAAAAATTGGGGTTTTATATTGTTACCTATAAACCTTAATTAAGGAGAAAGATAATCGGATGAGTCGCATGCTTGAGGCGGAAGGGAAAAAATATTAGGAACCCACGTCGTTTTGATATAGATGTGATGATCGGACAAAATCCTAAAGGATGAGACGATATTTGAGACGGGAGCGAGAAAATTCGATGAGACGATATTTGAGGCGGGAGGGAAAAAATTGGATGAGAAGATATTTGAGGCGGGAGGGAATAAATATTAAAACCCACGTTGTTTTGATATAGATATGGATTTAATACTTTTTTATTAATATTTAATTTTAAATGCTGATAAATAAATTCTTTTAGAGATATTAACAAATATATGTCGTTAATTTAATTATCTTTTTACCGGCATTTAAAAATAAATATTGCTACATATTTTTATTTACCAACAATAATTTATAAATATCAATAAATATCATATTTAGCAACAATTTTTTAGGGAGAAAATTGGATGAGACGATATTTGAGGCGGGAGGGAAAAAATATTAGAACCTGCGTTGTTTTGATATAGATATGAATTTAATATTACCAATATTTAATTTTAAATGTTGATAAATAAATCGTTTTAGAGATATTAACAAATATATATGTCGTTAATTTAATTATCTTTTTACCGGCATTTAAAAATAAATAATGCTACGCATTTTTATTTACCAACAATAATTTATAAATATCAATAAATATCATATTTAGCAACAATTTTTTAGGAAGAAAATTGGATGAGACGATATTTGAGACGGGAGGGAAAAAATATTAGAACCCACGTTGTTTTGATATAGATGTGAATTTAATATTTTTTTTACCAATATTTAATTTTAAATGCTGATAAATAAATCCTTTTAGAGATATTAACAAATATATGTCGTTAATTTAATTATCTTTTATCGGCATTTAAAAATAAATATTGTTACATATTTTTATTTACCAACAATAATTTATAAATGTCAATAAATATCATATTTAGCAATAATTTTTTATAAATGCCAATAAATTTTATATTTATCAATATTTAAATAAATATTTTTACAGATAATCTCGCTATATATTAAAATTCTTGTAGTGTATAAATTAGTATAAGTATAATAGTAACATATACTTTGAGTAAAATTGTATAAGTAAATCACCGTTTCATCACTACCGGCAGCTCCAGCAAGAGCCACCATCCTCACCACCCGGCTCCAGCAAGAAGCTACGCCATTCTTGTAAGATTCGTGAAATTTAAATTCGAAATAAATGAAAGAAAAGAATGGAGTCAAGATGACTCAGAATTAGAAAGAGCACAAATAGCGAAATTGACCTTTTGCTACTGTGTAAATTGCACGGTTTACGAGACAAAAATATTGCCTTTCAAATTCGAGCCAAATCTCGAAAATCCGAAATCACCAGTGCGACCGTCTCGTCGAACTGATCGAAAATGGTATAGATCAAATTCAGATCCAACGGTCAGATCTTCCAGAAATCAGCGAAGAAGCGGGTGAAACCCGCGACTAAAGTGAATAATGCTGTGAACAGTAGGTGAATAGTAAACCCTATTTTCAAATCCCCTTATGCCGACGTTAGTCAATTCGCTGTCTGGACTCCGATCATAGCAATATAGGTAGTCGATTTGATCGGTTTCGTCATTCTAAACGCAATGGCACTGACGGAATTTCCGTTTGGCGACCCTAGAGTCTCGAAAAGCGTGATAAATTGTATTTCTGTACAGTATTGATGGACCGAGAAATTATCCGGGCATTTTTCTCAAAAAATAAAAATCGCTACCTGATAAGTTTCGTCGAGCCGGACGTCGTGGCGAAGTCCATTTTTCGTTTCGACGACAGAAATGCCCCGAAAAGCATGAAATACGGCAGAAAACGCGATAAATTGCACATATACCCTATACTTATGCCTCGATTTGCGTGCCACCTCTGTGGTGAGGGACCTAGATGTGAAGGAAACATGCTGTGAGGGATCTTGGTCTAAATATCCTGTATAGAGGGATACATTAGCATTTTATACAATACACATACAAATACTCGCATTAGGGTTCTCCTTCTGCAACCCTAATCCAGAAACTCGAGCACCTAGTCGCACCCCTAGACTCCTCTCCTCCCTCTGCATCTCTCCTCGTGCACCGCCGGCCGCCGCTGCACCTCGCCGGAATAGGAAAAGGAAGCAAGGAAAAGCTCGATCTCGGGTTGGGTGGAGAGAGAAAGCAACAAGGAGGTTTGGATTGATCCAGACCATATCTGAAGGCACATCTGTGCCTTAGAGACCCAGCCCGAGGAGTCCCGGAGTCCTGCTCCGCCGCGCGCCGCCGGGGGAAATTCCTCTCTTGATTCTTGCTCCGACAAGGTGAGTTTATGGAAAGGATTTTGTTTAAATGGAATTTGGACATGTGTATGGTGTTGCTGACATCAAGTGGGTTCTCCCTGTGAAGCCCGAGCCGTCGCCGTGCCTCCGGTTGCCGGCGGGAGCAACCCATCGCCGGAAAAACTTATTTGGTCCGAGCTTGAGCACGGGCGACATCCGGCCGTTGTACTCAAGATCAGAACCGTTGATCTTGCTCCTCTTGGCGACTGCAAGCTTCCCCTAAAGTTTGGGGTTGATCGGACAAGGATCCACGCCGCACGACCAAGCCCTAGATCCGAACTTTTTGTGCACTTCGCCGGATTTCCTCCAACCGGCGCCGCCGCTGCCCGAGCCGCCGGCCAACCACTCAGCAAGCACCGGGGGACTGAGTGGAAGGTTTTGGTCCATCTTGAGCCGGCCCGGGAGTCGCCGGCCGGAATCCGCCATTAGAGGTGACCATCTTCACCGAGCTTTGATGATTTCGATCTCCGGCGATCGCCGGAGCTCCGTCAAATGGGATAGCGGCCCAGGTATCTTCCATTGGTCTCTGTGAAGCCTCCCATGCACTTGCATGTAAATCCTAACGTGCGATTTGTGCGCACCGGAGTTGCACCACTTATTGCACCCGAGCTTGCAACTCCGGCCACCGCGCGTCATCGGCGCTTTCCGCCGCCGGGCTTTGACCCAGGTATGCTCTAATAGTTCCTATTAAACTTCTCATATAGGTGCATGTGGACCATGAGTGGTAGAAGTGAAGTTTCCAATGTTTGCACCCAAGGTTGCCCGAGCTTGCACCTTCGGCCGCCGCCGCCTCCGGTTGCCGGGGAACCACCCAGGTAATCCCTAAACCTTGTTCTCTAGCCTCCCTTCCATCTTAAAAGCCCCAGGATTTGCCTTCTTGCTGAACATGGGCTCGGGCAAGAGTTAGTTGTTTGTATATAAATTATGCCCATTAGATGCTCGATGAAATGTCCCAATGATTCTAAGTTCAGATTCTGGCCATGATCAAAATATGAAAGTTGTTACACACACTCCCCTGAGCTTTATGCTCACTTCAGATCCAATCTTGGCTGTGTGGATTGGTGTGTGGAGCAATGTTGTCCATTAGAGAGCGAGGGACTTGGATCTGGTTGATCCATCAGTTTTGGACTGAAAATAGGGTGAGCCCTGGTGTCCTGGCACTGTCCAGAGAGACTTTGATATATAACATTTTGATTTTTGATGAATGGATTTAGAGTTGTATTAAAAACTAGGTAATAAGAGAATAGTGGCCCGTAGTAGGGTATGGGTCTGTTTGCGAAGCCGCGACAGTGTGCTCCTGGCTAATTTGGGGCCACTGGACAAGATGCTCGTGTTAGATTTTGGTTTTGATGAGCCGGAGAAACGAAAATACTATTTGGCTAAGTTAGAGAGGAAAAACATGGCCCGAAGTTTTCCTCGGGCTCCGTGCTGCTGCAAATGGGTGAGCACGGTGTTCAGCAAGTCGATTGTCACCTACTGGAGGTGACGGTTCGTTAAAATGATGTTCCGATAAAAAGAAAGAGCGAAAACGACTCTCAAATACGCTTAGAAGTACGATTTCTGGAAACCCTAGGTCAAATGGGATAGCGGCCCAGGTATCTTCCATTGGTCTCTGTGAAGCCTCCCATGCACTTGCATGTAAATCCTAACGTGGGATTTGTGCGCACCGGAGTTGCACCACTTATTGCACCCGAGCTTGCAACTCCGGCCACCGCGCGTCGCCGGCGCTTTCCGCCGCCGGGCTTTGACCCAGGTATGCTCTAATAGTTCCTATTAAACTTCCCATATAGGTGCATGTGGACCATGAGTGGTAGAAGTGAAGTTTCCATTGTTTGCACCCAAGGTTGCCCCAGCTTGCACCTTCGGCCGCCGCCGCCTCTGGTTGCCGGGGAACCACCCAGGTACTCCCTAAACCTTGTTCTCTAGCCTCCCTTCCATCTTAAAAGCCCCAGGATTTGCCTTCTTGCTGAACATGGGCTCGGGCAAGAGTTAGTTGTTTGTATATAAATGATGCCCATTAGATGCTCGATGAAATGTCCCAATGATTCTAAGTTCAGATTCTGGCCATGATCAAAATATGAAAGTTGTTACACACACTCCCCTGAGCTTTATGCTCACTTCAGATCCAATCTTGGCTGTGTGGATTGGTGTGTGGAGCAATGTTGTCCATTAGAGAGCGAGGGACTAGGATCTGGTTGATCCATCAGTTTTGGACTGAAAATAGGGTGAGCCCTGGTGTCCTGGCACTGTCCAGAGAGACTTTGATATATAACATTTTGATTTTTGATGAATGGATTTAGAGTTGTATTAAAAACTAGGTAATAAGAGAATAGTGGCCCGTAGTAGGGTATGGGTCTGTTTGCGAAGCCGCGACAGTGTGCTCTTTGCTAATTTGGGGCCACTGGACAAGATGCTCGCGTTAGATTTTGGTTTTGATGAGCCGGAGAAACGAAAATACTATTTGGCTAAGTTAGAGAGGAAAAACATGGCCCGAAGTTTTCCTCGGGCTCCGTGCTGCTGCAAATGGGTGAGCACGGTGTTCAGCATGTCGATTGTCACCTACTGGAGGTGACGGTTCGTTAAAATGATGTTCCGATAAAAAGAACGAGCGAAAACGGCTCTCAAATACGCTTAGAAGTACGATTTTTGGAAACCCTAGGTCAAATGGGATAGAGGCCCAGGTATCTTCCATTGGTCTCTGTGAAGCCTCCCATGCACTTGCATGTAAATCCTAACGTGGGATTTGTGCGCACCGGAGTTGCACCACTTATTGCACCCGAGCTTGCAACTCCGGCCACCGCGCGTCGCCGGCGCTTTCCGCCGCCGGGCTTTGACCCAGGTATGCTCTAATAGTTCCTATTAAACTTCCCATATAGGTGCATGTGGACCATGAGTGGTAGAAGTGAAGTTTCCATTGTTTGCACCCAAGGTTGCCCCAGCTTGCACCTTCGGCCGCCGCCGCCTCCGATTGCCGGGGAACCACCCAGGTAATTCCTAAACCTTGTTCTCTAGCCTCCCTTCCATCTTAAAAGCCCCAGGATTTGCCTTCTTGCTGAACATGGGCTCGGGCAAGAGTTAGTTGTTTGTATATAAATGATGCCCATTAGATGCTCGATGAAATGTCCCAATGATTCTAAGTTCAGATTCTGGCCATGATCAAAATATGAAAGTTGTTACACACACTCCCCTGAGCTTTATGCTCACTTCATATCCAATCTTGGCTGTGTGGATTGGTGTGTGGAGCAATGTTGTCCATTAGAGAGCGAGGGACTTGGATCTGGTTGATCCATCAGTTTTGGACTGAAAATAGGGTGAGCCCTGGTGTCCTGGCACTGTCCAGAGAGACTTTGATATATAACATTTTGATTTTTGATGAATGGATTTAGAGTTGAATTAAAAACTAGGTAATAAGAGAATAGTGGCCCGTAGTAGGGTATGGGTCTGTTTGCGAAGCCGCGATAGTGTGCTCTTGGCTAATTTGGGGCCACTAGACAAGATGCTCGCGTTAGATTTTGGTTTTGATGAGCCGGAGAAACGAAAATACTATTTGGCTAAGTTAGAGAGGAAAAACATGGCCCGAAGTTTTCCTCGGGTTCCGTGCTGCTGCAAATGGGTGAGCACGGTGTTCAGCAAGTCGATTGTCACCTACTGGAGGTGACGGTTCGTTAAAATGATGTTCCGATAAAAAGAACGAGCGAAAACGGCTCTCAAATAGGCTTAGAAGTACGATTTCTGGAAACCCTAGGTCAAATGGGATAGCGGCCCAGGTATCTTCCATTGGTCTCTGTGAAGCCTCCCATGCACTTGGATGTAAATCCTAACGAGGGATTTGTGCGCACCGGAGTTGCACCACTTATTGCACCCGAGCTTGCAACTCCGGCCACCGCGCGTCGCCGGCGCTTTCCGCCGCCGGGCTTTGACCCAGGTATGCTCTAATAGTTGCTATTAAACTTCCCATATAGGTGCATGTGGACCATGAGTGGTAGAAGTGAAGTTTCCATTGTTTGCACCCAAGGTTGCCCCAGCTTGCACCTTCGGCCGCCGCCGCCTCCGGTTGCCGGGGAACCACCAAGGTAATTCCTAAACCTTGTTCTCTAGCCTCCCTTCCATCTTAAAAGCCCCAGGATTTGCCTTCTTGCTGAACATGGGCTCGGGCAAGAGTTAGTTGTTTGTATATAAATGATGCCCATTAGATGCTCGATGAAATGTCCCAATGATTCTAAGTTTAGATTCTGGCCATGATCAAAATATGAAAGTTGTTACACACACTCCCCTGAGCTTTATGCTCACTTCATATCCAATCTTGGCTGTGTGGATTGGTGTGTGGAGCAATGTTGTCCATTAGAGAGCGAGGGACTTGGATCTGGTTGATCCATCAGTTTTGGACTGAAAATAGGGTGAGCCCTGGTGTCCTGGCACTGTCCAGAGAGTCTTTGATATATAACATTTTGATTTTTGATGAATGGATTTAGAGTTGTATTAAAAACTAGGTAATAAGTGAATAGTGGCCCGTAGTAGGGTATGGGTCTGTTTGCGAAGCCGCGATAGTGTGCTCTTGGCTAATTTGGGGCCACTGGACAAGATGCTCGCGTTAGATTTTGGTTTTGATGAGCCGGAGAAACGAAAATACTATTTGGCTAAGTTAGAGAGGAAAAACATGGCCCGAAGTTTTCCTCGGGCTCCGTGCTGCTGCAAATGGGTGAGCACGGTGTTCAGCAAGTCGATTGTCACCTACTGGAGGTGACGGTTTGTTAAAATGATGTTCCGATAAAAAGAACGAGCGAAAACGGCTCTCAAATAGGCTTAGAAGTACGATTTCTGGAAACCCTAGGTCAAATGGGATAGCGGCCCAGGTATCTTCCATTGGTCTCTGTGAAGCCTCCCATGCACTTGCATGTAAATCCTAACGAGGGATTTGTGCGCACCGGAGTTGCACCACTTATTGCACCCGAGCTTGCAACTCCGGCCACCGCGCGTCGCCGGCGCTTTCCGCCGCCGGGCTTTGACCCAGGTATGCTCTAATAGTTCCTATTAAACTTCCCATATAGGTGCATGTGGACCATGAGTGGTAGAAGTGAAGTTTCCATTGTTTACACCCAAGGTTGCCCCAGCTTGCACCTTCGGGCGCCGCCGCCTCCGGTTGCCGGGGAACCACCCAGGTAATCCCTAAACCTTGTTCTGTAGCCTCCCTTCCATCTTAAAAGCCCCAGGATTTGCCTTCTTGCTGAACATGGGCTCGGGCAAGAGTTAGTTGTTTGTATATAAATGATGCCCATTAGATGCTCGATGAAATGTCCCAATGATTCTAAGTTCAGATTCTGGCCATGATCAAAATATGAAAGTTGTTACACACACTCCCCTGAGCTTTATGATCACTTCAGATCCAATCTTGGCTGTGTGGATTGGTGTGTGGAGCAATGTTGTCCATTAGAGAGCGAGGGACTTGGATCTGGTTGATCCATCAGTTTTGGACTGAAAATAGGGTGAGCCCTGCTGTCCTGGCACTGTCCAGAGAGACTTTGATATATAACATTTTGATTTTTGATGAATGGATTTAGAGTTGTATTAAAAACTAGGTAATAAGAGAATAGTGGCCAGTAGTAGGGTATGGGTCTGTTTGCGAAGCCGCGACAGTGTGCTCTTCGCTAATTTGGGGCCACTGGACAAGATGCTCGCGTTAGATTTTGGTTTTGATGAGCCGGAGAAACGAAAATACTATTTGGCTAAGTTAGAGAGGAAAAACATGGCCCGAAGTTTTCCTCGGGCTCCGTGCTGCTGCAAATGGGTGAGCACGGTGTTCAGCAAGTCGATTGTCACCTACTGGAGGTGACGGTTCTTTAAAATGATGTTCCGATAAAAAGAACGAGCGAAAACGGCTCTCAAATACGCTTAGAAGTACGATTTTTGGAAACCCTAGGTCAAATGGGATAGCGGCCCAGGTATCTTCCATTGGTCTCTGTGAAGCCTCCCATGCACTTGCATGTAAATCCTAACGTGGGATTTGTGCGCACCGGAGTTGCACCACTTATTGCACCCGAGCTTGCAACTCCGGCCACCGCGCGTCGCCGGCGCTTTCCGCCGCCGGGCTTTGACCCAGGTATGCTCTAATAGTTCCTATTAAACTTCCCATATAGGTGCATGTGGACCATGAGTGGTAGAAGTGAAGTTTCCATTGTTTGCACCCAAGGTTGCCCCAGCTTGCACCTTCGGCCGCCGCCGCCTCCGATTGCCGGGGAACCACCCAGGTAATTCCTAAACCTTGTTCTCTAGCCTCCCTTCCATCTTAAAAGCCCCAGGATTTGCCTTCTTGCTGAACATGGGCTCGGGCAAGAGTTAGTTGTTTGTATATAAATGATGCCCATTAGATGCTCGATGAAATGTCCCAATGATTCTAAGTTCAGATTCTGGCCATGATCAAAATATGAAAGTTGTTACACACACTCCCCTGAGCTTTATGCTCACTTCATATCCAATCTTGGCTGTGTGGATTGGTGTGTGGAGCAATGTTGTCCATTAGAGAGCGAGGGACTTGGATCTGGTTGATCCATCAGTTTTGGACTGAAAATAGGGTGAGCCCTGGTGTCCTGGCACTGTCCAGAGAGACTTTGATATATAACATTTTGATTTTTGATGAATGGATTTAGAGTTGTATTAAAAACTAGGTAATAAGAGAATAGTGGCCCGTAGTAGGGTATGGGTCTGTTTGCGAAGCCGCGATAGTGTGCTCTTGGCTAATTTGGGGCCACTGGACAAGATGCTCGCGTTAGATTTTGGTTTTGATAAGCCGGAGAAACGAAAATACTATTTGGCTAAGTTAGAGAGGAAAAACATGGCCCGAAGTTTTCCTCGGGCTCCGTGCTGCTGCAAATGGGTGAGCACGGTGTTCAGCAAGTCGATTGTCACCTACTGGAGGTGACGGTTCGTTAAAATGATGTTCCGATAAAAAGAACGAGCGAAAACGGCTCTCAAATAGGCTTAGAAGTACGATTTCTGGATACCCTAGGTCAAATGGGATAGCGGCCCAGGTATCTTCCATTGCTCTCTGTGAAGCCTCCCATGCACTTGCATGTAAATCCTAACGAGGGATTTGTGCGCACCGGAGTTGCACCACTTATTGCACCCGAGCTTGCAACTCCGGCCACCGCGCGTCGCCGGCGCTTTCCGCCGCCGGGCTTTGACCCAGGTATGCTCTAATAGTTCCTATTAAACTTCCCATATAGGTGCATGTGGACCATGAGTGGTAGAAGTGAAGTTTCCATTGTTTGCACCCAAGGTTGCCCCAGCTTGCACCTTCGACTGCCGCCGCCTCCGGTTGCCGGGGAACCACCCAGGTAATCCCTAAACCTTGTTCTCTAGCCTCCCTTCCATCTTAAAAGCCCCAGGATTTGCCTTCTTGCTGAACATGGGCTCGGGCAAGAGTTAGTTGTTTGTATATAAATGATGCCCATTAGATGCTCGATGAAATGTCCCAATGATTCTAAGTTCAGATTCTGGCCATGATCAAAATATGAAAGTTGTTACACACACTCCCCTGAGCTTTATGCTCACTTCAGATCCAATCTTGGCTGTGTGGATTGGTGTGTGGAGCAACGTTGTCCATTAGAGAGCGAGGAACTTGGATCTGGTTGATCCATCAGTTTTGGACTGAAAATAGGGTGAGCCCTGCTGTCCTGGCACTGTCCATAGAGACTTTGATATATAACATTTTGATTTTTGATGAATGGATTTAGAGTTGTATTAAAAACTAGGTAGTAAGAGAATAGTGGCCCGTAGTAGGGTATGGGTCTGTTTGCGAAGCCGCGACAATGTGCCTTTGGCTAATTTGGGGCCACTCGACAAGATGCTCGCGTTAGATTTTGGTTTTGATGAGCCGGAGAAACAAAATACTATTTGGCTTAGTTAGAGAGGAAAAACATGGCCCGAAGTTTTCCTCGGGCTCCGTGCTGCTGCAAATGGGTGAGCACGGTGTTCAGCAAGTCGATTGTCACCTACTGGAGGTGACGGTTCGTTAAAATGATATTCCGATAAAAAGAACGAGCGAAAACGGCTCTCAAATACGGTTAGAAGTACGATTTCTGGAAACCCTAGGGGTCAAAATGCAATTGTAGCAATGCGTGCTGTCTAGGGCAGTGTCTATATGATTCCTAAGCTTTTCGTTAGGAATCTAACGGCTCCTGTTGAGCGAAAATTGGTTATCGGTCCGAGAATCGGCAAAATCGTCGGTTTAACGGCTTTCGGCGCGAGTTTCGCGTACTTCGATGTAATCGAACAGTTTATAGACGTGGTTATCCGTCCCTGATTAGTATTCGTGATCCAGGTGCTTGCAGTCTGACTCCGGTCTATGAGCCTTCTGTTGGAGTCGTTGGATCGGCCTACATTCAGGTAGGTTATCTTCGGTCCGGGCTTTATCTTTTCGGCCCTCTGGTTGCTTTAGTCCAGTCGGACACCTATTCTTGATTAGTTCTGATGATTTTATCTATACGACACATGATCTTGCCTAATAGACCTTGATCTCCTTAGACATATCATGTATACCTACTCGTCAGCTTTGATATCTTAGTACATAGATTTTCATGATATGATCATGCTTGTTGATTCCTGTCACTTGTTATATTTGCTTCCATATTTCAGATATGCATGATAGACCTATGATTGATATACAGACATATGCATCCCTATCGGGATTTTGATCAGACATACATATTTCTTGTATTCCAGACTGCATGACATGAGATATGATTGATATACAGACATATGCATCCCTGTCGGGATTTTGCTCAGATATACATACTTTTTGTATTCCAGACTGCATGATATGAGATATTATTGAGATATTCAGATACCTGCATCCCTGTTGGGATTTTCTTCGGCTTGTTGCCGACTACCCGGTCGTTGGACCGCGAGCTTGAGCATAGCACTATGATCGCCATGCACCGCTGTACTTCACGAACATCGGGGAGTCATGACCCGTGTGGATGTTCTTTACCGGTAAAGTTGTCTAGAGGAAAGACCCGTGAGCCCCCAGATAGCACCTGTGGGTGCGGGGTTATGTCAGCCAGATAGGTGCCAGATAGTGGCATGAGCCTGAGGTCCTCGTGACCAATAGTGGCATTGATTGGGTACTTGATATTCTTGTGATTGATGCATAGCTTTTATATTTCCATGTTCTAGCATACTTTTCAGTACCCTCTTCTGCTCTGTTTTATTTGAGTATCACTCTGATTGATTCTGGTATTTCTGTACCTATATATACACAGCATTATGATCATGATACATTCATTAGTATCTCTTGTGGATTTAGATTTACAGGATTTTTAGATTTGTCAGTTATAGTTGATTTGTTAGTTACAGCTTGATTAACATCATTTATCAGTACCTTTGCTTTATTTTCCTGATATGGTACTCATTATGTACAGTCACTTGATTATGCTTCCTGCCAGTTTTGTTTCACTTATCGGCTTTTGTTTGATACCTGCCTATACAGTTATTCAGCATTCTTATTTCAGTACCTGTTATGTCACGCCCCGAGTTCAAAAACCAGTGTATAAATTTTTTTTTTTAAATCAGAGTTGCAAATCAACCAGGGCAATGACAGACCGCCACATATATAGAAGAGTCCCAATCCCCTATGGAATTGAGCCTTTTCTATATATGCACGGCTAGCTTGGCAACAATCATCAGAGTACTAACTACGTACTACAAATAACAATAACAACAACAACAACAACAACAACAACAACAATGTTACAGATATATTACAACTGAATACCACTTTAATTAACTATTTCTAAATACACGGCTGTCCAAGGTCAATCTCTATCGTGGAATCTCACCAACACGTCCCGACATCCCAGCACCCGCTCGGCCTGAAAAACAGTCACCCGAGGGTGTGAGATACACCGGAGTGTATCCCAGTGGGCACGACGAGCCGAGGATTAGCTAATCGTACCTACTGGGTACTAAAATCTGCGGATAGTAAAGATCTGTAGGAAAAGCTGGAAACATAGATGTCTACTAATAATCAGAAATAAAACTGCAGGTAAGTATGCTGAACAATCAGGGTATCTCAGAGATAACTATCATGAAAACTGTAGAGCATGCAGGTCGGAAATCAAAGTCAACTACAAGGATCATGTATAAAGAACTACGAATGATACAAGCATGTCTACAGATAATAGTGCTGGAACAACTGAGCAACTGTACGAGTAAAAGTAATGCGTCAAAGGTAGAAAACCAAATATCCAATCATGTGCCAATATTGGTCTCAGAGAACCTCAGGCAATGCCACTGTTCGGCGCCTTTTCGGCTGACATAACCTTGTCGAGGGCTCACGGGTCTATCATCAGACCACTTTACCGATAAAGAACAATCTCCACGGGGAGCTACCCCGGCCATGTTCGTGAAGTACAGCAGTGCATGGCAAATCATAATGATCAATCTCACGGTCTAGTGACCAGGTAGTCGGCAACATGCCGAGATCCCAACAGGGAATCATCTGTCTATATCTATCAATCGGAATCAATCAATCATGCATATCGAGTAGTATCTATCAATCAGGATCAATCAATCATGCATATCAATAATATCTCGAATAACATCTCAATGACAGGAATCAACCGGTGTCATCTAATCATGCAAATCTATATATATATATATATATATATATATATATATCAATCAATCAGGATCAGTCAGGAATAATCAGGGGATATGTGTATGATAATCGGCTGATCGTGAACAGAAAATCTCAATCACAGGTCTAATCAAGTCAATGTCAATCAGGGAAATAACGATATATCAAGATAGGTCATGTAATCAGCAGGGAATCAAAAACAGGGGTCCGACTGGACTAAAGCAACCAGAGGGCCAAAAAGCTGAGGCCCGGTTCGAAGATAACCCACCTGATAAATTGCAGGCGACTAATCTGAACCAACTGTATGCTCAGCACACCAGATGCTACCGAATAACCCTGAATGTGAATTAACAAATCAGTTTACTAACCAGTATACGATGTGATTTTTTTTTTTTGCATCTAGACCCCTAGGGCTTTTAAATTTACCCTTTTAGTGCCAATTTGGGCACTGTTTTCGCTCGTTCTTTCAACTGGAGATTCATTTTAACATTCCGTCACTTCCAGCAGGTTTTCTACGTCATGCTGAACACCGTGCTCACCCATTTGTGGCATCATGGGTTCCGAGGCAAACTTTGGCCCATAATATATGCACTAACATAGCCTTAATATCATTTTGTTTCTTCGGGACTTCAAACAGAAATTTTAACGCGAGCATCGCGTCCAGTGACCCCAAATTAGCCTAGGGCACACTGTCGCGGCTTCGCAAATACTTTAAAATAAGGTTTTGTCCCAACATTATTGTTTTATGTTGATTCTACTATATCTTTTAATTTAAACTTCAAACAAGAACATTTTGTATATAAAAGTTGGTCTGGGCACTGCCAGGACCTCAGTGCTCACCCTGGTTGAGGCCCAGGGGTGCTGGTTCAAGCAGGACCAAGGTCAAGCTTACACCCTAATTCACAATGCACCAAACTTTAATCCACTCAGTTTCTGTTTGAACTGAAGTGAGCACAGAGCTCAGGGAACTATTTGGAGCAAGTTTCATATACAAAGTTTTGTCAAATTCCGACTCTTTCTTCTCAGTGGCATTTAAACAAACACTTGGCATGCATAGTTTACAAACACACACACAACCATTTCCCAGTATATGTCCTCTGCCTATACAACATCTGGAGCAGATTTTTATGGAGCAAAACCTCTTACTAGGTATCTGGAGCATTTCTCCTCATCTTGGAGCAATCCGGAAACCCTAGGTTGGTCGGCTCAAGAAAGGAGATGAAGCTCCAAATCTTGAAAATCGTGACCATCAACCCAAGGGTTCTGAAGCTCAACTAATGTCACCAACAGGTGCCAAACTTCACTGTGAAACTTCCTGTGCCTGTGCACGGCAATAGGACACGGCGGCGGCACGGCGGAGCAAGCTCCATTTTCGAGCTCTTCCACCTCTAATGGCGAATTTCAACCAAGGCACTTGGAAGCTCTCTAACTTGGATGGAAATGTTCTTTGGGTCCACAGGAAGCTTCCCGACCAATCCTCCCCGGCCGGAGATGGCCGGAGCGCCGGCGGCCGCGTTTCGATCCACTCTCGGGTCATCCATGGCCGCGCCACTTTGGTGCTGCATGGATGCCATGCAACAGCACGGTTGGGTTCTCCTTACTCCCATGAACACTTCTGGGCATGTGGCCGGCGTCGGAGGAGCTCGCCGGCGCCGGAGCGCAAGGCTCGGCCAACATGCAATTTCCACCAAAACTAGGGCTCGGATTTTCTTCGTGATTACTCAACCACAATATCTCAAACTCTGCAGAATTATTCTATGGATCCTACAGTTCATACTCATCATTTTATTTTTCATCTTTGTCCAATATTTGAAGAGATCGGCCGCGGCGGAGCTACCTTAGGTTTCCGGCCATTATTTGCTCCCGCCGGCCATGCAACGTGCATGGGAAGCTCAGGCTTGGCAGCGAGCAACCTAAGGACCCTAAGGGTCCACTGCTACTGGTCTAGGGTTCATGCAAACCGTGGTTTAAAAACACTCACCTCGCCGGAGTTGATGAAAAGAGGAAGAAGCCGGTAATCCTCCTCCTTCGTGCGGCCACAGCAACCACCCAAGATGCTCCACAGTCACAGTAGAACACCACAGGGAACTCAGAAATCAACTTGGTTGAAGTTGGTTCCAACCTTTCTTCCTCTCTCTCTCTCTCTCTCTCGGGTTGCCTCTCAATGGGGTTGTGTCCCTCGGCCACCCCAGCACCAGGGCTTTTGCTGGAAGATGCAGAGGAGGTCTGGTGATGCTTCGGACTTCCCCCAGACCCCTCGTATATCCAGCCAAGGGAGATCAAGAGTCACTCCACATTAATGCAAGATCCTTGCAAAATAACCTAAACTCGTTTCAGACCTAAACCTAACCTCCGAGATCTTTACAGTAGGTGCAAAATGCACCCAACACCTTATGGTTTAAGCCCCTTAATTTTTGGTACATAAAATATTATAGTTTTCTCAAAAATACCCCCTTTTTCAGTGCATTTCACACATTTCGAGAAAATCTGTTCATCGAAATGCCAAACAGACTTCGCCACGACGTCCGGCTCGTCGAGACCTTTCAGGTAGCATATTTGTTTGGTTCGTTCGACGCCCGGATAAAAAGTTGTTCCATAAGGTTCGTTGAACTATCGCGCGTGGCACGCACTTCGATGCACCCGGGTCGCCAAACGCGAAATCCGTCAGTGCCATTGCGCTCAGAACATCGAAATTAGCTAGGTTCCATTACTCATACCTCTAGGTTAAAACTCTAGATAGTGGTTCGGCCATTAGTGAAAGCGAGGGATTAAAAACTCGAGGGTTACTATTCACTTAAGTCGCGGGGTCCACTTTTAATTTTTGATTTCTGGAAGATCCGACCGTCGGATCGAAAACATATGAATATGAAACTTCTATGTTTCGACGAGACGATCGCAATGGTGATCTCGGATTTTTCAGATCAGACCCCGATCAAAAGTCGATATTTCTGGGCCCACTATTGACCCACTATCTCTCCACTTTTGCCAAAATTGATAAATTTTAAATATTTAAAAGCAAACAGAGGTTTTTAAATTCTGGATTACTACATCACCCACCACTTATAAGAAGTTTCGTCCGCGAAACTTAAACTTTACTAAACCACTATTAAACCTCTAACAGGTTTGCCGTAGTGACAATTTCGGCAAGAACGGTGGTCAATCCTCAACCACATATACTGAAACTGATCTGAGCTCTTAGGCTCCACTGAAACATCAAGCCCACGGCCGAAACCATGACCGCGGCTAACCCTGCACTAACAACGAACCCCAAAACGCGAACACGATACACACCTGAGTTCTAATCCACTTTGCCAATACCCGCTCTCTCGTAGACACAAGTCATCCTAGGGTTCGTTCCTAGCCAAACCTAGGCATCGTATTCCTATTGCTCTGATACCATCTAATCTGTCACGCCCCGAGTTCAAAAACCAGTGTATAAATTTTTTTTTTAAAATCAGAGTTGCAAATCAACCAGGGCAATGACAGACCGCCACATATATAGAAGAGTCCCAATCCCCTATGGAATTGAGCCTTTTCTATATATGCACGGCTAGCTTGGCAACAATCATCAGAGTACTAACTACGTACTACAAATAACAATAACAACAACAACAACAACAACAACAACAACAATGTTACAGATATATTACAACTGAATACCACTTTAATTAACTCTTTCTAAATACACGGCTGTCCAAGGTCAATCTCTATCTCGGAATCTCACCAACACGTCTCGACATCCCAGCACGCGCTCGGCCTGAAAAACAGTCACCCGAGGGTGTGAGATACACCGGAGTGTATCCCAGTGGGCACGACGAGCCGAGGATCAGCTAATCGTACCTACTGGGTACTAAAATCTGCGGATAGTAAAGATTTGTAGGAAAAGCTGGAAACATAGATGTCTACCAATAATCAGAAATAAAACTGCAGGTAAGTATGCTGAACAATCAGGGTATCTCAGAGATAACTATCATGAAAACTGTAGAGCATGCAGGTCGGAAATCAAAGTCAACTACAAGGATCATGTATAAAGAACTACGAATGATACAAGCATGTCTACAGATAATAGTGCTGGAACAACTGAGCAACTGTACGAGTAAAAGTAATGCGTCAAAGGTAGAAAACCAAATATCCAATCATGTGCCAATATTGGTCTCAGAGAACCTCAGGCAATGCCACTGTTCGGCGCCTTTTCGGCTGACATAACCTTGTCGAGGGCTCACGGGTCTATCATCAGACCACTTTACCGATAAAGAACAATCTCCACGGGGAGCTACCCCGGCCATGTTCGTGAAGTACAGCAGTGCATGGCAAATCATAATGATCAATCTCACGGTCTAGTGACCGGGTAGTCGGCAACATGCCGAGATCCCAACAGGGAATCATCTGTCTATATCTATCAATCGGAATCAATCAATCATGCATATCGAGTAGTATCTATCAATCAGGATCAATCAATCATGCATATCAATAATATCTCGAATAACATCTCAATGACAGGAATCAACCGGTGTCATCTAATCATGCAAATCTATATATATATATATATATATATATATATATATATCAATCAATCAGGATCAGTCAGGAATAATCAGGGGATATGTGTATGATAATCGGCTGATCGTGAACAGAAAATCTCAATCACAGGTCTAATCAAGTCAATGTCAATCAGGGAAATAACGATATATCAAGATAGGTCATGTAATCAGCAGGGAATCAAAAACAGGGGTCCGACTGGACTAAAGCAACCAGAGGGCCAAAAAGCTGAGGCCCGGTTCGAAGATAACCCACCTGATAAATTGCAGGCGACTAATCTGAACCAACTGTATGCTCAGCACACCAGATGCTACCGAATAACCCTGAATGTGAATTAACAAATCAGTTTACTAACCAGTATACGATGTGATTTTTTTTTTTTGCATCTAGACCCCTAGGGCTTTTAAATTTACCCTTTTAGTGCCAATTTGGGCACTGTTTTCGCTCGTTCTTTCAACTGGAGATTCATTTTAACATTCCGTCACTTCCAGCAGGTTTTCTACGTCATGCTGAACACCGTGCTCACCCATTTGTGGCATCACGGGTTCCGAGGCAAACTTTGGCCCATAATATATGCACTAACATAGCCTTAATGTCATTTTGTTTCTTCGGGACTTCAAACAGAAATTTTAACGCGAGCATCGCGTCCAGTGACCCCAAATTAGTCTAGGGCACACTGTCGCGGCTTCGCAAATACTTTAAAATAAGGTTTTGTCCCAACATTATTGTTTTATGTTGATTCTACTATATCTTTTAATTTAAACTTCAAACAAGAACATTTTGTATATAAAAGTTGGTCTGGGCACTGCCAGGACCTCAGTGCTCACCCTGGTTGAGGCCCAGGGGTGCTGGTTCAAGCAGGACCAAGGTCAAGCTTACACCCTAATTCACAATGCACCAAACTTTAATCCACTCAGTTTCTGTTTGAACTGAAGTGAGCACAGAGCTCAGGGAACTATTTGGAGCAAGTTTCATATACAAAGTTTTGTCAAATTCCGACTCTTTCTTCTCAGTGGCATTTAAACAAACACTTGGCATGCATAGTTTAGAAACACACACACAACCATTTCCCAGTATATGTCCTCTGCCTATACAACATCTGGAGCAGATTTTTATGGAGCAAAACCTCTTACTAGGTATCTGGAGCATTTCTCCTCATCTTGAAGCAATCCGGAAACCCTAGGTTGGTCGGCTCAAGAAAGGAGATGAAGCTCCAAATCTTGAAAATCGTGACCATCAACCCAAGGGTTCTGAAGCTCAACTAATGGCACCAACAGGTGCCAAACTTCACTGTGAAACTTCCTGTGCCTGTGCCCGGCAATAGGACACGGCGGCGGCGCGGCGGAGCAAGCTCCATTTTCGAGCTCTTCCACCTCTAATGGCGAATTTCAACCAAGGCACTTGGAAGCTCTCTAACTTGGATGGAAATGTTCTTTGGGTCCACAGGAAGCTTCCCGACCAATCCTCCCCGGCCGGAGATGGCCGGAGCGCTGGCGGCCGCGTTTCGATCCACTCTCGGGTCATCCATGGCCGCGCCACTTTGGTGCTGCATGGATGCCATGCAACAGCACGGTTGGGTTCTCCTTACTCCCATGAACACTTCTGGGCATGTGGCCGGCGTCGGAGGAGCTCGCCGGCGCCGGAGCGCAAGGCTCGGCCAACATGCAATTTCCACCAAAACTAGGGCTCGGATTTTCTTCGTGATTACTCAACCACAATATCTCAAACTCTGCAGAATTATTCTATGGATCCTACAGTTCATACTCATCATTTTATTTTTCATCTTTGTCCAATATTTGAAGAGATCGGCTGCGGCAGAGCTACCTTAGGTTTCCGTCCATTATTTGCTCCCGCCGGCCATGCAACGTGCATGGGAAGCTCAGGCTTGGCAGCGAGCAACCTAAGGACCCTAAGGGTCCACTGCTACTGGTCTAGGGTTCATGCAAACCGTGGTTTAAAAACACTCACCTCGCCGGAGTTGATGAAGAGAGGAAGAAGCCGGTAATCCTCCTCCTTCGTGCGGCCACAGCAACCACCCAAGATGCTCCACAGTCACAGTAGAACACCACAGGGAACTCAGAAATCAACTTGGTTGAAGTTGGTTCCAACCTTTCTTCCTCTCTCTCTCTCTCTCTCGGGTTGCCTCTCAATGGGGTTGTGTCCCTCGGCCACCCCAGCACCAGGGCTTTTGCTGGAAGATGCAGAGGAGGTCTGGTGATGCTTCGGACTTCCCCCAGACCCCTCGTATATCCAGCCAAGGGAGATCAAGAGTCACTCCACATTAATGCAAGATCCTTGCAAAATAACCTAAACTCGTTTCAGACCTAAACCTAACCTCCGAGATCTTTACAGTAGGTGCAAAATGCACCCAACACCTTATGGTTTAAGCCCCTTAATTTTTGGTACATAAAATATTATAGTTTTCTCAAAAATACCCCCTTTTTCAGTGCATTTCACACATTTCGAGAAAATCCGTTCATCGAAATGCCAAACAGACTTCGCCACGACGTCCGGCTCGTCGAGACCTTTCAGGTAGCGTATTTGTTTGGTTCGTTCGACGCCCGGATAAAAAGTTGTTCCATAAGGTTCGTTGAACTATCGCGCGTGGCACGCACTTCGATGCACCCGGGTCGCCAAACGCGAAATCCGTCAGTGCCATTGCGCTCAGAACGTCGAAATTAGCTAGGTTCCATTACTCATACCTCTAGGTTAAAACTCTAGATAGTGGTTCGGCCATTAGTGAAAGCGAGGGATTAAAAACTCGAGGGTTACTATTCACTTAAGTCGCGGGGTCCACTTTTGATTTCTGATTTCTGGAAGATCCGACCGTCGGATCGAAAACATATGAATATGAAACTTCTATGTTTCGACGAGACGATCGCAATGGTGATCTCGGATTTTTCAGATCAGACCCCGATCAAAAGTTGATATTTCTGGGCCCACTATTGACCCACTATCTCTCCACTTTTGCCAAAATTGACAAATTTTAAATATTTAAAAGCAAACAGAGGTTTTTAAATTCTGGATTACTACATGTTATTACTTGATTATTCAGCTTTACCTATGGATCTATTTACTATCCGCAGATTATTGTATCCAGTAGGTACGATTAGCTATTTCTCGGCTCGTCGTGCCCACTGGGATACATGTACAGTGTATCTCACACCCCCTGGGTGACCATTTTTCAGGTCGGTCGGGTGCTGGGATGTCGGGACACGTTAGTGAGGTTGTTGCGATAGTATCGACCCCTATGTAGTCAGTATATTTCATTTTCCGCATTACAGTTTAAATTATTATAAAAATGACTAATTTGTATGCGTAGTTTAGACTACTCTGGTATTGACTGATTGTGGTTAGCCGTGCATGTATAGGGAAGGCTCTGTCCAATTGGGCAGGGAATTTACTATACATGTGGCGGTCCGTTACGCCAAGTTTGTGAACTCTGATTTATATAAAAAAAAAAAAATTTAGCCTGCTTTTCAAAACTCGGGGCGTGACAATTCTTTTCACCCTCGACTGGCAAAAAGGAGTACGAATGCTCCGAATGCAGCTATGCTTGCCACCCCAGCTAGAGTGGCGACTGGCCAACGGCACAGGCCGGTCTCTGCTTCAAGTACCAGCGATGGACTTCCATCTGTAATTGATAGCTTCATTTTAAATTTCATCGCTGGAAGGAATTCGCCGCCAGGAGCAGGATAACCCATCTAATATTTATTTTTAAATTTAACTTTTTGTATTGAAAGTTTAAATTTAAAACATGGTATTTTTTTTATATTCACAATTAAAACAGTTTAAAATAGAGTAATATTTTTATAGAGTATTGAATTTTTTAAAATATCCAATACGTTGTAAAATAAAACTATGTTTTATTTTTCAATGAATGCCAAACAGACCCTTACTATAGTATCGTACCAGGTCGGTCCGTTCGAATCATTCGGGCCGTGCTGGGCCATCCCTTCAAGGCCCGTCGGCCCAGCACGGTCCGTGGCAAGTCTGAGCCATGCCGAATTGAGGTGCAGGCCCGTGGCCCGGCACGGCCCGGCCCATATGGGTCGTGCCAGCCGGGCCAGCACGGCCCGGACCCCAAGGCCCTTGGGGTCAACTCATGGGGAGAAGAGCTCTTTGCCCTTCTCCCCATGAGCCCTCCTCCCAGGTCTGCATGGCAGATCTTGGGAGATGTGGTTTTGATCTAATGGATCAAAATTTTATGATCTATTATATCAAAACCCATTTCCAAATTTATATTTATAAATACAAATTTATAAATAATTTCCTAAAAATTTAAAAATTTATTATTTTATAATTATTTTTGTAAATTTCAATTTTTTTTATCAAAATATAAATTTGAATAAAAATAATTTATTATTTATATTTTTAAATTTTATATATATATTTTTTTAAAAAAAAAAAATTAAAAGGCTAGCCCGAAGCCTGGCGCGACCTGTGCCTTTTGGGCCGAAGGGCCGTGCTGGGTCGAATGCTTAGTAGCTCCGGCCCAGCACGGCCCGGTTCGGACTGTCGTTAAAATTTCTGAAACAACAGTTCGGGGTCCGGACTGAATAGAGGCTGATCCAGACTGGAATTTCGCATGAACTAAATCATGTTCGGGGTCCGGACTAGATGCATCTCGTTCGAATCCTGAACACTAAAAGCGTCTAGTTTTTTTTATCTTTAAGCCATAAAAAATATTCCAAAGTGTTTCTAAACTAGAAAAATATATTCAAATCATCAAAAATATTTAATTGAATGTGCCTAAACATTTTGAATCCATTTTTCTTGAGATTGATTGTGACGCCCCCAATAGTCCCACATCGGATGTGGATGGAATTGTGATTGGGTTTATATGAGATATGGATACTAGTAATAATAACTAGGCTTAAGCATTTTGGGCTGTGGTTTGGGCCTAACAAGTTATTATTGCTAGTGGGCCGGGTCGTTACATTTGGTATCAGAGCCAATAACCAGCCGGAAGTGTGTGGCGAGTCTCGGTTGAGTCAGGGTCTAGATGACATGGCTAGCGAGATGAGTCTCACATTGCCTGGTGATCTTGGGCTGCTGTGGGTGTGTTTGGGCCGACGAGGACGTCAGGCCTAAACGGGGGGAGTCTGTGACGCCCCCAATAGTCCCACATCGGATGTGGATGGAATTGTGATTGGGTTTATATGAGATATGGATACTAGTAATAATAACTGGGCTTAAGCATTTTGGGCTGTGGTTTGGGCCTAACAAGTTATTATTGCTAGTGGGCCGGGTCGTTACATTGATTTTTGTGATCATCAAGTCTTCATCTTCAATCTTCAAGACTCAATCAACTTCACGAAATACGCCAATACAAAAATTCTTAACACAAGCGCGCGGCAAGGCGGAATGCTAAATGGCGGCGGGGTGGTCGGCCTATGTGGCCCGGCCGAGTGGCAAAGCCCACTCGGCCCGACCCCATGCCCAGGGACCCTGCGCGGGCGGCGCCTCGCGCGCATGGCGCCCCACGGGGGCAAGGCCCGTACGTGCGGCTGTCACGCCCCGAGTTCAAAAACCAGTGTATAATTTTTTTTTTTTTTTTTTTTTTTTTTTTTTTTTTTTTTTTTAAATCAGAGTTGCAAAAACAGCCAGGGCAATGACAGACCGCCACATATATAGAAGAGTCCCAATCCCCCTTGGAATTGAGCCTTTTCTATATATGCACGGCTAGCTTGGCAACAACATTAGAGTACTAACTACGTACAACTACAAGCAAAAGTTACAATTAACTTTACAATTATTTACATCTGAATTATAACTCTTTTTCCCAAATTACAAAATCTTCCAACTTTAAACTCTTTAACTAAGTACACGGCTGTCCAGGGTCGAACATCTATCTCGATACCTCACCAATTCGTCCCGACATCTCAACACCTGCTCGACCTGAAAAACAGTCACCCGAGGGTGTGAGACACACCAGAGTGTATCCCAGTGGGCACGACGAGCCGAGAAATAGCAGATCGTACCTACTGGTATACAATACTAGAGGATAGTAATAATCAGGGGTTAGAATAATCAGATAGGCAATCATGAAGATCAACAGATATATAATCACAGTTAGGATATGCAGATATATAACTGGTGCTGTAAAGAAAACAAAACTTATAATCTGGGTACAAGCATAGGAGATACTTTTAGCAGAATTTAAAATAGGACAAACATGTATCAGGATAATCAACGCATCAAGGAGTAGGACAATCAGCAAGATAACAATGAAACTATAATCAAAGACATCACAAAGAATCATATACAGGTAGATAACTAGAAGCCAGATCAAAGAATCAAGGAGGCATGTTAAAGCAACTTAACAACACATGCATCAAATAATTGAAAATGTAGAGTTATTAATCCCAAAGGATCTAAATAGATACTATCAAACAACTAGAGGGGGGGGTGAATAGGTGTAATACTTATAAAACCAAATCTCAGTGCAAAATAAAAACCAATGCGGAAAATAAAAACAGCACACCGAGATTTACGTGGAAACTCCAATCCAGGAGAAAAACCACGGGACCAACACGCAATAACAATCCACTAAGAATAGAAGAATAACAAGGTGATTACCGACTCCACGGACTCAACCCCTCCTTCAGCTTCTTCGGACCTTGCGCTGACCGGTTGGATATCCACGCAATAACAATCCCTAAGAAAAGAAGAATAACAAGGTGATTACCGTCTCCACGGATTTAACCCCTCCTTCAATTTCTTGGACCTCGCGCTCCACCGATTTTGCACGCCCACTGCACACGTTCAAATCCACGAACGCCACTCGAATCCACGAGCACACGTTTCGAATCCACGAAACGCCTTTAGCACACCGAATCCACGATGCCACGTCGAATCCACGACGCAAACTCAGTCGATAAGAATATTGACTTCGATGGTGATCCTTTGCTTAGATTCTCATTGAGGAACCGTAGAAGAAATCTCTAAGCAAAGATTAGATCAATTCGACAAAAGATATGTTCTTGAAAGAACCATCGAATTGACCTAAAAGAGGCTATAAAGAAGATCGATAAAAACCTAGCCTCTAGGGTTGCTCTCAAGAGTTTTATGAAAAGATCGGCCGTAGCTCCCACGTTTTTGAGAAACCCTAAACGTCTATTTATAGTTTAGAAACCTTTGGAAAGAGATAAGAATAAAAAACATACCTTATCTGGAAATTTTCAGGACGGCGATCCGGATCGGATTTACTGCGATCCAGATCGTCGTAACGAGATTGACGATTCCAGAAATACCATGGTTCGGGATCCGGATCGCATTGCCCGATCCGGATCGTTCATACAAATCAGAAAACTTAACATTCGGGATCCGGATCGGAAATTGCATGGATCCGGATCGAAGTCTTGTATGAAGCAACAACCTTCGGGATCCGGATCGTTGGCTCTGATCCGGATCCTGAACATGTCCGAACACCAGTTTTTGATTATTATGACAATAAAAGTTCATCCAAGTGTTTCTACACTATAAGAAGGTATTCGGATCACCAAAATTATTTAGTTAAACATACCTGATCCTTTTGAATACTTTCTTCTTGAGATTGATGTAACTGATCCACAATTCTTCATCTTCAATCTTCAAGACTCAAGACATTGAGTGTCAACTTGAGCTCTTGTTGAATCTTCTCTAAGTCTTTGATTGCTGATTGACAATTTGATCCCTTTAAGACTCCGACTCAACTCACTGACTTGACTCACGAAATATGCCAAGACCAAAATGCCGTAACAATCTCCCCCTTTGGCAATTTCGTGACAAAACCCAAAAATACATAAAAGCGCTCAAGTCACTCATCTTAAACCAAAAAATCGAAACTCAATGTCATCACCAAAACATTGATTTTCTTTGCGTGAAAGATCCAATAAATACAAAATTACATTTGAACCAAACAGTCCTAGAACATACTCTATGACTTAGGACTTGGAGTCTTAAAGTGATGTAATTCCTGCAAAACAAAACTCCAAACGAAATCAAACGTTAGTCGTTAGAAATTGGAATCCTACATTTGATCCGTCTTCCTTTTGGTTCTTTTGTTTTTCGGCTCTTTCAATTTTTCTTTGTCTCCCCCTATCTTGAGCATCTCTAACATGTTCTCCATGTTCTTGAGCATCTATGTTCTCCCCCTTTGTGATACGATCATCATTTTCGGTTCTCCCCAATTTTTCCATTTTCGTTTCGTTTTGTCCTCTCTTGATGATCTCATCTCCGTCATTTCTCTTCTCCCCCTTTTTGTCACAAATTGTCAAACAGTGAACATACTAGACAAAAGGAAATCACTAACAACATCAGTTCAAAGAGAAAGAGAGATAAAAGCTCAGTTCCGGTATATAACAAAAATGCAGATTGCGTACGTGTACCAGAAAGCAAAAATCAAATAATTTCTTGAAACAAATCCAGATTTTAGAATCTTTTCAAATACCGATTTGTATTCCATCAAGAAATCAATTTAAGTGCTTTAACCAGGGAATTCACATAGATGTCATTCAATCCAATTAATTTCACAAAATTAAAAAGATTTACTCCAAAATCATGAAAAATAAAGGTAAAATATTATAAACCGCTTTTCATGTTATATTCATCAAACACAAGTCATCAAAAATAATCTTGAGATCCAAAGTCTATCAAGATGTAACAGATTTACAAAGATGACTTACAGAGATTTTCAAATGACATCAATTTGATTTCTTACCCTTTCAAATTTGAGATAAGCACTAAAATACCTAAGGGTGGCTCTTTGAGCATCTTTCAACTATCCCACCTTATACCAACCAGGAGATTGTTCAAAATATAAGAGTTTTGCATATAAATCTCCAAATGCTTCAACTAAAGATTTTCTCATAAAATACTATCAAGCATCCATAACATGTGGTAGCTTCACACACAAACCGGACGACCGGGGTGGCAGCTCTTTCCAACATGTCGTGGTAGTTTTCACACTCCTTTCGGATGTAACTCTTTCCACATCTTTTGCAAATTATTTCAATACCCTTGTAAGAATGCAATCTCTTACGTGAAAGAATTATATCCCAAATTTTAGTTTATCGGTTGTCTCACGTTTATCACAATGAATTCACACAACCGAGATAGATTAAGCATCTAAAGATCACACATGATTTCTAAAATTTGATGCTTATAATATCAAAAACTCCTATAATGAAGTATCTTCAAGATTATGATTAAGGAGTAAAGTTGATAATCCAAATAAAATTAATTTGGAGTGAATAAAAGTGAAGCCCTTTTTATTCAATGCACTTGTTCAGTAAAAACCCTTTTGTTCAAAAACAAAGTATAAAAACGAAGAGCATTGAAAAACATGTAATGCAAAGATTAAGAAAGATATGAAGAGAAAACCAATCAAAGCATTACATACAGTCATAAGCTATTTAGAACTTAAGACAAGGAAAGATATCACCTTTCCGAATCCAAAATCGCTGGATTTTGGGTTGTCTTGATTCGTTGTGGCCGGGGGTTGTCCGCTTTGACTGTTGGTCCACCTTAGGTCTTTGCCTCGCAATGATCCACTTGTATGATTGATGTTGTGGCTCGGACCTTTGGTGGGTTGAGTGAACTCCTTTGACTTGATGTGTCTTTTGATTCCGTTGAGTTCGCTCCGTAGATGAAGTTGCCGAAGAATTATTCTTTCTCTTTTTCGGGCAATCCTTCACCAAATGTCCTTCAAGTCCACATAGGTGACAAGTTCTTCCTTTCAATTTAGTTGTGGAACTTGAAGCCTTCACAGTTTGGTTCTTTTTAAATCCCAAACCAACCTTGCTTGATTGACCTAATCCGGACATACAATCAAGTTTCTTGGAACCAGTTGAAAGCCTTTGTCTGTTGGATTTAAGTTCATGAACTTGCTTGGTCAAAGCTTGGTTGGTGACATGAATCTCCTCAAACTACTTTTCAAGAAAATCAATCTTGTTAATATGGGAATTAACGATCGTTTCCGATTGATTTAACTTTTCTTGGAGGATTTTATTATTATCCAATAAAAGCTCTCGTTCCTCCTCGAGATCATGAAGTTTGATCTTTAAAGCATGATTCTCGTCTTGATTCTCAAGTCGTTGCTTCCTCAACTTCTTGATATGCTTGGCCATCTTCTTAGATTCCGCAAGAAGTTGTTGATATGCCTCAACGAGTTCTTCTTCGTCCGACTCCCCCTCACTTGATGACTCTCCGTTGGATGTTGATGTTTCATGCAAAAACAAAGGAATAGAGTCAGTGATTAAAGATGATAAACAAACATTAGAAGAGGGAATTTGAGAAGCATGTAAGGCAACGACTTTTTCCTCTTTACTTGAGGTCAATTCATTAGAGGTAGAATCGTCCCAAGTTTTCGCTTGCAAAGCCTTCTTTTTATATGATTTCGGAGAAGGACATTCCGTTGAAAAATGGCCGTAGCCTTTGCATCTATAGCATTGGATTTCCCCTTCGAAATCATCTTTTTCTGTTTCTTTAGAAGGTTTTGCAAAGCTTTTGAGGTTAGAGGATTTAGAACCCGATGATCCTTTAGAAGGTTTCGTGGATGAAGATCCATCGGTTCGATTCTTCCAAAACTTCCGACGAAATTTCTTTGTGATCCGCGCCAATTGTTCTTCAAAATCGGCAAAAGAGATTTCATCGTCGGAACTCGATTCGCTATCTTCTTCCTTTGTTGATTTGAATGCAATACCTGTAAGCTTAGAAGAAGACTTGGAAGAAACTTGATTAGTAGGAAAAGTCATCTCATATGTTTGCAAAGCACCTACTAATTCCTCTACACTCATCTCATCCGGATGACTAACGGTTTCAATGGCGGTAACTTTTGCCCTAAACCGTTCCGGAAGAGTCCGAAGTATCTTTCTTACAATTTTTGACTCCGGGATCTTTTCTCCTAAATTAGCACAAGTGTTGATTATATCTTGAAGTCTTGTGCAATAATCTGTAAACAATTCATGCTCTTCCATATGAATAGAGTCAAATTGACTTGTAAGCATCTGGAGCTTTTGAATTTTTACACGATTAGTACCCTCATGTGTAATTTTGAGAATATCCCAAATTTCCTTCGCGGTTTCACACGCGGAAATGCGTATAAATTCAGTCGAGGAAAGAGAATTAAATAGAGCGTTCATACCTTTTCCATTAAAAGAAGATCTTTCAAATTCCTCTTTGGACCATCTAGAGCGAGGTTTTGGGGTAGTAGAATTTCCTACTTCCTCAACAGGATGCACCCAACCGTATTCCACGGATTGCCATACCCGCTCATCAATTGCGATGAGAAAAGCTCTCATCCGCACTTTCCAATAAGCATAATTAGTCCCATCAAAAAGAGGAGGTCTATAAATATTACCACTTTCACCCATCATGATAGATAAACCTAAAACCTGCTCTGATACCAAATGTAGAGTTATTAATCCCAAAGGATCTAAATAGGTACTATCAAACAACTAGAGGGGGGGTGAATAGGTGTAATACTTATAAAACCAAATCTCAGTGCAAAATAAAAACCAATGCGGAAAATAAAAACAGCACACCGAGATTTACGTGGAAACTCCAATCCAGGAGAAAAACCACGGGACCAACACGCAATAACAATCCACTAAGAATAGAAGAATAACAAGGTGATTACCGACTCCACGGACTCAACCCCTCCTTCAGCTTCTTCGGACCTTGCGCTGACCGGTTGGATATCCACGCAATAACAATCCCTAAGAAAAGAAGAATAACAAGGTGATTACCGTCTCCACGGATTTAACCCCTCCTTCAATTTCTTGGACCTCGCGCTCCACCGATTTTGCACGCCCACTGCACACGTTCGAATCCACGAACGCCACTCGAATCCACGAGCACACGTTTCGAATCCACGAAACGCCTTTAGCACACCGAATCCACGATGCCACGTCGAATCCACGACGCAAACTCAGTCGATAAGAATATTGACTTCGATGGTGATCCTTTGCTTAGATTCTCATTGAGGAACCGTAGAAGAAATCTCTAAGCAAAGATTAGATCAATTCGACAAAAGATATGTTCTTGAAAGAACCATCGAATTGACCTAAAAGAGGCTATAAAGAAGATCGATAAAAACCTAGCCTCTAGGGTTGCTCTCAAGAGTTTTATGAAAAGATCGGCCGTAGCTCCCACGTTTTTGAGAAACCCTAAACGTCTATTTATAGTTTAGAAACCTTTGGAAAGAGATAAGAATAAAAAACATACCTTATCTGGAAATTTTCAGGACGGCGATCCGGATCGGATTTACTGCGATCCGGATCGTCGTAACGAGATTGACGATTCCAGAAATACCATGGTTCGGGATCCGGATCGCATTGCCCGATCCGGATCGTTCATACAAATCAGAAAACTTAACATTCGGGATCCGGATCGGAAATTGCATGGATCCGGATCGAAGTCTTGTATGAAGCAACAACCTTCGGGATCCGGATCGTTGGCTCTGATCCGGATCCTGAACATGTCCGAACACCAGTTTTTGATTATTATGACAATAAAAGTTCATCCAAGTGTTTCTACACTATAAGAAGGTATTCGGATCACCAAAATTATTTAGTTAAACATACCTGATCATTTTGAATACTTTCTTCTTGAGATTGATGTAACTGATCCACAATTCTTCATCTTCAATCTTCAATCTTCAAGACTCAAGACATTGAGTGTCAACTTGAGCTCTTGTTGAATCTTCTCTAAGTCTTTGATTGCTGATTGACAATTTGATCCCTTTAAGACTCCGACTCAACTCACTGACTTGACTCACGAAATATGCCAAGACCAAAATGCCGTAACAGAAAACACAAAGACCCAATCACAAACTACCATATTGGCCTTCACAAGACCTCAGGCAAGGCTGCCCACTTGGCACCACCTGGTTGACATTCCCTTCACAAGGGTCACGGGTTGCCACAGCTAACCACTTTACCGGTAAAGTACACCGCTACGGGGGATCAGCCCGCCAGTGTACGTGAAGAACAACGGTGCGGGCGATCATAATGCAAATGCTCAAGCTCTCGGTCCACTGACCGGGTAATCGGCAACAAGCCGGGAAATCCCCACTGGGATGCAAGGGTAAAATCAACTGAATCTCAACTCATATGCAAGACCAAGGCAAATCTCAACTCAGCATAAGCTCAACCGAAAAACTCAACTCAATCATGCAGACCAACCAAATGATACAAAACTTAAACACATATTTTTAAGAAAACTGTTTTGAAAAGTCCAAACCCCGAAGAGCATTCCCCTCGTCCTATCAAACAAGAACAGACTCAGGCAACACTACGAAGCTTGGGTTTTAGGTCTAAACCTCGCAGAGTAGTGCCTTTGTCCTATCAAACAAGAACAGACTCCGGCGACCCAACGAAGTTCGGTAAAACATCAGTTAAATAAATCTATGTGTTCAGCAGTGTATCATTTGATCAGCAGGACAAGCAAGCTCACCAATCCAACATGGAAATGTTCCAAGATAAGATATAAATACCAGAGGTATAATGAATAATCATGCAAGGCAGAATAGAACTGATAACAGGCGTAGCTCAACATCTAACAACCAATCAGACAGACTAACCCCTTATGCAACTAAACACATGTTTTTAAGAAAACCTTTGAAAACAATAGGTTTTTGGGTCCCAAACCTCGTAGAGCGTTGCTCTTGTCCTATCAAACAAGAACAGACTCAGGCTACCCTACAAGGCTTGGTAAAATTTTAGAAGATCATGTATTTAGCAGCATAACAGGCGAACAACAAGGAAGCAGGCTCAACTATCAGATGACCAAACAGGCATGGCAATATGTAGAGCAATAATATAACCACTGGAAACAACTAATCAGCAGATATGGTAAAGATCACTAAAGAAGATCATAATCAGGCATAAAGTAGGTATAACGTAGCAAATAACTGAATCAAAGGAATGGCAGGCTCAAGCATTGGTAGATCAATATAATAATCAAGCATAGGAGTGCAACTACGAAATGACCAATCAGTCAAAGCAACTAACAGTAATATATATTGCAACCAAAGACAGACAGGCTCAAGATAAACTAGGTTACCAAAAACAGGAGTCCAACCAATACCGTACGTCGAGGGCCGAACTGATAAAGCCCGGACCGAAGATAACCCACCTGATATAACGCAGGCGGCTAAACTGAACCAACTGTACGCTCAGCACACCAGATGCTACCGAATAACCCTGAATGTGAATTAAGGTTCAGGAATTAACTTAACTTTTAATCTAACAGTTTCAAATCAACTTAAAACCTCTTTTTAGCACTGTTTTCGCTCGTTCTTTTTACTGGAAATTCATTTTAACGAACCGTCACTTCCAGCAGGTGACATTTATCTTGCTGAACACCGTGCTCACCAATTTGCGGCAGCACGGAACCCGAGAAAAACTTCGGGTCATAAAACTCTCCTCTAACATAGCCCTTTTTGCATTTTTGTTTCTCCGAGACTTCCAACTCTGTTTTTAACGCGAGCATCACGTCCAGTGACCCCAAATTAGCCAGGAATACACTGTCGCGGCTTCGCAAACAACCTAAAACAAGGTTTTGTGCCAAAATTACTCTTAAAGGTTGATTTCACTACAACTTTTAATCTAAACCTCTTTTAATTAAACTTTGTATACGAAAGTGTCTCTAAACATTGCAAGGGTCACAGGGCTCACCTTGGTTGCAGCCCAGATCAGTTGGTTCAACCAGAACCATAGCCTTGCACACTTACAAGTTCACAATGCTCCAATTTTTAATTCACACAGAACCATCTTGGTCGGAAGTGAGCATTAAGCTCAGGGAATAAATTGGAGCAAATTTTATTTTTATAGTGAAGCCTAATTCCAACATTTTTTCATTGAGGCATTTTATCAAACATCTAACATGCATAACTCATACACACATACGCAAGCACCAATCTGAATTGGGTTCTCTGCAGATGTTACCCCTAGAGCATTATAACTTGGAAAAGATCATTCTACTAAGCTACTGGAGCTTTCCCAGCAACTCGGGTGCAGGCTGGCACCATGTTTTGGCCGAGCTCGAGGAGAAAGATGGAGCTCAATTCTTGAAAATCGTGATGCTTCAACCAGAAGCTCTGGGACCAAACCAAAGGCACCTACAGATGCTAAATACCTCACTGAAGCTTCCTGTGCCCATGCCCGGTCGGTGGGGTGCGGCGGCGGCGGCGGGGAGCCAATCTCGAGTTGGAGCTTAACACCTCTAATGGCGGATTTTCACAGAGCCACTTTAGATCCCTCTAACTTGGATGGAAATACTCTAATGGTCCACACGAAGCTTCCCGACCATCTCACCCCGGCCAAAGATGGCCGGAGCGCCGGCGGCCGCAACATGGTGCAATTTCGGGTCAACCATGGCCGCCACCATTTCGGGCTGCATGGTTGCCATGCAAAAGCATGGTTGCGATCCCCTCACTCCCAGGAAGAGTTCTGGGCAAGTGGCCGGCGGTGGAGAGGCTCGCCGGCGCCGGAGCAAAGAGCTCGGCCAAGTGCAAAATACCCGAAAATTAGGGTTTTGATCTGCGACTTCCACACTTGATCAAACTTCACCAATTTTGGTGGGGTTGATCCTCATCTCCTACAGTATTTTTCCACCAACCTTTGTTCATTTTGGTCCACTGGTTGAAGAGTTTGGCCGAGGCGGAGCTTCCCTAGGTTTCCGGCGAGGGTTTGCTCCCGCCGGCCAACCAGCGTGCATGGGAAGCTCGGGCTTTGCACGAAGCATCCTTAGGACTTAACTAACCTACTGCTAGTGGTCTTGGGTTCAAACAACCGATGGTTTAGGTTCCTTACCTTGGCCGAGCTCGGGGAAGAAAGGATGAAGCCGGTTCACTCCTCCCACTTCGCGCAACTTCAGTAAGCCTCCAGATGCTCCTCTGGTACTGTGGAACACCACAGGAAACTTCAACACCAACTTGGTAAAGATTTGGTCCAACCTTCCTTTCTCTTTCTCTCTCTCGGGCTCTCTCTCTATGAGTGGCTTGTGTTCTTTGGCCTCCCAAGCATCCGAGGCTCTTCCTTGATGATGTAGAGGAGAAGTTGGATGCTTGGAATTCCCCACAACTCCTCGTGTGCATGAATCCCAGAAGACTAAGAGACATAACACTTAATGCATGATTCTCTCCTCAAACCGGGTTCACACCCAAACCTAGAATCTGAGACCTGATCAGGGGTTGCAAAATGCACCCAACACCCTGACCATTAAGTCCCTTAAACTATGGTGCATAAAATATTAGCTTTTCTTGCAATTTAGTCCAATTTTCGACACTTTTCACGTATTTCGAGACAAACTATTCGCCGAATTGCGAAGCGGACTTCGCCACGACGTCCGGCTCGTCGAGACCTGTCAGGTAGCGTGTTTGTTTGGTTTGTTCGACGCTCGGATTAAAAGTCGTTCCATAAAGTTCGTCGAATTATCACGCGTGGCACGCACTTCGATGCACCCGGGTCGCCAAACGCGAAATCCGTCAGTGCCATTGCGCTCAGAACGTCAAAATTAGCTAGGATCCATTACTAATACTCCTATGTTCATATTCTAAAACAGTGAATCGGCCTTTAGTGTTCTAAGGGGAATTAAATTATAGTGTTTACTATTCACTTAAGTTGTGGGGCCTGCCCGCTTCTTTTCTGATTTCTGGAAGATCCGACTGTCGGATCGAAAACATATGAATATAAAACTTCTATGTTTCGACGAGACGATCGCAATGGTGATCTCGGATTTTCCAGATCAGACCCCGATCAAAAGTCGATATTTTAGAGCCACTGTTGCACTACTATCTACCAATTTTTGCTATTTAAATAATTCTGGAAATTATTTAAACCTGAATTCTGGATTTTAAAATCATGGTTACTACATCACTCACCACTTTAAGAAGTTTCGTCCCCGAAACTTAAACTTAACTAATCCACTATTACGCCTCTAACAGGTTCACAGTAGTGACAATCAGTCACAAAATATTGACAACTCTCAGATTACTCATTTAGACCCAATCTGAATATTCCCCTTTACAGGGCAGAGTATTTCTCGGTTCTTTTGGAAGTACGTTGTCGGCCGCCCGATCGCTCCGATCGACTTCCTCAGCACATCCGATCGACTTCCTCAGCACCTTCGATCAACTTCCTCAACAGCTTCGATGCGCTCCGATCGACTTCCTCAATCGACTTCCTCAGCACCTTCGATCAACTTCCTCAACAGCTTCGATCGCATCTTCTCAGACGTATTTCTCAGTTAAAATAAAAAATATATAATAAAATAAAATTATGTCGGCGTACCCATCACCATTCTCATCATCCTCGCCATTCTCATCATCCTCGCCGTTAACTCGTCATCCTCGCCAACCACCCCCAATCCCCATGTTGACGTCTTCAATGAGGATCATCGATCCTCTGTTTCTTCGGAACTCGCCACCCAAATTAATTAAATATACCCTTTCAACATAACAAAAAAAAAATCAAGAAATTAATTAAAACCTCTCTACATGGCATAAATATAATATATACATAAAAAAAAATGTATATCATTGAATAAAAAAAAATATCCAAAAAACTTTTCATCTTTTAGATTTAGCCCATGAAATTCTAAAACCATAAATATAAAACTTCTTTAAAATTTAGAACTTAAAAAAATAAAATCTATTAAAAAAAAAGAAAAATAATACTATAAGGCACAACTTAGTTTAGAGAAAAAAAAAACATCAAAAAAATATAATCTGATTATAAAAATTGGGGTTTTATATTGTTACCTATAAACCTTAATTAAGGAGAAATATAATCGGATGAGGCGCATGCTTGAGGCGGAAGGGAAAAAATATTAGGAACCCGCGTTGTTTTGATATATATGTGATGATCGGACAAAATCCTAAAGGATGAGACGATATTTGAGGCGGGAGGGAGAAAATTGGATGAGACGATATTTAAGGCGGGATGGAAAAAATTGGATGAGACGATATTTGAGGCGGGAGGGAATAAATATTAAAACCCACGTTGTTTTGATATAGATGTGGATTTAAAACTTTTTTACAAATATTTAATTTTAAATGCTGATAAATAAATTATATTAACAAATATATGTCGTTAATTTAATTATCTTTTTACCGGCATTTAAAAATAAATATTGCTACATATTTTTATTTACCAATAATAATTTATAAATATCAATAAATATCATATTTAGCAATAATTTTTTAGAGAGAAAATTGGATGTGACGATATTTGAGGCGGGAGGGAAAAAATATTAGAACCCGCGTTGTTTTGCTATAGATGTGAATTTAATATTACCAATATTTAATTTTAAATGTTGATAAATAAATATTTTTAGAGATATTAACAAATATATGTCGTTAATTTAATTATCTTTTTACCAGTATTTAAAAATAAATAATGCTACGTATTTTTATTTACCAACAATAATTTATAAATATCAATAAATATCATATTTAGCAACAATTTTTTAGGAAGAAAATTGGATGAGACGATATTTGAGACGGGAGGGAAAAAATATTAGAACCCACGTTGTTTTGATATAGATGTGAATTTAATATTTTTTTACCAATATTTAATTTTAAATGCTGATAAATAAATCCTTTTAGAGATATTAACAAATATATGTCGTTAATTTAATTTTCTTTTACCGGCATTTAAAAATAAATATTGATACATATTTTTATTTACCAACAATAATTTATAAATGTCAATAAATATCATATTTAGCAACAATTTTTTATAAATGCCAATAAATTTTATATTTATCAATATTTAAATAAATATTGTTACAGATAATGTAGCTATATATTAAAATTCTTGTTGTGTATAAACTAGTATAAGTATAATAGTAACATATACTTTGAGTAAAATTGTATAAGTAAATCACCGTTTCCTCACTACCGGCAGCTCCAGCAAGAGCCACCATCCTCACCACCCGGCTCCAGCAAAAAGCTACGCCATTCTTTTCACCCCCGACTGGCAAAAAGGAGTATGAAGAATGCACCTATGCTTGCCACCCCAGCCAGAGTGGCGACCGGCCAACGGCACAGGCCGATCTCTGCTTCAAGTACCAGCGATGGACTTCCATCTGTAATTGATAGCTTCATTTTAAATTTTATCGCTGGAAAGAATTCGCCGCCAGGAGCAGGATAACCCATCTAATATTAATTTTTAAATTTAACTTTTTGTATTGAAAGTTTAAATTTAAAACATGCTATTTTTTTTTATATTCACAATCAAAACAGTTAAAAATAGAGTAATATTTTTATAGAGTATTGAATTTTTCAAAATATCCAATACGTTATAAAATAAAACTATGTTTTATTTTTCAATGAATGCCAAATAAAACTATGTTTTATTTTTCAATGAATATATATTCAAATTTGAACATAACCGTTCGATTTTAAAATTTGAACATATTTTCCCGACATATTGAAATTTGAATATATTCAATTTTCAAAATTTTGAAATTTAAATACAATAATACTTCCTCAAATTTGAACATAACCGTTCAATTTTAAAATTTGAACATATTCAATACAACCATACCCCTCAACACAACAAAATATTCAATTTTGAAATTTGAACATAACAATATATTCAATTTTAAAATTTGAACATAACGACATATTGAATTTTGAAATTTGAACATAACAACATATTCAATTTTGAAATTTGAATATAATTCAATTTTAAAATTTGAACATGACGACATATTCAATTTTGAAATTTGAATATAATTCAATAACGACATATTCAATTTTGAAATTTGAACATAACAACATATTCAATTTTAAAATATTAACATAACCGTTCAATTTTAAAATTTGAAATATTCAATTTTAAAATTTAAAATTTAAAATTTGAATATAACAATTCTCTTTGAAACATGTTTTTTCCTCAACGAACCCACATTTTCACGAACGAACCCTCAACATACACATTTTTCCCTCAACGAACCCTCAACACACACATTTTTCTCTCAACGAACCCTCAACACACACACATTTTCCCCTCAACGAACCTCAGCTAACCCAACAAATCCCATGCGACCTTTCTCACACTCAAGATACCAACCCATTCCCACTATAAATAGAGAAAATAGAAAGAAGAAAAGAAAGATTTTTTTTCTTTTGTGAGAACAACGCAATCCCACCACAAAAAAAAAAAACACAACTTCCTCCCAAATTCCACCACATATCCCACAACCCAACCTCTCACATCTTTGATCGACTTCCTCAGCATCTCCGATCGACTTCCTCAGCATCTCCAATTGACTTCCTCAGCATCTCCGATTGACTTCCTCAGCACCTCCGATCGACTTCCTCGGCACATCCGATCGACTTCCTCGGTACCTCCTATCGACTTCCTCAGCATCTCCGATCGACTTCCTCAGCACCTCCGATCGACTTCCTCAGCACCTCCGATCAACTTCCTCAGCAATAAAAAAAATATAATAAAATAAAATTATGTCAGCGTACCCATCGCCATTCTCATCATCCAAACTCGTCATCCTCGCCAACCACCCCCAATCCCCATGTTGACGTCTTCAATGGAAGAGAGGAGGAGAATCATCGATCCTCCGTTTCTTCGGAACTCGCCACCCCAATTAATTAAATCAAGAAATTAATTAAAACCTCTCTACATGGCATAAATATAATATATACATAAAAAAAAATGTATATCATTGAATAAAAAAAAATATACAAAAAACTTTTCATCTTTTAGATTTAGCCCATGAAATTCTAAAACCATAAATATAAAACTTCTTTAAAATTTAGAACTTAAAAAAATAAAATCTATTAAAAAAAGGAAAAATAATACTATAGGGCACAACTTAGTTTAGATAAAAAAAACATCAAAAAAATATAATCTGATTATAAAAATTGGGGTTTTATATTGTTACCTATAAACCTTAATTAAGGAGAAAGATAATCGGATGAGGCGCATGCTTGAGGCGGAAGGGAAAAAATATTAGGAACCCACGTTGTTTTGATATATATGTGATGATCGGACAAAATCCTAAAGGATGAGACGATATTTGAGGCGGGAGGGAGAAAATTGGATAAGACGATATTTGAGGCGGGAGGGAAAAAATTGGATGAGACGATATTTGAGGCGGGAGGGAATAAATATTAAAACCCACGTTGTTTTGATATAGATGTGGATTTAATACGTTTTTACTAATATTTAATTTTAAATGCTGATAAATAAATTTTTTAGAGATATTAACAAATATTGTCACGCCCCGAGTTTTAAAAATCAGGTCTAAAATTTTATTTTATTTTTATAAAATCAGAGTTCGCAAACTGGGCGTAACAGACCGCCACACATATCGGAAATCCTCTATCCCAAGGACAGAGACTCCCCTATACATGTACGGCTAGGCTAGTAATCATCAATCAGAGAGCAATGCTATCTCACTAAACAATAAACTAGTCAACATAAATAATCCACGATAAACACACTAACATCAATCTGAAATATCTAAGACAAAATGGAGACAGAAATGCTATAAAATAGAAGTCAGCTATAATCATCGAGAATCTCAATCATCAATATATATCCTCAGGGGGACAGCTCTACCGTGACGGCCTCACTCGATCGTCCCGACATCCCTCCACCCGACGGACCTGAAAAATGGTCACCCAGGGGGTGTGAGATACACTGTACATGTATCCCAGTGGGCACGACGAGCCGATCAGCTAATCGTACCTACTGGGTACTAAAATCTGCGGATAGTAAGAGTCAATAGGAAAAGCTGGAAAGCATAGAGGTCTACTAATAATCAGAATAAGAACTGCAGGTAAGTATACTGGAAATCAAGATATAACAGCAATAATCCATCATGAAAGCTGTAGATCATACATGCTGGAATCAAAAGATAACTACAAGAATCATGTATAAGGAGCTGCAAGTGATGAAAGCATGTCTATAGATAATAATACTGGAAATAAACTGAGCAAGTACAAGTAAGAGTAATGCGTCAAAGGTAGAAACCCAAGTACCCAATCATGCGCCAATGTTGGTCTCATAGGACCTCAGGCAAAGCCACTGTTCGGCACCCTTTCGGCTGACATAACCCCTGTCAAGGGCTCACGGGTCTATCATCAGACAACTCTACCGGTAAAGAACAATCTCCACGGGGAGCGACCCCGGCCATGTTCGTGAAGTACAGCAGTGCATGGCAAGTCATAATGATCAATCTCACGGTCTAGTGACCGGGTAGTCGGCAACATGCCGAGATCCCAACAGGGAATCATCAGTCAACATCTATCAATCAGGATCAATCATGCACATCGGAATATCAAATAATATCTCAAATGACAGGAATCAACAAGTATCCTCGAATCATGCAAATCTATGTACGGGAATATAAGAGCTGATAAGCAGGTACAGGTGATGGGTCTCAAGTAGATCAAAAATCTATCATGAATAATCATAGAGCACGTAAACACAATGATCAGGGCTAATCGTGAACAGGTAACATCAAGCACAGGTGTATATGACAGGTCTAACGAAGTCAATGTCAATCAGGAGGATCATGATATGTCAAAGGAGATCAGTATATGTCCATATAGGTCATATAAATATAATCATCAGGGCAAATCAAAAACAGGTGTCCGACTGGACTAAAGCAACCAGAGGGCCAAAAAGCTGAGGCCCGGTTCGAAGATAACCCACCTGGATGAAGGCAGATCCACGAACTCCCGCACAGCTACTGCGAAGCTGGCGCTGAACAACTGGGCCCTGAATAAGAAGATATGATCAGTAATAAACTCGCACAACCCATCCCGACGACACTACCGTGACGGAACGCTTAAACGGAATAAAAACCCAATTTACGGGGCGAAGTCCAATTCCCGCTCAACGAGAGTCCCTGGGACTTTAACGAAATGTCCAGTGGGTGTGAAAATGCTGTTTTAAGAGAGCCAGTACGTCCATTTTGCGTTTTGGTCCATAACATTTCTTAATTTGCATAACAACATTAATTTAATTGCCCGTTTCGGCTCGTTCTTGAAATCCGGGGGTCCAAAATTGACGCCGTAAGTTTCAGTGTGTTTGTTTCGACAAGGCGGAGGCTGTGCTCACAAGATTGGGCTGACACGGATCCCAATAACAAAGTTGGCCCATAAACATTAAGAGTTTAAATTGCAACTATGCTATATCTTAATATCCACTTGATCAAATTAAGAATTAACTGGAGCATCATGTTCAGGATGGATAAATAAGGTTGAGGGCTCACCTCGGGTGCGCCGGAGAGTGGCCGGAACAGTGGCCGGAGCAACACCACCAAGCTAGCTAGGTTCGGTTTGCACTTCACTGGACTCAATCCCAGGTCCCGACCTGCTGCAAGGTGAGCACTAGCATTAGAACCTTCCCAGTTAAAGGTTGGTCATGGTCATGCTGGTTGCCGGCGGCCGGAGGCGGCGGCGGCCGGAGGCAAGCCCGAAATGGGTAGTTCGGGTGCACCACTTGGAATCATGGAACAGGGGGTTCCTGGGCCAAAATAAAGATGATGGGGAGTATCAATATGGCATCTAGGTCTTATCTGTAGAGGTGGCCAGAGCCCGAGACGCCGGGGTTGGCCGGAGACCGGGACTAGGTGCAACTCGGGTGAAACCTTGGAAATCAAAAACCCCACGTTACAACTCCCATGCAATCCCATACTTGACATAGAAATGATCAACTAAGCCTACCTGGACGGTTGGCCGGCGTCTGGAGGCGACGGCGATGCGCAGCGGCGGAGCACGGTGGAGGTTGAATGGCCGTTAATGGCGGATTCCGGCCGAGTGCCTCCGAGCCGGTGCAAGTTGGACCAGGATGTTGGGTTATATGTAATAAGGATCTAAATAGGGAAAAAAAAACACCTAGAGGGGGGTGAATAGGTGTAAACGCATAAACACTCAAAAAATCGTTGCGATAAAAACCCAATGCGGAAATAAAAATAATACGCAAGATTTTTACGTGGAAAACTCCATCACCGGAGTAAAAAACCACGGGACCGATAACACGGCAGAAATCCACTAGAATTAAAACACGTACAAGGTGATTTACCGTACACACTTACGACTCAACCTTTTCATACGCTCCTAGAGGATCTTCTCCGCTCGCTCCGCGACGCTTCTCGAATCCACGATCTGCGCCCAACGCCGAATCCACGGCGTCCAACGTCGAATCCACGACGTCCGACCGAATCCACGGTCTTCACCCAATAGCACCCTTCGAATCCACGAACGTGCCTCGCTCCGAATCCACGAGAGCGGTTGAACCTTGAATCCACAAGGACACGCGAATCCACGCGCCGATTTTTGGGGTAAATCGTTGTTTTGGGTGGTGATGATCCGCCGAATACTTAGATCAAAGATAGATCGGAAATACCATCTAAGTATTCATTAGTTTGATTCAACTCAAGATGTGAGTATGAAAACCTAGAATCAAACTAATCAATATAGATGAAGAAACATAGAGTATTCTCTAATGATTTCCTTTCTTCTCTATATGTGGATCTAGAGCCGTAAAAGATGATATATGAAAATGACGGCTATTTCGATTCACAGTGGATTAACCCTAGAAAAAGAATCATAGGGTCTATTTATAGGTTAGAAACCCTAGGAAGGAGATAAGAATCAAAAACCTAACATTTCTGGAAATTTTACGGACGGCGATCCGGATCGGACTAGCTGTGATCCGGATCGTCGTAACGAGTCAGCCAGTTCCAGAAAAACGAAGGTTCGGGATCCGGATCGAAGTGCTTGATCCGGATCGTTCATACAGTTCACCAAACATCAACGTTCGGGATCCGGATTGCGAAGCCTGATCCGGATCGTTCAAGAAAGATGGTAAACTAAGTGTTCGGGATCCGGATCAAGAGGCTACGATCCGGATTGAACTGGTGTATGAACGAACCACCTTCGGGATCCGGATCGAACAACCTGATCCGGATCCTGAACATGTCCCAAGTCCAGTTTTTGATTTTTATGCAATGAAAGATTCTTCCAAGTGTTTCTACACTACAAGAAGTATTCGGATCACACAAAATCTTTAGTTAAACATACCTGATCCTTTTGAATTCTTCTTTCTTGAGATTGAGTTAAATGATCCAACTTTCTTCACCTTCAATCTTCAAGACTTGAGACTTTCACGAAACTACGCCAACTCAAATTCCGTAACAATCTCCCCCTTTGGCGGTTTCGTGACAAAACACAGATCCACTAAAGAAAATTCAAAAAGATATTTTTGTTGCTATCACCATACAACAAAAATTTATAATGGAGATCCAAAAATTTAAAAACATGAGATAAACTCCTAAAACAGACTCTAGACTTAGACATCTGTACTCTCTGCACAAAGAAATCATTCTTGACAAAAAGAGATCGTTAGATACCTCAAGAATATTTAGCATACAAAACCTAGTACAGAGATAGAGTTTATCTAATCATCATGACATTTGAGAATTCAGATATGTAAGAGAATCATAGTCAAAAACCAACATATCTTCTATGCAACTAAAGACCAAATGTCACACAATGTTAGTCCAACATCAACTTGTTAGTTATATTACATGCCAAAATAGTTAGTCGAATAGTTAGTCGAGACATGCAAACAATCACAAGATGAAAACCAAAGTTGAAGTTGAAGAGATACTTACCTTGATGTATACAAAATCTTCATCATCAAGATTACCTTGATGTATACAAAATCTTCATCATCAAGATTTTCACAATCATTGTTCATTGTTCAAATCATTGTTCTAAACTCTCTCCCCCTTTTTGTCACAAAACAAAGCCAAAATGTAGTTAAGACTACGAAATGTTAGGAGAGTGAAAAGTTCCAATAAAACGTAAAACCTGAGAACTACGCTAAAGTAAGTATAAAACTAAATCCTAAAATCAAAATCCTGCACAAAAAGAAGAGAAAAAAAATGAGTCAAAAGTAATCAGTTGTCAGAATCTGAGTCTTCAGAGCTTGTGCAACCCATCTTAGAGAGTATCTTTCGCATCCGCTTGTCCATTGAATTGATCTTCTTCGTTATGGTAATGTGAGCTGCCGTGGTAATCTCAAGCTCATTGGTAATTCTTTGTTGTTCCTTCAAAACTTGTTCTTGCTTAACAGATAGTCGCTGTTGTTCCTTGATAATCGATGTTATTGATGCTTCATCATCTGTGCCGGGTGCTTGTCGAGATGGTGATGCGGCAGTGCTTGTACTGTGCTTCGTTCCAGATGCAGGAACTAGAGTGACATGCGGCAACTTATGGAGGGATTTGACAATGGTAGACTCATCTATCATGCTCAGACATTGATGATAAGTTGTTGAAGTAATGTCAACCTGAAATTTCTTTAAAATCCTCATTATAATCAAGGGAAATGGAATTCTCTCAGTGGGATGAGGATGCTCAACATATCGCGCCATTCTATTCCAGATAATGTACGGAATGTTGATATTCAATGCCGTTGCCTCTGATGGATGTCCTATGAGATACAAAAACAACAACCGGTCCCATCTCACAACCTTTGTCTGCATATTTGGAAGTATATTGTAACATGTGATGAAGTTTAAGAAGCGATATTCAAGACGAAGTTCTTTAGATCGAACAGATTTTTCGGTTGATTGTGTTCCCTCGAGACAAATTCCCTCTATAACTTTTCGCCATAATGTGTTTGTCAAATTTACCCCCTTCAAGTAGTGAACTCCTTTCTTGCTGGCTTCCATTCCCAAAACCTCGCCAATCAATTGTGGAGTAATCTTAAACTTTGTGCCTTGGATATTCGTGTAGAACTCCATAGGACCGTTCTCAAACTCTCGAAGATGTCGTGCATTAGTATAGAAGGTCCTCACATGATGCAAACAGTAGCCAAGAGTTTCTGGGAAACGACATACTTGAATAAGGTTTGCTTGTTCAATCAGAAGACCAAACTCAGGGGAGTGACCTTGCAGAGCCTCAATGTTAACATGCCTTTCACCAATGCATTCGCGATGTGCAAAGGCTCGAAGACGATCAGTGTTAACGAATACTTGTTCCTCCCGAGGTGGAGAATCCGGAATAGTCGGTTCGTTAGCCATGAAACCTCGTGCTCGTCCAAACCGTCGAGCGAGTCGTTTCCTTTTTACTGAGATGGTTGGTGCAGTCATAGGTGCTTTACCTTTGTCCATGGATGTTTTTCCTTTCGATGCATCGGACGCCTTTTGTTCAGGCAATGAGTCATCATCATCTGTCAATGCAGTCCAATCTACCTCGTGACAATCCACCTCTGTGTCACTGACCTCGACAAATTCACCTTTTTGTTGGAGGTTCTTGGCTCTCTTCAGTTTATTTGTTGGGCGAGTGTGTACCATTGAGACCAGGAGAAGGATTAACCAAGAGAAACACATTGAATTAAGTGCCATTGATCAAAGTGCTTGAGTTAAGAAGGTGTCCTGTGAAAACCAACTCAAGAACACAAAAATTCTTAGTTTTCAAAAATTGAAAAATTGTATCCAAAGAATCATTATCATGTAGAGAAGCTCAGAATCAAATTAGTTTTGCAAAAGGACTTTTAAAACTAGATCAATTGCATAATTTTCGAAAATCCTTATTATATGCCCTAAAACCGAAATTTTAGAAATCGAAGCCTAAAAATCCGTTAATCAGGAGAGTACCTAGCATATAATCAAAACTAATCTACCCAGAGTTCTTATTTCAAAAGAAATTTGATCAAAAACCATCCACAAACAAAGTTGATCCAAGAAATTCATCACGTTTGAGGAGAAAAAGAGAAAAACGGTGAAAAACTGAGATTTTGATCAATAAAACTTACTTGGAGTTGAAGAACTTGAGTTTGAAAGCTTCCAGGAAGGATGAAATCTAGAGAGAGAGGCTCTGGAAACTTTGGAACAAAAGATTGGAGTAAAGAAATCAAAAACCCCTTTCGTTCTTTATAAAACCTAGCCGCGATCCGGATCAGTTCATAACTGCGATCCGGATCGGCTACCCGCAGTGAGAAACTGCGTTCGGGATCCGGATCGGCAGATACAATCCGGATCTTCAGCCCGCAGAAGAATTCCTGCGTTCGGGATCCGGATCATCTTGCCCGATCCGGATCGGCTCCAACTTTTTCTTTAGAAAATTTTAGAGAAATTCAAGAAAAACCAGAAAAAGATTGTAAGTGCAAATGTGTATCAACTTTAAACAAAAATCATCGTTTCATACAACAAGAATTAGATTATGCCAAATCTATCAATAATATCCAAAAATGAAACGAAAATTTACAAAAATTAAATCCCTTAAAGTTGAACACCTTCAATTACATCTAACTTGATCTTATGAGTAATGCCTTTATCAAATCATCAATTCAGTAAAGAAAATGAAATACAAAGATCAATAGATGTTTGAAATCCCAAATATAATAGATAATGTATCTAGACAATCTGTTGAAGAGAGTGGCTCTTTGAGCATCTTTCTTTAAAAACCCACCTTATACCAACCTTGAAATTTGACAGAGTCAAGTATTTCAACATGCATTTTACTTAATCAAAAATTTGAACAACCATGCTTGGTATACATGTGGTAGCTGCACACAATACTCGGACGACCGAGGTGGTAGCTCTTTCCTCCATGTGGTGGTAGTTTTCACACTCCTCATTGGGATGTAACTCTTTCCACATCTTTTGAGCATTTTACCTTTTCTATGACTCCCCCTCAATTGGCTATCAATTATTTAAGATATAAAGTATTCAACCAAATATTGATCTCGATTTCATACTCGACTAAGCAGTCAAATAAGATAATGACTATACCAAGAGATCATAGAGAGAGAGAAATTGACTTTGATCACTTTAGAAGATGATTTAATTGTAAGAATTTGAATTTTTGAAAATTAATAAAGAAATGAAATTGATTTGAGTCAAGTTGAATCTGGATCATGAAAAGCACCCGTAGTCAAAGTGCCCCTTTTCTGCAGTGTAATTTGCACAATTAGGGGGCCAGAAATATCGCCTTTCAATCCGAGCCTAATCTCGAAGATCCGAGACCACGAGTGCGACCGTCATGACGAACTGAGTGAAAACCATATTAAACTTGTTCAGATCTGACGGTCGGATCTTCCAGAAATCGACGAAGAAGCGGGCGGGACCCGCGACTTAAGTCGAGGGTACAGTGAACAGTAAACCCTAAATTTCGAACCCCTCGCGTCAACGTTGAGCCAATTCACTGTCTGAAATCCGAACATAGCACTTCAGGTAGTCGATTTGAATGGCTCTGACGTTCTGGACGCAATGGCACTGACGGAATTTCCGTTCGACGACCCTAAGTCTCGAAAAACGCGAAAACTGTATTTCGGGACTGTGTTTTATGGACCGAGATTTAATCCGGACAGTTTTTCGAAAATCAAAAATCGCTACCTGATAGGTCTCGTCGAGCCGGACGTCATGGCGCAGTCCATTTTCCGTTTCGACGAACGGATCTTCTCAAAAAGCGTGAAATGCATCGAAAAACGCGATTTTTGCACATAGAACCCTATATAACCTGCCTCGTAAAGCGTGCCATTGCTTGGGGAGGGATCTGAGTGCAAGACTTTGCTGCTATGAAGGACTGGACAGCAAATACCAAAGGGTGGAGGACTATGGTGCAATTGTGCAAACCTACGCTATTCGAGTTTGAATTTCAAACTCTCGGACTTTCTTTTAAATCCCGTAGTCCTAGCCTCTGCGCAGACCTCTCCAACAACCTCGCCTCAGTCTCACTTTCCGGACCACCCCGCACCGGCCGCGCCACCACCTCGCCGGAGAAGAGAGACTTCAAGAAAGCACCCCGAGCTCGGTTCTTGGAGAGGAGAGTGATCGCGAAGGTCCAAGGCGACCGAGACCTGGTCCTGTGGAGCCTCCCGTGGTGCCGCAGCCAAGCTGAGGCGACCTCGGCCCCAGCCGCCGCCCTGCGCCGCCGCGAGACCCCACCTTCTTCCTCCATTTTTCCGGCGAAGGTGAGTCGTGTAACCTTCTTGTTTTCTTTTCGGTTTGGGCACGACCAATGTGATCCTGACTTCGAGGCCATCGTCGGGTTGCAGTCCGAGCCGCGGCCGCCGTCCCGATCGCCGGCGGGAGCCATCCCACCGGATTATTGTCTTCTCGGCCGACCGTCAGCGTCCCCGTGATCCGGCCGTTCAACCGGAGATCAGCACCGTTAAATCTGTCCCTCTCGCCAACTGCAACACTCCCATGTGATTTGAGGGTGATCGGATAAGGATCGGCGCGACGCGAGCCTGCCCTAGAAACCTGATTCTTGCAACTTCGCCGACCACGGCCGTCCGGCGCCGCCGCGGCTCTCCGGCGCCGGCCACCACTGCACCAAGACTCCTGGACCGAGGGGAGTTTTCTGGTCCAAGCCCCCTGCCGGAACCAAGCCGGCCGGAATCTGCCATTGTTGGCCATCCGAGCTCCACCGGAGCTCCGCCGCGCGCCTCGCCGTAGCCCCGGGACGCCGGAAAAATATTCAGGTGAGTTCCTCTGAGCCTTGTGAGGTCCCCCAGCACCTTGCATGTGGATTTTGACGTCGGGCATTTGCTGTGCAGTGTTGCACCCGAGCTCGGTCCACTCTCCCTCTCCGGGGATCCCCGGCGCTCTGGGCCTCCGGCGACCATCCAGGTAGGGTCTGAGCATCTTGATAATGATCTCCACCATTTTACTTTGGGCTAAATTCCCCTCTGTTGTTAGATCCGAAGCTTGCACCCGAGAACACCTTTCGGGCTCCCCTCCGGCCGCCGCCGCTTCCGGCCGCCGCCGGCCGACCCTGACTGCACCCGAGGCATTCTGGGGACCCCTCCTAGCTGGTGCTCACCTCTGGAACCAAGCTGAGCCACGGTTGCTGCAGGCTCACCCTAACCCGAGCCTAGTTGGAGCACCACCTTGCTCCGGCCATCTCTCCGGCGGGTTTCCGGCGCACCAAAGGTGAGCCCTGCACTCCCCTGTTAATGCTGAACACTATGCTCAAGTTAGGTTACATCGAAAGCATGTGTATGTTAGAGTTTATTAAAATTGTAAATTGACATAAAACCCATTATGGGCCAACTTTGTATCGGGCTTGGTCTCAGCCCAATTCTTGTGAGCACGGGCTTCGTCTCGTCATAACGAACACCCTGAAATTTACAGATTTATGTTTGGACTCCCGGATCTTAAGAACAAGCTAAAACAGTAATAACGAAATGATATTTATGCAAATTTTGATAACTGTTGGACTTAAATGCAAAATGGCCACCCTAGCTGACCTTAGACAGCACCTACGCACTACCTGGCCATTTTATTGGGATTCCGATAGTCCCCGCTGACCAGGAATCAGTTATCGACCGACGAAATAACCGATTTGACTCGTTTAAACGTTTCGTTAGTGTAGCGACGTCGGGAAAGGGTTGTGGGAGTTTATTACTGATCATATTTACTGTTACAGGGCCCAGTTGTTCAGCACCAGCCTCCCAGTAGCTGCGCGGGTGTCCGAGGATCTGCCGTCATCCAGGTGGGTTAGCTTCGGCCCGGGCTAGCTTTTTGGCCCTCTGGTTGCTTTAGTCCAGTCGGACCCCTGTTTTTGATTTCCCCGCTGATTATATGACCTATCTTGACATATCATGATGTCACTGTTTGACATTGACCTGATTAGACCTGTGATTGAGATTTCTTGTCACGATCAGCCGATTAACATATACATACTCCCTGATTATTCCTGACTGATCCTGATTGATTGAGATATAGATTTGCATGATTAGATGATACCTGTTGATTCCTGTCATTGAGATATTTCTTGATATACGTCGATATGCATGATTGATTGATCCTGATTGATAGACACTACTTGATATACATGATTGATTGATTCCGATGGATAGATTTAGACAGATGATTCCCTGTTGGGATTTCGGCGTGTGCCGACTACTCGGTCACTAGACCGTGAGATTGATCATTGTGACTTGCCATGCACTGCTGTACTTCACGAACCTGGCCGGGGTCGCTCCCCGTGGAGCTGGTTCTTTACCGGTAGAGTGGTCTGGTGATAGACCCGTGAGCCCCTTTTGCATCGAGACTGCTTGGCGTCTGTGACGTGCAGGGTTATATCAGCGGATCGGGTGCGGATGGGTGGCTTTGCCTGAGGTTCTCTGAGACCAATATTGGCACATGATTGAGTACTTGAGTTTCTACCTTTGACGCATTGCTTTTATTCTGTACTGCTGCTCAGTTATTTCATGTGTTATTATTTGCAGACATGCTTTCATCTCTTGCAGTTCCTTATGCATGATTTTGTAGATATCTTTTGATTCCAGCATGTATGACCTACAGCTTTCATGATTAGTTATTGCTGATATACCTTGATTTTCAGTATACTTACCTGCAGTTTTTATCCTGATTATTAGTAGACCTCTATGCTTTCCAGCTTTTCCTGTTGACTCTTACTATCCGCAGATTTTAGTACCCAGTAGGTACGATTAGCTGATGCTCGGCTCGTCGTGCCCACTGGGATGCACTCCGGTGTATCTCACACCCTCGGGTGACTGTTGTAGGTCCGTCGGGTGGCGAGATGTCGGGACGATCCAGTGAGCCGATTACGATAGAGCTGTCCCCATGAGCTTGATATACCGATGATTTCTGCAGACCTTTACTTTTAGCATTTCTTTCCAGCTTATTTGATTCAGACATGTAAACTGATGATGTAATAACTTAATTTGATTATTCATGCTGAGTAGATTAGATTGGATACTGATATATCTGTTGATCTCTGATGATGATTTTTAGCCGTGCATGTATAGGGGAGTCTCTGTCCTCGGGGCAGAGAGTCTTCTATACGTGTGGCGGTCTGTTGCGCCCAGTTTGCAAACTCTGATTTCAAAAAAAAAATTTTTACCGGTTTTTTTAAAACTCGGGGCGTGACATTAATTAACATAAATGATCATTGCAACAGTGAAATATTATGTAACGACCCGACCCACTAGCAATAATAACTTGTTGGGCCCAAATCACAGCCCAAAATGCTTAAGCCCAGTTATTATTACTAGTGTCCAAGTCTCATATAAACCCAATCACAAATCCATCCACATCCGATGTGGGACTATTGGGGGCGTCACAGACTCCCCCCGTTTAGGCCTGACGTCCTCGTCAGCCCAAACACACACACACAAGCCCAAGATCACCAGGCGATGTGAGACTCGTCTCTGCTGAATAGATTAGTAGTTGTACTGAGATATCTGTCGCTGATTACTAGCCTAGCCGTGCATATATAGGGGAGTCTCTGTTCACGGAATAGAGAGTTTCCTATATGTGTGGCGGTCTGTTACGCCTGTTTTGCAAACTCTGATTTAAACAAAAAAAAAAAAATTTCAGACCTGATTTTTAAACTCGGGGCGTGACAGATTATGATGGTAAAAGCATAATAAATTTCTAAATGTGCGAAAAGATGCAATTAAAGTCAATTATGATCTATGCTCAATTAATGTCCTATGTACAAACATCGATAATGAACAAAACAAAAACAAATACAAAACCTATCCTAAGCAAAGATTTCAAAAAGAAGATTATTTCAAGGAAAGCATCCCAATTGCTTTTCGTAAATGAATAAAACGTTTTTGATCCAAAGGTTTTGTTAGAATGTCAGCTAATTGATCCTCAGTTGAAATATATGAAAGTTGAAGAGTATTTGATTCAACTAGCTCTCTTAGAAAATGATATCTAAGTTCAATATGTTTTGTTCTAGAGTGCAACACAGGGTTTTTAGAAATGTTAATAGCACTAGTGTTGTCACAAAGTATTGTTACCGAAGATGCTGAAATGCGGAAGTCGCTCAATACGCTTTTCATCCAAATGAGTTGAGTTGAGCAACTTCCAGCTGAAATGTATTCCGCTTCGGCAGTCGAGAGTGCTATGCAGTTCTGCTTTTTACTGTGCCATGCAACAAGGCAATGGCCAAGATAGAAGCATGCACCACTCGTGCTTTTCCGATCATCCACTGATCCTGCCCAATCGGCATCTGAGTATCCAACAATATCCAAACTTGTTCCCATAGGATACCAAATTCCGAAATTAATTGATCCTTTGATATACCGGATGATCCTTTTCACCGCTTTCAGGTGAACCTCCTTTGGTGCTGATTGATATCTCGCGTAAATCCCAACACCAAAAGATATATCCGGGCGACTAGCCGTGAGGTAAAGTAGACTTCCAATCATACTTCGATACAGTTTCTCGTCTACATTCTCACTATGTGATTCACTTCCAAGTCCCTTGTGGCTAGTTCCCATTGGAGTCGGAAAATCTTTACAATTTTCTAGATCAAACTTTTTGACCAACTCCATTGCATACTTGGATTGACTCAAGTGAATACCTTCATCATTTTGTTTAATTTGCAATCCAAGGAAATAAGTCAATTCGCCCATCATGGACATCTCAAATTCGCTTTCTATGGTCTCCGCGAATTTAGAAGCATCATTATCTCTTGTTGCGCCAAATACAATGTCATCGACATAGATTTGTGCTACAATGAAATTGCTTTGATAATGCTTCACAAAGAGAGTCCTATCAGCTCCCCCTCGAGTATAGCCCTTCTCCAAAAGGTGCTTTGTTAACCTTTCGTACCATGCTCGCGGTGCTTGTTTCAGACCGTAAAGAGCCTTTTTCAAACGAAAAACATGGTTAGGTTGTTTATGATCTACAAAACCTTTCGGTTGAGCCACATAAACTTCCTCATTTAAAAACCCATTTAGAAATGCGCTCTTAACGTCCATTTGAAATAATTTGATTTTAAAATGACAAGCAATAACGAATAGTATACGAATGGACTCGAGTCTAGCTACAGGGGCGAAGGTTTCATCAAAGTCTATACCTTCTACTTGAGAGTAGCCTTGAGCAACTAATCGTGCCTTGTTCCTGATGATAGTACCATCCTCATTTTTCTTGTTCTTGAAGATCCATTTGGTACCTATCACATTGTGTTGCTTTGGAGGCTTTGTTAATTCCCAGACTTTGTTTCGCTCAAATTGATGGAGCTCTTCCTGCATTGCTTTAATCCAGTAGTCATCCTGAAGAGCTTCATCTATGTTCTTTGGTTCGATTAAAGATACGTAGCAAGCGAATCCACAAACCAACTGCCTCCGAGTTCTGACTCCTTCTTGTGGATCTCCAATAATATTCGATTCCGGATGATCCTTGGAGATTCGTAACGTTTGTTGAAACGGAGTACTCGGAGATATATGAGATGATTCCTGCACATCAGATAAACTAGAAGAACCATTAGATGCATCATTAATATTGGAAGTATTATTATGAGAAGATGCACTAGCAGGAGGATCATCATCTAGAGAGATATCGAGGGTAGATTTTCCAGTTTCAAAGTGAAAAGCTTCATCTACTTTAACATTTATAGATTCTACGATCGTCTTAGATTCAATGTTAAATACTCGATATGCTCTGCTATTCGTAGAATAACCCAAAAAGATCCCTTCATCACTTCGAGAGTCGAACTTTCCAAGATTTTCACGGTCACGTAAAATGTAACATCGACTCCCGAAGACACGAAAATATTTGATATTGGGTTTTCTACTAAACCACAGCTCATATGGTGTATTTAAAGTTCCTGGGCGCAAGTAAACTCTATTAATGACATAGACAGCGGTGTTCACAGCTTCAGCCCAAAAATGTAGCGGTAAATTCCGGCTATGAAGCATCACACGCGCCATCTCTTGAACAACCCTGTTCTTGCGCTCAACAACACCATTCTGCTGAGGTGTATAGGGTGCCGAGAATTCATGTTTGATTCCATTTGAAGTGCAAAAATCAATGAATTTTGAATTTATGAATTCTCCACCTCTATCACTTCTAACACGAATGATCTTTTCATTCTTTTCAATCATAATACGATGGCAAATCTCATGAAAAGAGTCAAACGTATCAGCTTTCTCTTTTAAAAATGCTACCCAAGAAAACCGAGAGAAATCATCAACCAATAAAAAAATGTACCATTTACCTCCCAAAGATGGTTGACGGGTCGGCCCCATTAAGTCCATGTGCAAAAGTTCCAAGGGCCGTTTTGTACCAACGTGGTTCAAGTTTTTGTGTGCAGTCCTAGACTGTTTTCCCTTTTGGCAACCACCACACACAACGTTTTGTTTAAATAAAAGCTTTGGGACCCCCTTGACCACGTCCTTGTTTTAAATTCTAGTAAGTTCCTTAAAATTTAAGTGACCTAGCCTTTCATGCCAAAGAGTTTCATTATTCAAAGCAGCTAAGTTACAATTTTCAGAAAATTTATTAGGAACAACATAACAATTGTTTTCAGATCTAACCCCTTTTAGAAAGAAGACATGGTCCTTATCAGTTACAACGCATTCAACAGATGAAAAGTTAACTGAAAAACCATTGTCGCAAAGTTGACTTATGCTTATGAGGTTAGTCTTAAGGCCATCAACAAATAAGACGTTTTTCAAAATTGGGCCATCTGGAATAGCTACCGTCCCTTTTCCAACAATTTTGGAAGAACGACCGTCTCCGAAAACAACGTGTCCTCCGGAGATTTTCTCAAGATTTTGAAAACTATTTTTTTCACCGGTCATGTGACGGGAACATCCGCTATCCAGATACCAAGACGAACTATCATATGCATGCAAGGAAACATTGGAAACAAGACAAGGGAAAATTTCACCTTTGCGCACCCAAACCCTTTTGGAGTGCGTCGGTAATGGTCGAGAAGTTATATGCCTAGGTGAAGGCGTCTTGTTATAGCGATTGTTGTTCCTTGATGAAATCGTCTTGCGCGATGAACTACCAAATCTCTTTTCATTTGAAAAGTTTTGCTTTGATTTTCGGGGAGGAGCCATTTTGGTAGTTGTTGCAAGAGGTCCTTGAGATGAGCGTTCGACTCCCGTCTTGCAATATCTTCTTATGTGCCCTGAAACACCACAACGAAAACATACCTTAGATCTTGACGATCCCAAAGAGGATGAAGTAGGTTTGTTGTCGTTGTTTGTCTTGAATTCCGGTGTCGGAGGAGGAGATACCGACTGAGGCACAAAAACTGTCTCACTCGAACTTGGACTGTTTCCAGTTTGAGTGTATCCGAGGCCGAACCTATTTGATTGACCAAGACCAAGAAGTCTATCCAACTTACTCCTTCCTGAAGAGAATCGCTGTAAGTCATTCTTGAGTTGGAAAATGGTCTTTGTCATTTCCAGGTTATCCTGTCGAGCCTCGTTGTAGAGCTTTGAGAAGTGATTCGCGTTATCCACCAGATTTGTATGTTCCTTCTCAAGTTGCTCATTGGACTCTTGAAGGGAAGCATTTGCCTTTATCAGGTTTTCCCTTTCCACTTCAAGAGCGTTTGAGAGAGAAGTCGCTCTTTTTGCTTCTTCTTCGAGATCATGCACTCTCCCTCTCAAACTCTTGTTTTGCTTAGCCACTTTCTTTGAGTCCCTCAAAAGTCTGTGGTAGGCTAGAGCAAAATCTTCACCTTCCGAATCATCCGATTCGTTGTCCGTTGCGTTCTTTTCAACAGTGGAGTTGGACAACGACTCAGATGTACTTGCCATAAAGCACATGAAGGGTGAAGATACGGACGCGTGGAAAGCGGTGGAGCTCTTTTCTTCATCACTCGAAGACGACTCATTTGACGTTGAGTTGTCATCCCAAGTGACGACTTGCATCGCCTTCTTCTTTGCCGGATACTTGTTAGGACATTCCGTTGCAATGTGGCCGTAGCCTCGACATTTGAAGCATTGTAGTTGTCCTTCTGAACTTTTCTTATCCTTTGAGAAGTTCTCTTGCTTTCTTGACTTGTAACCTGAAGTACCCTTGCCTTTGTTCGACTTTCCGAAGGATGGAGATTTGCTTGAATTACCCCTTCGAAAGTTGCGGCGAAACTTCCTTGTCAAGAGAGCGAGCTGCTTCTCAAATTCCTCCATAGAAAGGTTCTCGTCATCGTCTGAGGAGGACGTATCCGCGTCTTCTTCCTTAGTTGTTTTCAACGCATAACCTGAAGACTTAGAAGTGGATGCCTTTCCAGAAGAATTGTTAGTAGTAAATGTCATTTCATAAGTTTGTAATGAACCAACTAATTCTTCTACACGTATTTCGTCCGGGTGTTTAATAGTTTCAATGGCAGTAACCTTTGGGCGAAATCGTTCAGGAAGAGTTCTTAAGATTTTTCTTACAATCTTAAATTCTGGAATCTTCTCTCCCAGATTAGCATATGAGTTTACGATGTCTTGCAATCGTGTATAGTAGTCCGTGAAAGATTCATTTTCTGCCATTAAGATAGAGTCAAACTTGCTCGTAAGCATTTGCAGTTTCTGAATCTTCACGAGTTTAGTTCCCTCATGTGTAACCTGAAGAACATCCCAGATTTCTTTCGCAGTCTCACATGCCGAGACGCGAGAGAATTCAGTTTGAGATAAGGCATTAAAGATAGCATTAATTCCCTTGCCATTGTAAGAAGATGAATCTAACTCTTCCTTGGTCCATTTCGACCTAGGTTTTAAGGTGCGAACATCACCAATAAGTTCAGTTGGATTAGACCATCCTAATTCAATTGATTGCCACACCCGTTCGTCGATGGAAATTAAAAAGGCTTTCATCCGTACTTTCCAGTACGCATAATTTGTTCCATCGAAGAACGGGGGTCGGTTGATGTTTCCACCTTCAACCATTGTTTACAACCCTATTCCCTCTCTGATACCATTTGTTGGGTTATATGTAATAAGGATCTAAATAGGGAAAAAAAAACACCTAGAGGGGGGTGAATAGGTGTAAACGCATAAACACTCAAAAAATCGTTGCGATAAAAACCCAATGCGGAAATAAAAATAATACGCAAGATTTTTACGTGGAAAACTCCATCACCGGAGTAAAAAACCACGGGACCGATAACACGGCAGAAATCCACTAGAATTAAAACACGTACAAGGTGATTTACCGTACACACTTACGACTCAACCTTTTCATACGCTCCTAGAGGATCTTCTCCGCTCGCTCCGCGACGCTTCTCGAATCCACGATCTGCGCCCAACGCCGAATCCACGGCGTCCAACGTCGAATCCACGACGTCCGACCGAATCCACGGTCTTCACCCAATAGCACCCTTCGAATCCACGAACGTGCCTCGCTCCGAATCCACGAGAGCGGTTGAACCTTGAATCCACAAGGACACGCGAATCCACGCGCCGATTTTTGGGGTAAATCGTTGTTTTGGGTGGTGATGATCCGCCGAATACTTAGATCAAAGATAGATCGGAAATACCATCTAAGTATTCATTAGTTTGATTCAACTCAAGATGTGAGTATGAAAACCTAGAATCAAACTAATCAATATAGATGAAGAAACATAGAGTATTCTCTAATGATTTCCTTTCTTCTCTATATGTGGATCTAGAGCCGTAAAAGATGATATATGAAAATGACGGCTATTTCGATTCACAGTGGATTAACCCTAGAAAAAGAATCATAGGGTCTATTTATAGGTTAGAAACCCTAGGAAGGAGATAAGAATCAAAAACCTAACATTTCTGGAAATTTTACGGACGGTGATCCGGATCGGACTAGCTGTGATCCGGATCGTCGTAACGAGTCAGCCAGTTCCAGAAAAACGAAGGTTCGGGATCCGGATCGAAGTGCTTGATCCGGATCGTTCATACAGTTCACCAAACATCAACGTTCGGGATCCGGATTGCGAAGCCTGATCCGGATCGTTCAAGGAAGATGGTAAACTAAGTGTTCGGGATCCGGATCAAGAGGCTACGATCCGGATTGAACTGGTGTATGAACGAACCACCTTCGGGATCCGGATCGAACAACCTGATCCGGATCCTGAACATGTCCCAAGTCCAGTTTTTGATTTTTATGCAATGAAAGATTCTTCCAAGTGTTTCTACACTACAAGAAGTATTCGGATCACACAAAATCTTTAGTTAAACATACCTGATCCTTTTGAATTCTTCTTTTTTGAGATTGAGTTAAATGATCCAACTTTCTTCACCTTCAATCTTCAAGACTTGAGACTTTCACGAAACTACGCCAACTCAAATTCCGTAACACAGGAGCTTGGTCTCAATGTCACAGAGCTTGGTGCAGTGGTGGCCGGTGTCGGGAGGCCACGGCGGCGCCGGACGGCGGCGATCGGCCTAGAAGAAGAATAGCCAATTTCTAGGGCACGTCCGTTTAGCCCCGATCCTCAACTGATGGTGCTCAGACCTCGTGGAGGTGTTGCAGTCATCAAGAGCACGAGATTCAACGGTGCTGATCTGCTTCTTGACGGCCGGATGACGGCGGCGCGTGCGATCGGTCCAAGATGATAATTCCGGCGATAATGGTTCCCGTCGGCGATCGGGACGGCGGCCGCGGCTCGGCCTGTACCAAGGGGGTCTCCTCGATGTCAGAAGCCCTATGGCAGGGTCCATGTGCCAGATCAAAGAAAAGAATCCATAAACTCACCTTCGCCGGAAAGTTGGATGAAGATGGAGTCTCCCGCGGCGGCGGCTGGGGACGGGTCCAACACAGCTCGGTTGCGGCTTCACGTAGGAGTCCTCAGGGAGAGACCTGCTCGGTCAGGGTTCTCCCGAGCATCTCCTCCCCCAACAACCCGAGATCAAGATGCTTCTTGATCTAATCTTCTCCGGCGACGGGGTGGCGGCGGCCGTGCGCTAGCTCTGGTTGCGAGGAGTGCGCAGAGAGGAGAGGGAGTGGTTAGAATCTGGTGCTGAGGGGCTGAGGCTGCTGGGTTTTAAGAATTCAAAATGCATTTGAATTCGAATAGTGCTACCTTGCACAATTGCAGTATAGGCCCTCTAACTTTGGTATTTTACTGTCCAGTCCCTCCCTGTACACTTCTCCCACAACCTAGTCCTTCTCCAAACAGTGGCACGCTAATCGAGGCTAGTTCTATAGGGATTCTTATGCAAAAAGCTGTATTTCCACTATATTTCACGCTTTTCGAGGTGTTCTGGTCGTCAAACGGAAATTCCGTAAGTGCCATTGCGTCCAGAACGACGAAGCCGTTCAAATCGACTACCTGAAGTGCTATGATCGGTTTCCAGACGGCGATTTGGCGAACGTTAGCACTTAGGGGTATTTGAATTTGGGGTTTACTGTTCATCTACAGTCCAAGGCACTATTCACTTAGGTCGCGGGTCCCGCCCGCTTCTTCGTTGATTTCTGGAAGATCCGACCGTCGGATCTAAACTTGCTTAATATGGTTTTCGATCGGTATGACGAGACGGTCGCACTGGTGATCTCGGATTTTCGAGATTAGGCTCGGATTGAAAAACGACGTTTTAGCCTCGTAACTGTGCAATTTACACTGCAGGAAAAAGGGGTCACTTATGATTCAAAATTCAACTTGACTTTTATTTAATTACAATAAAAATTCGAATTCTTACAAATATATGTCGTTAATTTAATTATCTTTTTACCGGCATTTAAAAATAAATATTGCTACATATTTTTATTTACCAACAATAATTTATAAATATCAATAAATATCATATTTAGCAACAATTTTTTAGGGAGAAAATTGGATGAGACGATATTTGAGGCGGGAGGGAAAAAATATTAGAACCCGCATTGTTTTGATATAGATGTGAATTTAATATTACCAATATTTAATTTTAAATGTTGATAAATAAATCCTTTTAGAGATATTAATAAATATATGTCGTTAATTTAATTATCCTTTTACCGGCATTTAAAAATAAATAATGCTACGTATTTTTATGTACCAACAATAATTTATAAATATCAATAAATATCATATTTAGCAACAATTTTTTTGGAAGAAAATTGGATGAGACGATATTTGAGACGGGAGGGAAAAAATATTAGAACCCACGTTGTTTTGATATAGATGTGAATTTAATATTTTTTTACCAATATTTAATTTTAAATGCTGATAAATAAATACTTTTAGAGATATTAACAAATATATGTCGTTAATTTAATTATCTTTTACCGGCATTTAAAAATAAATATTGCTACATATTTTTATTTACCAACAATAATTTATAAATATCAATAAATATCATATTTAGCAACAATTTTTTATAAATGCCAATAAATTTTATATTTATCAATATTTAAATAAATATTGTTACAGATAATGTCGCTATATATTAAAATTTTTGTAGTGTATAAACTAGTATAAGTATAATAGTAACATATACTTTGAGTAAAATTGTATAAGTAAATCACCGTTTCCTCACTACCGGCAGCTCCAGCAAGAGCCACCATCCTCACCACCCGGCTCCAGCAAAAAGCTACGCCATTCTTTTCACCCCCGACTGGCAAAAAGGAGTACGAACGCTCCGAATGCAGCTATGCTTGCCACCCCAGCCAGAGTGGCGACCGGCCAACGGCACAGGCCTGTCTCTGCTTCAAGTACCAGCGATGGACTTCCATCTGTAATTGATAGCTTCATTTTAAATTTCAACGCTGGAAGGAATTCGCCGCCAGGAGCAGGATTGTAAGAATTTGAATTTTTATTGTAAATAAATGAAAGAGAAGGAATAAAAGTCAAGTTAAAATTTTGAATCCTAAGTGACCCCTTTTTCCTGCAGTGTAAATTGCACAGTTACGAGGCTAAATTGTCGCTTTTCAGTCCGAGCCTAATCTCGAAAATCCGAGAGCACCAGTGCGACCATCTCGTCGAACCGATCGAAAACCATATTAAGCAAGTTCAGTTCTGACGGTCGGATCTTCCAGAAATCAACAAAGAAGTGGGCGGGACCCGCAACTTAAGTGAAGAGTGCTTGGGACTGTTGATGAATAGTAAACCCTAAATTCAATTACCCCTAAGTGCTAACGTTCGCCAAATCGCCGTCTGGAAACCGATCATAGCACTTCAGGTAGTCGATTTGAACGGCTCCGTCATTCTGGACGCAATGGCACTGATGGAATTTCCGTTTGACGACCCTAGAGTCCCGAAAAGCGCGATAACTGTATTTCGGGACAGTATTTTATGGACCGAGATTTTATCCGGGCGTTTTCTCGAAAAATGGAAATCGCTACCTGATAGGTCTCGTCGAGCCGGACGTCATGGCAAAGTCCATTTTTCGTTTCGACGACCAGAATGCCTCGAAAAGCATGAAATACTGCAAAAATATGGCTTTTTGCATAATAAACCCTGCACTTCTTACCTCGAATTGCGTGCCACGGCTTGGAGAAGGACTGATCTGTGAAACTAAAGTGCTGTGAGGGTGTGGGCTCTAAATACTGAAGTTGAAGGGCTAAACAGCAATGGTATCAAAACCCATTATATATGTGTATACTTCAGCTGGGGTTTCACAAACCCTAAACCCGAGCTCTGCCCTAGCCGCACCCTCCAACAAAAATCCCTTCTCTCTGCCGCGTTTCCGGGAGCCTCCCCGCACCGGCCGCCGCCACCACGTCGCCGGAGAAGATAAGATCAAGATACATCTTGTTCTCGGGAGTCTTGGTGAGGAAGGTGTTGGGAGGGACTCAAGTTGATCAAGTCCTTCTCTGAGGTATCCTCGGTGAAGCCGCAGCCGAGCCCGGGGTGAACCGACGCCAGACGCCGCCGTGCGCCGCCGCGGCCATCCTCTTCTCCTTCCAAACTCCGGCGAAGGTGAGTTCTTGGAACGTTCCCTTTTATTTTGGCACATGGACCCTACCATAGGGATTCTAACACCGAGGTGATCACCCTGTTGCAGCCCGAGCCGCTGCCGCCGTCCCGATCACCGGCGGGGACTCATAGCTGCCGGAATTATCGTTTTGGCCGATCGGGAGCGCCGCGGTTATCCGGCTGTCCAACCAAAGATCAGCACCATTGAATCTCGTTCTTTTGACGACTGCAACACCTCCACGAGGTTTGAGCACCATCGGTTGAGGATCGGGGCTCAACGGACGTGCCCTAGAAACCGATCTTTTCCATCTTGGCCAACGACGGCCGTCCGGCGCCGCCGCTGCCTCCCACTGCCGGCCATCTCCACCAGAAGACCCCTGGAACCGAGAGGGACCTTTTGGTCCAGGTTGCACCAGCCCGGAGCTCGTCGGCCGGAAACCGCCATTAACGGCCATTGGAGCTCCACCGAGCTCCGCCGCCGCGCCTTGCCGACGATCCCCGTCACCGGAAAACCGCCCAGGTAGGCCTGCTTCATCATTTAGAAGTCGATGGAGGCTTTGCATGGAGGTTTTAACGTTCGGACCTTGATCTATGAAGTTGCACCCGAGGTTGCATCCGAGCTTCACCTCCGGCCATTCCCTGCGTCTCGGGCTCCGGCCAACCTCACAGGTAAGCTCTAAATGTTAAATATAAGATCCCCGTGATTTTATTTTGGGTCTGGGGGCACCCATGTAGCTTGGTTCCATTGTTGCACCCGAAGCTATCATTTGCGGGCTTAGCTCCAGCCACCGCCGCCTCCGGCCACCGGGGCTCGACCCCACATGGACTAAACATCTTCTGGGACTCAAAGTGATCTGGTGCTCCCCTCTGGTGCAGGTCTGAACCTGTGTTGTTCCAAGTGCACCCAACCCGAGCTTGGGCTTTTTGGTGGTGCTGCTCCGCCGACTGTTCCGGCCACTATCCGGCGCACCTGAGGTGAGCCCTCAACCCTACTCATCCCTCTGTACATGATGCTCCAGTTATTTTCTGCTTTGGTCAAGCAAGTCTTAAGTTCTAGCATAGTTGCAATTAGAGCCAAGATAGTTATGGGCCAACTTTGCCCTTGGGATCCATGTCAGTCCAAGTTTGTGAGCACGAGCTTCGTCTCGTCGTAACGGACGTGACAGAATTTACAGAATGGCTTTTGGATTCCCGGATTTCAAGAACGAGTCGAAACAGTCAATTAACTCAATGTTTTAATGCAATTAAAGATATGTTATGGACCTAAACGCAATTTGGACACGCTGGCTACCTTTAGACAGGGTTTTCACACCTTCTAGTCATTTTGATAAGATTCCGTAGACTCTCGTTGATCAGGAATCAGATTTTGTTCGGTAAATCGGCGATATTGTCCCGTTTAAGCGTTCCGTTACTGTTGTGTCGTCGGGATGGGTATGTGTGAGTTTATTACTGATTATAGCTATGTACTCAGGGCCCAGTGGTTCAGCACTAGCCTCCCAGTAGCAGAGCGGGAGTGTAGGATCTGCCTACATCCAGGTGGGTTATCTTCGGTCCGGGCTTTATCTTCTCGGCCCTCTGGTTGCTTTAGTCCAGTCGGACACCTGTTCTTGATTAGCCCTGCTGATTTTATCTATATGTTATATGACCTATCTTGACAGACATTGATCTCTTTAGACAGTTATGTACACCTGTTTGCCATCTTTTACATCTGAGTACATAGATGTCATGATTCTGATTATGCCTGATATTTCCTGTCACCTATGATGATTTTGCCATTCTTGATTTAGTACTGATGATTCTGCCTGCTCTTAATGTAGTCCTGATGATTTTGCCTATATGCCATATACTCCACATGATTGACATTGATCTCCTTGGACATATCCTGTATACATGCTTGTCAGTTTCATATCGGAGTACAGTAGATTTTCATGGTCTGAGCATGCTTGTGGATTCCTGCCATTGGTTATATTCTGCACTTATACCCAGAGATATTTGCCCTTATATTCAGATATGCATGATAGATCCTGATCGATATATATACAGATGATTGATTCCCTGTTGGGATCTCGGCATGTTGCCGATTACCCGGTCAGTGGACCGAGAGCTTGAGCATTTGCATTATGATCGCCCGCACCGTTGTTTCTTCACGAACATTAGCGGAGTAATTACCCGCAGCGATGTTCTTTACCGGTAAAGTGGTTAGCAATGGCAACCCGTGACCCCTTGTGGGGGGAATGTCAACCAGGTGGTGCTAGGTGGGCAGTTTTGCCTGAGGTCTTGTGGGACCAATATGGTGGCTTATGATTGGGTACTTGATATTCTTGTGATTGATGCATAGCTTTTATACTTCCATGTTCTAGCATGTTTATGCAGTACCTACTAACTTGATATTCTTGTGATTGATGCATAGCCTTTATACTTCCATGTTCTAGCATGTTTATGCAGTACCTACTACTGTTTAGTATACTTGATTATCAGTGGACTCATTATTGATTATCTGCCTAGTTCCATTTATCTGTGGATTTATTGCTTTCCGGTAGATATTATCTGTTATTTCAGCTGTACCTATCGATCTTTACTATCCGCAGATTTTAGTACCCAGTAGGTACGATTAGCTATTTCTCGGCTCGTCGTGCCCACTGGGATACATGTACAGTGTATCTCACACCCCCTGGGTGACCATTTTTCAGGTCGTTCGGGTAGTGGGGTGTCGGGACGATCCAGTAAGGCTGTCACGATAGAGCTGTCACCCTAATGATATATTGATGTCTGAGATCTTGGATGATTCTAGCTGACTTCCATTTATGTTATTTCTGTAGAAACTCGAAATATCTTATTTTTAATAAATAGGTTAAAAAGTGAATTCTGATCTAGTTTTGAATTCAAAAGACCCTTGTTGACGTGTTTGGTCAAGCGTCAGTGTGCAAGTTGCACTATTTACTAGGCAAAATGGCTATTTGTCAATCCGGACCTGATCTTGGAAATCTGAATTGACCGTTGCGATCGTCTCGTCAAACTGAGCGAGATTCATATTCAGCACTTTTTGATCTGACAGTCGGATCTTCCAGAATTTAAAGAAGAAACGATCAAATAGCCGCGAGCAATGCAACAGTGTCTACGCACAGGTCACTTAAGTGAAGTTACTGTAGATGAACAGTAACCCCAATTTTCGGGACCCGACGAATGCGACGCTGTCCAATTCACCGTCTGGAAGCCGAACATAGTGTTCTAGGTAGTCGATTTGATTAGTTTCGTCGTTCTGAACGCAATGGCACTGACGAAATTTGCATCTGACGAGCCTAAAGCATCGTAAAGTGTGCCGAACTGTATAAATTACAGTATAAGATGGAATTTAAAAATTTTGGAGCTAAATTTTAGCGGACCAAAATCGCTATCTGATAGGTTTCGTCGAGCCGGACGTCGTGGCGAAGCCCATTTTTCGTTTCGACGACCAGAACACCTCGAAAAGCATGAAAAACAGCGAAAAATGCCGTATTTTGCACACGAACCCCTATATTTTCTGCTCCAAAATCCGTGCCACTTCATGAAGAAGGATCTCACAGTGAAACCTAACTTCTGAGAAGGATTTGGCTCTAAATACAGTAAGATGGAGGACTTATTTGCATTTTGTGCAAATCTCTATATATATGCTTTAGGGTTGCTTCTTGCAACCCTAACCCAAAACCCGTGCACCCAGCCGCCTCAATCAGACCCTTCATTCCCTTCTGCTCTCTCCACGGCCGTTACACCGCCGGCCGCTGCCTTCCCTCGCCGGAAAAGAAGGAGAAACAAAGAGGAAGCTTGATCTCGGGTTGGGTGGAGAGGGAAGCAACAAGGAGGCTTTAGATTTATCCATACCTCATCTGGAGTTGTCCCTGGGTTTTAGAGACCTAACCCGAGGAATCCCGGCACCTAGCTCCGCCGCGCGCCGCCGGCGGAGAATCCCTTCATCTTCCTTAGCTCCGGCGAGGTAAGATCATGCCCTTCTTCATTTTTGTTGGGTCTTGAACCCATTCAATCTCTTCCTGACATCATGGAGATCTTCCTCATGAAGCCCCGAACGCCCAGGTGCTCCGGTTAACCGGCGGGAGAGACTTCTTGCCGGAAGTGCAGTTTCCGGCCAGATCTGCGGCCGGGCTTCATCCGGCCGTTGAAATCATGATCAGAGGCGTTGGATCTCTTCTTATCGATGACTTAACGCTACTCCCAAGATTTGGAGATCATCGGAGGCAGATCGGCGGAGATCCAACATGCCCTAGAACCGGCCAACCTTGAACCGCGGCCGTTCCTCGCCGTCCGGCGCCGCCGTGCACCCGAGCCGCCGGCCAACCACCCAGCAAGCACCAGAGGACCGAGAGGAAGGGTTTGGTCCATCTTGCGCCGGCCCAGGGGTCGCCAGCCGGAATCCGCCATTAAAGGTGGCCGGAATCACCAAAATTTTGAATTTAAATACAACAATACTTCCTCAAATTTGAACATAACCGTTCAATTTTAAAATTTGAACATATTCAATACAACCATACTCCCTCAACACAACAACATATTCAATTTTAAAATTTGAACATAACAATATATTCAATTTTAAAATTTGAACATAACGACATATTCAATTTTGAAATTTGAACATAACAACATATTCAATTTTGAAATTTGAATATAATTTAATTTTAAAATTTGAACATAACGACATATTCAATTTTGAAATTTGAATATAATTCAATAACGACATATTCAATTTTGAAATTTGAACATAATAACATATTCAATTTTGAAATTTGAACATAACCGTTCAATTTTAAAATTTGAAATATTCAATTTTAAAATTTAAAATTTGAAATTTGAATATAACAATTCTCTTTGAAACACGTTTTTTCCTCAACGAACCCACATTTTCACGAACTAACCCTAAACACACACATTTTTCCCTCAACGAACCCTCAACACACACATTTTTCCCTCAACGAACCCTCAACACACACCCACATTTTCACGAACTAACCCTAAACACACACATTTTTCCCTCAACGAACCCTCAACACACACATTTTTCCCTCAACGAACCCTCAACACACAAGTTTTCCCCTCAGCTAACCAAACAAATCCCAGGCGACCTTTCTCACACTCAAGATACCAACCCATTCCCACTATAAATAGAGAAAATAGAAAGAAGAAAAGGAAGATTTTTTTTTTCTTGTATGAAGGATAACAACGCAATCCCACCACAAAAAAAAAAAAAAAAAACACCACTTCCTCCCAAATTCCACTACATATCCTACAACGCAACCTCTCACATCTTCGACAACGGCACAGGCCGGTCTCTGCTTCAAGTACCAGCGATGAACTTCCATCTGTAATTGATAGCTTCATTTTAAATTTCATCGCTAGAAGGAATTCGCCGCCAGGAGCAGGATAACCCATCAAATATTTATTTTTAAATTTAACTTTTTGTATTGAAAGTTTAAATTTAAAACATGATATTTTTTTTGTATTCACAATCAAAATAGTTAAAAATAGAGTAATATTTTTATAGAGTATTGAATTTTTCAAAATATCCAATACGTTGTAAAATAAAACTATGTTTTATTTTTCAATGAATATATTCAAATTTGAACATAACCGTTCGATTTTGAAATTTGAATATATTTTTCCGACATATTGAAATTTGAATATATTTAATTTTCAAAATTTTAAAATTTAAATACAACAATACTTCCTCAAATTTGAACATAACCGTTCAATTTTAAAATTTGAACATATTCAATACAACCATACTCCCTCAACACAACAACATATTCAATTATGAAATTTGAATATAACAGTATATTCAATTTTAAAATTTGAACATAACGACATATTCAATTTTGAAATTTGAACATAACAACGTATTCAATTTTGAAATTTGAATATAATTTAATTTTTAAATTTGAATATAACGACATATTCAATTTTGAAATTTGAATATAATTCAATAACGGCATATTCAATTTTGAAATTTGAACATAATAACATATTCAATTTTAAATTTGAACATAACCGTTCAATTTTAAAATTTGAAATATTCAATTTTAAAATTTAAAATTTGAAATTTGAATATAACAATTCTCTTTGAAACACGTTTTTTCCTCAACGAACCCACATTTTCACGAACGAACCCTCAACACACACATTTTTCACTCAACGAACCCTCAACACACACATTTTTCCCTCAACGAACCCTCAACACACAAGTTTTCCCATCATCTAACCCAACAAATCCCAAGCGACCTTTCACACACTCAAGATACCAAATAGAGAAAATAGAAAGAAGAAAAGGAAGATTTTTTTTTCTCTTGTCTGAAGGAGAACAACGCAATCCCACCACAAAAAAAAAAACACAACTTCCTCCCAAATTCCACCACATATCCCACAACGCAACCTCTCACATCTTCGACAACGGCACAGGCCGGTCTCTGCTTCAAGTACCAGCGATGGACTTCCATCTGTAATTGATAGTTTCATTTTAAATTTCATCGCCGGAAGGAATTCGCCGCCAGGAGCAGGATAACCCATCTAATATTTATAATTAAATTTAACTTTTTGTATTGAAAGTTTAAATTTAAAACATGGTATTTTTTTTATATTCACAATCAAAACAGTTAAAAATAGAGTAATATTTTTTATAGAGTATTGAATTTTTTAAAATATCCAATACGTTGTAAAATAAAACTATGTTTTATTTTTCAATGAATGCCAAATAAAACTATGTTTTATTTTTCTATAAATATATTAAAATTTGAACATAACCGTTCGATTTTGAAATTTGAACATATTTTCCCGACATATTGAAATTTGAATATATTCAATTTTCAAAATTTTGAAATTTAAATACAACAATACTTCCTCAAATTTGAACATAACCGTTCAATTTTAAAATTTGAACTTATTCAATACAACCATACTCCCTCAACACAACAACATATTCAATTTTGAAATTTGAACATAACAATATATTCAATTTTAAATTTTGAATATAACGACATATTTAATTTTGAAATTTGAACATAACAACATATTCAATTTCAAAATTTGAATATAATTCAATTTTAAAATTTGAACATAAAGACATATTCAATTTTGAAATTTGAATATAATTCAATAACGACATATTCAATTTTGAAATTTGAACATAACTACATATTCAATTTTGAAATTTGAACATAACCGTTTAATTTTAAAATTTGAAATATTCAATTTTAAAATTTAAAATTCGAAATTTGAATATAACAATTCTCTTTGAAACACGTTTTTTCCTCAACGAACCCACATTTTCACGAACGAACCTTCAACACACACATTTTTCCCTCAACGAACCCTCAACACACAAGTTTTCCCCTCAGCTAACCCAACAAATCCCAGGCGACCTTTCTCACACTCAAGATACCATCCCATTCCCACTATAAATAGAGAAAATAGAAAGAAAAAAAGGGAAATTTTTTTTTTCTCTTGTCTGAAGGAGAACAACGCAATCCCACCACAAAAAAAAAAAAAAAAAATACAACTTCCTCCCAAATTCCACCACATATCCCACAACGCAACCCTCCACATCTTCGACAACGGCACAGGCCGGTCTCTGCTTCAAGTACCAGCGATGGACTTCCATCTGTAATTGATAGTTTCATTTTAAATTTCATCGCCGGAAGGAATTCGCCGCCAGGCGCAGGATAACCCATCAAATATTTATTTTTAAATTTAACTTTTTGTATTGAAAGTTTAAATTTAAAATATGGTATTTTTTTTATATTCACAATCAAAACAGTTAAAAATAGAGTAATATTTTTATAGAGTATTGAATTTTTCAAAATATTCAATACGATGTAAAATAAAACTATGTTTTATTTTTCAATGAATGCCAAATAAAACTATGTTTTATTTTTCAATGAATATATTCAAATTTGAACATAACCGTTCGATTTTAAAATTTAAACATATTTTCCCGACATATTGAAATTTGAATATATTCAATTTTCAAAATTTTGAAAATTTAAATACAACAATACTTCCTCAAATTTTAACATAACCATTCAATTTTAAAATTTGAACATATTCAATACAACCATACTCCCTCAACACAACAACATATTCAATTTTGAAATTTGAACATAACAGTATATTCAATTTTAAAATTTGAATATAACGATATATTCAATTTTGAAATTTGAACATAACAGCATATTCAATTTTGAAATTTGAATATAATTCAATTTTAAAATTTGAACATAACGACATATTCAATTTTGAAATTTGAATATAATTCAATAACGACATATTTAATTTTGAAATTTGAACATAACAACATATTCAATTTTGAAATTTGAACATAACCGTTCAATTTTAAAATTTAAAATATTCAATTTTAAAATTTAAGATTCAAAATTTGAATATAACAATTCTTTTTGAAACACGTTTTTTCCTCAACGAACCCACATTTTCACGAACGAACCTTCAACACACACATTTTTCCCTCAACGAACCCTCAACACACAAGTTTTCCCCTCAGCTAACCCAACAAATCCCAGGCGACCTTTCTCACACTCAAGATACCAACCCATTCCCACTATAAATAGAGAAATTTTTTTTTTTTTTTTTAATTAAACAGGGTTTTAACCCTATTTTTGAGAATTACAGAGTAATCGAGGTGTCTCCCCGCCCATGAATAGGGTTGGAACCCTTCAGCAGAGTAAGCAAAGTGAAGTTCCAGCCCAAAATGGACCCTAAAGAAAACAGCAGTGGTAGCTTAAAACCTAAAACAACAAATCTATAATCAAAACTATAATTTCTCCCAAAATCAACACAAGAGCAAGCTGGCTCGACACCCATCCGTCTTAGTTTCGACCCAATGTAATGCCGGCATCCAGAAATTAGCGCAGAAAAAGAAATAGAAATCCCTGTGCTTGGCAGTCCCAGTAGAGACCTCCCAGATTAAAACACACATGTAAGTCGCCAATAGTTGTCCGGCTTCGTAAACAATAGCTCAACAGCACTATAAATAGAGAAAATAGAAAGAAGAAAAGAAAGATTTTTTTTTCTCTTGTCTGAAGGAGAACAACGCAATCCCACCACAAAAAAAAAAACACAACTTCCTCCCAAATTCCACCACATATCCCACAACGCAACCTCTCACATCTTCGACAACGGCACAGGCCGGTCTCTGCTTCAAGTACCAGCGATGGACTTCCATCTGTAATTGATAGTTTCATTTTAAATTTCATCGCCGGAAGGAATTCGCCGCCAGGAGCAGGATAACCAATCTAATATTTATTTTTAAATTTAACCTTTTGTATTAAAAGTTTAAATTTAAAACATGATATTTTTTTTATATTCACAATCAAAACAGTTAAAAATAGAGTAATATTTTTATAGAGTATTGAATTTTTCAAAATATCCAATACGATGTAAAATAAAACTATGCTTTATTTTTCAATGAATGCCAAATAAAACTATGTTTTATTTTTCAATGAATATATTCAAATTTGAACATAACCGTTCGATTTTGAAATTTGAACATATTTTTCCGACATATTGAAATTTGAATATATTCAATTTTCAAAATTTTGAAATTTAAATACAACAATATTTCCTCAAATTTGAACATAACCGTTCAATTTTAAAATTTGAACATATTCAATACAACCATACCCCCTCAACACAACAACAAATTCAATTTTGAAATTTGAACATAACAACATATTCAATTTTGAAATTTGAACATAACCGTTCAATTTTAAAATTTAAAATATTCAATTTTAAAATTTAAAATTCGAAATTTGAATATAACAATTCTCTTTGAAACACGTTTTTCCTCAACGAACCCACATTTTCACGAACGAACCCTCAGCACACACATTTTTCTCTCAACGAACCCTCAACACACACATTTTTCTCTCAACGAACCCTCAACACACACATTTTTTCCTCAACGAACCCTCAACACACACGTTTTCCCCTCAGCTAACCCAACAAATCCCAGGCGACCTTTCTCACACTCAAGATACCAACCCATTCCCACTATAAATAGAGAAAATAGAAAGAAGAAAAGGAAGATTTTTTTTTTCTCTTGTCTGAAGGAGAACAACGCAATCCCACCACAAAAAAAAAAACAACGCAACCTCTCACATCTTCGACAACGGCACAGGCCGGTATCTGCTTCAAGTACCGGCCGGTATCTGCTTCAAGTACCAGCGATGGACTTCCATCTGTAATTGATAGTTTCATTTTAAATTTCATCGCCGAAAGGAATTCGCCGCCAGGAGCAGGATAACACATCTAATATTTATTTTTAAATTTAACTTTTTGTATTGAAAGTTTATGTAGTAATCTAGAAATTCAAGATTTTAAATTGAGGAATTCAAATGTCAATATGAATGAGAAATTGCAATGTAAACCTATGTGATTGTATATTGGTGTGCAAGTTGCACAGTTTTCGGAGCCTATTGCTGCCTTTCAGATCCGAGTCTGATCTCGAAAATCTAAAATCGTCAGTGCGACCGTCTCGTCGAATCGATTAAAAATGATATAAACTGATTTTCGATCCGACGGTCGGATTGTTCAGAAATCAGCGATGAAACTGGTGGGGCCCACGACTTAAGTCGTGAATAGTAACCTCCTGTTTTAATTCCCCGTCGAGTGAACGTTGACCAATTCACTGTCTGGAGTCCGAATTTAACGATCCAGGTAGTCGATTTTAACCGTTTCGTCATTCTAAGCGCAGTGGCCCTGACGAAATTTGCATTTGACGAGCCTAAAGCATCGTAAAGCGTGCCGAACTGTATAAATTACAGTATAAGATGGATTTTAAAAATTATGGAGCTAAATTTTACCGAACCAAAATCGCTACCGGATAGGTTTCGTCGAGCCGGACGTCGTGGTGGTGTCCATTTTTCAGTTGGACAATCCGGTTGTCTCGAAAAGCGCAAAATTTGAGAAAAATCACAGTATTTTGTGAAAAAGTGCTATATTTTATGTGTTGAATTGCTCCAAACTTGTACAAGAGGGACCTCTGTGCATAATAGTTCTACAGTAGAGGACCCATATCAAAATATCAAAGAGTAGAGGGGCTAACTAGCATTTTGTTGCAATTTACACATTAGCAACAAAGGGTTGCTTTAGAAACCCTAGCCACTTTGTTTTTTTGTAACTGAAGCCTCCACCCCACGACCCTACAACTCCTCTGCGAGGTTGATTCACCAGCAACTCCGGCCGCCGTCCCCCGTCGCCGGAAAAAGTAAGAACAAGGAACCCTTAGTTGATGATCTCGGGTTGGTGGTTCGGGAGGGCAACAATACCCCATTGGAATACTTCTTGGGGACTCTGAGGCTCTCTGCTACCTCCAGGAACTGAACCCGAGGTGTCCTGTGGCTTGGCTTGGCCGCGCGTCGCGAGGAGGAGGAGCTTCTTCTTCCTCGGATCCGGCGAAGGTGAGGTTGTTTATTCTTGTGTTTCTTGTTACCTAGACCTCCTGAGTATATCCATCATCTCTTGGTGAAGCTCCCAGCCGAACCCCGAAGTCGGGAATGCCCCCGGTCGCCGGCGGGGAAAATGCACCCGCCGGAACCCTAGATCGTTCCGCCCCTTGCTTGCGCCGCAACCAATGGCTCAAGTTCCGATCCAAAATGGTGGGAATCTTCTGTAGGGCCTAAGGAACCTCTCCATGAAGTTTCATGGAATTTGGAGTAGTGTGTGCTTCGCAGTTTGATGCCCTAGCTTTGGGTTATCTCGGGTTCGCCCGAGGTTGCTCCGCCGCCGCCGCCGCTGTTTGCCGCTGGCCACTTGCCCAGATAGCTCCACCAGGTTGAGATTGATCCATAGATGCATGTGCATGAGACCCATGCTACTCGGTTGAGGCTTCACCATTGTTGGAGCTTGTTCCGGCCAAGCTTGCCCCTCCGTCGCCGCCGCCATTGTGTTGCGCCGCCGGCCATGAGCCAGCAAGCTTCTTAGAGTCAGGAAGCACCTACTGGTGCTTGTGCTTGAGACCCAGAGCCTAGGTGTAGGGATCCACCATTGTTGTCTTCAAGGTTATGTGTCAAGTTTGTTGCACACCATGTGTTCGAAGAAATGCTCGAGAGAACCAAATTGGTTCTGTTCATCCAGCAAGTGAGAATTTGACTCCTGCAAGCTTCCTGAGCTTGATGCTCACTCTACTTCAGAAAATGGCTGAATAGATGGAAGGATTTTGCAATTTGAACCCTTTAAACTTATGTTTTTAGAGCCATGTTGCTCCGGCGATGTCTCCGGTTACCCCGCAGCACCTAGTTGGTGAGCCTCTGAGTTCTTTTGGTCTGCTGAACATGATGCTTGCATCTAAATTGGGTTTGGTCGAGTGTAGGTATTAAAAGTAGCAAATTGAGCCTTTAAATATAGGAATTGTTGGCCCGAAGTTTTATTTGAGTTTCGCATTGCTTCCCAAAGGTGAGCACGGTGTCCAGCAGGTCGAGAGCCACCTGCTGGTGGTGTCGGTTCGTTAAAATAGCACTCCAAAATTAAATGCAAGCGAAAATAGCATGAAATTGCATGCTTTTATGCAATTTGGTAAAATCCCGGGGGCCTAAATGCAATTGTGACCATACTAGCTGCTTTGTACAGTGTACACATGATCTCTAAACCTTTTGTTGGAGGTCCGATGCTTTTCGTTGAGCGGGAATTGGATCCCGAACCGTAAATCGGCAAAATCGCCGGTTTAACGGCGATTCGGCGTTAATCACGCAATTCAAGAAATTTTAGTGGTTAAATTGTGTGGCAAGGTATCTGTGGCTGTTCCCGGTGCTGTTCTAAAGAGCCCGGTGATTTTAGTTTCTCGTTTGCAACTTCCGGTGCCAAAATGGGCTTCCTGGAAGTGTTTTAGTGGTTATGATACTGCCGGTGCACGGGATTACCCAGAGTCTGGTGTTAGGGCCTAAATGTCTTAAGTTAGACATTCTTGGGCAGAACGTGAAGTTCCTTGAGTTTTGGTTATTGTTCAGCACAGATTGGGTCATAGTGGATCTATCGGCGGATTTCCGAAAATTTCGGAAGATTCCGGGACTTCAGTGAAGTTCCCCGTTTAGCTTGTCTGCACACAGTGTGTCAGTGGGTTGGGTATGTGTGAGAGTCTATTTTCTGACCTGTGCATATGATTCAGGTCCCAGCAGTCAGCCGCCAGCTTGCGAGCCATCCATCAGCCACCGTGATCATCTACATTGAGGTGGGTTTATCTTCGGTCCGGGCTTTATCAGGTTGGCCCTATGGAGTGCCGTGGTAGGTTGGACCCCTGTTTTTGGTGTAGCCCTGAACCTATGCTTGAGCCTTTCTATTTGTTTCATTCCAGCATTAAGTTATTACAGCTATGTTGCCTTGATCTTACAGTTGAGCTCTTTATATGCTTTCATTCCCAGCATTTAGTATGTATAGTGATATACAGCTTGATATATATCATGTTTGTTTGGTTATCAGCCTAGTTATATCAGCATTTCCTGTTCTATGATGCATGATAGAATAGGAGTACAGTTTTGCTATTCAGTTTCAGTTACAGCTCAGATATTCAACTCCTGTTGTTCAGATTCGTTTATACAGCATCCGTGATTGTTACAGCCTTCAGCATCCCGATAGGGATTTCTCGGCTTATTGCCGTATGTGTGGTCTTTAGACCATGAGCTTGAGCATCAGCATTATGATCGCCACAGAGCCAGCTGTTCTTTCACGTACACTAGCGGATTGATCCCCCACAGTGGTGTACTTTACCGGTAAAGTGGTCAGCAGTGGCGACCCGTGAGCCCAGAGGGTTATGACAGCAGATTGGTGTACAGGTGGCATTTAGCCTGAGGTTCTGTGAGACCAATAGTGGCATTTAGCCTGAGGTCCTTAGAACCAACAGTGGCAGGTGATTGGGTACTCTACCGCTTGTATTGATGCATGATTCATCTATTTTGATTGTTTCAGTATTTTAGCATGACTGGCACATGAGTTTCAGCATTCTCTATTTACAGCATTGATAGATATTGATTATCACATTAGCTCTGCTCTATAGCATGATTAGCTCTGTGTGTTGGATTTGCCAGTTACTGCACGATTAGCTTATATATTCGAGTACCCCTGCTTTTATCTTTGTTTCCACTTCAAGATGCTTAGATTTTATATCTCCATCTTGTTATTCAGCTTTCAGTTATATTCAGCTTTTGTTATCCGCTTATCATTGTATACGGTGTAGTAACCGTAATTTTAAAATTCAAAATTTAAGTTTAAATAATTTTCAGAATTATTAAAATAGTAAAATGGGCAATTAGTGGGTCAATAGTGGCCAAGAAATGTCGACTTTTGATCGGGGTCTGATCTGGAAAATCCGAGATCACCATTGCGATCTTCTCGTCGAAACATAGAAGTTTCATATTCATATGTTTTCGATCCGACGGTCGGATCTTCCAGAAATCAAAAATCAAAATCGGGCCCCGCGACTTAAGTGTGAATAGTAACTCGCGATTTTCGACCCTTCGCGAGCGACAGTTGGCCGAACCACTGTCTAAAGCCCTGACATAGGGGTATGAGTAATGGATCCTAACTAATTTTGACGTTCTGAGCGCAATGGCACTGACGGATTTCGCGTTTGGCGACCCGGGTGCATCGGAGTGCGTGCAATATACCGCAAATCGTCGAATTAAATGGCCCGAGATTTTATCCGAGCATCAAACGAACCAAACAAATATGCTACCTGACAGGTCTCGACGAGCCGGACGTCGTGGCGAAGTCTGTTTGGCATTTCGATGAACGGATTTTCTCGAAATATGTGAAATGCACTGAAAAAGGAGGTATTTTTGAGAAAACTATAATATTTTATGTACCAAAAATTAAAGGGCTTAAACCATAAGGTGTTGGGTGCATTTTGCACCTATTGTGAAGAGCTCGGAGCTTGGGGGTGCAGGTGTGAACCCGGTTTGAGGCTAAGTATCTAGCATTAAGTGTTGTGGCCTCTTGGACTGCCCTGGGCCAGAATTCGAAGAGATTGGGGAGTGGAATCCGAAGCACCAGACTCCTCTGAGTCTTCCACATTATCCCGGAGTGAAGGGGTGGCCGTGGATCATAATCTCCATAGTGAAGATTTCGGGAGAGAGAGAGAGAAGGAAGAGGATGGAACCAACTCCTTCCTAGTCTTCATCCAAAGATCCTGAAGGATTCCTTGGCATCTCTGGAGCACTGCTGGAGTTTCCCGAGGCCGCGCGTGAAGAAGAACCCGAAACCGGCTTCTTCCTCCTTCACCAACTCCGGCCAAGGTAAGAACCTCTAAAACCTTGATTGCTAGCCCCTAAGACCCCTAGCAGTAGACTCCCCATGTCCTAAGGATGCTCTGTGCATAAGCCCGAGCCCCCATGCACGCGGGTTGGCCGGCGGGGAAAAGCTCTCGCCGGAAACCTAGAAGAGCTCCGCCGCAAGAGAACTCACAAACCGCTTGACCAATACGTACCAAAATTGGGGTACAGGGACTGTATGACATATGGAAAAATTCTGCAAAATCTGGGGAAAGAGGGTGGAGTAACTTCGGAGAAAGTTGATGCCCTAATTTTGGGCTTTTCATGCACGCGGCCGCCGGAGCTCCGGCCACTTCCGGCCTGGGGGAGATGGACAGGAAGCTTCGTGGTGACCTAAGGAGCAACTCCCTCCAAGTTTTAGAGCTCCACGTTGCCTCGATCAAAAGATGCCATTAGTGGGCATGAGCTCGGAATGGAGCTTTGGCCCAGCCGCGCCGCCGCCGTGCCCTGTCGCCGGGCACGGGCATGGAAAGCATCAGTGATGTGTTTGGCACCTGTTGGTGCAAGAATTGGGACCCAGACCCCTTGGTTGCTTAGTCACGAATTTCAATGCAAACCCCATCATCTTCAACCTTGGAGCTCGGCCAACCCGAGGCTTTGGGTCTGCTCCAAGTTGATGGAAAGGTCCCTGCTGCTTGGAGGAGCAATTCCCTCCAAGAAATTCTGGAGCTGGGGCTGTCATTGCAGAGAATCCAACTTCAAATTCTCTTATGTCTGTGTGTAAGATAAGGTGCACATAAGGTGTTTGAGGAAATGCCTCAATAAGAATTTATTTGGAATTAGGCTTCAAGTTGAATACGAAAGTTACTCAGAATTGTCCCCTGAGCTTGATGCTCACTTCAGATCAACTTGGATCTGTGTGGACAAGTGTAATGGTGCATTGTGAATGTGTGTGAGAGCAAGAATATGGTTCTGGTTGAACCAGCAGGAATGGGCTGCCAAGATGGTGAGCCCCAGTGTCCTTGCAATATTTAAAGGCATGTTTATATACAAAGTTTTGATGAATGAGGTACAGATGCAAAGTTAAGTCATAATCAAGCCTTAATGCAATAATTGATTAAAAACAGTGTTAGGGTCTGTTTGGAAAATTGTAAAAGTGTACTCCTGGCTATTTTGGGGTCACTGAACGCGATGCTCGCGTTTATTTTGGGTTTTGGTGAGCCGAAGAAACGAAAATGCATTTCGGCTAGGTTAGAGGAGTAAATTATGGCCCGAAGTTTTCCTCGGGCATCGTGCTGACGCAAATGGGTGAGCACGGCGTTCAGCAAGTCGAATGTCACCTGCTGGAGGTGACGGCTCGTAAAAATGATTTACCGTTTATGAGAACGAGCCAAAACAGTGTGTATTTAGTGTATAAAATGCATTCCGAGTAAACCTGGGGGCCTGGCTGTAATTGTAGCAGTGTGGAAAAGCTAGCTGAAGGTTCTAAAGTGGTTTTGACCTTTCAGTGGGGTTCCTGGAGTTCCTATCAAGCTAAATATGCTTAATGTTGCGCAAATCGACGAAACGGTCGATTCGCGCTTATGCACTTTGAGGATTTGATAGATCCTGAGTTGTCACCCGGTATTATTGTAGGGCCCAGTCGTCAGGAGCCAGCCGTGATCCGTCTTGTGGTTATCGTGACCGTCTACCTTCTGGTGGAGTCGTTGTTCCTCCTATATACAGGTGGGTTATCTTCGGTCCGCGTTTTATCAGGTCGGCCCTATTGGGTGCCGTGGTAGGTCGGACCCCTGTTCTTGGTGTTAGCCTTACTATATGCTTTCATTCCAGCATTTAGTCATTTCAGCTATATTGCCTGATTATACATATGAGCCTTTCGTTATACTCTATTCTTCACTGCATGTTTAGAATAGGAGTTCTAGTCTCAGTACTTATGATTTGCATCAGTATCGATATCCTAGTAGGGATTTTCCTCGGCTTCCTGCCGTCTTTGTGGTCAGTGTACCATGGTTATATCCTAGTGGGGATTTTCCTCGGCTTCTCGCCGTCTGTCCGGTCTACCGACCGTGGACTGAGATTTAGCAGTATGATTGCTATTGAGTTTATACCTGTTCTTATTACTTGCTTATCTACCAGCAGTTGCTTGTTTACCATATTGAGATATATCATGCTTACATTCCAGCAATTGCTTGTCATATCGTGCTTACATTCCAGCAGTTACTTGTGTATCATGTGGAGTTATATTATGATTTCTTCAACAGTTGATATGCATTTCCTGGACACATGCCATGCTTGATTGGTCACTAGCATAGTCTATACCTGTCTCTATTCTTCACTGCATGATTAGAATAGGAGATACTATTTCAGTATGTGGCATGTTATACTAGTATCCCAGTGGGGATTTTCCTCGGCTTCTTGCCGTCTTTGTGGTCAGTGTACCATGGTTTGAGCATCAGCACAGTGTACCATGGTTTGAGCATCAGCATTATGATCGCCGTCGAGCCAAGCTTTCAGTCGCGCACACCGACGGTTTGGCCACCGTGTGGGTGTTCTTTACCGGTAGAGAGGTCTGATTGACCCGTGAGCCTAGTGGGGTTATGATAGCTTGATTGTGTGACCAAAAGTGGTTGTTGCCTGAGGTCATATGCTCCATGGTAAAATTTAGCCTGAGGCCCTTGTGGCCAAAAGTGGCAGTGATTGGATATATTTGTGATGATTACTTTTGATGCATTATCCTTGTTTATCATTTACTGCTTGCCATATTATCAGTGATAGCATAATTGTTTTCTGCTTATCAGTACAGTATATTCATTCCTACTTGTCAGTTATAGCATGATCATTCATTCCTACTTGTAGTTTTATCAGTGATAGCATGATCAGCTCTATATATGATTACACTGCTCTGTTGATTAATCCATGATTAATGGTACATATTTGAATTATACCTTTCAGTTGCAGTATATCCTACTTTTGTTATCCGCTTATTATTGTACCCAGTAGGTACGACTTGCTATTTCCCGGCCCGTCGTGCCCACTGGGATACACTCCGGTGTGTCTCACACCCTCGGGTGACTGTTTTTCAGGTCGAGCGGGTGCTGGGATGTCGGGACGAGTTGGTGAGGTTCCGAGTTAGCTTCTACCCCTGGACAGCCGTTATCTTTGTATTAGCAATTGTCAAAGAGGAAAATTGTAATGTTAGTAGTACGTAGTTTAGACTACTCTGATGTTGTTATGAAAGCTAGCCGTGCATATATAGAAAAGGCTCAATTCCATAGGGGATTGGGACTCTTCTATATATGTGGCGGTCTGTCATTGCCCTGGCTTGGTTTTGAAACTCTGATATAAAAAAAAAAATTTTAGACCCACTTTTGAATCTCGGGGCGTGACAGATTAGATGGTATCAGAGCAATAGGAATACGATGCCTAGGTTTGGCTAGGAACGAGCCCTAGGTTGACTTGCGTTCACGAGAGAGCGCTGGGTTGTGGTTTTGGAGCTTAAGTGTGTTTCGTGTTCGCGTGGGGATCGTTGATAGTGCAGGGTTAGCCGCGGTCATGGTTTCGACCGTGGGCTTGATGTTTCAGTGGAGCCAGATGGCTCAGATCAGTTACAGTGCATGTGGTTCAAAGATTGACCACGGTTCTTGTAATAGTTGTTGGATTAATGGCACAGCAGCAGATGACTGCTAGTACTGTACCAGTTCTACAGTTCGCTCAGAGATTTCATAGACCGCGTGTCATAATTCAGTGGCCTATGTGCCCGTTGGTAATCCTGGTTTGGATTTAAAGTAAGGTGTTAATAAGGTGTTGGAAAACGTTGAAATATGATTCTAGTTTTTTGTGAATAGACAGGGTGGTATTTCTGACCACGTGAAGGTAGTGACCTTCGGTAGAGGTTACATCATGCGATAGAGACTGTGTAGGGAGGTATGTGATGTACCTTCAGATGTGAGTTGTGTCCCCAACTACTTGTTGGCGACAGATCTATGGTATTTCGCCTTTCTTTTGATAAGCACGTTGGGCGGCCGACAACGTACTTCCGAAAGAACTGAGAAATATTCTGCCCTGTAATGGGGAATATTCAGATTGGGTCTAAGTGAGTAGCCTGAGAGTTAACGACGCTTTGTGACTGATTGTCAATTGCAAACCCGTTAAAGGCTTAATAGTGGTTTAGATAAGTTTCGGGGACGAAACTTCTTATAAGTGGTGGGTGATGTAGTAACCGTAATTTTAAAATTCAAAATTTAAGTTTAAATAATTTTCAGAATTATTAAAATAGTAAAATGGGCAATTAGTGGGTCAATAGTGGCCAAGAAATGTCGACTTTTGATCGGGGTCTGATCTGGAAAATCCGAGATCACCATTGCGATCTTCTCGTCGAAACATAGAAGTTTCATATTCATATATTTTCGATCCGACGGTCGGATCTTCCAGAAATCAAAAATCAAAATCGGGCCCCGCGACTTAAGTGTGAATAGTAACTCGCGATTTTCGACCCTTCGCGAGCGACAGTTGGCCGAACCACTGTCTAAAGCCCTGACATAGGGGTATGAGTAATGGATCCTAACTAATTTTGACGTTCTGAGCGCAATGGCACTGACGGATTTCGCGTTTGGCGACCCGGGTGCATCGGAGTGCGTGCAATATACCGCAAATCGTCGAATTAAATGGCCCGAGATTTTATCCGAGCATCAAACGAACCAAACAAATATGCTACCTGACAGGTCTCGACGAGCCGGACGTCGTGGCGAAGTCTGTTTGGCATTTCGATGAACGGATTTTCTCGAAATATGTGAAATGCACTGAAAAAGGAGGTATTTTTGAGAAAACTATAATATTTTATGTACCAAAAATTAAAGGGCTTAAACCATAAGGTGTTGGGTGCATTTTGCACCTATTGTGAAGAGCTCGGAGCTTGGGGGTGCAGGTGTGAACCCGGTTTGAGGCTAAGTATCTAGCATTAAGTGTTGTGGCCTCTTGGACTGCCCTGGGCCAGAATTCGAAGAGATTGGGGAGTGGAATCCGAAGCACCAGACTCCTCTGAGTCTTCCACATTATCCCGGAGTGAAGGGGTGGCCGTGGATCATAATCTCCATAGTGAAGATTTCGGGAGAGAGAGAGAGAAGGAAGAGGATGGAACCAACTCCTTCCTAGTCTTCATCCAAAGATCCTGAAGGATTCCTTGGCATCTCTGGAGCACTGCTGGAGTTGCCCGAGGCCGCGCGTGAAGAAGAACCCGAAACCGGCTTCTTCCTCCTTCACCAACTCCGGCCAAGGTAAGAACCTCTAAAACCTTGATTGCTAGCCCCTAAGACCCCTAGCAGTAGACTCCCCATGTCCTAAGGATGCTCTGTGCATAAGCCCGAGCCCCCATGCACGCGGGTTGGCCGGCGGGGAAAAGCTCTCGCCGGAAACCTAGAAGAGCTCCGCCGCAAGAGAACTCACAAACCGCTTGACCAATACGTACCAAAATTGGGGTACAGGGACTGTATGACATATGGAAAAATTCTGCAAAATCTGGGGAAAGAGGGTGGAGTAACTTCGGAGAAAGTTGATGCCCTAATTTTGGGCTTTTCATGCACGCGGCCGCCGGAGCTCCGGCCACTTCCGGCCTGGGGGAGATGGACAGGAAGCTTCGTGGTGACCTAAGGAGCAACTCCCTCCAAGTTTTAGAGCTCCACGTTGCCTCGATCAAAAGATGCCATTAGTGGGCATGAGCTCGGAATGGAGCTTTGGCCCAGCCGCGCCGCCGCCGTGCCCTGTCGCCGGGCACGGGCATGGAAAGCATCAGTGATGTGTTTGGCACCTGTTGGTGCAAGAATTGGGACCCAGACCCCTTGGTTGCTTAGTCACGAATTTCAATGCAAACCCCATCATCTTCAACCTTGGAGCTCGGCCAACCCGAGGCTTTGGGTCTGCTCCAAGTTGATGGAAAGGTCCCTGCTGCTTGGAGGAGCAATTCCCTCCAAGAAATTCTGGAGCTGGGGCTGTCATTGCAGAGAATCCAACTTCAAATTCTCTTATGTCTGTGTGTAAGATAAGGTGCACATAAGGTGTTTGAGGAAATGCCTCAATAAGAATTTATTTGGAATTAGGCTTCAAGTTGAATACGAAAGTTACTCAGAATTGTCCCCTGAGCTTGATGCTCACTTCAGATCAACTTGGATCTGTGTGGACAAGTGTAATGGTGCATTGTGAATGTGTGTGAGAGCAAGAATATGGTTCTGGTTGAACCAGCAGGAATGGGCTGCCAAGATGGTGAGCCCCAGTGTCCTTGCAATATTTAAAGGCATGTTTATATACAAAGTTTTGATGAATGAGGTACAGATGCAAAGTTAAGTCATAATCAAGCCTTAATGCAATAATTGATTAAAAACAATGTTAGGGTCTGTTTGGAAAATTGTAAAAGTGTACTCCTGGCTATTTTGGGGTCACTGAACGCGATGCTCGCGTTTATTTTGGGTTTTGGTGAGCCGAAGAAACGAAAATGCATTTCGGCTAGGTTAGAGGAGTAAATTATGGCCCGAAGTTTTCCTCGGGCATCGTGCTGACGCAAATGGGTGAGCACGGCGTTCAGCAAGTCGAATGTCACCTGCTGGAGGTGACGGCTCGTAAAAATGATTTACCGTTTATGAGAACGAGCCAAAACAGTGTGTATTTAGTGTATAAAATGCATTCCGAGTAAACCTGGGGGCCTGGCTGTAATTGTAGCAGTGTGGAAAAGCTAGCTGAAGGTTCTAAAGTGGTTTTGACCTTTCAGTGGGGTTCCTGGAGTTCCTGTCAAGCTAAATATGCTTAATGTTGCGCAAATCGACGAAACGGTCGATTCGCGCTTATGCACTTTGAGGATTTGATAGATCCTGAGTTGTCACCCGGTATTATTGTAGGGCCCAGTCGTCAGGAGCCAGCCGTGATCCGTCTTGTGGTTATCGTGACCGTCTACCTTCTGGTGGAGTCGTTGTTCCTCCTATATACAGGTGGGTTATCTTCGGTCCGCGTTTTATCAGGTCGGCCCTATTGGGTGCCGTGGTAGGTCGGACCCCTGTTCTTGGTGTTAGCCTTACTATATGCTTTCATTCCAGCATTTAGTCATTTCAGCTATATTGCCTGATTATACATATGAGCCTTTCGTTATACTCTATTCTTCACTGCATGTTTAGAATAGGAGTTCTAGTCTCAGTACTTATGATTTGCATCAGTATCGATATCCTAGTAGGGATTTTCCTCGGCTTCCTGCCGTCTTTGTGGTCAGTGTACCATGGTTATATCCTAGTGGGGATTTTCCTCGGCTTCTCGCCGTCTGTCCGGTCTACCGACCGTGGACTGAGATTTAGCAGTATGATTGCTATTGAGTTTATACCTGTTCTTATTACTTGCTTATCTACCAGCAGTTGCTTGTTTACCATATTGAGATATATCATGCTTACATTCCAGCAGTTGCTTGTCATATCGTGCTTACATTCCAGCAGTTACTTGTGTATCATGTGGAGTTATATTATGATTTCTTCAACAGTTGATATGCATTTCCTGGACACATGCCATGCTTGATTGGTCACTAGCATAGTCTATACCTGTCTCTATTCTTCACTGCATGATTAGAATAGGAGATACTATTTCAGTATGTGGCATGTTATACTAGTATCCCAGTGGGGATTTTCCTCGGCTTCTTGCCGTCTTTGTGGTCAGTGTACCATGGTTTGAGCATCAGCACAGTGTACCATGGTTTGAGCATCAGCATTATGATCGCCGTCGAGCCAAGCTTTCAGTCGCGCACACCGACGGTTTGGCCACCGTGTGGGTGTTCTTTACCGGTAGAGAGGTCTGATTGACCCGTGAGCCTAGTGGGGTTATGATAGCTTGATTGTGTGACCAAAAGTGGTTGTTGCCTGAGGTCATATGCTCCATGCTAAAATTTAGCCTGAGGCCCTTGTGGCCAAAAGTGGCAGTGATTGGGTATATTTGTGATGATTACTTTTGATGCATTATCCTTGTTTATCATTTACTGCTTGCCATATTATCAGTGATAGCATGATTGTTTTCTGCTTATCAGTACAGTATATTCATTCCTACTTGTCAGTTATAGCATGATCATTCATTCCTACTTGTAGTTTTATCAGTGATAGCATGATCAGCTCTATATATGATTACACTGCTCTGTTGATTAATCCATGATTAATGGTACATATTTGAATTATACCTTTCAGTTGCAGTATATCCTACTTTTGTTATCCGCTTATTATTGTACCCAGTAGGTACGACTTGCTATTTCCCGGCCCGTCGTGCCCACTGGGATACACTCCGGTGTGTCTCACACCCTCGGGTGACTGTTTTTCAGGTCGAGCGGGTGCTGGGATGTCGGGACGAGTTGGTGAGGTTCCGAGTTAGCTTCTACCCCTGGGCAGCCGTTATCTTTGTATTAGCAATTGTCAAAGAGGAAAATTGTAATGTTAGTAGTACGTAGTTTAGACTACTCTGATGTTGTTATGAAAGCTAGCCGTGCATATATAGAAAAGGCTCAATTCCATAGGGGATTGGGACTCTTCTATATATGTGGCGGTCTGTCATTGCCCTGGCTTGGTTTTGAAACTCTGATATAAAAAAAAAAATTTTAGACCCACTTTTGAATCTCGGGGCGTGACATACGGTAGGTACGACTTGCTATTTCTCGGCCCGTCGTGCCCACTGGGATACATGTAGAGTGTATCTCACACCCCCTGGGTGACTGTTTTTCAGGGCAGTCGGGTGCTGGGAGATTGGGACGATCCAGTGAGCTGTCTGCGCTAGAGTTGTCCCCTACTTTTGGTCGCTGTGGCCCAGTGCTAGTATTTTGTTTCAGTATCATGATCATAGCTCTCTGTATTTCTTTTTAGTTAGTTGGAGTATTTGTGGATTTTGTCATGAGTAGTTGTGGATGTATTAGTTGTAGAGTTTATGTTTTGGTTTAACTGTTGATTATGTTGCTCTCTGATTGTATCACTGCAATTGCCTAGCCGAGCATGTACAGGGGAGACTCTGTCCGTGTGGACAGAGGATTTCCTATGCATGTGGCGGTCTGTTCACGTCCTGAGTTTAAAGTTTAAACTCTGATTTAAAAAAAAAAAAAAAAAATTCTACCGCTGTTTTGAAACTCGGGGCGTGACAGATTAGATGGTATCAGAGAATAGGTATTAGATACCTAGGAATTGGTTAGGATTGAGCCCTAGGATGACTTGCGACTTACGCGAGAGTGCGGGGTTAGGAGCTCGAGTACGGTATGGTCGGTCGAGTCGTGTCCTATCCCTGATCAGTGTGATATAGCTTGGCATTCACGAGTATTCCGGCAGAGGTGGTGGTGACGTTGAGCGCGTTGGCGCTGGCGTGGTTGTACTACTGATCGATATCAGTGGCCTATGGGCCCGATGGTAACCCTGATTGGGTTGGTGTTGTATTCAGGTTCCACCTCTTGCATTGGATTTCGTGGATCATTACAGATTTTGTTACAGCAATAATAGTCGTTGTGGCTATGCCTTAGTGAGGTTGTAATAGTGGTGCACTAAGACTTGAGAGCCTGATGTACCCAGTTGGCTAATAGCCTGAGGATCCGATGGTAGTCTGTAATGGGCTCGACTTGTGTTTAATTCAATTATTGCCTGCGATCTGCTAGGGGGGGTTGAGATCACCCCTGTCGGCGTTTTAAGTTGCGACTAGTGTCGCTAGAGCTGTGTTAGCCACTAGTGTGGAATTCAAAGTGTTAGTGAGCACTGAGATATCATTTTGATTTTTAGTGAGTTGCCAAAGTGGCACTCGTGACCACGATGTATTAGCGGTGTTTGATATTGGTTTTCAGTATCGGTTTAGAGATTGGTGTTGTAAGGTACGTTGGTACCTTCTGTTGGTTCGCTGTGAGTTATGTCTCCAACTAGTTGTTGGCGATAGATTGTGGGTATTTTTCTATTCTTTTGATAAGCACGTTGGCTGCAGACAACGTACTGTCGAAAGAGTGGATGAAATACTTTATCCCGCAAAAAAAGGGGAGTATTATGATTGGGTCTGTATATGTACCTTCCTATAAGTTAGCCTTGCAGTAGCCTTCTGAGCATAGGGTGATTACCCTACAGGTGATATCGTAGCCTATGATTGGATTTTAGACAGATCTTTACCATACATGTGCGTAGTTGACTAGTTGTCACTATGATTAATGGACGTCTATACAAGCGACGTCGGCCTTTACGGGTAAACTGTTGAAACTAGTAGTCCTGAGTTGTTCTAGACAGTGCTGATGTTCCATTGAGCTTTCCAGTTTATTATGTGTGTCACGCCCCGAGTTTTAAAAATTCGGTAAATTTTTTTTTTTTTTTGAAATCAGAGTTTGCAAACTGGGCGCAACAGACCGCCACACGTATAGAAGACTCTCTATCCCAAGGACAAAGACTCCCCTATACATGCACGGCTAAAAATCATCATCAGAGATCAACAGATATATCAGTAACTAATCTAATCTACTCAGCAGGAATAATCAAAATTAAGTTATTACATCCTCAGTTTTAAATGTCTAAATCAAGATAAACTGGAATGAAATGCGGGAAGTAAATGTCTGCAGAAGTCATCGATATATAATGCTCATGGGGACAGCTCTATCGTAATCGGCTCACTGGATCGTCCCGACATCTCACCACCCGACGGACCTACAACAGTCACCCGAGGGTGTGAGATACACCGGAGTGTATCCCAGTGGGCACGACGAGCCGAGAAATAGCTAATCGTACCTACTGGGTACTAAAATCTGCGGATAGTAAAGATCTGTAGGAAAAGCTGGAAACATAGATGTCTACTAATAATCAGAAATAAAACTGCAGGTAAGTATGCTGAACAATCAGGGTATCTCAGAGATAACTATCATGAAAACTGTAGAGCATGCAGGCCGGAAATCAAAGTCAACTACAAGGATCATGTATAAAGAACTACGAATGATACAAGCATGTCTACAGATAATAGTGCTGGAAACAACTGAGCAACAGTACGAGTAAAAGTAATGCGTCAAAGGTAGAAAACCAAATATCCAATCATGTGCCAATATTGGTCTCAGAGAACCTCAGGCAATGCCACTGTTCGGCACCTTTTTCGGCTGACATAACCTTGTCGAGGGCTCACGGGTCTATCATCAGACCACTTTACCGGTAAAGAACAATCTCCACGGGGAGCTACCCCGGCCATGTTCGTGAAGTACAGCAGTGCATGGCAAGTCATAATGATCAATCTCACGGTCTAGTGACCGAGTAGTCGGCAACACGCCGAAATCCCAACAGGGAATCATCTGTCTATATCTATCCATCGGAATCAATCAATCATGCATATCGAGTAGTATCTATCAATCAGGATCAATCAATCATGCATATCAATAATATCTCGAATAACATCTCAATGACAGGAATCAACAGGTGTCATCTAATCATGCAAATATATATATATCAATCAATCAGGATCAGTCAGGAATAATCAGGGATCATGTAGATAATAATCGGCTGACCGTGAACAAACAATCACATGTATAAGTCTAATCGAGTCGATGTCAAACAGGAGAATCATGACGTGTCAAACGAGGTTAACATATATCAGATAAGTCCTATAGATATAATCATCAGGGCAAATCAAAAACAGGTGTCCGACTGGACTAAAGCAACCAGAGGGCCGAATAGATCAAGCCCGGACCGAAGCTAACCCACCTGGATGTAGGCCGATCCTCGAACTCCCGCACAGCTACTGGGAGGCTGGTGCTGAACAACTGGGCCCTGGACAAGGAGCTAGAATCAGTAATAAACTCACACAACCCATCCCGACGACGCTACAATAACGCGACGCTAATACGGAACAATATTGCCGATTTACGGGACGAAATCCAATTCCCGATCAACGAGAGTCCACGGGACTCCAACAAAATGGCCAGTAAGTGTATAAATACTGTCTAAAGGTAATCATTGTGTCTAATACCCATTTGATCCATAATCCATTTTTAATTTGCATAATTATACTCTATTTTAGCTCGTTTCGGTCCGTTCTTGAAATCCGGGAATCCAAAATTGACGCCGTAAGTTTCAGCGGGTTTGTTACGACGAGACGGAGCCCGTGCTCACAGGTTTGGGCTAGCACAGGGCCCGAGGGCAAAGTTGGCCCACTAATCGTTTAGTTCAAATACAATTATGTAAGCACTTGCTATTTACTTGACCAAATACACAGCTAGCTGGAGCATCATGTACAGAGGGATGAACATAGTTGGGGGCTCACCTCAGGTGCGCCGGATGGTGGCCGGAACAGTCGCCGGAGCAACCTCACAAATGGCTTAAAGGCTCGGTTTGGGTTCCTTGGAGCAAACCTGGTTCAGACCTACCACAAAGTGGAGCACCATGTCACAACAAGTCCCAGAAGAATTTTTTGTCCATGTGGGGTCGAACCCCGGCGGCCGGAGGCGGCGGCGGCCGGAGGCCAACCCAAAAACAATACTCGGGTGCAAGGTTTGAACCGAGCAAAAGGGGAGTGTACCAGGCCTAAACCAAAATGATGGAGTTCATGTAGGAGGCATCTAGGTCTTACCTGTAGTGGTGGTCGAAGCCCAGCCCGCCGGGGATCGCCGGAGACCGGAGTTAGATGAAATGCGGGTGCAATTCCTACAGTCAAAACCCTGACGTTAAACTCCGCATGCAACACCTTGGGAGGACTCCTACAGGTCATACATGCTTACCTGGACCCTTTCCCGGCAACGGGGAGCGCCGGCAAGGCACGGTGGAGAAGCTCGGTTGAAGCTTTGGTGGCCGTTAATGGCGGTTTTCGGCCGGCGAGCTCCGGGCCGGTGCGCCTTGGACCAAAAGGTCCCTCTCGGGTCCAGTAGTTCTTTGGTGGCGATGGCCGGCGGTGGGGGCCAGCGCCGGCGCCGGACGACCTAGCCCGGCCAAGGTTGAAGAAGGTTCAAAACTAGGGCACGCTCGGTTGGCCTGGATCTTGCTCCGATCGCGGTCAGACCTCGTGGAGGTGTTGCAGTTGTCAAGTGGCCGAAGTTCAACGGTGACGATCTTTTGTTGGACGGGCGGATCACGGCGGCGCACGGGATCGGCCAGGAAGGCAATAATTCTGGCGACAGCGCTCCCGCCGGCGATCGGGACGGCGGCAGCGGCCCGGGCTGCAACCGGAAGATCCCCACGACGTCAGAAACACAGTGACCATGCCCAAAAACCAGACTTAAATCAAAACTTCCATGTACTCACCTTCGCCGGAATTTGGAAGTTTAAGGAGTGGCCCCACGGTGGCGCACGGCGGCGGCTGGGGCTGGGTCCACCGCAGCTTGGTTGCGGCTGCATAGGGGACACCTCCGGGAAGAGCTTGGTCACTTTGAGGTCCCTCTCAACATCCTTCTTTCCAACAACCGAGAGCAAGGTTTATTGGTACCTTCTTCTCCGGCGACCTGGGGCGGCGGCCGGTGCGGGGGAACTCCGGGAAGCACGACAGAGGAGTAGAGGTTTGTTGAGGTGCGGCTAGGGCACAGGGTTTGGGTTTGGGTGTTGTAGAAACCCTAGCTCGGGGATGTACACTTATATAGGGTTTGGAAATCTTGCAATTTAGCCCTTCTAGCTTTGGTATTCAGGGTTAGGTCCCCCACAGCAGCTTTTCTTTGCACTTAAGTCCTTATCCAAGAACTGGCACGCAAATCGAGGCAACTTTTGTAGGATTTTAAGTGTAAATATCCCCTTTTTCGCCTTATTTCACACGTTTCGAGGCGATCCGGTCGTCAGATCGAAAAACTGACTGTGCCATGACGTCCGGCTCGACGATACCTATCAGGTAGCGATCTCTGATTTTCGCGAAACTGCCCGGATAAAATCTCGGTCCATAATAACTGTGTCAAAATACAGTTTTCGTGCTTTTCGAGATTCCAGAGTCGTCAAACAGAATTTTCGACTGCGCCATTGCGTTCAGAACACCGAAAATAGCTAGAATTGACTACTCGAATCACTATATTAGGAGTCCAGATAGTAGATTGGCCAACGTTGGCGCGAAGGGGACTCGAAAATAGGGTTTACTGTTCACTTGTACCCGCGACTTAAGTCGCGGGTCCCGCCGGCTTCAACACCGATTTTTTTTGGGAGATCCGACCGTCAGATCTGAACAAGTTCAATATGGTTTTCACTCAGTTCGACGAGACGGTCGCACTCGTGGTCTCGGATCTTCGAGATCAGGCTCGGATTGAAAGGTGATATTTCTGGCCCATTAATTGTGCAAATTACACTGCAGAAAAGGGGCACTGTCGCTATCTGAGCCATTTATGATCCAAATTCAACCTGACTTCAATCAATTTCATTTATTTATTTATTTTCAAAATTCAAGTTCTTACAATGTGCTTTGTGACTGATTGTCACAGTGGTTGAGTTAGACAGTGCATGTCATGCCCCGGGGGTCGAAACTGCGACCCGGGCTCGCCAACAGATCCGCCACCTATGCAGAACCCCGCATAAGCGAAGCGTCTAACCTGCAAAGTATCATCTAACAACTAAATAGATATCAAAGCTGAAGAAAAACTGCTATAATAAAACCTGAATCACTGTACAACTGAAAAATAAAGGTACAATATCCATCTCCCAAAAATAGTAATACAATAATCCGGTCCACCGAAACAGTAAAACAAGTAAAAGCTACCTATACATCATCTAGAAATCCAAAAAGGGAGATAAACTGAAATAATAAAATACAACTGAGTACAGTGAAACCCACAATCAGGGCTGGTACATCTATCCCACTGTAGAAATCAACACTGGTAAGGATCTATCTCGCGACTCCCTCGCCTCGAACCTCCAACCGTAAGATCAGCAACTCCCGCAGCAGACACTGCAAAACAAAGGGAGGAAAGGGAAAAAACAACAATGGGGGTGAGAGCCACTAGTAAAACCAGTAGCCTCCCCCTGTGGGTAAGGCCTCAAACCCCGATGTACCCGCTAAGTCTACCAGAGGCAAGAGAAGGAGTAAGAGAGGTGGTAAGCTATAAACAGAAATACTGATAAGAGGAAGCTACCACTAATATGCCTCTAAATGCCGTGCTAAGAAGTATAGCTAAATGTATGCATCAGAATATCAAAGCCTGCCTGAATAAACCCAATCTATACTCCAGTAAACACTGGTACTGCCTGCGGTGCCTGCCAAATCGGGTATGCCAGCCTACGCATAACACCGATAGGGGATAGGAGTCTCAAGGACTCAAGGTCTGTATAACGTGCACACTATACTTGCCAAATCGGGTATGCCGGCCAATGCATAGCACCGATAGGGGATAGGAGTCTCAAGGACTCAAGGTCGTAGTAACAAGTATCATAGTAGAATAAGTCAGCAGGACTGGATCATGACACTGATCAAAGTGGGAAAACCCATCCACTAAAGAGAGCCTGATCCCACCAATATGATGCACTATAAATACCCGGTCGGCCGCCCAAAGTCCGCGGTCGCCGCAATATCCCACCAATCTCCCAAATCAAGCCCGACCTGTCATCCCTAATCCGATGCACAAGTCACCATCTGGTCAACCGCCCAAAGTCCGCGGTAGCCGCAATACCCTGCCCTCAAGCCAGCCTATCCCAGATCCCAAGAGTCTGCCTACACTATCTCAAAACCACCTGCTCGCGCACGAGCTACAAATGCCCTGAGCCTAGTATGAAAGGAGAAAAGCAAGAAACATGGTTTCTCCTAAGTCAAGTCCAACATGATAGTGTAGCAGAAAAAGGTGGCCTATCTAAATGACCATACAAGCATGCAAATGTCCCAAGATGATAAAAAAAAAACAGGTGTCGATGTTCTACATTTATTAGAGTATGCTATTCCATAATATTGATGATTGCATAAGAACATTAAGTGCAACATAGCCTATGCCTGCCAATACCACATACACGATGTTCACAAAGTATGAAAATAAGGAAGTGCCACACCTAATCACAAATCTCATAAGATGATACAACGCTGGTCAACCCTCACATTCATATAGGAATAAGCCCAAGATCATTTAACATCACTTAAACAGGGACATTCAATCAAGTATCACCAATGAATAGCTTAAGGTTCAACAACCTTCATTGATCTTACATAGGATGAACATAGGATCTACCAACCACGTCCAATCTCACTGTAAGTAATAGGAGTCATGAAATTGCTTTGTCTCATAAGGAATAGGCCTCAACTCAACAATGATATCCATCTTTTTATGAAGGAATTAGGAATCAAAAGCCTAGGTCATTCTCACATCAACTAGATCAACAACCCACATCATCACCCATTTTCATATAAGTTAGATCAATGATCAATCCACTAATTATTCTCACATAGATAGGTTATGAATTAACATCTATGCCCAACATCAAACATTGCAAGTTAAGGATCAGCAAAACCAACTACTCTCATATAAGCCATTCTCAAATAAATCAATAAAGTCCTTCTCACATAAGCAACCAAGCACTTCTCACATAACCCCATCAAGTCCTCACATAAATCAATCAACCAGTCACATATAACAATCACCATCATTCACCAAGATTAGGTTAACCATTCATCACAAGGTGTAGGTTAAAGATTAATTTCCCAATTACCCTCACATAGCATAGGTTTAAGAATGATCACTTATAATGAACTTCATATGAGATAATATAACATCAATCAAGCTATTCATTCACTCATGTATACATTGAGGATCAATTGACTTAACCTAGACATGGATATCCAAGCATATTATACCAAGGAAAAGAGAACATCAACCACAATGCCATGAGGGAAACCAATAGCCCGAGTGGGTAAATCGATGTTTTCGGCAAAGCACAACCACCCACCTGAAACTTGACGATCCGATGCCCGATCTGGCTGAATTTTGGCGTGAGTAATCCTTATCCTCCCAGGAGTCCGATGCCGCGAAAATCATCCAAATCCGCCTCACGGATTGGGCGTAATCACTGAAACAATGCACACTGCGCATTCAAATTCCAGAATTTCGGCATGTGCAACAAGGTTAATTAAAATGTATGTGCAACCACAAATACCTCAAAATAAAGTTCCCAGCAGTAAAGCAAAGATATCCTCTTTCATACAAATATCTTTAAGTCCTCAAAATCCACCATTAATTTTCCTTTGACATTCAAATACAACAAAATCACAATGCTGTCCAAAATTGCTAACATAAACTTGCTAGCATTTCCAAGCTTAATTAGAGGCTTTTCCAAAGGGATTCATCCACAGATCACAAAAGAGAATTTGCTCACCTTGAAGTTAAGAAGAATTTCCAACTTGAATTTCTGAAAAAGACCTTATATCCACAAAGTTATCTGCATTCCAAGGTGCCTTGCTCAAATCAAAACTAAAACAGGGACTGCAGTAAACCATATAACAACACTTAAAAAGATCATTAAAGTTACCTAATCAAACATGCTCCAAATCCTGCAAGAGAGGTACCATTGGATTCCTTGTCGAGAGTAGATACAAATTGAGCTAAAGAACTCCAATTTTCGTGCTCGGATGAAGTAGAAAACCCAGAAACACTTTGAACTATCACCAAGTTCCATCTGTACAGGACTGCAGCAAGGTGCTCCAAAGATCATGAATAAACCCTAATAAAAACTCAGATCTGGGGAGAATGATACATACCAATATTGTAGATCTTCGAGTCCTGAAAATGTTCCCGCAAAAATCATCCAAATATTCCCATCCTACTGCCCAGAAAGGCCAACACACTGAGGACTGTTCAGGATTCCAGACTGAAATGAAGGGTTCCAAAGATGGCCTTAAAACTCTGTAAATACATGAGATCTGGGGGAAGAGTTGAATACAAAAATTGTAGCCTTACCTCTTGTGAGAACGTAGAACCAAAAATGAGCTCAAACTTCCAAGAGATGAGTCCTGGGGAATTTTCGCACTGAAACGCGACGGAGAGGTTCACAAACTGCAACAATGGTGGTGCTTGCCTCATGGGGAAGATGATGGTGATAAAGCCTCTATAATCCATCTCTTTGCTGATGAAGATGAAGGAGGGCTGCCAATAAATCCTCTGTAGAAGTCCCCAAAGTTGGAAGCTCCAAAAGTGGGAGAAGGAGGGGGAAGAAGCTCCTAAATAGAAGAAGAAGAAGAAGAAAAGAAGGTAAATGGGGGGGGGGGGGGTTTACTGTGCGGTGCACAGTGCTGGGCTCGGCCCAGCGCCAGCCCAGCCCGCACCCCAGGCGGGGGCACGTGGCGCCCATCTGGGCGCCCCGCCCCCCGGGCGGATGGCCCGGATGGGGCCACGTCGCCCGTGGCGCCCCCACTGGCGCGCTGCGCCAGCGGGCGCGCCTGCGCGTGCCGCGTGCCCCGAGCGGTCCATTCCCGCCCCGACGCGTGGCGCTCCCCGCGGCCATTGCACCTGGTGCACGTGCACTTCCATGGACCAGCCGGCTTAAAAAGTTCCAATAAGCTCCAAAAATACCTCTTTTTGCTGTTTTCGCGCGCTGAGTCTAATTCCGACGTCCAAAACTCCAAATAATGCAACCAAATAGCCGTTTTGATCGTTTTTCCGCGCTGAATCCAAATACAGTGTCCATTTTGCGCGAAACCATCTCTATTTTTTGACGAAATTCCCAATTAAGCAATCTTGATCCATTTCTCGCACTGAGTCCGTTTCTTGGGTCCGATTTGCGCGCAACCAACACTATCCACAGAAATTGGCCTCCACCAGCTGTCGATCACACTGCAATGACCATGAAGATCCGGGTCTTCACAGTGCAGATGTCCAGCAACTGATTGTTGCTGTGTATGTGTTAGACTTGCACCCGTGTTAGTGGACTGTTTGATGTCGTACTGTAGTTAAGTTTCGGGGACGAAACTTCTAATAAGGAGGGGGTAATGTAGTAATCTAGAAATTCAAGATTTTAAATTGAGGAATTCAAATGTCAATATGAATGAGAAATTGCAATGTAAACCTATGTGGTTGTATATTGGTGTGCAAGTTGAACAGTTTTTAGAGCCTATTGCTACCTTTCAGATCCGAGTCTGATCTCGAAAATCTGAAATCGTCTGTGCGACCGTCTCGTCGAATCGATTAAAAATGATATAAACTGATTTTCGATCCGACGGTCGGATTGTTCAGAAATCAGCGATGAAGCTGGTGGGGCCCACGACTTAAGTCGTGAATAGTAACCTCCTGTTTTAATTCCCCGTCGAGTGAACGTTGACCAATTCACTGTCTGGAGTCCGAATTTAACGATCCAGGTAGTCAATTTTAACCGTTTCGTCATTCTAAGCGCAGTGGCGCTGACGAAATTTGAATTTGACGAGCCTAAAGCATCGTAAAGCGTGCCGAACTGTATAAATTACAATATAAGATGGATTTTAAAAATTATGGAGCTAAATTTTAGCGAACTAAAATCGCTACCGGATAAGTTTCGTCGAGCCGGACGTCGTGGTGGTGTCCATTTTTCAGTTGGACAATCCGGTTGTCTCGAAAAGCGCAAAATTTGAGAAAAATCACAGTATTTTGCGAAAAAGTGCTATATTTTATGTGTCGAATTGCTCCAAACTTGTACAAGAGGGACCTCTGTGCATAATAGTTCTACAGTAGAGGACCCATATCAAAATATCAAAGAGTAGAGGGGCTAACTAGCATTTTGTTGCAATTTACACATTAGCAACAAAGGGTTGCTTTAGAAACCCTAGCCACTTTGTTTTTTTGTAACTGAAGCCTCCACCCCACGACCCTACAACTCCTCTGCGAGGTTGATGCACCAGCAACTCCGGCCGCCGTCCCCCGTCGCCGGAAAAAGTAAGAACAAGGAACCCTTAGTTGATGATCTCGGGTTGGTGGTTTGGGAGGGCAACAATACCCCATTGGAATACTTCTTGGGGACTCTGAGGCTCTCTGCTACCTCCAGGAACTGAACCCGAGGTGTCCTGTGGCTTGGCTTGGCCGCGCGTCGCGAGGAGGAGGAGCTTCTTCTTCCTCGGATCCGGCGAAGGTGAGGTTGTTTATTCTTGTGTTTCTTGCTACCTAGACCTCCTGAGTATATCCATCATCTCTTGGTGAACCTCCCAGCCGAACCCCGAAGTCGGGAATGCCCCCGGTCGCCGGCGGGGAAAATGCACCCGCCGGAACCCTAGATCGTTCCGCCCCTTGCTTGCGCCGCAACCAATGGCTCAAGTTCCGATCCAAAATGGTGGGAATATTCTGTAGGGCCTAAGGAACCTCTCCATGAAGTTTCATGGAATTTGGAGTAGTGTGTGCTTCGCAGTTTGATGCCCTAGCTTTGGGTTATCTCGGGTTCGCCCGAGGTTGCTCCGCCGCCGCCGCCGCTGTTTGCCGCTGGCCACTTGCCCAGATAGCTTCACCAGGTTGAGACTGATCCATAGATGCCTGTGCATGAGACCCATGCTACTCGGTTGAAGCTTCAGCATTGTTGGAGCTTGTTCCGGCCAAGCTTGCCCCTCCGCCGCCGCCGCCATTGTGTTGCGCCGCCGGCCATGAGCCAGCAAGCTTCTTAGAGTCAGGAAGCACCTACTGGTGCTTGTGCTTGAGACCCAGAGCCTAGGTGTAGGGATCCACCATTGTTGTCTTCAAGGTTATGTGTCAAGTTTGTTGCACACTATGTGTTCGAAGAAATGCTCGAGAGAACCAAATTGGTTCTGTTCATCCAGCAAGTGAGAATTCGACTCCTGCAAGCTTCCTGAGCTTGATGCTCACTCTACTTCAGAAAATGGCTGAATAGATGGAAGGATTTTGCAATTTGAACCCTTTAAACTTATGTTTTTAGAGCCATGTTGCTCCGGCGATGTCTCCGGTTACCCCGCAGCACCTAGTTGGTGAGCCTCTGAGTTCTTTTGGTCTGCTGAACATGATGCTTGCATCTAAATTGGGTTTGGTCGAGTGTAGGTATTAAAAGTAGCAAATTGAGCCTTTAAATATAGGAATTGTTGGCCCGAAGTTTTATTCGAGTTTCGCATTGCTTCCAAAAGGTGAGTACGGTGTCTAGCAGGTTGAGAGCCACCTTCTGGTGGTGTCGGTTCGTTAAAATAGCACTCCAAAATTAAATGCAAGCGAAAATAGCATGAAATTGCATGCTTTTATGCAATTTGGTAAAATCCCGGGGGCCTAAATGCAATTGTCACCATACTAGCTGCTTTGTACAGTGTACACATGATCTCTAAACCTTTTGTTGGAGGTCCGATGCTTTTCGTTGAGCGGGAATTGGATCCCGAACCGTAAATCGGCAAAATCGCCGGTTTAACGGTGATTCGGCGTTAATCACGCAATTCAAGAAATTTTAGTGGTTAAATTGTGTGGCCAGGTATCTGTGGCTATTCCCGGTGCTGTTGGGTCGTATATAATACGGATCTAAATAGGGGAAGAAACACCTAGAGGGGGGTGAATAGGTGTAAACGTATAAACACTCAAAAATCGTTGCGATAAAAACCCAATGCGGAAATGAAAATAACTCGCAAGATTTTTACGTGGAAAACTCCATCACCGGAGTAAAAAACCACGGGACCGATAACACGGCAGAAATCCACTAGAATTAAAACACGTACAAGGTGATTTACCGTACACACTTACGACTCAACCTTTTCCATACGCTCCTAGAGGATCTTCTCCGCTCGCTCCAGACGCTTCTCGAATCCACGATCTGCGCCCAACGCCGAATCCACGGCGTCCAACGTCGAATCCACGACGTCCGACCGAATCCACGGTCTTCACCCAATAGCACCCTTCGAATCCACGAACGTGCCTCGCTCCGAATCCACGAGAGCGAATGAACCTTGAATCCACAAGGACACGCGAATCCACGCGCCGATTTTGGGGTAATCGTTGTTTTTGGGTGGTGATGATCCGCCGAATACTTAGATCAAAGATAGATCGGAAATACCATCTAAGTATTCATTAGTTTGATTCAACTCAGGATGTGAGTATGAAAACCTAGAATCAAACTAATCAATATAGATGAAGAAACATAGAGTATTCTCTAATGATTTCCTTTCTTCTCTATATGTGGATCTATAGCCGTATAAGATGATATATGAAAATGACGGCTATGTGGATTGACCCTAGAAAGAAAGACATAGGGTCTATTTATAGGTTAGAAACCCTAGGAAGGAGATAAGAATCAAAAACCAACCATTTCTGGAATTTTACGGACGGCGATCCGGATCGAGATAACTGAGATCCGGATCGTCATAACGAAACAGCCAATTCCAGAAAAACGAAGGTTCGGGATCCGGATCATGTAACTACGATCCGGATCGTTCATACAGTTCACCAAACATCAACGTTCGGGATCCGGATTGCGAAGCAAGATCCGGATCGTTCAAGGTAGATGGTAAACTCAACGTTCGGGATCCGGATCAAGAGACTACGATCCGGATTGCGACGATGTATGAACGAACCACCTTCGGGATCCGGATCGAACAGCCTGATCCGGATCCTGAACATGTCCCAAGTCCAGTTTTTGATTTTTATGCAATGAAAGATTCTTCCAAGTGTTTCTACACTACAAGAAGTATTCGGATCACACAAATTCTTTAGTTAAACATACCTGATCCTTTTGAATTCTTCTTTCTTGAGATTGAGTTAAATGATTCAACTTTCTTCACCTTCAATCTTCAGGACTTGAAACTTTCACGAAACTACGCCAACTCAAATTCCGTAACAATCTCCCCCTTTGGCGGTTTCGTGACAAAACACAGATCCACTAAAGAAAATTCAAAAAGATATTTTTGTTGCTATCACCATACAACAAAAATTTACAATGGAGATCCAAAATACAATACATGAGTTAAACTCCTAAAACAGACTCTAGACTTAGACATCTGTACTCTCTGCAAAAAGAAATCATTCTTGACAAAAGAAATCGTTAGATACCTCAAGAATTTTGTATTATTCAAAAACCACAAACAGAGATGAAGTTTAAACTCATTTATACTTACCATGACATTTATATTCAGATATGTAAACTGATCATAGTTAAAAAAACACCAACATATCTTCTTTGCACGTAAATACCAAATGTCATGAACATGTTTGTGACAAACTAATATATATATAGATATGTAATTGATCAGAGTTAAGAACCAACATATCTTCTATGCAATCAAAAACCAAGTGTCACAAACTTGTTAGTGAACATCAACTTGTTAGTTATATTACATGCCCAAAAAGTTAGCAAATAGTTAGTCGAGACATGCAACAAATCACAAGATAAAAACCAAAAGTTGAAGTTGAGATCATACTTACCTTGATGTATACAAAATCTTCATCATCAAGATTTTCACAATCAATTGTTCAAGTTCCCTTACCTTGATGTTCATTCACATCATCATCATTGTTCAAAGTTCTCAACAACTCTCTCCCCCTTTTTGTCACAAAACAAAGCCAAAAATTACAGAAGTGGAGAGAATGGTTAACAGTTTAAGTTCGAGAACTAAAAACTCAAATTAAAACTTAAAAACCTGCACAACAGTAGGATTTAAACATGTGCATAATAAACAGAAATTAGAAGGATACGGATCATTCAGACTCGTCTGAACTGATACAGCCGAGGATTTGGAAAATCTTCTTTATTCGCTTGTTCATTGCTGATTGATTTTTATTTACTTTCTTTATTTCTTCCTTTACCTCAATCAGTTCATTTGATATACGTTCTTGCTCGTTGGAGAGCCTTTGCTGTTCTTTATAGATTGAGGTAACAGAAGCATCATCATCAGAAGTTGATTGTGGTGCTTCTTGTGCCGGAGGTGCTGGTTGAGTTGGAGGAGCTGCTGCCGGTGCAGAGGTTGTTGCTTGTTGTCGTTGTTCTCGTTGCCGGTGAAGAGGTATGAAAGGTTCATCTGGCTTCGTCGAAAGAGACTTTACAATTGTCGTGTCATTGATCGTTCCTAGACTGTGCAGATAGGAACTCGCATTTGTGTCAGCTTTAAATTTGCGAAGAATGCGCATGATGATCATTGGAAAAGGTAGTCTCTCTGACGGATGAGCTTGCTCCACATAACGTGCCATCCTTGACCAGATGACGTAGGGAATGTTTAAGTTAGCTCCCATTGCTGCTGCGGGGTTTCCAAGTAGATAAAGAAATATCATTCTTTCCCACCGAAGAACCTTTGTGTTCATGTTTGGAATAATATTGTAACAAACAATCAGATTTAAGATGCGGTACTCTGGTCGTAGTTCTTTAGAGAACACGGAGTTTCCTGTCGACCGAGTATTTGGAACACAGATTCCATCAACTACCACTCTCCAGGAGAAGGTGTTGAAGACTTGATTCTTCAGGTAATGAGTACCATCGGCTCGGGCGTCCATCCCTAGTACTTCACCAATTAGCTGAGGCGTTACTTTGATTCTGACATTCTTGACTAATGTTTGAAAATCTCGACGCCCGCTTTCCTGATCAACTAGATAGCAGGCATTCTGATAAAACATCCTCACTGAGTGAAGACAATACCCAGTGGTCTCCGGGAACTCGCAAATGGAAGCAAGACCTCGCTGGTCAAACAAAGTTCCAAACGTCTGAGAACGCTGCTTTAAGGCTTTTACATCAACATGCCTTTCTCCAATGCATTCTCTGTTTTCAAAATCCTTTATTCTAGCCGAGCTGACAAAGTCTTGTGCAGGTGCTTGGTCAGCAGCTGGTTGCTCAATGGTGATTCCTCGAGCACTTCCTCTCTTGCGAGCAACACTTTTTCTTCTTGTCTTCCCAGAAGTTTCTTCCATTGGAGCTTTCCCTTTTTCAGCAGCAGTAGGCGGAGCCTTCGATGTTTCTGCAGGTGCTCTTCCCTTTGAAGCAGTCGGAACAGTCGTTGCTTCAACTTGCAGTTCATCCCAATCAATTGATTCCGTTTCAGATTCTGTATCGGAATCATCTTTAGCCTTCTTCGCTTTCTTAGCCTTCTTAGCCCTCTTGGGCTTGACGGTGTCTCTCGTATGAACCATAGCCGCAAGTAGAAAAACAATCCAAGTGATCACCATTGCTGATGGTTTCTTGAGAAAAAGAATCCTGAGTAGACCAACTCAAGAACACAAAAATTCTTAGTTTTCAAAAATTGAAAAAATTGTATCCAAAGAATCATAATCATGTAGAGAGACTAAGAATCAAATTAGTTTTGCAAAAGGACTTTTAAAAATAGATCAATTGCATGAATTTCGAAAATCCTTATTATATGCCCTAAAACCGAAATTTTAGAAATCGAAGCCTAAAAATCCGTTAATCAGGAGAAAACCTAGCATATAATCAAAACTAAACAACCCAGAGTTCTTATTTCAAAAGAAATTTGATCAAAAACCATCCACAAACAAAATCAATCCAAGAATTTCGTACGTTTGAGGAGGAAAAGAGAAAAACGGTGAAAAACCGAGATTTTGATCAATAAAACTTACTTGGAACAGAAGAACTTGAGTTAGAAAGCTTCCAAGGAGGATGAAATCTAGAGAGAAGCGCTCTGGAAACTTCGGAACAAAAGATTGGAGTAAAGAAATCAAAAACCCCTTTCGTTCCTTATAAAACCTAGCCGCGATCCGGATCAGTTCATGACTGCGATCCGGATCGGCTACCCGCAGTGAGAAACTGCGTTCGGGATCCGGATCGGCAGATGCAATCCGGATCGTCAGCCCGCAGAAGAATTTCTGCGTTCGGGATCCGGATCATCTACCCCGATCCGGATCGGCCCCAACTTTTTCTTTAGAAAATTTCAGAGAAATTCAGGAAGATCCAGAAAAAGATTGTAAGCACAAATGTGTATCAACTTTAAACAAAAATCATCGTTTCATACAACAAGAATTAGATTATGCCAAATCTATCAATAATATCCAAAAATGAAACGAAAATTTACAAAAATTAAATCCCTTAAAGTTGAACACCTTCAATCACATCTAACTTGATCTTATGAGTAATGCCTTTATCAAATCATCAATTCGGTAAAGAAAATGAAATACAAAGATCAATAGATGTTTGAAATCCCAAATATGGTAGATAATATTTCTAGACAATCTGTTGAAGAGAGTGGCTCTTTGAGCATCTTTCTTTAAAATCCCACCTTATACCAACCTTGAAATTTGACAGAGTCAAGTATTTCAACATGCATTTTACTTAATCAAAAATTTGAACAACCATGCTTGGTATACATGTGGTAGCTGCACACAATACTCGGACGACCGAGGTGGTAGCTCTTTCCTCCATGTGGTGGTAGTTTTCACACTCCTCATTGGGATGTAACTCTTTCCACATCTTTTGAGCATTTTACATTATCTTTGACTCCCCCTCAATTGGCTATCAATTATTTAAGATATAAAGTATTCAACCAAAAATTGATCTCGATTTCATACTCGACTAAACAGTCAAATAAGATAATGACTATACCAAGAGATCATAGAGAGAGAGAAATTGACTTTGATCACTTTAGAAGATGATTTAATTAACATAAATGATCATTGCAACAGTGAAATATTATGATGGCAAAAGCATAATAAATTTCTAAATGTGCGAAAAGATGCAATTAAAGTCAATTATGATCTATGCTCAATTAATGTCCTATGTACAAACATAGATAAAGAACAAAACAAAAACAAATACAAAACCTATCCTAAGCAAAGATTTCAAAAAGAAGATTATTTCAAGGAAAGCATCCCAATTGCTTTTCGTAAATGAATAAAACGTTTTTGATCCAAAGGTTTTGTTAAAATGTCAGCTAATTGATCCTCAGTTGAAATATATGAAAGTTGAAGAGTATTTGATTCAACTAGCTCTCTAAGAAAATGATATCTAAGTTCAATATGTTTTGTTCTAGAGTGCAACACAGGGTTTTTAGAAATGTTAATTGCACTTGTGTTGTCACAAAGAATTGTTACCGAAGATGCTGAAATGCGGAAGTCACTCAATACGCTTTTCATCCAAATGAGTTGAGTTGAGCAACTTCCAGCTGAAATGTATTCCGCTTCGGCAGTCGAGAGTGCTATGCAATTCTGCTTTTTACTGTGCCATGCAACAAGGCAATGGCCAAGATAGAAGCATGCACCACTCGTGCTTTTCCGATCATCCACTGATCCTGCCCAATCGGCATCTGAGTATCCAACAATGTCCAGACTTGTTCCCATAGGATACCAAATTCCGAAATTAATTGATCCTTTGATGTACCGGATGATCCGTTTCACCGCTTTCAGGTGAACCTCCTTTGGTGCTGATTGATATCTCGCGCAAATCCCAACACTAAAGGATATATCCGGGCGACTAGCCGTGAGGTAAAGTAGACTTCCAATCATACTTCTATACAGTTTCTCGTCTACATTCTCACTATGTGATTCACTTCCAAGTCCCTTGTGGCTAGTTCCCATTGGAGTTGGAAAACCTTTACAATTTTCTAGATCAAACTTTTTGACCAACTCCATTGCATACTTGGATTGACTCAAGTGAATACCTTCATTATTTTGTTTAATTTGCAATCCAAGGAAATAAGACAGTTCGCCCATCATGGACATCTCAAATTCGCTTTCCATGGTCTCCGCGAATTTAGAAGCATCATTATCTTTTGTTGCACCAAATACAATGTCATCGACATAGATTTGTGCTACAATGAAATTATTTTGATAATGCTTCACAAAGAGAGTCCTGTCAGCTCCCCCTCGAGTATAGCCCTTCTCCAAAAGGTGCTTTGTTAACCTTTCGTACCATGCTCGCGGTGCTTGTTTCAGACCGTAAAGAGCCTTTTTCAAACGAAAAACATGGTTAGGTTGTTTATGATCTACAAAACCTTTCGGTTGAGCTACATAAACTTCCTCATTTAAAAACCCATTTAGAAATGCGCTCTTGACGTCCATTTGAAATAATTTGATTTTAAAATGACAAGCAATAGCAAACAATATACGAATGGACTCGAGTCTAGCTACAGGGGCGAAAGTTTCGTCAAAGTCTATACCTTCTACTTGAGAGTAGCCTTGAGCAACTAGTCGTGCCTTGTTCCTGATGATAGTACCATCTTCATCTTTCTTGTTCTTGAAGATCCATTTGGTACCTATCACATTATGTTGCTTTGGAGGCTTCGTTAATTCCCAGACTTTGTTTCGCTCAAATTGATGGAGCTCTTCCTGCATTGCTTTAATCCAGTAGTCATCCTGAAGAGCTTCATCTATTGTCTCTGGTTCGATTAAAGATACGTAGCAAGCAAATCCGCAAACCAACTGCCTTCGAGTTCTAACTCCTTCTTGTGGATCTCCAATGATGTTCGATTCCGGATGATCCTTGGAGATTCGTAGCGTTTGTTGAAACGGAGTACTCGGAGGTACACGAGATGATTCCTGCACATCAGATAAACTAGAAGAACCATTAGATGCATCATTAATATTGGAAGTATTATTATGAGAAGATGCACTAGCAGGAGAATCATCATCTAGAGAGATATCGAGGGTAGATTTTTCAGATTCAAAATGAGAAGCTTCATCTACTTTAACATTTATAGATTCTACGATCGTCTTAGATTCAATGTTAAATACTCGATATGCTCTGCTATTCGTAGAATAACCCAAAAAGATCCCTTCTTCACTTCGAGAGTCGAACTTTCCAAGATTTTCACGGTCACGTAAGATGTAACATCGACTCCCGAAGATACGAAAGTACTTGATATCCGGTTTTCTACTAAACCACAGCTCATATGGTGTATTCAAGGTTCCTGGGCGCAAATACACTCTGTTAATGACATAGACAGCGGTGTTCACAGCTTCAGCCCAAAAATGTAGCGGTAATTTCCGGCTATGAAGCATCACACGCGCCATCTCTTGAACAACCCTGTTTTTGCGCTCAACAACACCATTCTGCTGAGGTGTATAGGGTGCCGAGAATTCATGTTTAATGCCATTTGAAGTACAAAAGTCAATGAATTTTGAATTTATGAATTCTCCACCCCTATCACTTCTAACACGAATGATCTTTTCATTCTTTTCAATCATAATACGATGGCAAATCTCATGAAAAGAGTCAAACGTATCAGCTTTCTCTCTCAAAAATGCTACCCAAGAAAACCAAGAGAAATCATCAACCAATAAAAAGATGTACCATTTACCTCCCAAAGATGGTTGACGGGTTGGCCAAAAGAAAAAGAAGAAAAGAAAATAATCTACACAAACTATACAAGATTTAATCGTAGAACGATTAAGGACAAGGAGGGGTTTCACCTTTGCATACCCAAACCTTTTGAGTTTTGGAGTATGTTGGTAAAGGTTGAGAGATTCTCCTTGAAGACGACGTCTTGTATGATTGATCTTTTTCTTTTGTCATCGTCTTGTTTGAGGTGCTACCAATGTTCTTTCCTTTTGAAAAATCCTTCCTTGAATTCCGGGAAGTGAGCTTATTGGTAGCAATTGCAAGATGTGGTTGATTTGTTCTTTGAGCTCCAATCTCGCAATTTCTTTCGATGTGCCCTGCAAAATTACAACGAAAACATACCTTTGAGCTTGACGATTCCGAAGAGGATGAGGTAGGTTTGTTGTCGTTGTTTGTCTTGAATTCCGATGTCGGAGGAGGAGATACCGACTGAGGCACAAAGACTGTCCCACTCGAACTTGGACTGTTTCCAGTTTGAGTGTACCCGAGGCCGAACCGATTTGTTTGACCAAGACCAAGGAGTTTATCCAACTTACTCCTTCCTAAAGAGAATTGCTGTAAGTCATCCTTGAGTTGGAGAATGGTCTCTGTCATTTCCCGTCTTTCCTGTCGGCCCTCGCCATAGAGCTTCAAGAAGTAGTTTGCTTTGTTCACCATATCTATATAGTTCTTCTCGAGCTGCTCATTGGACTCTTGAAGGGAAACATTTGCTTTTATCAAACTATCCCTTTCCACTTCAAGATCGGTCGAGAGAGAAGTTACCCTTTTTACTTCTTCTTCGAGATCCTGCAATCTCCCTCTCAACCCCTTGTTTTGCTTAGCCGGTTTCTTTAAATCCTGTAAAGATCTGTGATAGGCTAGAGCAAACTCTTCACCTTCCGAATCATCCGATTCATTGTCCATTGCATTCTTTTCAACAGTGGAGTTGGACAATGATTCAGACGTACTTGCCATAAAGCACATGAATGGTGAAGATGTGGACGCGTGGAATGCCGTGGAGCTCTTTTCTTCATCACTTGAAGACGACTCATTTGACGTTGAGTTGTCATCCCAAGTGACGACTTGCATCGCCTTCTTCTTTGCCGGATACTTGTTAGGACACTCCGTTGCAATGTGGCCGTAGCCTCGACATTTGAAGCATTGCAGTTGTCCTTCTGAACTTTTCTTATCCTTTGAGAAGTTCTCCTGCTTTCTTGACTTGTGACTTGGAGTACCCTTCCCTTTGTTCCACTTTCTGAAGGATGGAGATTTGCTTGAATTACCCCTTCGAAAGTTGCGGCGAAAATTCCTTGTCAAGAGAGCGAGCTGCTTCTCAAATTCCTCCATAGAAAGGTTCTCGTCATCGTCCGAGGAGGATGTATCCGCGTCTTCTTCCTTAGTTGTTTTCAACGCATAACCTGAAGACTTAGAAGTGGATGCTTTTCCAGAAGAATTGTTAGTATTAAAAGTCATTTCATAAGTTTGTAATGAACCAACTAATTCTTCTACACGTATTTCGTCCGGGTGTTTAATAGTTTCAATGGCAGTAACCTTTGGGCGAAATCGTTCAGGAAGAGTTCTTAAGATTTTTCTTACAATCTTAAATTCTGGAATCTTCTCTCCCAGATTAGCACATGAGTTTACGATGTCTTGCAATCGTGTATAGTAGTCCGTGAAAGATTCATTTTCTGCCATCAAAATAGAGTCAAACTTGCTCGTAAGCATTTGCAGTTTCTGAATCTTCACGAGGTTAGTTCCCTCATGTGTAACCTGGAGAACATCCCAGATTTCTTTCGCAGTCTCACATGCCGAGACGCGAGAGAATTCAGTTTGAGATAAGGCATTAAAAATAGCATTAATTCCCTTGCCATTGTAAGAGGATAACTCAAACTCTTCCTTGGTCCATTTCGACCTAGGTTTTAAGGTGTGAACATCAGAGATAAGTTCAGTTGGATTAGTCCATCCTGATTCAATTGAATGCCACACCCTTTCGTCGATGGAAGATAAAAAGGCTTTCATTCGTACTTTCCAGTACGCATAATTTGTTCCATCAAAGAAAGGGGGTCGATTGATGTTTCCACCTTCAACCATTGTTCACAACCCTATTCCCGCTCTGATACCACTTGTTGGGTCGTATATAATACGGATCTAAATAGGGGAAGAAACACCTAGAGGGGGGTGAATAGGTGTAAACGTATAAACACTCAAAAATCGTTGCGATAAAAACCCAATGCGGAAATGAAAATAACTCGCAAGATTTTTACGTGGAAAACTCCATCACCGGAGTAAAAAACCACGGGACCGATAACACGGCAGAAATCCACTAGAATTAAAACACGTACAAGGTGATTTACCGTACACACTTACGACTCAACCTTTTCCATACGCTCCTAGAGGATCTTCTCCGCTCGCTCCAGACGCTTCTCGAATCCACGATCTGCGCCCAACGCCGAATCCACGGCGTCCAACGTCGAATCCACGACGTCCGACCGAATCCACGGTCTTCACCCAATAGCACCCTTCGAATCCACGAACGTGCCTCGCTCCGAATCCACGAGAGCGAATGAACCTTGAATCCACAAGGACACGCGAATCCACGCGCCGATTTTGGGGTAATCGTTGTTTTCGGGTGGTGATGATCCGCCGAATACTTAGATCAAAGATAGATCGGAAATACCATCTAAGTATTCATTAGTTTGATTCAACTCAGGATGTGAGTATGAAAACCTAGAATCAAACTAATCAATATAGATGAAGAAACATAGAGTATTCTCTAATGATTTCCTTTCTTCTCTATATGTGGATCTATAGCCGTATAAGATGATATATGAAAATGACGGCTATGTGGATTGACCCTAGAAAGAAAGACATAGGGTCTATTTATAGGTTAGAAACCCTAGGAAGGAGATAAGAATCAAAAACCAACCATTTCTGGAATTTTACGGACGGCGATCCGGATCGAGATAACTGAGATCCGGATCGTCATAACGAAACAGCCAATTCCAGAAAAACGAAGGTTCGGGATCCGGATCATGTAACTACGATCCGGATCGTTCATACAGTTCACCAAACATCAACGTTCGGGATCCGGATTGCGAAGCAAGATCCGGATCGTTCAAGGTAGATGGTAAACTCAACGTTCGGGATCCGGATCAAGAGACTACGATCCGGATTGCGACGATGTATGAACGAACCACCTTCGGGATCCGGATCGAACAGCCTGATCCGGATCCTGAACATGTCCCAAGTCCAGTTTTTGATTTTTATGCAATGAAAGATTCTTCCAAGTGTTTCTACACTACAAGAAGTATTCGGATCACACAAATTCTTTAGTTAAACATACCTGATCCTTTTGAATTCTTCTTTCTTGAGATTGAGTTAAATGATTCAACTTTCTTCACCTTCAATCTTCAGGACTTGAAACTTTCACGAAACTACGCCAACTCAAATTCCGTAACAGGTGCTGTTCTAAAGAGCCCGGTGATTTTAGTTTCTCGTTTGCAACTTTCGGTGCCAAAATGGGCTTCCCGGAAGTGTTTTAGTGGTTATGATACTGCCGGTGCACGGGATTACCCAGAGTCTGGTGTTAGGGCCTAAATGTCTTAAGTTAGACATTCTTGGGCAGCACGTGAAGTTCCTCGAGTTTTGGTTATTGTTCAGCACAGATTGGGTCATAGTGTATCTATCGGCGGATTTCTGAAAATTTCGGAAGATTCTGGGACTTCAGTGAAGTTCCCCATTTAGCTTGTCTGCACACAGTGTGTCAGTGGGTTGGGTATGTGTGAGACTCTATTTTCTGACCTGTGCATATGATTCAGGTCCCAGCAGTCAGCCGCCAGCTTGCGAGCCATCCATCAGCCACCGTGATCATCTACATTGAGGTGGGTTTATCTTCGGTCCGGGCTTTATCAGGTTGGCCCTATGGGGTGCCGTGGTTGGTTGGACCCCTGTTTTTGGTGTAGCCCTGAACCTATGCTTGAGCCTTTCTATTTGTTTCATTCCAACATTAAGTTATTACAGCTATGTTGCCTTGATCATACAGTTGAGCTCTTTATATGCTTTCATTCCCAGCATTTAGTATGTATAGTGATATACAGCTTGATATATATCATGTTTGTTTGGTTATCAGACTAGTTATATCAGCATTTCCTGTTCTATGATGCATGATAGAATAGGAGTACAGTTCTGCTATTCAGTTTCAGTTACAGCTCAGATATTCAACTCATGTTGTTCAGATTCATTTATACAGCATCCGTGATTGTTACAGCCTTCAGCATCCCGATAGGGATTTCTCGGCTTATTGCCGTATGTGTGGTCTTTAGACCATGAGCTTGAGCATCAGAATTTTGATCGCCACAGAGCCAGCTGTTCTTTCACGTACACTAGCGGATTGATCCCCCGCAGTGGTGTACTTTACCGGTAAAGTGGTCAGCAGTGGCGACCCGTGAGCCCAGAGGGTTATGACAGCAGATTGGTGTACAGGTGGCATTTAGCCTGAGGTTCTGTGAGACCAATAGTGGCATTTAGCCTGAGGTCCTTAGAACCAACAGTGGCAGGTGATTGGGTACTCTACCGCTTGTATTGATGCATGATTCATCTATTTTGATTGTTTCAGTATTTTAGCATGACTGGCACATGAGTTTCAGCATTCTCTATTTACAGCATTGATAGATATTGATTATCACATTAGCTCTGCACTATAGCATGATTAGCTCTGTGTGTTGGATTTGCCAGTTACTGCACGATTAGCTTATATATTCGAGTACCCCTGCTTTTATCTTTGTTTCCACTTCAGCATGCTTAGATTTTATATCTGCATCTTGTTATTCAGCTTTCAGTTATATTCAGCTTTTGTTATCCGCTTATCATTGTATCCGGGAGGTACGACTTGCTATTTCTCGGCCCGTCGTGCCCACTGGGATACATGTAGAGTGTATCTCACACCCCCTGGGTGACTGTTTTTCAGGGCAGTCGGGTGCTGGGAGATTGGGACGATCCAGTGAGCTGTCTGCGCTAGAGTTGTCCCCTGCTTTTGGCCGCTGTGGCCCAGTGCTAGTATTTTGTTTCAGTATCATGATCATAGCTCTCTGTATTTCTTTTTAGTTAGTTGGAGTATTTGTGGATTTTGTCATGAGTAGTTGTGGATGTATTAGTTGTAGAGTTTATGTTTTGGTTTAACTGTTGATTATGTTGCTCTCTGATTGTATCACTGCAATTGCCTAGCCGAGCATGTACAGGAGAGACTCCGTCCGTGTGGACAGAGGATTTCCTATGCATGTGGCGGTCTGTTCACGTCCTGAGTTTAAAGTTTGAACTCTGATGTAAGAATTCGAATTTTTGGTAAATAAATAAAAAGGAAAACAATTAAAGTCAAGTTGAATTTTGGATCGTAAAAGCACGAATAGCTAAAATGCCCCTTTTCTGTAGTGTAAATTGCATAGTTATTAGGGCAGAAATATTGCCTTTCAACCCGAACCTAATTTCGAAAGTCCGAGATCACGAGCGCGACCGTCTCGTCGAACTGATAGAAAATCATATTAAGCAAGTTCAGATCCGACGGTCGGATCTTCCAGAAATCAGCGAAGAAGCGAGCGGGACCCGCGACTTAAGTTGAAGGGTACATAAACAGTAAACCCTAATTTCGAATTCCCCTAAGTGCCAACGTTGGCCAATTCGCTGTCCGGACACCGGTCATAATGATCCAGGTAGTCGATTTGAACAGTTTCATCGTTCTGAACGCAAGGGCACTGACGGAATTTCGATTTGACGACCCTAGAGTCTCGAAAAGCGCGATGAACTGTATTTTGACACAGTATTTATGGACCGAGAATTTATCCGGGCAGTTTCTCGAAAATCAGAAATCGCTACCTGATAGGTCTCGTCGAGCCGGACGTCATGGCGCAGTCCATTTTTTGTTTCGACGACCGGATCGCCTCGAAATGCGTGAAAAATAGTGGAAAATGCAGTATTTTGCGCAGAACCCCCTATATTTTATGTGTCGTTTTGCGCGCTGCTGCTGGGAGAGGGACCTGGATGTGAAAGAAGTATGCTGTGAAGGACCGGGTCATAAATATCAAAGTTAGGAGGGGTAATTGGAAATTTTGCCGCATTCAAAATTTTGAATTCGAAAAACCAGTTGGATTTTTAAAAGGCCCGTAGCCTCAGCAAGCTCCCCACTAGTCCTCAACAGAATCCTCTCCCCTCTGCGCTCTCCTCGCAACAGGAGCAAGCATCGGCCGCCGCCCCCACGTTGCCGGAGAAGAAGACCAAGACATGTCTTGAACTCGGATGACTTGGAGTGAAGGGTGCTCGGGGGTGTCTTGGATGATCAAGAACACATCTGTAGACTTCCCCGTGGAGCCGCAGCCGAGCTGAGGTGGACCCAGCCCCAGCCGTCGCCGTGCGCCGCCGCGGCCATCCTCCTCTCCTTCCAACTTTCCGGCGAAGGTGAGTTGTTGGAAATTTCTCTTTAAGTTGTCCCAAAACCTTGTGCAGTCACCTCCTGACCTCTGGGGGATCACCCTCCTGCAGCCCCGAGGTCCCCGGCCTTCCGGTTAACCGGCGGGAGCCATAGCCGCCGGAATTGCCACTTTAGACCGACCGCGTGCTCCGCCGTTATCCGGCCATCAAGATCAAGATCAACACCGTTGATTCTGCTCCACTTGACGACTGCAACCTTCCCACGGAGCCTGATCACCATCCGTTGAGGATCGACCCCGATCGACGATGCCCTAGAAACCCGATAATTGGCATTTTCGCCGATCGCCGCCGTCCGGCGCCGCCGCGGCCTCCCGGCGCCGGCCACCACTGCACCAAGCCTCACACCACTGGGACAGAGCTTCTGGTCCATCTTGCTCCGGCCCGGAACCGCCGCGCCGGAATCTGCCATTATTGGCCATTGAAGCTCGACCAAGCTGCTCCGGCGCCGCCTCGCCGGCGCTCCTCAGCCACCGGGAACCCCTCAGGTAAGCCCCTGTGGTCTGTAGGAGTCTCCCCATCATGTTGCATGGCCCCCCTAACGTCGGGATGATGATTCCTTAGGTTGCACCCGAGCTCGGTTCAAGCTCCCACTCCGGCGATCCCCGCCGCTCCGGGACTCCGGCCAACCATCAGGTAAGACCTACAGACCCTAATGAAGCTCCCCATGATTTTGTTTTGACCCAGAACCTCCCCTGTAGCTCGGTCTTAAACCTTGCACCCGAGATCACCCTCTCGGGCTCATCTCCGGCCGCCGCCGCCTCCGGCCGCCGGGGCTCGACCCAACATGGATCAAACATCTTCTGTGACTTGCCTTTATCTGATGCTCACCTTGGTTGCTGACAGAGTAAGGTCTGCTTTGGAGTTTCACCAAACCGAGCTTAAGGCATCTTGCGGGTTGCTCCGGCCGACTATTCCGGCCACTCCCCGGTATACCTGAGGTGAGCCCTCAACTATACGTACCTTCCTGTACATGATGCTCCAGCTAGCTCATTAATTGATCAAGTGAATGTTAAGTTTGAACATAGTTACATTGTGAACCCTAATGTTTATGGGCCAACTTTGCCCTCGGGCCCCGTGCCAGCCCAAACTTGTGAGCACGAGCTTCATCTCGTCGTAACAAACACGTTGAAATTTACGGAACGTCGTTTGGATCCCCGGATTTCAAGAACGAGTCGAAACAGTCAAATAACTTAATGTTTTTATGCAATCTAATATCTATGGTGGATCAAAACATAAAATGAACACGCGGATTACCCTGGGATAGTGTTTTTACACTTACTGGACATGTTGTTAGAATCCCGTGGACTCTTGTTGATCGGAAAACGGATTTTGTCCCGCAAACTAGCTATATTGTTCCGTATTAGCGACGCGTTATCGTAGTGTCGTCGGGATGGGTTGTGTGAGTCTATTACTGATTATAGCTCTTTATACAGGGCCCAGTTGTTCAGCACCAGCCTCCCAGTAGCTGCGCGGGAGTTCGAGGATCTGCCGTCATCCAGGTGGGTTATCTTCGGTCCGGGCTAGCTTTTTGGCCCTCTGGTTACTTTAGTCCAGTTGGACCTCTGTTCGTGATTTTCCTACTGATTATATGACCTATCTTGACGTATCACGATCCCCTTGTTTGACATCGACTCGATTAGACTTATACATGTGATTGTGTGTTCACGATCAGCCGATTATTATCTACATGATCCCTGATTATTCCTGACTGATCCTGATTGATTGATATATAGACTTGCATGATTAGATGACACCTGTTGATTCTTGTCATTGAGATATTTTTTGATATACGTCGATACGCATGATTAATTGATATTAATTGATAGACACTACTCGATATGCATGATTGATTGATTCCGATGGATAGACATAGACAGATGATTCCCTGTTGGGATTTCGGCGTGTGCCGACTACTCGGTCACTAGACCGTGAGATTGATCATTATGACTTGCCATGCACTGCTGTACTTCACGAACCTGGCCGGGGTCGCTCCCCGTGGAGCTGGTTCTTTACCGGTAGAGTGGTCTGGTGATAGACCCGTGAGCCCTCGACAAGGGTATGTCAGCAGATCGGGTGCGGATGGGTGGCTTTGCCTGAGGTCCTCTGAGACAAATATTGGCACATGATTGGGTACTTGGGCTTCTACCTTTGACGCATTGCTTTTATTCTGTACCGCTGCTCAGTTATTTCCTGTATTATTATCTGTAGACATGCTTTCATCACTTGCAGCTCCTTATGCATGATTTTGTAGCTATCTTTTGATTCCAGCATGTATGACCTACAGCTTTCATGATTGGTTATCTCTGATATACCTTGATTTTCAGTATACTTACCTGCAGTTCTTACTCTGATTATTAGTAGACCTCTATGCTTTCCAGCTTTTCCTGTTGACTCTTACTATCCGCAGATTTTAGTACCCAGTAGGTACGATTAGCTGACGCTCGGCTCGTCGTGCCCACTGGGATGCACTCCGGTGTATCTCACACCCTCGGGTGACTGTTGTAGGTCCGTCGGGTGGTGAGATGTCGGGACGATCCAGTGAGCCGATTACGATAGAGCTGTCCCCATGAGCATTATATATCGACGACTTCTGCAGACATTTACTTTCCGCATTTCATTCCAGTTTATCTTGATTTAGACATTTAAAACTGATGATGTAATAACTTAATTTTGATTATTCCTGCTGAGTAGATTAGATTAGTTACTGATATATCTGTTGATCTCTGATGATGATTTTTAGCCGTGCATGTATAGGGAAGTCTTTGTCCTTGGGATAGAGAGTCTTCTATACGTGTGGCGGTCTGTTGCGCCCAGTTTGCAAACTCTGATTTCAAAAAAAAAAATTTTACCGGATTTTTAAAACTCGGGGCGTGACAGATTAGATGGTATCAGAGCAATAGGTACACAGTACCAAGGAAAGATGGATTAGGAACTGGTTAGGATGAACCCTAGGATGACTTGTCACGTGAGAGCGCGGGGTATTTGTCTAGTTGTTAGGAGCTCAGGTGTATTTCACACTAATGAGTCGTTTCCTAATCTTGTTGTTGTGACTACGAGCGGTGTTCGCACGCGCTCTGGGCTTAGTGGTCATAGTGGGTGCAGTGTTAGCTGCGGTTGTGGTACGAGCCATGGGTTTGAAATATCAGTGGAGCCTGAGGGCTCGGATTTTTTTTGACAGCTGTTAGAGGATCAGTTCACCGCATTTTTGCTGGGTTAGTCCAGCAGATGGCTCAAAATCAGATAGTTGCTATTGTTGCACTGGCCCCACCACTAGTCCAGGTGCTTGGAGAAGTCATTGATCCTCCAGTTGTCCCCGCGTCGCATGTTATGGTGACTCTTGTTGCAGCCGTGGTTATCAAAACTATGTTATGGCTGCTAATACTGGAGATTCCCTGATTATAGCTATAGGGATGCCTATGAGGTTAGCAATTATGATTGCTTTGGACGGAATGATTCTGACGACACTTAACAAATATTAGTCCTTATTGAGTTGTGTCCCAATCCTGATCAGTGTAAATAGTTTGGGATTCATGATTATTTCGTTAGCAATGGTAGCAGTGAGCGCTTTGGCACAGACATGGTTGATGGGCAGGCTAAATTCGGTGATCTATTGGCCGATTACAACTCTGGTTTGAGTTAGATTCAGATTCAGACCCCACCTTTTGGCACGAGTTTAGTGGAGTCTTAGTTACTCCTATGCGTATGCAATAAGTTAGATATTGTGATTACCATGATGGTGAGATATGACTGGAAAGTCTAATATACAGAGTGATGATAATAGCTTGGGGATTGGATTATTATCCTAGATGAAACCGATTTGTAGTTGATTCGCACGTTGTGTGTGAGCTTATTATGGGGTCGTGATCGCCCCTGATGATATTTGAGCTACGATTGGCATCGCTAGTGCTGTGTTAGCAAGGGGTGATTCATTTAAGATAATCAGTAGATTCTTGTGAGTAGCCAGAGTCGCACTCATGACCACGAGATGGTTGAGACAGTTGATATAGGTTTATAGTATCGGCATAGAGATTTGTGTCGAGAGGTATGAGCTATACCTTCTGTTGACTCCGGTGGGAGTCGTGTCCCCAACTTGATGTTGGCGACAGATCTATAGTATTTCGCCTTTCTTTTGATAAGCACGTTGGCTGCAGACAACGTACTGTCGAAAGAGCTGAGGAAATACCCCACCCTCTAAAGGGGAATACCGTGATTGGGTCTATTTGTCTGCTTACTTAAATTTTAGTTCCAAGGTTGTCTTAGGACGACGAGGTTGTAGATGCAGTATTGATATTCTAGACCATATCGGACCTTAGGTAGGTCTCAGATAGTCGTATACATAGTGGACAGATGATATTTGTCATTAATGTGGATAATCGTCCTAACTTGTGGTCACTAACCACGTTGATCTCGTCAGATTTTGCAATCCAGTTGATAATAGAATATATGGGTTAAGCCCAAAGAGTTGGACAACATGTCCAGGTCGGATATTTTAAGCTTTATGAATGGTGACCTTGGGTTGCCATGTTTTATGATGCTAAGAGACTGATCGTGTGATATTTAACCGGCAGTTGTGCGTCCTTAGTAGTCTGAGGTTTAGTTCTAGCAACTGGTGGTGAAAATTATGCCACAAACGATTATAAAGTGTAAGAAGAGATTCTCTACCTTATCTGATTTCACTTAAGAAAATGAATCTAGTGGCCTTTGTCAGTGTTCGGCCTCGGTAGTCAGCCTAAACGGGTAAGACCGTTGAGTTCTGCCTGCACAAATTGTAAGTTATGTGAAACCAGAAAAGAGTATGAGAGCTGGTTGCCACATCGGATGCGATCATACCAGCACTAAAGCACCGGATCCCATCAGAACTCCGCAGTTAAGCATACCTGTGCGGTATAGCCTTGGTTGGGCGTGTAGCATATCTGCGAGAACCCTAGTCAATGGAACTTGAATTATAAATCGGTTAAGCCTTAGAAATTTGACGTGTCCAAATCAAGACTGTTAAGTCTTTGAAGAGCTGAACTTGAGGCAGCGCCGATGGCTCGAACTGCTAAAGGACTATGATCTCACTATCCAGTACCACCCAGGTCGGGCCAACGTGGTAGCGGATGCCTTGAGCCGAAAGCACGTGTCCCCAGAGCTGCTAATGATCACTGATCAGGACCGCTTGATTTCTGAGTTCCAGCGTCTAGACTTGGAGATCGTTCATTCGGGGTCGACCGCTCGACTTTTAGCAATGGTAGTGCAGCCTACCCTACTTGATCGCATAAAGGAGGGACAGCAGTCAGACCCCTCCTTCCAGAAGATTCGTGAACGGATATCGCTGGGACAGTCTGACGATTATCAGCTGCACGCCGATGGCTCTATCCGATTCAGGGGCTGTTGGTGTGTTCCAGATGATAGTTGATTGAAGAAGGATATTCTTGCTAAGGCATGAGTCCCTAATTACGATACAATGGGAGAACGATGAGGAGCGCGAAGCAACGTGGGAACGTGAATCAGCCATGTTGGAGCGCTTTCCCCATTTATTTGACTCCTAGTTGTATTAAGTTTCGGGGACGAAACTTCTTTTTAGGTGGTAGAGATGTAAGAATTCGAATTTTTGGTAAATAAATAAAAAGGAAAGCAATTAAAGTCAAGTTGAATTTTGGATCGTAAAAGCACGAATAGCTAAAATGCCCCTTTTCTGCAGTGTAAATTGCACAGTTATTAGGGCAAAAATATCGCCTTTCAACCCGAACCTAATTTCGAAAGTCCGAGATCACGAGCGCGACCGTCTCGTCGAACTGATCGAAAATCATATTAAGCAAGTTCAGATCCGACGGTCGGATCTTCCAGAAATCAGCGAAGAAACGAGCGGGACCCGCGACTTAAGTTGAAGGGTACATAAACAGTAAACCCTAATTTCGAATTCCCCTAAGTGCCAACGTTGGCCAATTCGCTGTCCGGACTCCGGTCACAACGATCCAGGTAGTCGATTTGAACAGTTTCATCGTTCTGAACGCAAGGGCACTGACGGAATTTCGATTTGACGACCCTAGAGTCTCGAAAAGCGCGATGAACTGTATTTCGATACAGTATTTATGGACCGAGAATTTATCCGGGCAGTTTCTCGAAAATCAGAAATCGCTACCTGATAGGTCTCGTCGAGCCGGACGTCATGGCGCAGTCCATTTTTCGTTTCGACGACCGGATCGCCTCGAAATGCGTGAAAAATAGTGGAAAATGCAGTATTTTGCGCAGAACCCCCTATATTTTATGTGTCGTTTTGCGCGCTGCTGCTGGGAGAGGGACCTGGATGTGAAAGAAGTATGCTGTGAAGGACCGGGTCATAAATATCAAAGTTAGGAGGGGTAATTGGAAATTTTGCCGCATTCAAAGTTTTGAATTCGAAAAACCAGTTGGATTTTTAAAAGGCCCGTAGCCTCAGCAAGCTGCCCACCAGTCCTCAACAGAATCCTCTCCCCTCTGCGCTCTCCTCGCAACAGGAGCAAGCATCAGCCGCCGCCCCCACTTTGCCGGAAAAGAAGACCAAGACATGTCTTGAACTCGGATGACTTGGAGTGAAGGGTGCTCGGGGGTGTCTTGGATGATCAAGAACACATATGTAGACTTCCCCGTGGAGCCGCAGCCGAGCTGAGGTGGACCCAGCCCTAGCCGTCGCCGTGCGCCGCCGCGGCCATCCTCCTCTCCTTCCATCTTTCCGGCGAAGGTGAGTTGTTGGAAATTTCTCTTTAATTTGTCCCGAAACCTTGTGCAGTCACCTCCTGACCTCCGGGGGATCACCCACCTGCAGCCCCGAGGTCCCCGGCCTTCCGGTTAACCGGCGGGAGCCATAGCCTCCGGAATTGCCACTATAGACCGACCGCGTGCTCCGCCGTTATCCGGCCATCGAGATCAAGATCAACACCGTTGATTCTGCTCCACTTGATGACTGCAACCTTCCCACGGAGCCTGATCACCATCCGTTGAGGATCGACCCCGATCGGCGATGCCCTAGAAACCCGATAATTGGCATTTTCACCGATCGCCGCCGTCCGGCGCCGCCGCTGCCTCCCGGCGCCGGCCACCACTGCACCGAGCCTCACACCACCGGGACAGAGCTTCTGGTCCATCTTGCTCCGGCCCGGAACCGCCGCGCCGGAATCTGCCATTATTGGCCATTGAAGCTCGACCAAGCTGCTCCGGCGCCGCCTCGCCGGCGCTCCTGAACCACCGGGAACCCCTCAGGTAAGCCCCTGTGGTCTGTAGGAGTCTCCCCATCATGTTGCATGGCCCCCCTAACGTCGGGATGATGATTCCTTAGGTTGCACCCGAGCTCGGTTCAAGCTCCCACTCCGGCGATCCCCGCCGCTCCGGGACTCCGGCCAACCATCAGGTAAGACCTACAGACCCTAATGAAGCTCCCCATGATTTTGTTTTGACCCAGAACCTCCCCTGTAGCTCGGTCTTAAACCTTGCACCCGAGATCACCCTCTCGGGCTCATCTCCGGCCGCCGCCGCCTCCGGCCGCCGGGGCTCGACCCAACATGGATCAAACATCTTCTGTGACTTGCCTTTATCTGATGCTCACCTTGGTTGCTGACAGAGTAAGGTCTGCTTTGGAGTTTCACCAAACCGAGCTTAAGGCATCTTGCGGGTTGCTCCGGCCGACTATTCCGGCCACTCCCCGGTACACCTGAGGTGAGCCCTCAACTATACTTACCTTCCTGTACATGATGCTCCAGCTAGCTCCTTAATTGATCAAGTGAATGTTAAGTTTGAACATAGTTACATTGTGAACCCTAATGTTTATGGGCCAACTTTGCCCTCGGGCCCCGTGCCAGCCCAAACTTGTGAGCACGAGCTTCATCTCGTCGTAACGAACACGCTGAAATTTACGGAACGCCGTTTGGATCCCCGGATTTCAAGAACGAGTCGAAACAGTCAAATAACTTAATGTTTTTATGCAATCTAATATCTATGGTGGATCAAAACGTAAAATGAACACGCGGATTACCCTGGGATAGTGTTTTTACACTTACTGGACATGTTGTTAGAATCCCGTGGACTCTTGTTGATCGGAAAACGGATTTTGTCCCGCAAACTAGCTATATTGTTCCGTATTAGCGACGCGTTATCGTAGTGTCGTCGGGATGGGTTGTGTGAGTCTATTACTGATTATAGCTCTTTATACAGGGCCCAGTTGTTCAGCACCAGCCTCCCAGTAGCTGCGCGGGAGTTCGAGGATCTGCCGTCATCCAGGTGGGTTATCTTCGGTCCGGGCTAGCTTTTTGGCCCTCTGGTTACTTTAGTCCAGTCGGACCCCTGTTCTTGATTTTCCTACTGATTATATGACCTATCTTGACGTATCATGATCCCCTTGTTTGACATCGACTCGATTAGACTTATACATGTGATTGTGTGTTCACGATCAGCCGATTATTATCTACATGATCCCTGATTATTCCTGACTGATCCTGATTGATTGATATATAGACTTGCATGATTAGATGACACCTGTTGATTCCTGTCATTGAGATATTTTTTGATATACGTCGATACGCATGATTGATTGATATTGATTGATAGACACTACTCGATATGCATGATTGATTGATTCCGATGGATAGACATAGACAGATGATTCCCTGTTGGGATTTCGGCGTGTGCCGACTACTCGGTCACTAGACCGTGAGATTGATCATTATGACTTGCCATGCACTGCTGTACTTCACGAACCTGGCCGGGGTCGCTCCCCGTGGAGCTGGTTCTTTACCGGTAGAGTGGTCTGGTGATAGACCCGTGAGCCCTCGACAAGGGTATGTCAGCGGATCGGGTGCGGATGGGTGGCTTTGCCTGAGGTCCTCTGAGACCAATATTGGCACATGATTGGGTACTTGGGCTTCTACCTTTGACGCATTGCTTTTATTCTGTACCGCTGCTCAGTTATTTCCTGTATTATTATCTGTAGACATGCTTTCATCACTTGCAGCTCCTTATGCATGATTTTGTAGCTATCTTTTGATTCCAGCATGTATGACCTACAGCTTTCATGATTGGTTATCTCTGATATACCTTGATTTTTAGTATACTTACCTGCAGTTCTTACTCTGATTATTAGTAGACCTCTATACTTTCCAGCTTTTCCTGTTGACTCTTACTATCCGCAGATTTTAGTACCCAGTAGGTACGATTAGCTGACGCTCGGCTCGTCGTGCCCACTGGGATGCACTCCAGTGTATCTCACACCCTCGGGTGACTGTTATAGGTCCGTCGGGTGGTGAGATGTCGGGACGATCCAGTGAGCCGATTACGATAGAGCTGTCCCCATGAGCATTATATATCGACGACTTCTGCAGACATTTACTTTCCGCATTTCATTCCAGTTTATCTTGATTTAGACATTTAAAACTGATGATGTAATAACTTAATTTTGATTATTCCTGCTGAGTAGATTAGATTAGTTACTGATATATCTGTTGATCTCTGATGATGATTTTTAGCCGTGCATGTATACGTGAGTCTTTGTCCTTGGGATAGAGAGTCTTCTATACGTGTGGCGGTCTGTTGCGCCCAGTTTGCAAACTCTAATTTCAAAAAAAAAAATTTTACCGGATTTTTAAAACTCGGGGCGTGACAGATTAGATGGTATCAGAGCAATAGGTACACGGTACCAAGGAAAGATGGATTAGGAACTGGTTAGGATGAACCCTAGGATGACTTGTCACGTGAGAGCGCGGGGTATTTGTCTAGTTGTTAGGAGCACAGGTGTATTTCACACTAATAAGTCGTTTCCTAATCTTGTTGTTGTGACTACGAGCGGTGTTCGCACGCGCTCTGGGCTTAGTGGTCATAGTGGGTGCAGTGTTAGCTGCGGTTGTGGTACGAGCCATGGGTTTGAAATATCAGTGGAGCCTGAGGGCTCGGATTTTTTTTGACAGCTGTTAGAGGATCAGTTCACCGCATTTTTGCTGGGTTAGTCCAGCAGATGGCTCAAAATCAGATAGTTGCTATTGTTGCACTGGCCCCACCACTAGTCCAGGTGCTTGGAGAAGTCATTGATCCTCCAGTTGTCCCCGCGTCGCATGTTATGGTGACTCTTGTTGCAGCCGTGGTTATCAAAACTATGTTGTGGCTGCTAATACTGGAGATTCCCTGATTATAGCTATAGGGATGCCTATGAGGTTAGCAATTATGATTGCTTTGGATGGAATGATTCTGACGACACTTAACAAATATTAGTCCTTATTGAGTTGTGTCCCAATCCTGATCAGTGTAAATAGTTTGGGATTCATGATTATTTCGTTAGAAATGGTAGCAATGAGCGCTTTGGCACAGACATGGTTGATGGGCAGGCTAAATTCGGTGATCTATTGGCCGATTACAACTCTGGTTTGAGTTAGATTCAGATTCAGACCCCACCTTTTGGCACGAGTTTAGTGGAGTCTTAGTTACTCCTATGCGTATGCAATAAGTTAGATATTGTGATTACCATGATGGTGAGATATGACTGGAAAGTCTAATATACAGAGTGATGATAATAGCTTGGGGATTGGATTATTATCCTAGATGAAACCGATTTGTAGTTGATTCGCACGTTGTGTGTGAGCTTATTATGGGGTCGTGATCGCCCCTAATGATATTTGAGCTACGATTGGCATCGCTAGTGCTGTGTTAGCAAGGGGTGATTCATTTAAGATAATCGGTAGATTCTTGTGAGTAGCCAAAGTCGCACTCATGACCACGAGATGGTTGAGACAGTTGATATAGGTTTATAGTATCGGCATAGAGATTTGTGTCGGGAGGTATGAGCTATACCTTCTGTTGACTCCGGTGAGAGTCGTGTCCCCAACTTGATGTTGGCGACAGATCTATAGTATTTCGCCTTTCTTTTGATAAGCACGTTGGCTGCAGACAACGTACTGTCGAAAGAGCTGAGGAAATACCCCACCCTCTAAAGGGGAATACCGTGATTGGGTCTATTTGTCTGCTTACTTAAATTTTAGTTCCAAGGTTGTCTTAGGACGACGAGGTTGTAGATGCAGTATTGATATTCCAGACCATATCGGACCTTAGGTAGGTCTCAGATAGTCGTATACATAGTGGACAGATGATATTTGTCATTAATGTGGATAATCGTCCTAACTTGTGGTCACTAACCACGTTGATCTCGTCAGATTTTGCAATTTTGAAATTTGAACATAACAATATATTCAATTTTAAAATTTGTACATAACGACATATTCAATTTTAAAATTTGAACATAACAACATATTCAATTTTGAAATTTGAATATAATTCAATTTTAAAATTGGCTAAATTACAGAAAACCCCCTGTCATATCCCGCTTTTCCACTTTACCCCCCTGTCATTTAAAAGTCGGCAACCTGGCCCCTCGTAATTACCGAATTGTGCAATAACCCCCCCGCCGTCAGTTGACCGTCAGTTTTTTTGAAAATATATTTTCATATACCCAAAATACCCTTGGGAAATATTCCCTAAAAAAAAAAAAAAAAAAAAAAAAAAAGACTTCGAATAAAAAAGAAGACTTCGAAAAAAAAAAAAAAAGGAAAGGCATTTTCGTCAATTTACCATTTCTGTCAACGTCGTTGGCCCCTAAAGACAATTCGGCAATTACGAGGGGGCAGGTTGTCGACTTTTAAATGACAGGGGGGTAAAGTGGAAAAGCGGGATATGACAGGGGTTTTCTGTAATTTAGCCTTTAAAATTTGAATATAACGACATATTCAATTTTGAAATTTGAATATAATTCAATAACGACATATTCAATTTTGAAATTTGAACATAACAACATATTCAATTTTGAAATTTGAACATAACCGTTCAATTTTAAAATTTAAAATATTCAATTTTAAAATTTAAAATTCGAAATTTGAATATAACAATTCTCATTGAAACACATTTTTTCCTCAACGAACCCACATTTTCACGAACGAACCCTCAACACACACATTTTTCCCTCAACGAACCCTCAACACACACATTTTTCCCTCAACGAACCCTCAACACACAAGTTTTCCCCTCAGCTAACCCAACAAATCCCAGGCGACCTTTCTCACAGTCAAGATACCAACCCATTCCCACTATAAATAGAGAAAATAGAAAGAAGAAAAGGAAGATTTTTTTTTTTCTCTTGTCTGAAGGAGAACAACGCAATCTCACCACAAAAAAAAAAACACAACTTCCTCCCAAATTCCACCACATATCCCACAACGCAACCTCTCACATCTTCGACAACGGCACAGGCCGGTCTCGCAACCTCTCACATCTTCGACAACGGCACAGGCCGGTCTCTGCTTCAAGTACCAGCGATGGACTTCCATCTGTAATTGATAGTTTCATTTTAAATTTCATCGCCGGAAGGAATTCGCCGACAGGAGCAGGATAACCCATCTAATATTTATTTTTAAATTTAACTTCACATCTTCGACAACGGCACAGGCCGGTCTTCTGCTTCAAGTACCAGCGATGGACTTCCATCTGTAATTGATAGTTTCATTTTAAATTTCATCGCCGGAAGGAATTCGCCGCCAGGAGCAGGATAACCCATCTAATATTTATTTTTAAATTTAACTCCAGAAGGAATTCGCCGCCAGGAGCAGGATAACACATATAATATTTATTTTTAAATTTAACTTTTTGTATTGAAAGTTTAAATTTAAAACATGGTTTTTTTTTTATATTCACAATCAAAACATGTAACGACCTGACCCACTAGCAATAATAACTCGTTGGGCCCAAACCACAGCCCAAAATGCTTAAGCCTAGTTATTATTACTAGTGTCCAAGTCTAATATAAACCCAATTACAATTCCATCCACATCCGATGTGGGACTATTGGGGGCGTCACAGACTCTTGGGGGCGTCACAGACTCCCCCCGTTTAGGCCTGACGTCCTCGTCAGCCTAAACACACACACAGCAGCCCAAGATCACCAGGCGATGTGAGACTCGTCTCGCTAGTCCTGTCATCTAGACCCAGACTCAGCCGAGACTCGCCGCACACTTCCGGCTGGTTATTGGCTCTGATACCAAATGTAACGATCCGGCCCACTAGCAATAATAACTCATTGGGCCCAAACCACAGCCCAAAATGCTTAAGCCCAGTTATTATTGCTAGTGGGTCGGGTCGTTATATTTGGTATCAGAGCCAATAACCAGCCGGAAGTGTGCGGCGAGTCTCGGCTGAGCCTGACTCTAGATGACAGGGCTAGCGAGACGAGTCTCACATCGCCTGGTTATCTTGGGCTGCTGTGTGTGTGCTTGGGCTGAAGAGGACGTCAGGCCTAAACGGGGGGAGTCTGTGACGCCCCCAATAGTCCCACATTGGATGTGGTTGGAATTGTGATTGGGTTTATATGAGACATGGACACTAGTAATAATAACTGGGCTTAAGCATTTTGGGCTGTGGTTTGGGCCCAACGAGTTATTATTGCTAGTGGGCCGGATCGTTAAAGATAGTTGTAAAGTTTAAATTGTAATAATGTTAAGTGTAATACGTAGTAGTACTCTGATGTTGTTGCCAAGCTAGCCGTGCATATATAGAAAAGGCTCAATCCCAAAGGGGGTTGGGACTCTTCTATATATGTGGCGGTCTGTTGCGCCCTGGCTGGTTTTTAAAACTCTGATTTGAGAAAAAAAAAAAAAAAAAAAAATTTTAGACACTGATTGCTGAACTTAGGGCGTGACAAAACAGTTAAAAATAGAGTAATATTTTTATAGAGTATTGAATTTTTCAAAATATCCAATACGTTGTAAAATAAAACTATGTTTTATTTTTCAATGAATGCCAAATAAAACTATGTTTTATTTTTCAATGAATATATTCAAATTTGAACATAACCGTTCGATTTTAAAATTTGAACATATTTTCCCGACATATTGAAATTTGAATATATTCAATTTTCAAAATTTTGAAATTTAAATACAACAATACTTCCTCAAATTTGAACATAACCGTTCAATTTTAAAATTTGAAAATATTCAATACAACCATACTCCCTCAACACAACAACATATTCAATTTCGAAATTTGAACATAACAATATATTCAATTTTAAAATTTGAACATAACGACATATTCAATTTTGAAATTTGAACATAACAACATATTCAATTTTGAAATTTGAATATAATTCAATTTTAAAATTTGAACATAACGACATATTCAATTTTGAAATTTGAATATAATTTAATAACGACATATTCAATTTTGAAATTTGAACATAACAACATATTCAATTTTGAAATTTGAACATAACCGTTTAATTTTAAAATTTGAAATATTCAATTTTAAAATTTAAAATTCGAAATTTGAATATAACAATTCTCTTTGAAACACGTTTTTTTCGTCAACGAACCCACAATTTCACGAACGAACGCTAAACACACACATTTTTTCGTCAACGAACCCTCAACACACACATTTTTCCCTCAACGAACCCTCAACACACAAGTTTTCCCCTCAGCTAACCCAACAAATCCCAGGCGACCTTACTCACACTCAAGATACCAACACATTCCCACTATAAATAGAGAAATTAGAAAGAAGTATAGGAAGATTTTTTTTTCTCTTGTCTGAAGGAGAACAACGCAATCCCACCACAAAAAAAAAAAACACAACTTCCTCCCAAATTTCACCACATATCCCACAACGCAACCTCTCACATCTTCGACAACGGCACAGGCCGGTCAATGCTTGAAGTACGAGCGATGGACTTCCATCTGTAAATGATAGTTTAATTTTAAATTTCATCGCCGGAAGGAATTCGCCGCCAGGAGCAGGATAACCCATCTAATATTTATTTTTAAATTTAACTTTTTGTATTGAAAGTTTAAATTTAAAACATGATATTTTTTTTATATTCACAATCAAAACAGTTAAAAATAGAGTAATATTTTTATAGAGTATTGAATTTTTCAAAATATACAATACGTTGTAAAATAAAACTATGTTTTATTTTTCAATGAATGCCAAATAAACTATGTTTTATTTTTCAATGAATATATTCAAATTTGAACATAACCGTTCGATTTTAAAATTTGAACATATTTTTCCGACATATTGAAATTTGAATATATTCAATTTTCAAAGTTTTGAAATTTAAATACAACAATACTTTCTCAAATTTGAACATAACCGTTCAATTTTAAAATTTGAACATATTTAATACAACCATACTCTCACCACACAAAAAAAAAACACAACTTCCTCCCAAATTTCATGTAAGAATTCGATTTTTTGTAAATAATTAAATAAATGAAATCGATAGAAGTCAAGTTGAATTTGGATCATAAATGGCTCAGATAGCGACAGTGCCCCTTTTCTGCAGTGTAATTTGCACAGTTAGTGGGCCAGAAATATCACCTTTCAATCCGAACCTGATCTCGAAGATCCGAGACCACGAGTGCGACTGTCATGGCGAACTGAGTGAAATCCATATTAAACTTGTTCTGATCTGACGGTCGGATCTCCCAGAAATCGGCGTTGAAGCCGGCGGGACCCGCGACTTAAGTCGCGGGTACAAGTGAACAGTATACCCTATTTTCGAGTCCCCTTCGCGCCAACGTTGGCCAATCTACTATCTGGACTCCTAATATAGTGGTTCGAGTAGTCAATTCTAGCTATTTTCGATGTTCTGAACGCAATGGCGCAGTCGAAAATTCTGTTTGACGACTCTGGAATCTGGAAAAGCGTGAAAACTGTATTTTGACACAGTTATTATGGACCGAGATTTTATCCGGGCAGTTTCGCGAAAATCAGAGATCGCTACCTGATAGGTCTCGTCGAGCCGGACGTCATGGCGCAGTCCATTTTCCGTTTCGGCGACCGGATCGCCTCGAAAAGCGTGAAATAAGATGAAAAATATGACTTTTGCACATGAAACCCTAAAGAACTTGCCGCTTTTTGCGTACCGCTTCTGGGAGGAGGAGCTAAGTGCAAATGTGAGAAAACTGTGAGGGACTTAACCCTAAATACCATGAGTTAAGGGTCTAAAGTGAAATTGTGCAAATCCTATATATAACCCACGTCTCGAGCTAGGGCTTCAAGAAACCCTAAACCCCGAGTCTGCCCTTAGCCGCACACTCCAACAGAACCCTCTCCTCTGCCGCTCTCCTCGGACCCAGCCGCACCGGCCGCCGCCTCCCCCGTCGCCGGAGAAGAAAGCATCAATTGAGGCTTGGCTCTCGGGTTCTTGAAGAGGAGGGTACACGAGGAGGTCTCTAGGCGATCAAAGTTGGTCCTTTGGACACCTCTGTGATGCCGCGTCCGAGCCGAGGTGATCCCGGTGCCAGCCGCCGCCGAGCGCCGCCGTGGGGGACACCCTCCATCTTCCAAAATTCCGGCGAAGGTGAGTTGTTGGGTTCTCTTCTTTGTTTTGGCAATCGGGCACGGCCACCGTGTCCCTGACATTGAAGGGATCATTCGGGTGCAGGCGGAGCCAAGACCGTCGTCCCGACCTCCGGCGGAGGCCACCCCGCCGGAAATTATTGTTTTCGGGCCGACCGCGCGCGCCGTCGTCATCGGGCCGTCAAGGAGCAGATCAGCACCGTTGGGTTGCTTCTTCTCATCGATTTCAACCCTTCCACGAGGTCTGGGGGCGATCGGCTCAAGATCGGGCCCGCGCGGAAGAGCCCTAGAAATTCGATAATAGGCTTCCCGGCCGATCGTCGCCGTCCGGCGCCGCCGCGGCCTCTCGTCGCTAGCCACCCCTGCACCGAGCTTCGTGGTGAGGAGTAGAAGCTCCTGGTCCAACTCGCGCCGGCCCGGAGCCCGTCGGCCGGAAACCGCCATTAACGGCCATTAAAGCATTCCCGAGCTCCGCCGCCGCGCCTCGCCGTCGACCCCAGACCTCCGGAAACGGTGCAGGTAGGCCTCTCTCATCATTTCGTGACCAATGGTGGTGTTGCATGGGAATCCTAACGTCAGGTTTGGACTCTTTTCAGTTGCACCCGAAATACCCATTTCGGGCTCATCTCCGGCCGCCGCCACCTCCGGCCGCCGGGGCTCGACCCCGCATGGACCCAGAATCTTCTGGGAGGGTTATAAAGCTGATGCTCACCTTGGTTCCAGGTCCGAGTCACTGTTGCTCCAAGACAACCTAATCCGAGCCCAACCCGATTGGTGGGTTGCTCCGGCCAGCCCCTCCGGCCGATCTCCGGCAGGTCTCTGGTGAGCATCACTGTCCTTGGTCACCCCTCTGTACAGTGCTCCTGTTACATTTTAAAAAGATCAAGTTTGTATTAAGCTATAGCAAAGTTGTATATTGGACCTAAGAATACTATGGGCCAACTTTGATATCGGGACCCGTGCCAGCCCAAACTTGTGAGCACGGGCTCCGTCTCGACGTAATGGACGCGCTGGAATTTACGGCGTCGTCATTGGATCCCCGGATTTCAAGAACAAGCTGAAATAGTCGATTAATTAAGGAATATAATGCAATTTTAAAAACATATTGGACTAAATTGTAAATTGGACTTGATAGCTGTCTTTAAACAGTGCATATACACCTGCTAGCCATTTTGTTAGAGTTCTGTAGACTCTCGTTGATCGGGAATCGGGTTTCATTCAATATATTGACGATATTGCCCCGTACTAGTGTCACGTCACTATGGTGTCGTCGGGATGGGTTGTGTGAGTCTATTACTGACCAGACCTCCTCATACAGGGCCCAGTTGTTCAGCACCTGCCACCTAGTAGCTGTGCGGGAGTTCGTAGATCTGCCTTCATCCAGGTGGGTTAGCTTCGGCCCGGGCTAGCTTTTTGGCCCTCTGGTTGCTTTAGTCCAGTCGGACCCCTGTTTTTGACTTCCCCGCTGATTATATGACCTATCTTGACATATCATGATGTCACTGTTGACATTGACCTGATTAGACCTGTGATTGAGATTTCTTGTCACGATCAGCTGATTAACATATACATACTCCCTGATTATTCCTGACTGATCCTGATTGATTGAGATATAGATTTGCATGATTAGATGATACCTGTTGATTCCTGTCATTGAGATATTTCTTGATATACGTCGATATGCATGATTGATTGATCCTGATTGATAGACACTACTCAATATGCATGATTGATTGATCCTGATTGATAGACACTACTCGATATGCATGATTGATTGATCCTGATTGATAGACACTACTCGATATGCATGATTGATTGATCCTGATTGATAGACACTACTCGATATACATGATTGATTGATTTCGATGGATAGATATAGACAGATGATTCCCTGTTGGGATTTCGGCGTGTGCCGACTACTCGGTCACTAGACCGTGAGATTGATCACTGTGACTTGCCATGCACTGCTGTACTTCACGAACATTGCCGGGGTCGCTCCCCGTGGCTATTGTTCTTTACCGGTAAAGTGGTCTGGAGGAAGGACCCGTGAGCCCCAGATAGCACATATGGGTGCGGGGTTATGTCAGTGGGATAGGTGCAGAGAGTGGTATGAGCCTGAGGTCCCCGTGACCAATAATGGCATTGGTTGGGTGCTTGATATTCTTGTGATTGATGCATAGATTATATACTCCCATGTTCTAGCATGCTTTTCAGTACCTATTCCTGTTCTGTCATATTGGATTGGTTCTGGTATTTTCCGTACCTGTATATGTACTGTCACTTGATTATGCTTCATGCCAGTTCATTTCATATGCCAGCTTATGATTGATTACTTGCCTAGTTAGCTTATCTGTGGATTTTGATTATGAGTGGACGTTTATGTTTTCCAGGATGTATGATCTACAGTTTTATGATTGATTCCAGTATACTTACCTGCAGTTCTTATTCTGATTACTAGTAGACCTCTATGCTTTCCAGCTTTTCCTGTTGACTCTTACTATCCGCAGATTTTAGTACCCAGTAGGTACGATTAGCTGAAGCTCGGCTCGTCGTGCCCACTGGGATGCACTCCGGTGTATCTCACACCCTCGGGTGACTGTTGTAGGTCCGTCGGGTGGTGAGATGTCGGGACGATCCAGTGAGCCGATTACGATAGAGCTGTCCCCATGAGCATTATATATCGACGACTTCGGCAGACATTTACTTTCCGCATTTCATTCCAGTTTATCGTGAGTTAGACATTTAAAACTGTTGATGTAATAACTTAATTTTGATTATTCCTGCTGAGTAGATTAGATTAGTTACTGATATATCTGTTGATCTCTGATGATGATTTTTAGCCGTGCATGTATAGGGGAGTCTTTGTCCTTGGGATAAAGAGTCTTCTATACGTGTGGCGGTCTGTTGCGCCCAGTTTGCAAACTCTGATTTCAAAAAAAAAAAATTTCAGACCTGATTTTTAAAACTCGGGGCGTGACATTTCACCACATATCCCACAACGCAACCTCTCACATCTTCGACAACGGCACAGGCCGGTCTCTGCTTCAAGTACGAGCGATGGACTTCCATCTGTAATTGATAGTTTCATTTTAAATTTCATCGCCGGAAGGAATTCGCCGCCAGGAGCAGGATAACCCACCTAATATTTATTTTTAAATTTAACTTTTTGTATTGAAAGTTTAAATTCAAAACATGGTATTTTTTTTATATTCACAATCAAAACAGTTAAAAATAGAGTAATATTTTTATAGAGTATTGAATTTTTCAAAATATCCAATATGTTGTAAAATAAAACTATGTTTTATTTTTCAATGAATGGCAAATAAAACTATATTTTATTTTTCAATGAATATATTCAAATTTGAACATAACCGTTCGATTTTAAAATTTGAACATATTTTCCCGACATATTGAAATTTGAATATATTCAATTTTCAAATTTTTGAAATTTAAATACAACAATACTTCCTCAAATTTGAACATAACCGTTCAATTTTAAAATTTGAACATATTCAATACAACCATACTCCCACCATAAAAAAAAAAAAAACACAACTTCCTCCCAAATTTCACCACATATCCCACAACGCAACCTCTCACATCTTCGACAACGGCACAGGCCGGTCTCTGCTTCAAGTACGAGCGATGGACTTCCATCTGTAATTGATAGTTTCATTTTAAATTTCATCGCTGGAAGGAATTCGCCGCCAGGAGCAGGATAACCCATCTAATATTTATTTTTAAATTTAACTTTTTGTATTGAAAGTTTAAATTTCACTACTAATTTTCCATTTTTGCCATTTAAATAATCCAGAAAATTATTTAAGTTTAGATTTTAGATTTTAAAAATTACGGTTACTACATCACCCACCACTTATAAGAAGTTTCGTCCCCGAAACTTAACTAAACCACTAGTAAGCCTCTAACAGGTTCACGGTAGTGACAATCAGTCACAATATATCGACTACTCATTTAGACCCAATCTGATATTCCCCATTACAGGGCAAAGTATTTCCTCAGTTCTTTCGACAGTACGTTGTCGGCCGCCAACGTGCTTACCAAAAGAAATGCGAAATACCATAGATCTGTCGCCAACAACTAGTTGGGGACACAACTCACATCTGAAGGTACATCACATACCTTCCTTCACAATCTCTATGCCGATGATATAACCTTTACCAAAGGTCACTACCATCACGTGGTCAGGTATGCCACCCTGTCTATTCACAAGAGACTGGAACCATATTTCAACGTTCACCAACACCTCATTAGAATCGACACATAGGCCAAAATTTATGTCCAACCCAACTCAGGATTTACCAACGGCACAGAGACCACGGAATTATGACACGGGGTCATCGAAAGATAGACATTTTATTAATCTCAGGGCAAACTGTGGGGCTGGTGCAATATTTGCTGTCATCTGCTGCGGTGCCATCAATCAAACAATTACTGCAGGAACCGTGGTCAATCTTTGAACCACATGTACTATAACTGATCCGAGCCCTCTGGCTCCACTGAAACATTAAGCCCACGGCCGAAACCATGTCCGCGGCTAATCCTGCACTAACAACGATCCCAAAACCAGAGTGCGTACGACTAACAACGCGAACACGAAACACACCTAAGCTCCAAACTACTATGCCAATACCCTGCGCTCTCTCGTGAATACAAGTCATCCTAGGGTTCGTTCCTAGCCAAACCTAGGCATCGTATTCCTATTTCTCTGATACCATTTAATCTGTCACGCCCCGAGTTCGAAAACCAGCGTCTAAATTTTTTTTTTTTTTTTTTTTTTTTTTCATCAGAGTTTTAAACCAAGCCAGAGCATGACAGACCGCCACATATATAGAAGAATCCCAATCCCCCTTGGGATTGAGCCTTTTCTATCTATGCACGGCTAAGCTTTTACAACAACATCAGAGTAGACTAACTACGAACTACTAAAAGATGTTACAACATTTAAACAATTATTTACAATTTTGACAACTTGCTAATCCATAAACGGCTGTCCAGGGTCGATTGCTAACTCGGAACCTCACCAACTCGTCCCGACATCCCAGCACCCGCTCGACCTGAAAAACAGTCACCCGAGGGTGTGAGACACACCGGAGTGTATCCCAGTGGGCACGACGAGCCGAGAAATAGCAGATCGTACCTACTGGCATACCATACTAGCGGATAGTAATGATCATTAGGCATGGCAGATATATATATCATGGTGCTGTAATAAAATTACGAATATAGTGCTGAGTACATCAAAGTTACTTAACTGTTATAATAAAAGCATGCTGATGTATTCTAAACAGGAACTGAGCAATTATAAGGAATAGCTAATCATGCATCAACTGATAGAAACCACAAGTACCCAATCCAATGCCACTATCGGTCTCACAGAACCTCAGGCAATGCCATTATTGGTCACACAGAACCTCAGGCTAAATACCACTTTCGGTCTCACAGAACCTAAGCCAAATGCCACTATTGGTCACCCAGAACCTCAGGCAATGCCATTATTGGTCACACAGAACCTCAGGCAAAACATGCTATCATAACCCACGCACTCACAGATGCTGGGCTCACGGGTCGATGTGACCCTTTACCAGTAAAGAACACCATGACGGTGGCCAAACCGTCGGTGTACGTGACTGAAAGCTGGCGCAGTGGTGATCACAATGCTGATGCTGAAACTTACTGTCAAAACCAGGTAATTGGCAGAAAGCCAGAACAATTCCAACAGGAATGCAATAACAGAATCAACTGAATCTCAACTTACATACAGGAATAATCATCAACTAATCCAATCAAGGATGCAATATCAGAATCAACTGAATCTCAACTCATATGCAGGAATAATCATCAACTACTATAGCATGGATCAGATACAATCAGGGAGTACTGATAATCAGGTATGCAACCTAGCAAATGACCAAAATCCCAATAAGGGTACAATGTAGAATAAATCTCAATCATATGCAGAATATAATCAACAACTACTAGAGCATGAATCAGGATATACTGATAATCAAGTATAATTGTGCAAGCTAGCTAATGACCAATCAGTCATGGCAAATGTCCAGAAATAAAGTCATAATAACTGGAAGCAACTAAATATCAATCATGCAAGGTATCATATAATCAATTTTGCAGATAAGGATCATAACTCAGCATATAGCAGAATGAAACTGATCAAAAAGAAGGCAGGCTCAAATATCAACTAGGCTACAAGAACAGGGGTGTCACGCCCCGAGTATTAAAAATCAGGTCTGAAATTTTTTTTTTTTTTTTTTTTTTGATAAATCAGAGTTTGCAAAACGGGCGTAACAGACCGCCACACATATAGGAAATCCCCTATCCAAAAGGATAGGGTCTCTCCTATACATGCACGGCTAAGCTAATCCAATCATCAATCAGAGAGCAATCAACATCTAAACTAAACAATGACTAATCAACAGGGATAATCCAAATAATCATGCTAACATCAATCTGACATATCCAAATAAGCTAGAAACTGAAATAACATAAACAAAAGTCATCTGTACATCCTTGAAGATCTCAATCATCAATATCTATCAACAGGGGGGACAGCTCTATCGTGATCGGCTCACCAAAACGTCCCGATATCTCACCACCCAACGGACCTGAAAAACAGTCACCCAGGGGTGTGAGATACACCGGAGTGTATCCCAGTGGGCACGACGAGCCAAGAAATAGCTAATCGTACCTACTGGGTACAATAATCTGCGGATAGTATAAATCACAGGGTAAAGCTGAATAAACAGATAAGATCTACTGTTAATCAACAAAAATCCACAGATAACTGAATAGGCTGAGAAATAGTGCTGGAAACTGGATATAACTATAATCATCAAGCATAAAAGAGCTGCAGATAAATGGTGCTGGAAATCAGAGTATGGCTATAATAATCAAATATAAGAACTGCATATAGATAATGCTGGAAATCCGGGTATAGCTATAATAGTTAAGCATAAAAGAACTGCAAATAAATAATGCTAGAGATCTGGACAAACTGAAATAATCAAGCATAAGGAATCTGCAGGCAATAAGTGCTGGAAAATCAGGGTATAACTGTAATAATCAAGCATAAGGAATCTGCAGATAATGAATGCTGGAAATCAACATAACTGAACATCAATGGTACAAAGTAAGAATCATGCGTCAAAGACAGAACCCAAGTACCCAATCATGCGCCACTCTTGGTCTCACAGGACCTCAGGCAAAGCCACTGTTCGGCACCCCATCCGCTGACATAACCTGCACTTACGGACGCCAAGCAGTCCTGGTGCAAAAGGGCTCACGGGTCTTTCCTCTAGACCACTTTACCGGTAAAGAACAAGCTCCACGGGGAGCGACCCCGGCCATGTTCGTGAAGTACAGCAGTGCGTGGCAAATCATAATGCTCAATCTCACGGTCTAGTGACCGGGTAGTCGGCAACACGCCGAGATCCCCTCAGGGAAGCAACTATCTGTCTGTATATCGATCATGGGTCGATCATGCATATCTGAATATAGAAGTAAGCAAGTATCTCTGTATATAAATGCAGTATAACAAAGGGGCATACATGATAGAAACCAACAGGCATGATCAGAAAAAGTCAGCTACAATCACCGAAGATCTCAGACATCAATGTCTATCAGGAGATCATGTATATCGGAATATCGAATAGTATCCAACAATCAGGATCAATCAATCATGCATATCGGAATATCAAGTAGTATCTATCAATCATGCATATCGGAATATCGAATAGTATCTATTAATCATGCATATCGGAACATCAAGTAGTATCTATCAATCATGCATGTCGGAACATCGAGTAGTATCTATCGATCAGGATCAATCAATCATGCATATCGGAATATCAACAATATATCGGCTGACAGGAATCAACAGGTGTAATCCGATCATGACATCTATGTAACAAGATGTGGAAACTGACAAGCAGCTGTATATCATGTATCTACGGAATCAATGTCTATCGAACAATCATGCGGTATATGGATCAACTCATCAAATATAATCAAGAATAGAAGTACTGACAAGTAGATGTATATGGTGTGACTAAGGAATCACTGTCTATCAGGAAACTCATATGGCATAGTCAAGCATAGGGGTACATGATAAAATCTCCGGGGCTAATCTCAAGCACAGGTCTAACAGAGTCAATGTCAATCAGAGGGATCATGATATATCAAACGAGATCAACATATGTCAAGATAGGTCATATAGATATAATCAGCAGGGCAAATCAAAAACAGGGGTCCGACTGGACTAAAGCAACCAGAGGGCCGAAAAGAAAAAGCCCGGACCGAAGATAACCCACCTGGATGTAGGCAGATCCTCGAACTCCCGCACAGCTACTGGGAGGCTGGTGCTGAACAACTGGGCCCTGAATAAGAAGCTATAATCAGCAATAGACTCACACAACCCATCCCGATGATACAACAGTAACGCAACGCTAAAACGGGGCAATATTGCCGATTTACCGAACAAAATCCGATTCCCGATCAACGAGAGCCCACAGAACTTTAATAAAAAGCTTAGAGGGTGCGTAAATACTGTCTAAGGACAGCCATGAAGTCACATTTGCGACTTGGTCCACAATAGTTCTTAAAATTGCATAATTACACCACTCGAATCACCGTTTCAGTCCGTTCTTTAAATCCGGGTAACCAAAATTAGCGCCGTAAATTTCAGCGCGTCTGTTTTGACGAGACGGAACCCGTGCTCACAGACTTGGGTCGACAAGAAGTCCAATTTTCAGAATTGTCCCATAATTACATAGGCTCAACCACAACCTTGCTAGATTAAACTATACGCATGACCAAATCATGAAACAACTGAAGCATGGTGCTTAGGGTGGTCAGAGAATAATGGTGCTCACCTGAAATGAGTCGGAAAATGGCCGGATAGTTGGCGGGAGCAACACCACCAATGAAGCCAAGCTCGGATTGGCCCAACTTGGAACAGACCCTGTTCGACCGTGGAACAAGGTGGAGCATGGCATTCAGTAACCTCCCATATGAAGCTTGGTCCAAGGCCGAGCCACAGCCGGCGGCCGGAGACGGCGGCGGCCGGAGAAATACCAACCAAAGCCCGTTTTCCAACTAATTAAGCCAACTTAGTTAACAGAGGCCTATAGACCAAACCAACTTGATGGAACTAATAAATAAGGTGTTTAGGACTTACCTGCATGGTTGGCCGGCGACCCGGAGCGGCGTCGGCGGCCGGTGATGGCTCATGTTGCCATACGGGTGCAACTACAGAGGGAGAAAACCACGCGTCAAAAATTCCATGCAAATGCATGGGAGGCATCAAAAGACCCCAAGAAACGCACCTGGGTCGTTTTCCTACCGTGCGGAGCCCCGGCGATCGCCGGCGGCGGAGCTCGGCCAAGATGATGGCCTCTAATGGCGGATTTCTTGGCGGAGCACGGGAGCCGTTCTAACTTGGACCAAAGTGTTGCTCTCGACTCCCCGATGCTTCCTGTGGTGGTGGCCGGCGGCTTGGGTGCACGGCGGCGCCGGACGGCGAAGATCGGCCGCGGTGCAAGAATGCTCGGTCCTAGGGCAAGCCGAATCTTCGCGGATCCTCAACCGATCAACTCCAGACTTCATGGAGAGCTCACAGTCGTCAAGCGGAAGAGGTTCAACGGTGCTGATCTTCATCTCGACGGTTGGATCCATCCCGCGCTCAATATCGGCCAAAAACCGACTTCCGGCAAGGAGTGGTTCCCGCCGGCGGTCGGGACGACGGCGACGGCTCAAAATTCACAGGTAAGGTCCTATCGATGTCAGGAACACGTAGATACACTCTTGGGTCATTTAAAAACACAAAGATTTCATCCCTTACCTCGCCGGAGATAGGAAGAAGAAAGAAAAACTCCGCGGCGGCGCGCGGCGGCGGCGACCGTCGGGGAACCCTTGGCTTGGTCGCGGCCACCCCGAGGATCACTTCGGTTGAAGCTTGAGCCCTCAGAATCTCCCAGATGTCACTCCAACTCCACAATCCGAGATGCCTACAACTTGCATGGTTTTTCTTTGGCTGCTCCGGCGACGGAAAGGCAGTGGCGCTCGGCAACTGTGGGAGATGGTGGAGGCACGTCGGTTACAAGAGGAGAGGGCGGCAGAGGGTGGCTAGGTTTAGGGTTTCCAAGGATCACCCGTACCGTATATATTGCATAAATGCACAATTGCAAAAGGTCCCTCCACACTCGCTATTTGGACTAAAGTCCTTTAGTAAAAATACTCCTCTTACAGTTTAGTCCCTCACCTGTAAGTGGCACGCTTTCCGGAGCATAAAGTATTGGGTTTTTCTCCAAAATACCACAATTTTCACCGTATTTCACGCTTTTCGAGGGGTTTCGGTCGTCGAAACGAAAAATGGATTTCGCCACGACGTCCAGCACGTCGAAATCTAAAAGGTAGTGATTTTTGTTTTTCGAGAAAACGCCCGGATAAATTCTCGGTCCATAATTACTGTATCAAAATACAGTTTATCGCGCTTTTCAAGACTCTTGGGTCGTCAAACGGAAATTCCGTCAGCGCCATAGCATTCAGAACGACGAAACCGTTCAAATCGACTACCTGAAGTGCTATAATCGGTTTCCAGACGGCGATTTGGCAAACGTTCGCACTTAGGGGTATTTGAAATTAGGGTTTACTGTTCATGTGCAGTACCAAGGCACTGTGCACTTAAGTCGCGGGTCCCGCCCGCTTCTTCGTCGATTTCTGGAAGATCCGACCGTCGGATCTGAACTTGCTTAATATGGTTTTCACTCGATTCGACGAGACGGTCGTACTGGTGATCTCGGATTTTTCGAGATTAGGCTCGAATTGAAAGGCGATATTTCAGCCTCCTAACTATGCAATTTACACTGCAGGAAAAGGGGTTGTTACGGAATTTGAGTTGGCGTAGTTTCGTGAAAGTTTCAAGTCCTGAAGATTGAAGGTGAAGAAAGTTGGATCATTTAACTCAATCTCAAGAAAGAAGAATTCAAAAGGATCAGGTATGTTTAACTAAAGAATTTGTGTGATCCGAATACTTCTTGTAGTGTAGAAACACTTGGAAGAATCTTTCATTGCATAAAAATCAAAAACTGGACTTGGGACATGTTCAGGATCCGGATCAGGTTGTTCGATCCGGATCCCGAAGGTGGTTCGTTCATACATCGTCGCAATCCGGATCGTAGTCTCTTGATCCGGATCCCGAACGTTGAGTTTACCATCTACCTTGAACGATCCGGATCTTGCTTCGCAATCCGGATCCCGAACGTTGATGTTTGGTAAACTGTATGAACGATCCGGATCGTAGTCACATGATCCGGATCCCGAACCTTCGTTTTTCTGGAATTGGCTGTTTTGTTATGACGATCCGGATCCTAGTTATCACGATCCGGATCGCCGTCCGTAAATATCCAGAAATGCTTGGTTTTTGATTCTTATCTCCTTCCTAGGGTTTCTAACCTATAAATACACCCTATGTCTTTCTTTCTAGGGGGAATCCACATAGCCGTCATTTTCTTGTATCATCTTATACGGCTATAGATCCACATATAGAGAAGAAAGGAAATCACTAGAGAATACTCTATGTTTCTTCATCTATATTGATTAGTTTGATTCTAGGTTTTCATACTCACATCTTGAGTTGAATCAAACTAATGAATACTTAGATGGTATTTCCGATCTATCTTTGATCTAAGTATTCGGCGGATCATCACCACCCAAAAACAACGATTTACCCCAAAAATCGGCGCGTGGATTCGCGTGTCCTTGTGGATTCAAGGTTCAATCGCTCTCGTGGATTCGGAGCGAGGCACGTTCGTGGATTCGAACGGTGCTATTGGGTGAAGACCGTGGATTCGGTCGGACGTCGTGGATTCGACGTTGGACGCCGTGGATTCGGCGTTGGGCGCAGATCGTGGATTCGAGAAGCGTCTGGAGCGAGCGGAGAAGATCCTCTAGGAGCGTATGGAAAAGGTTGAGTCGTAAGTGTGTACGGTAAATCACCTTGTACGTGTTTTAATTCTAGTGGATTTCTGCCGTGTTATCGGTCCCGTGGTTTTTTACTCCGGTGATGGAGTTTTCCACGTAAAAATCTTGCGTGTTATTTTATTTTCCGCATTGGGTTTTATCGCAACGATTTTTGGAGTGTTTATACGTTTACACCTATTCACCCCCCTCTAGGTGTTTCTTCCCCTATTTAGATCCGTATTATATACGACCCAACAAGTGGTATCAGAGCGGGAATAGGGTTGTGAACAATGGTTGAAGGTGGAAACATCAATCGACCCCCTTTCTTTGATGGAACAAATTATGCGTACTGGAAAGTACGGATGAAAGCCTTTTTATCTTCCATCGACGAAAGGGTGTGGCATTCAATTGAATCAGGATGGTCTAATCCAACTGAACTTATCTCTGATGTTCACACCTTAAAACCTAGGTCGAAATGGACCAAGGAAGAGTTTGAGTTATCTTCTTACAATGGCAAGGGGATTAATGCTATTTTCAATGCCTTATCTCAAACTGAATTCTCTCGCGTCTCGGCATGTGAGACTGCGAAAGAAATCTGGGATGTTCTCCAGGTTACACATGAGGGAACTAACCTCGTGAAGATTCAGAAACTGCAGATGCTTACGAGCAAGTTTGACTCTATCTTGATGGCAGAAAATGAATCTTTCACGGACTACTATACACGATTGCAAGACATCGTAAACTCATGTGCTAATCTGGGAGAGAAGATTCCAGAATTTAAGATTGTAAGAAAAATCTTAAGAACTCTTCCTGAACGATTTCGCCCAAAGGTTACTGCCATTGAAACTATTAAACACCCGGACGAAATACGTGTAGAAGAATTAGTTGGTTCATTACAAACATATGAAATGACTTTTAATACTAACAATTCTTCTGGAAAAGCATCCTCTTCTAAGTCTTCAGGTTATGCGTTGAAAACAACTAAGGAAGAAGACGCGGATACATCCTCCTCGGACGATGACGAGAACCTTTCTATGGAGGAATTTGAGAAGCAGCTCGCTCTCTTGACGAGGAATTTTCGCCGCAACTTTCGAAGGGGTAATTCAAGCAAATCTCCATCCTTCGGAAAGTGGAACAAAGGCAAGGGTACTCCAAGTCACAAGTCAAGAAAGCAGGAAAACTTCTCAAAGGATAAGAAAAGTTCAGAAGGACAACTGCAATGCTTCAAATGTCGAGGCTACGGCCACATTGCAACGGAATGTCCTAACAAGTATCCGACAAAGAAGAAGGCGATGCAAGTCGTCACTTGGGATGACACCTCAACGTCAAATGAGTCGTCTTCAAGTGATGAAGAAAAGAGCTCCACGGCATTCCACGCGTCCACATCTTCACCATTCATGTGCTTCATGGCAAATACATCTGAGTCGTTGTCCAACTCCACTGTTGAAAAGAACGCAACGGACAACGAATCGGATGATTCGGAAGGTGAAGATTTTGCTCTAGCCTACCACAGACTTTTGAGGGACTCAAAGAAAGTGGCTAAGCAAAACAAGAGTTTGAGAGGGAGAGTGCATGATCTCGAAGAAGAAGCAAAAAGAGCGACTTCTCTCTCAAACGCTCTTGAAGTGGAAAGGGAAAACCTGATAAAAGAAAATGCTTCCCTTCAAGAGTCCAATGAGCAACTTGAGAAGGAACATACAAATCTGGTGGATAACGCGAATCACTTCTCAAAGCTCTACAACGAGGCTCGACAGGATAACCTGGAAATGACAAAGACCATTTTCCAACTCAAGAATGACTTACAGCGATTCTCTTCAGGAAGGAGTAAGTTGGATAGACTTCTTGGTCTTGGTCAATCAAATAGGTTCGGCCTCGGATACACTCAAACTGGAAACAGTCCAAGTTTGAGTGGGACAGTTTTTGTGCCTCAGTCGGTATCTCCTCCTCCGACACCGGAATTCAAGACAAACAACGACAACCAACCTACTTCATCCTCTTTGGGATCGTCAAGATCTAAGGTATGTTTTCGTTGTGGTGTTTCAGGGCACATAAGAAGATATTGCAAGACGGGAGTCGAACGCTCATCTCAAGCACCTCTTGCATCAACTACCAAAAAGGCTCCTTTCCGGAAATCAAAGCAAAACTTTTCAAATGAAAAGAGACTTGGTAGTTCACCGCACATGACGACTTCATCAAGGAGCAACAATCGTTTTAACAAGACGCTTTCACCTAGGCACAAAACTTCACGACCATTACAGACGCATTCCAAAAAGGCTTGGGTGCGCAAAGGTGAAATTTTCCCTTGTCTTGTTTCCAATATTTCCTTGCATGCATATGATAGCTCGTCTTGGTATCTGGATAGCGGGTGTTCCCGTCACATGACCGGTGACAAAAACAGTTTTCAAAATCTTGAGAAAATCTCCGGAGGACACGTTGTTTTCGGAGACGGTCGATCTTCCAAAATTGTTGGAAAAGGGACGGTAGCTATTCCAGATGGCCCGATTTTGAAAAACGTCTTATTTGTTGATGGCCTTAAGACTAACCTCATAAGCATAAGTCAACTTTGCGACAATGGTTTTTCAGTTAACTTTTCATCGGTTGAATGCGTTGTAACTGATAAGGACCATGTCTTCTTTCTAAAAGGGGTTAGATCTGAAAACAATTGTTATGTTGTTCCTAACAAATTTTCTGAAAATTGTAACTTAGCCGCTTTGAATAATGAAACTCTTTGGCATGAAAGGCTAGGTCACTTAAATTTTAAGGAACTTACTAGAATTTCAAACAAGGACGTGGTCAAGGGGATTCCAAAGCTTTTATTTAAACAAAATGTTGTGTGTGGTGGTTGCCAAAAGGGTAAACAGTCTAGGACTGCACACAAAAACTTGAACCACGTTGGTACAAAACGGCCCTTGGAACTTTTGCACATGGACTTAATGGGGCCGACCCGTCAACCATCCTTGGGAGGTAAGTGGTACATCTTTTTATTGGTTGATGATTTCTCTCGGTTTTCATGGGTAGCATTTTTGAGAGAGAAAGCTGATACGTTTGACTCTTTTCATGAGATTTGCCATCGTATTATGATTGAAAAGAATGAAAAGATCATTCGTGTTAGAAGTGATAGGGGTGGAGAATTCATAAATTCAAAATTCATTGACTTTTGTACTTCAAATGGCATTAAACATGAATTCTCGGCACCCTATACACCTCAGCAGAATGGTGTTGTTGAGCGCAAAAACAGGGTTGTTCAAGAGATGGCGCGTGTGATGCTTCATAGCCGGAAATTACCGCTACATTTTTGGGCTGAAGCTGTGAACACCGCTGTCTATGTCATTAACAGAGTGTATTTGCGCCCAGGAACCTTGAATACACCATATGAGCTGTGGTTTAGTAGAAAACCGGATATCAAGTACTTTCGTATCTTCGGGAGTCGATGTTACATCTTACGTGACCGTGAAAATCTTGGAAAGTTCGACTCTCGAAGTGATGAAGGGATCTTTTTGGGTTATTCTACGAATAGCAGAGCATATCGAGTATTTAACATTGAATCTAAGACGATTGTAGAATCTATAAATGTTAAAGTAGATGAAGCTTCTCATTTTGAATCTGAAAAATCTACCCTCGATATCTCACTAGATGATGATTCTCCTGCTAGTGCATCTTCTCATAATAATACTTCCAATATTAATGATGCATCTAATGGTTCTTCTAGTTTATCTGATGTGCAGGAATCATCTCGTGTACCTCCGAGTACTCCGTTTCAACAAACGCTACGAATCTCCAAGGATCATCCGGAATCGAACATCATTGGAGATCCACAAAAAGGAGTTAGAACTCGAAGGCAGTTGGTTTGCGGACTTGCTTGCTACGTATCTTTAATCGAACCAAAGACAATAGATGAAGCTCTTCAGGATGACTACTGGATTAAAGCAATGCAGGAAGAGCTCCATCAATTTGAGCGAAACAAAGTCTGGGAATTAACGAAGCCTCCAAAGCAACATAATGTGATAGGTACCAAATGGATCTTCAAGAACAAGAAAGATGAAGATGGTACTATCATCAGGAACAAGGCACGACTAGTTGCTCAAGGCTACTCTCAAGTAGAAGGTATAGACTTTGACGAAACTTTCGCCCCTGTAGCTAGACTCGAGTCCATTCGTATATTGTTTGCTATTGCTTGTCATTTTAAAATCAAATTATTTCAAATGGACGTCAAGAGCGCATTTCTAAATAGGTTTTTAAATGAGGAAGTTTATGTAGCTCAACCGAAAGGTTTTGTAGATCATAAACAACCTAACCATGTTTTTCGTTTGAAAAAGGCTCTTTACGGTCTGAAACAAGCACCACGAGCATGGTACGAAAGGTTAACAAAGCACCTTTTGGAGAAGGGCTATACTCGAGGGGGAGCTGACAGGACTCTCTTTGTGAAGCATTATCAAAATAATTTCATTGTAGCACAAATCTATGTCGATGACATTGTATTTGGTGCAACAAAAGATAATGATGCTTCTAAATTCGCGGAGACCATGGAAAGCGAATTTGAGATGTCCATGATGGGCGAATTGTCTTATTTTCTTGGATTGCAAATTAAACAAAATGATGAAGGTATTCACTTGAGTCAATCCAAGTATGCACTGGAGTTGGTCAAAAAGTTTGATCTAGAAAATTGTAAAGTTTTTCCAACTCCAATGGGAACTAGCCACAAGGGACTTGGAAGTGAATCACATAGTGAGAATGTAGACGAGAAACTGTATAGAAGTATGATTGGAAGTCTACTTTACCTCACGGCTAGTCGCCCGGATATATCCTTTAGTGTTGGGATTTGCGCGAGATATCAATCAGCACCAAAGGAGGTTCACCTGAAAGCGGTGAAACGGATCATCCGGTACATCAAAGGATCAATTAATTTCGGAATTTGGTATCCTATGGGAACAAGTCTGGACATTGTTGGATACTCAGATGCCGATTGGGCAGGATCAGTGGATGATCGGAAAAGCACGAGTGGTGCATGCTTCTATCTTGGCCATTGCCTTGTTGCATGGCACAGTAAAAAACAGAATTGCATAGCACTCTCGACTGCCGAAGCGGAATACATTTCAGCTGGAAGTTGTTCAACTCAACTCATTTGGATGAAAAGCGTATTGAGTGACTTCCGCATTTCAGCATCTTCGGTAACAATACTTTGTGACAACACAAGTGCAATTAACATTTCTAAAAACCCTGTGTTGCACTCTAGAACAAAACATATTGAACTTAGATATCATTTTCTTAGAGAGCTAGTTGAATCAAATACTCTTCAACTTTCATATATTTCAACTGAAGATCAATTAGCTGACTTTCTAACAAAACCTTTGGATCAAAACGTTTTATTCATTTACGAAAAGCAATTGGGATGCTTTCCTTGAAATAATCTTCTTTTTGAAATCTTTGCTTAGGATAGGTTTTGTATTTGTATTTGTTCTGTTCTATTCAATATCTATGTTTGTACATAGGACATTAATTGAGCATAGATCATAATTGACTTTAATTGCATCTGTTCACACATTTAGAAATTTATTATGCTTTTGCCATCATAATATTTCATTGTTGCAATGATCGTTTATGTTAATTAAATCATCTTCTAAAGTGATCAAAGTCAATTTCTCTCTCAATGATCTCTTGGTATAGTCATTATCTTATTTGACTGTTTAGTCGAGTATGAAATCGAGATCAATTTTTGGTTGAATACTTTATATCTTAAATAATTGATAGCCAATTGAGGGGGAGTCAAAGATAATGTAAAATGCTCAAAAGATGTGGAAAGAGTTACATCCCAATGAGGAGTGTGAAAACTACCACCACATGGAGGAAAGAGCTACCACCTCGGTCGTCCGAGTATTGTGTGCAGCTACCACATGTATACCAAGCATGGTTGTTCAAATTTTTGATTAAGTAAAATGCATATTGAAATACTTGACTCTGTCAAATTTCAAGGTTGGTATAAGGTGGGATTTTAAAGAAAGATGCTCAAAGAGCCACTCTCTTCAACAGATTGTCTAGAAATATTATCTACTATATTTGGGATTTCAAACATCTATTGATCTTTGTATTTCATTTTCTTTACTGAATTGATGATTTGATAAAGGCATTACTCATAAGATCAAGTTAGATGTGATTGAAGGTGTTCAACTTTAAGGGATTTAATTCTTGTAAATTTTCGTTCCATTTTTGGATATTATTGATAGATTTGGCATAATCTAATTCTTGTTGTATGAAACGATGATTTTTGTTTAAAGTTGATACACATTTGTGCTTACAATCTTTTTCTGGATTTTCCTGAATTTCTCTGAAATTTTCTAAAGAAAAAGTTGGGGCCGATCCGGATCGGGCAAGGTGATCCGGATCCCGAACGCAGTTTTCTCGCTGCGGGTAGCCGATCCGGATCGCAAGCTCGGAGGATCCGGATCGCGGCTAGGCTTTTATAAAGAACAAAAGGGTTTTGATTTCTTTTACTCCAATCTTTTGTTCAAAAGTTTCCAGAGCGCTTCTCTCTAGATTTCATCCTCCGTGGAAGCTTTCAAACTCAAAGTTCTTCAATTCCAAGTAAGTTTTATTGATCAAAATCTCGGTTTTTCACCGTTTTTCTCTTTTCCTCCTCAAACGCACGAATTTCTTGGATCAACTTTGTTTGTGGATGGTTTTTGATCAAATTTCTTTTGAAAAGAAAACTCTGGGTAGATTAGTTTAGATTATATGCTAGGTTTTCTCCTGATTAACGGATTTTGGGCTTCGATTTCTAAAATTCGGTTTTAGGGCATATAATAAGGATTTTCGAAAATCATGCAATTGATCTATTTTTAAAAGTCCTTTTGCAAAACTAATTTGATTCTTGGCTTCTCTACATGATTATGATTGTTTTGGGTACAATTTTTCAAATTTTTGAAAATTAACAATCTTTCATGTGTTCTTGAGTTCGTCTTCACAGGATACATTTTTCACTAGCACTCAAAATGGTGATCACTTGGATTATTTTCCTACTTGCTGCCATGGTACATGTCAAGGATACTGCCAAGCCTAAGAAGGCTAGAAAGCAAAGAAGACTAAGGTTGATTCCGACACTGAATCAGAGACAGAGTCGATCGACTGGGATAACATCGAAATTGAGCAAGCTGCTCCCATTGTCTCCAAAGGGAAAGCAACTGCTGAAGCTTCAAAACCTACTGCTGCTGAGAAAAAGGGAAAGCTCCAATGGAAGAAACTTCTGGGAAGACAAGAAGAAAAAGTGTGCTCGCAAGAGAGGAAGTGCTGCGAGGAATTACCATTGAGCAACCAGCTGCTGGCCAAGCACCTGCACAAGACTTGTCAGCGTCGGCTAGAATAAAGGATTTTGAAAACAGAGAATGCATTGGAGAAAGGCATGTTGATGTAAAAGCCATTAACGCAACGTTCTCAGACGTTCGGGACTTTGTTTGACCAGAGAGGTCTTGCTCCCATTTGCGATTTCCCGGAGACCACTGGGTATTGTCTTCACTCAGTGAGGATGTTCTATCAGAATGCCTGCTATCTAGTTGATCAGGAAGCGGGCGTCGGGATTTTCAAACTTTAGTCAAGAATGTCAGAATCAAAGTAACGCCTCAGCTAATTGGTGAAGTACTTGGGATGGCACGGCCCGAGCCGATGGCACTCATTATCTGAAGAATCAAGTTTTCAACACCTCTCCTGGAGAGTGGTAGTTGATGGAATCTGTGTTCCAAATACTCGGTCGACAGGAAACTCCGTGTTCTCTAAAGAACTACGACCAGAGTACCGCATCTTAAATCTCATTGTTTGTTACAATATATTCCAAACATGAACCACAAAGGTTCTTCGGTGGGAAAGAATGATATTTCTTTATCTACTCGGAAATCCCGCAGCAGCAATGGGAGCTAACTTAACATTCCCTACATCATCTGGTCAAGGATGGCACGATATGTGGAGCAAGCTCATCCGTCAGAGAGACTACCTTTTCCAATGATCATCATGCGCATTCTTCGCAAATTTAAAGCCGACACAAATGCGAGTTCCTATCTGCACAGTCTAGGAACAATCAATGACACGACAATTGTAAAGTCTCTTTCGACGAAGCCAGATGAACCATTCAGCCTCTTCACCGGCAACGAGAACAACGACAAAAGCAACAACCTCTGCACCGGCAGCAGCTCCTCCAGTTCACCAGCACCTCCGGCACAAGAAGCACCACAATCAACTTGTCTGATGATGGATGCTTCTGTTACCTTCAATCTATAGAGAACAGCAAAGGCTCTCAACGAGCAAGAACGTATATCAAATGAACTGATTGAGGTAAAGGAAGAAATAAAGAAGGTAAATAAAAAGCAATCAGCAATGAACAAGCAAATAAAGAAGATTTTCCAATCCTCGGCTGTATCAGTTCAGACGAGTCTGAATGATCCGTATCCTTCTAATTTCTATTTTTTATGCATATATGCAAGTATTGTTTTATTTGAGATTTTAGTTCTCGAACTTAAACTGTTAGTCATTCTCTCCACTTCTGTAATTTTTGGCTTTGTTTTGTGACAAAAAGGGGGAGAGAGTTTAGAACAATGATTTGAACAATGAACAATGAATGATGGTATGAATCAATGAACAATGAACAATGAATGATGGTAATGAATCATGAAACATCAGGTAAGTGAACAATGTTTGAATCAACTGGATGAATATCAAGGTAAGTATGATCTCAACTTGAGGTTTTTTCAGCTGTATGAATGCATGCCTCGACTAACTATTTGCTAACCTATTTGGGCATGTAATATAACTAACAAGTTTGATGTTCACTAACAAGTTTGTGACACTTGGTTTTTGATTGCATAGAAGATATGTTGGTTCTTAACTCTGATCAATTACATATCTATATATATATAAGTTTGTCACAAACATGTTCATGACATTTGGTTTTTACGTGCAAAGAAGATATGTTGGTGTTTTTTTTAACTATGATCTGTTTACATATCTGAATATAAATGTCATGGTAAGTATAAATGAGTTTAAACTTCATCTCTGTTTGTGGTTTTTGAATAGTACAAAATTCTTGAGGTATCTAACGATTTCTTTGTCAAGAATGATTTCTTTTTGCAGAGAGTACAGATGTCTAAGTCTAGAGTCTGTTTAGGAGTTAACTCATGTATTGTATTTTGGGATTCCATTGTAAATTTTGTTGTATGGTGATAGCAACAAAAATATCTTTTTGAATTTTCTTTTAGTGGATCTTGTTTTGTCACGAAACCGCCAAAGGGGGAGATTGTTACGGAATTTGAGTTGGCGTAGTTTCGTGAACGTTTCAAGTCCTGAAGATTGAAGGTGAAGAAAGTTGGATCATTTTAACTCAATCTCAAGAAAGAAGAATTCAAAAGGATCAGGTATGTTTAACTAAAGAATTTGTGTGATCCGAATACTTCTTGTAGTGTAGAAACACTTGGAAGAATCTTTCATTGCATATAAAATCAAAAACTGGACTTGGGACATGTTCAGGATCCGGATCAGGTTGTTCGATCCGGATCCCGAAGGTGGTTCGTTCATACATCGTCGCAATCCGGATCGTAGTCTCTTGATCCGGATCCCGAACGTTGAGGTTTACCATCTACCTTGAACGATCCGGATCTTGCTTCCGCAATCCGGATCCCGAACGTTGATGTTTGGTAAACTGTATGAACGATCCGGATCGTAGTCACATGATCCGGATCCCGAACCTTCGTTTTTCTGGAATTGGCTGTTTTGTTATGACGATCCGGATCCTAGTTATCACGATTCCGGATCGCCGTCCGTAAATATCAGAAATGCTTGGTTTTTGATTCTTATCTCCTTCCTAGGGTTTCTAACCTAAAATACACCCTATGTCTTTCTTTCTAGGGGGAATCCACATAGCCGTCATGTTTTCTTGTATCATCTTATACGGCTAAGATCCACATATAGAGAAGAAAGGAATCACTAGAGAATACTCTATGTTTCTTCAATCATATTGATTAGTTTGATTCTAGGTTTTCATACTCACATCTTGAGTGAATCAAACTAATGAATACTTAGATGGTATTTCCGATCTATCTTTGATCTAAGTATTCGGCGGATCATCACCACCAAAAACCACGATTTTACCCCAAAAATCGCGCGTGGATTCGCGTGTCCTTGTGGATTCAAGGTTCAATCGCTCTCGTGGATTCGGAGCGAGGCACCGTTGTGGATTCGAACGGTGCTATTGGGTGAAGACCGTGGATTCGGTCGGAACGTCGTGGAATTCGACGTTGGACGCCGTGGATTCGGCGTTGGGCGCAGATCGTGGAATCGAGAAGCGTCTGGAGCGAGCGGAGAAGATCCTCTAGGAGCGTATGGAAAAGGTTGAGTCGTAAGTGTGTACGGTAATCACCTTGTACGTGTTGTTAATTCTAGTGGATTTCTGCCGTGTTATCGGTCCCGTGGTTTTTTTACTCCGGTGATGGAGTTTCCACGTAAAAATCTTGCGTGTTATGTTATTTTCCGCATTGGGTTTTTATCGCAAACGATTTTTGGAGTGTTTATACGTTTACACCTATTCACCCCCCTCTAGGTGTTTCTTCCCCTATTTAGATCCGTATTATATACGACCCAACAGGGGTCACTCCTGATTCAAAATTCAACTTGACTCTTATTCCTTCTCTTTTATTTATTTACAATAAAATTTTCAAATTCTTACAAGGGGTCCAACCAATACTATACCCCAGAGGGCCGAAATGATAAAGCCCGGACCGAAGATAAAACCCACCTGTCGTTTCGCTAGGCGATCTTTCGACTCCAAAAGGAAGCTCGAAACTGTGCCAACCTAATTCAAAAATGCTGATCACGGGAACAACTCAACAACCTCAAACTACTTAACATCAGTGTTTGACACAACACTTAGACCAACACACTGTTCTAAACAGTACTCATTGCCATTTTGCATTTTTGTTTCTCCGGTTTATCAAAATCAATTTTTAACGCGAGCATCGCGTCTAGTGACCCCCAATTCGTCAAGAGCTCACTGTCTCATTTTCAAACAGTCAGAACAGGGTTTGGGCCCAAACATTTACTTGAGAGCTAGTTTATACTATATCTTTTAACCTATTCATCATATGTTAAAACTTTGTATATCAAAATGTCTCTGGACAGTGCCAGGATACCAGTGCTCACCCTGGTTGAAACCCAGGCGTGCTGGTTCAAGCAGAACCAAAGCCAAGTTTCACATAAAGGTTTACATGCTCAAATCTTAATTCACACAGAATCTTTTTGATCTGAAGTGAGCATCAAGCTCAAGGGATGATTTGAAACAAGTTTCATATTTATAACTTTGTCAAATTCCAATTAAAAGTTCGCTGTGGCATTTTATCAAACAACTAGTGGGCATAAAACATACAACATTAACATAGCCCAACCTTGAGTTGGTTCTCAGCCCACACTGCACCAAAACCAGATTTTCTTGGAGAGAAATGCTCAACTAAGTTTTCTAAGTAATTCCCCCCATCTTGGAGCAAGCTAAACTCTTCGGGTTGGCCGGGCTCAAGGAAGAAGATGATGGCTTCAACCTTGAAATTCGTGCTGCTTCAACCAGAAGCTCTGGGATCAAACCAAAAGCACTAATAGTCGTTAAATGCTTCACTAAAGCTTCCTGTGCTCATGCCCGGTCGACGGGGTGCGGCGGCGGCGGCGGGGAGCAAAGCTCCATTTCGAGCTCAACCCCTCTAATGGCAGAATTTACAAGAGGCTATATGAAGCCTTCCAACTTGGATAGAATTGTCCTAAAGGTCCATAGGAAGCTTTCTGACCCTTCCTCCCTAGCCGGAGATGGCCGGAGCGCCGGCGGCGACGTTGGGGTTCATTTTCGGGACATCCATGGGGGAGATGTAAGAATTTGAATTTTTGTAAATAAATAATAAAAGCCAAGTCAAATTTTGGATCATAAATAGCACGAATAGCCTAAGTGCCCCTTTTCTGCAGTGTAAGTTGCACAGTTAGTAGGGCAGAAATATCGCTTTTCAATCCGAGCCTAATCTCGAAAATCCGAGATCACCAGTACGACCGTCTCGTCGAACCGAGTGAAAACCATATTAAGCATGTTTAGATCCGACGGTCGGATCTCCCAGAAATCGATGAAGAAGCGGGCGGGACCCGCGACTTAAGTTGCAAGTACGAGTGAACAGTAGCCCTAGATTTCAAATGCCCTAAGTGCGAACTTTGGCCAATTCGCCATCCGGAAACCAGTAATAGCACTTCAGGTAGTCGATTTGAACGGCTCCGTCGTTTTGGACGCAATGGCGCTGACGGAATTTCCGTTTGACGACCCTAAGGTCTCGAAAAGCGCGATAATTGTAATTCGGAACAGTATTTTATGGACCGAGATTTTATCCGGGCAGTTTCGCGAAAATTAGAGATCACTACATGATAGGTCTCGTCGAGCCGGACGTCGTGGTGCAGTCCATTTTTCGTTTCGACGACCGGATCGCCTCGAAATGCGCGAAATATGGTGTAAAGGCGGCTTTTGCACAAGAAACCCTAACATTTCATGCATTGATTTGCGTGCCATAGCTTGGAGAGGGACTTATGTGTGAAACTAAAATGCTGTGAAGGACTTAACTGTAAACGTTGAGAGATTAAGGGCTAAAATGCAATTATACATATATGTATGCATATAGGTGTCCCCCGAGCTAGGGTTATACAAAACCCTACACCTATTGTTTCCTCAGCCGCAAACCCCAACAAACTTCCTCTCCTCTCTGCGCACTCCACGCAACTGGGCTCCGCACCGGCCGCCGCCACCACGTCGCCGGAGAAGAAGATCAAGAAACACCTTGATCTCGGGTGACTTGGAGTGAAGGGTGCTCGGGAAAGCCTTGGTTGATCAAGCCTCTCTGGTGGAGTTACCCTGTGGAGCCGCAACCAAGCTGAGCCGACCCCAGTGCCAGCCGTCGCCGTGCGCCGCCGCGGGAGACGTCCATCTTCCTTCTCGAAATTCCGGCGAAGGTAAGCTTGGAACTTTTCTCTTTATATTGGCACCTGGACTTTACCAAAGTGTCTCTGACATGAAGGAGATCCTCCGGGTGCAGGCCCAGCCGGCGCCGTCGTCCCGATCGCCGGCGGGAGCCAACCCCGCCGGATTATCGTCTTCTCGGCCGATCTCCAGCGACACCGCAATCCGACCGTCAAACGCACGATCGGGACCGTTGAATCGGTTCCCCTCGTCGACTGTAACCTATCTCCAAGGTTTGGTCGGGATCGGCGCAAGATCGGGATCGTGCGAGCCAGCCCTAGAAACCGGCCTTTCTTCACTTGGGCCGATCGTCGCCGTCCGGCGCCGTCGCGGCTTCCCGACGTCGGCCACCTCTGCACCGAGCTTCGTGGCATCGGGACAGACCTTCTGGTTCAATTCCCACCGGCTCGGAGCCACCGCGCCGGAAACCGCCATTGACGGCCATTGGAGCTTCACCGAGCTCCGCAGCCGCGCCCTCGCCGTCGCCTCCGGACGCCGGGAAACCGACCAGGTGAGTCCAGCACCTCGTTTTAAGACTGATCGTAGCCTTGCATGGCGTCCCTAACGTCAGGGGTTCTTATCTCCAGCGATGCACCCGAGCAGCACCTAGCTTCGGTCTCCGGCGATCCCGTCGCTCCGGGGCTCCGACAACCACCCAGGTATGACCCAAATGCCCTAATAATGTCCTCCATCATTTTGTTTTGGGCCAGGGCAATTCGGAAGTTGGGTTTCCAAGCTTGCACCGAGCCACCAATTCGGGCTTTGCCTCCGGCCGCCGCCGTCCGGCCGCCAGCGGTCGACCCAACCTGAACCAGACAACATCTGAGACCTTCCTCTAAGTGCTGCTCACCCTTGAAAACAGGTCTGAGCCTGAATTGCTCCAAGAACATCCAACCCGAGCCTTGGCTTGTTAGAGTTGGTGCACCACCTTGCTCCGGCCACTGCTCCGGCCGACCTCCTGCAACCCCTCAGGTAGCCCTCAACCCTACTATGTTCCCTGAACATGATGCTTCAGATATTGTTCAATTTGAGCAAGTATAGATTGAGATATTGCATAGTTGTAATTGAACCCTAATGTGTTATGGGCCAATCTTGATCTCGGGAGTCGTGCCAGCCCAAAACTGTGAGCACGGGCTCCGTCTCGACGAAACAAACGCGCTGAAACTTACGGCGTCGATTTTGGACCCCCGGATTGCAAGAACGAGTCGAAACGGATAATAAAATAAGATAATTATGCAATTTAGAAAATGTTATGGATCAAAATGAGATTTGGACACGATAATGACCTTTAGACAGTGTTTTTACACTTACTGGACATGTTGTTAGAATCCCGTGGACTTGTTGATCGGAAAACAGATTTTGTCCCGCAAACTAGCTATATTGTTTCGTATTAGCGACGCGTTACCGTAGTGTCGTCGGGATGGGTTGTGTGAGTCGATGACTGACTATAGCTTCTTATTCAGGGCAGTTGTTCAGCACCAGCCTCCCAGTAGCCGAGCGGGAGTTTGAGGATTTGCCTACATCCAGGTGGGTTAGCTTCGGTCCGGGCTTGATCTATTCGGCCCTCTGGTTGCTTTAGTCCAGTCGGACACCTTTTTAATTTGCCCTGATGATTATATCTATAGGACTTATCTGATATATGTTAATCTCGTGTGACACGTCATGATTCTCCTGTTTGACATCGACTCGATTAGACTTATACTGTGATTGGTTGTTCACGGTCAGCCGATTATTATCTACATGATCCCTGATTATTCCTGACTGATCCTGATTGATTGATATATAGACTTGCATGATTAGATGACCACCTGTTGATTCCTGTCATTGAGATATTTCTTGATATACTCGATACGCATGATGATTGATATTGATTGATAGAGACACTACTCGATATGCATGATTGATTGATTCCGATGGATAGACATAGACATGATTCCTGTTTGGGATTCGGCGTGTGCCGACTACTCGGTCACTAGACGTGAGATTGATCATTATGACTTGCCATGCACTGCTGTACTTCACGAACTGGCCGGGGTCGCTCCCCGGGAGCTGGTTCTTTACCGGTAGAGTGGTCTGGTGATGACCCCCGTGAGCCCTCGACAAGGGTATGTCAGCGGATCGGGTGCGGATGGGTGGCTTTGCCTGAGGTCCTCTGAGACCAATATTGGCACATGATTGGGTACTTGGGCTTCTACCTTTGAAGCATTGCTTTTATTCTGTACCGCTGCTCAGTTATTCCTGTATTATTATTTGCAGACATGCTTTCATCTCTTACAGTTCCTTATGCATGATTTTGTAGCTATCTTTTGATTCCAGCATGTATGACCTACAGCTTTCATGATTGGTATCTCTGATATACCTTGATTTTCAGTATACCTATCTGCAGTTCTTACTCTTGATATTAGTAGATCTTTCTTTTCAGCTGTACCTATAGATCTTTACTATCCGCCAGATTTTATACCCAGTAGGTACGATTAGCTGATCCTCGGCTCGTCGTGCCCACTGGGATACACTCGGTGTATCTCACACCCTCGGGTGACTGTTGTAGGTCCGTCGGGTGGTGAGATGTCGGGACGATCCAGTGAGCCGATTACGATAGAGCTGCCCCCATGAGCATAAATATCGATGACTTCTGCAGACATTTACTCTCCGCATTCCATTCCAGTTTATCTTGATTTGACATTTAAAATGATGATGAATAATTAATTTTGATTATTCCTGCTGAGTAGATTAGATCAGTTACTGTATTATCGTTGATCTCTGATGATGGATTTTAGCCGTGCATGTATAGGGAGTCTTGGTCCTTGGGATAGAGAGTCTTCTATACGTGTGGCGGTCTGTTGCGCCCAGTTTGCAAACTTGATTTATTTAAAAAAAAAAAAATTACAGGATTTTAAAACAGGGGGCGTGACAGATAGCTGGTATCAGAGAAATAGGTACACGGTACCTAGGGAAAGTTGATTAGGAACTGGTT
>CM055072.1:9207558-9331816 GCA_029204045.2 Tillandsia leiboldiana
AAAAGTTAAATTTAAAAATAAATATTAGATGGGTTATCCTGCTCCTGGCGGCGAATTCCTTCCGGCGATGAAATTTAAAATGAAACTATGAATTACAGATGGAAGTCCATCGCTCGTACTTGAAGTGTAAGAATTATGAATTTTAAATTTAAAATGATGAAATCCAAAAGACCTTTGTTGACCTATTTGGTCAATCGCTAGTGTGCAAGTTGCACTAATTACTAGGCAAAAAGGCTATTTTCTAATCCGGACATGATATTGGAAATCCGAGTTGACCGTTACGATCGTCTCGTCGAACTGAGCGAGATTCATATTCAGTACTTTTCGATCCGACGGTCGGATCTTCCAGGAATCAGCGAAGAAGCGGACGAATTACCGCGACCAAAGTAACAGTGCTCTGTGCACAGTATTACTTAAGTTAACACGGTAGATGAACAGTAGCCTCTAAGTTTTTGACTCCGTCGATTGCAACAAGCACTATTTCACTGTTCGGAGTCCGAACATAGCGATCCAAATAGTCGATTTGATCCGTTTCGACGATCTGAACACAATGGCGCTGATCGAATTTCTGTTTGATGGCCCTAAAGTCTCGAAAAGCGTGATAAACTGTATAGTTAGACAGTAATTATGGACCGAAAATTTATCCGGGCGTTTCGTCGAAAAACAAAAATCGCTACCTGATAGGTTTCGTCGATCCGGACGTTGTGGCGAAATCCATTTTTTGTTTCGACGACCGAAACGCCTCGAAAAGCGTGAAATACAGTCTAAAATGCAATATTTTACGCAATAACCCAATAGTTTATGCTCCAAAAAGCGTGCCACTTACAGGTGAGGGACTAAGCTGTAAGAGGAGTATTTTTATTAAAGGACTTAAGTCCAAATAGCGAGAGTTGAGGGACCTGGGAGCAATTGTGCCATACACACTATATAGGTGTATACGCTCGGTTAGGGTTCTTCTAAACCCTAAACTCGTAGCTGCTACCCCAGCCGCACCCCCCAACAACCTCCTCTCCCTCTGCCGTACCCACAGGAAGACGCGCACCGGCCGCCTCCACCCGTCGCCAGAGAAGAAGGATCAAGAAAGCCATCTTGATCTCAGGTTTTGGGGAGGAGAGTGCTCGGGAAGGACCAAATCGACCAAGACTGTGACACCCCGGAATTTGGATTAGTCCTATATATAAATGATATAATAGGACTAAAATCTCTTAACCCGGCTATAACATTTTGGATGGTAGCAAGATCCAAGAGGTTGTGAGAGTTAAGCGTGCTAGAGCTAGAGTAGTTCTAGGATGGGTGACCCCCTGGGAAGTGGGGCGTCACAGTTGGTATCAGAGCCATTCACCAGCCGGAAATGTGAGATGAGTCTCGGCTGAGCCAGGGTTATATAGCGGGTAGAGCGAGGCTCCCCGGCTAATGTAACGACCCGGCCCACTAGCAATAATAACTCGTTGGGCCAAACTACAGCCCAAAATGCTTAAGCCCAGTTATTATTACTAGTGTCCATGTCTCATATAAACCCAATCACAATTCCATCCACATCCGATGTGGGACTATTGGGGCGTCACAGACTCCCCCCGTTTAGACCTTGTCACGCCCCGAGTTTTGAAAAGCAGGCTAATTTTTTTTTTTTTTTTTTTAAATCAGAGTTCGCAAACCAGGCGTAACAGACCGCCACATGTATAGTAAATTCCCTGCCCAACTGGACAGATCCTTTCCTATACATGCACGGCTAATCGCAATCAGTCAATATCAGAGTAGTCTAAACTACGCATGCAAGACTAGTCAATTTATAATAATTAAACTGAAATGCGGAAAATAAAATACACTGACTAAATAAGGGTCGATACTATCGCAATCGTCTCACCAACGTGTCCCGATATCCCATCACCCAGCGACCTGAAAAACAGTCACCCGAGGGTGTGAGATACACCGGAGTGTATCCCAGTGGGCACGACGAGCCGAGAAATAGCTAATCGTACCTACTGGGTACAATAATCTGCGGATAGTAAAAATCATAGGGCTATTAAGATGGAAGGAAAGCTAGAGCACAAGGTTTAGGGATTACCTGGGTGGTTCCCCGGCAACCGGAGGCGGCGGCGGCCGAAGGTGCAAGCTCGGGCAACCTTGGGTGCAAACAATGGAAACTTTACTTCTACCACTCATGGTCCACATTCACCTATATGGGAAGTTTAATAGGAACTATTAGAGCATACCTGGGTCAAATCCCGGCGGCGGAAAGCGCCGGCGACGCGCGGTGGCCGAAGTTGCAAGCTCGGGTGCAATAAGTGGTGCAACTCCGGTGCGCACAAATCCCACGTTAGGATTTACATGCAAGTGCATGAGAGGCTTATCAGAGACTAATGGAACATACCTGGGCCGCTATCCCATTTGACGGAGCTCCGGCTATCGCCGGAGATCGAAATCATCAAAGCTCGGTGAAGATGGTCACCTCTAATGGCGGATTCCGGCCGGCGAGGCCTGGGCCGGCGCAAGATGGACCAAAATGTTCCTCTCGGTGTCCTGATGCTTGCTGACGTGATGGCCGGCAGCATGGGTGCACGGCGGCGCCGGACGGAGGAATTCCGGCGAAGTCTCAAATAGTTCGGATCTAGGGCTTTGTCATGCGGCGCGGATCCTTGTCCGATCAACCCCAAACTTTAGGGAAAGCTTGCAGTCGCCCAGAGGAGCAAGATCAACGGTTCTGATCTTGAGTACAACGGTCCGATGGGTCCCGAGATCAAGATCGGCTTTAACCGCAATATTCCGGTGACACAGCACCCCCGCCGGCAAACGGAGGCACGGCGACGATCCGGACTCGTCGGAAAGCTTAGAGGAGGAGGTGGTGGCCGCGGCGGCGCACGGCGGCGGCCGGTGCGGGGCTCCGTGAGGTGCGGCAGAGAGAGTGGAAGAAGGTGGAGGGTGCGGCTAGGTCAGGGCTACGGGTCTAGGGTTAAAAGGAAAACCCTAGCATAGTTGGTGTTTAAATAGTGCATTTAGCACAATTGCATTTTAACCCCTTAACTTATGACATTTAGAGCTGGGTCCTTTACAGCATGTTCATCTTGCATCTTAGACCCTCACCACGGAGGTGGCACGCAAAACGAGACATGAAATACTAGGGTTTATTGTGCAAATACCACATTTTTCGCTTATTTCACGCTTTTCGAGGCGTTCTGGTCGTCGAAACGAAAAATGGACTTTGCTACGACGTCCGGCTCGACGAAACCTATCAGGTAGTGATTTTGGTTCGCTAAAATTTAGCTCCATAATTTTTAAATTCCATCTTATACTGTACCGAAACACAGTTATCGCGCTTTTCGAGGCTCTAGGGCCGTCAAACGGAAATTCCGTCAGCGCCATTGCGTCCAGAACGACGAAACCGTTCAAAATGACTACCTGGATCACTATGTTCGGAATCCGAACAGTAAATTAGTTAACGTTACATTCGTCGGAGTCCCGAAAATTAAGATTACTGTTCATCTACAGTGCCAACTTAAGTGATACTGTGCGCAGAGGGCACTGTTACATTGGTCGCGAGCTTCGTCCACTTCTTTACTGAATTCTGGAAGATCCGACCGTCAGATCGAAAAGTGCTGAATATAAATCTCGCTCAGTTCGGCGAGACGATCGCAACGGTCAACTCAGATTTCCAAAATCATGTCCGGATTGAAAAATAGCCTTTTTATCTCGTAAATCGTGCAACTCGCCCACTGGCAATTGGCTAAATAAATCAACTAGGGTCTTTTGAATTCGAAAACGACTATAATTCTACTTTTAATCTATTTATTAAAATAAAATATTTCGAGTTCCTACATCACTTACAACTTAAAAGAAGTTTCGTCCCTGAAACTTACAACTTAAAAAAAAGTTTTGTTCCCGAAGCTTAAACTTAACTAAACCACTATTAAGCCTCTAACAGGTTCGCAGTAGTGACAATCAATCACAAAATATCGGCAACTCTCAGGCTACTCTTTTAGACCCAATCTGATACTCCCCATTACAGGGCAGAGTATTTTCTCATTTCTTTCGACAGTACGTTGTCTGCAGCCAACGTGCTTACCAAAAGAAAAGCGAAATACCATAGATCTGTCGCCAACAACTAGTTGGGGGCACAACCTATATCTGAAGGTACGTCACATACCTCCCATCACAGTCTCTATGTCGATGACATAACATCTACCGAGGGTCACTACCATCTCGTGGTCATGAATGTCACCCTGACAACTCACGAGAATCTGGAACCACATTCCAACATTCACTGACACCACACTAGAATTGTCGCATAGGTCAAAATTTTAAATCCTACACAAACCAGGATTACCAACGGGCACGTAGGCCACTGAACTATAACACGGAAACATTGAAGGATCAACAAGTTGATCAATCTCTGGCAAACTGTAAGGCTGGTGCAATACAAGCAGTCTTCTGCTGCTGTGCCATCAGCTAGACGATTACGACAAGAACGGTGGTCTAACATTTAACCACTGTAACTAATCCGAGCCCTTTGGCTCCACTGAAACATCAAGCCCACGGCCGAAACCATGACCGCGGCTAACCCTTTACTAACAACGATCCCAAAAATGCGAACACGAAACACACTTGAGCTCTAATCCATTTTGCCAAAACCCTGCGCTCTCTCGTGAACACAAGTCATCCTAGGGTTCGTTCCTAGCCAAACTTAGGCATCGTATTCCTATTTCTCTGATACCATCTAATCATGCAGATCTATGTACTGAAAAAGCTGATGAACAGATATATGTATATGATGTGTCTCATGTAGATCAAGGTCTATCAAAAATGATCATCTAGCAAATAGATCCAGTCATCGGGACTAATCGTAACAGATAATGTCAAGCACAAGTGTATATGACAATCCAGAGGAATCAATGTCTATCGGGAAGATCATGTGATATATAGATGAAGTCATCATGGGTTATATAGATCAAATCAATAAGCTAATAAACAGGTATATGAAATCATAGTGCGTCTCAGTCGATCAAGATCTATCAGGAGTAGTCATAGAGCATGTAGATGTAAGCATCAGGGGTATATGACAGGTCTAAGGAAATCCATATCAATCAGAAGGATCATGTAGATAAAATCAACAGGCTAGTCAATAACAGGTGTCCGACTGGACTAAAGCAACCAGAGGGCCGAAAAGATAAAGCCCGGACCGAAGATAACCCACCTGAATGTAGGCCGATCCAACGACTCCAACAGAAGGCTCATGGGCCGGAGTCAGACTGCAAGGACCTGGATCATGAATACTAATCAGGGACATCTATAAACTGTTCTTTTACAACGAAGTACGCGAAACTCGCGCCGAAAGCCGTTAAACCGACGATTTTGCCGGTTCTCGGACCGATAACCAATTTTCGCTCAACAGGAGCCGTTGGATTCCTAACGAAAAGCTTAGGAATCATGTACACACTGCCCTAGACAGCACGCATTGCTACAATTGCATTTTGACCCCTAGGGTTTCCAAAAATCACACTTTTATAGCTTTTTGAGAGCCGTTTTCGCTCGTTCTCTTAACTGGAAAATCATTTTTACGAACCGTCACTTCCAGCAGGTGACATTTAACTTGATGAACACCGTGCTCACCAATTTGCGGCAGCACGGAACCCGAGGAAAACTTCGGGCCATAATATACTCCTCTAACCCAGCCTAAATGCATTTTTGTTTCTCCGGCTTATCAAAAACCATTTCTAACGCGAGCATCGCGTCCAGTGACCCCAAATTAGCCAGGGACACACTGTCGCGGCTTCGCAAACAGCCCCAAATGCTACTACGGGCAACTATTCGCATAAGCTTAGTTTTTAATACAACTTTAAATCCATTCAACAACAACCAAAATGTTATATATCAAAGTGTCTCTGGACAGTGCCAGGACACCAGGGCTCACCCTATTTTCAGTCCAAAACTGATGGATCAACCAGATCCAAGTCCCTCGCTCTCTAGTGGACAACATTGCTCCACACACCAATCCACACAGCCAAGATTGGATCTGAAGTGAGCATCAAGCTCAGGGGAGTGTGTGTAACAACTTTCATATTTTGATCATGGCCAGAATCTGAACTTAGAATCATTGGGACATTTCATCGAGCATCTAATGGGCATCATTTATATACAAACAACTAACTCTAGCCCCAGGATTTGCCTTCTTTACTTCTACCACTCATGGTCCACATTCACCTATATGGGAAGTTTAATAGGAACTATTAGAGCATACCTGGGTCAAATCCCGGCGGCGGAAAGCGCCGGCGACGCGCGGTGGCCGAAGTTGCAAGCTCGGGTGCAATAAGTGGTGCAACTCCGGTGCGCACAAATCCCACGTTAGGATTTACATGCAAGTGCATGAGAGGCTTATCAGAGACTAATGGAACATACCTGGGCCGCTATCCCATTTGACGGAGCTCCGGCTATCGCCGGAGATCGAAATCATCAAAGCTCGGTGAAGATGGTCACCTCTAATGGCGGATTCCGGCCGGCGAGGCCTGGGCCGGCGCAAGATGGACCAAAATGTTCCTCTCGGTGTCCTGATGCTTGCTGACGTGATGGCCGGCAGCATGGGTGCACGGCGGCGCCGGACGGAGGAATTCCGGCGAAGTCTCAAATAGTTCGGATCTAGGGCTTTGTCATGCGGCGCGGATCCTTGTCCGATCAACCCCAAACTTTAGGGAAAGCTTGCAGTCGCCCAGAGGAGCAAGATCAACGGTTCTGATCTTGAGTACAACGGTCCGATGGGTCCCGAGATCAAGATCGGCTTTAACCGCAATATTCCGGTGACACAGCACCCCCGCCGGCAAACGGAGGCACGGCGACGATCCGGACTCGTCGGAAAGCTTAGAGGAGGAGGTGGTGGCCGCGGCGGCGCACGGCGGCGGCCGGTGCGGGGCTCCGTGAGGTGCGGCAGAGAGAGTGGAAGAAGGTGGAGGGTGCGGCTAGGTCAGGGCTACGGGTCTAGGGTTAAAAGGAAAACCCTAGCATAGTTGGTGTTTAAATAGTGCATTTAGCACAATTGCATTTTAACCCCTTAACTTATGACATTTAGAGCTGGGTCCTTTACAGCATGTTCATCTTGCATCTTAGACCCTCACCACGGAGGTGGCACGCAAAACGAGACATGAAATACTAGGGTTTATTGTGCAAATACCACATTTTTCGCTTATTTCACGCTTTTCGAGGCGTTCTGGTCGTCGAAACGAAAAATGGACTTTGCTACGACGTCCGGCTCGACGAAACCTATCAGGTAGTGATTTTGGTTCGCTAAAATTTAGCTCCATAATTTTTAAATTCCATCTTATACTGTACCGAAACACAGTTATCGCGCTTTTCGAGGCTCTAGGGCCGTCAAACGGAAATTCCGTCAGCGCCATTGCGTCCAGAACGACGAAACCGTTCAAAATGACTACCTGGATCACTATGTTCGGAATCCGAACAGTAAATTAGTTAACGTTACATTCGTCGGAGTCCCGAAAATTAAGATTACTGTTCATCTACAGTGCCAACTTAAGTGATACTGTGCGCAGAGGGCACTGTTACATTGGTCGCGAGCTTCGTCCACTTCTTTACTGAATTCTGGAAGATCCGACCGTCAGATCGAAAAGTGCTGAATATAAATCTCGCTCAGTTCGGCGAGACGATCGCAACGGTCAACTCAGATTTCCAAAATCATGTCCGGATTGAAAAATAGCCTTTTTATCTCGTAAATCGTGCAACTCGCCCACTGGCAATTGGCTAAATAAATCAACTAGGGTCTTTTGAATTCGAAAACGACTATAATTCTACTTTTAATCTATTTATTAAAATAAAATATTTCGAGTTCCTACAGACCTGACGTCCCCGTCAGCCCAAACACACACACAACAGCCCAAGATCACCAGGCGGTGTGAGACTTGTCTCGCTAGCCCTGCCATCTAGACCCAGGCTCAGCCGAAACTCGCCGCACACTTCCGGCTGGTTATTGGCTCTGATACCAAATGTAACAAGATGTGAAAACTGACAAGCAGCTGTATATCATGTATCTACGGAATCAATGTCTATCGAACAATCATGCGGTATATAGATCAACTCATCAGATATAATCAAGAATAGGAGTACTGACAAGCAGATGTATATGGTGTGACTAAGGAATCACTAGTAATAATAACTGGGCTTAAGCATTTTGGGCTGTAGTTTGGCCCAACGAGTTATTATTGCTAGTGGGCCGTGTCTCATATAAACCCAATCACAATTCCATCCACATCCGATGTGGGACTATTGGGGCGTCACAGCTAATGACCGTTGTGAGTGGAGTGCAGCTCCTCACAAGGTCGGCTAAGGCTAGCGAGACGAGTCTCACATCGCCTGGTGCTTGTGAGTGTGCTTGAGCCTGACGTGGACGTCAGGGCTTAAAGGGGGGAAGAATGTGACACCCCGGAATTTGGATTAGTCCTATATATAAATGATATAATAGGACTAAAATCTCTTAACCCGGCTATAACATTTTGGATGGTAGCAAGATCCAAGAGGTTGTGAGAGTTAAGCGTGCTAGAGCTAGAGTAGATCTAGGATGGGTGACCCCCTGGGAAGTGGGGCGTCACAAAGACCCTTCCCTGTGGAGTTCCCCGTGGAGCCGCAGCCGAGCTGAGGTGGACCCAGCCCCAGCGCCGCCGTGAGCCGCCGCGGAGGTCACCTTCCTATCCAAGTTTTCCGGCGAGGTGAGTTCTTGGAAAAGATTTATTTTAAAAAGACTTTGGACCACAATAGTTTGTTCCTGACGTTGAGAGGGCTCTCTCTGTGAAGTTGGAACCGTCGCCGTTGTCCCCGTCGCCGGCGAGAGCGTGGGTTGCCGGAATTATCCCTTTTGGCCGACGTCGGGCGCCGCCTTCATGCGGCCGTTGGAAACAAGATCAAGACCGATGATCTTTGTCCCCTCGTCGACTGCAAGCTTCCTCCAAGATTTGGGGTTGATCGGATAAAGATCCACGCCGCCAGTCGAAGCCCTAGAAACGGGTCTTTAAACACTCCGGCCGAGCCTCGCCGTCCGGCGCCGCCGCTTGCTCCCGACCCCAGCCACCACTGCAGGAAGCTTCCTGGCGCCGAGGTGATCCTTTTGATCAAGGTTGCGCCGGGTCTGGGGCCGCCGACCGGATTCCGCCATTAAAGAGTCCATTTTCCGGCGAACTCCTTTTCCGGCGATTCCGGGGCTTCGCGCGGTGGGCAACCAACTCAGGTATGTTCAGTATGTTAGTTTGGAGCTCCCCAAACCTTTGCATGTGAACTTGAACGTGGGGTTTAATATTTGTGTAGTTGCACCAATCCTCGGATCCGTGCTCACCTCCGGCCGCCGCCGCCTCTGGTCGTCGGCGGTGGGTCGGACCTGGCTCAAAGGTTTTCTGGGAGGTCCCTTTAACTTGGTGCTTGTCACGCCCCGAGTTTAGAAATCAGGTCTGAATTTTTTTTTTTTTTTTGTTTAAATCAGAGTTTGCAAAACAGGCGTAACAGACCGCCACACATATAGAAAACTCTCTATTCCACGAACAGAGACTCCCCTATATATGCACGGCTAGGCTAGTAATCAGCGACAGATATCTCAGTACAACTACTAATCTATTCAGCAGGAATAATCAGAATTAAGTTATTACATCATCAGTTTTAAATGTCTAAATCAAGATAAGCTGGAATAAAATGCGGAAAGTAAATGTCTGCAAAAGTCATCAATATGTAATGCTCATGGGGACAGCTCTATCGTAATCGGCTCACTGGATCATCCCGACATCTCACCACCCGACGGACCTGCAACAGTCACCCGAGGGTGTGAGATACACCGGAGTGCATCCCAGTGGGCACGACGAGCCGAGAAATAGCTAATCGTACCTACTGGGTACTAAAATCTGCGGATAGTAAAGATCTGTAGGAAAAGCTGGAAACATAGATGTCTACTAATAATCAGAAATAAAACTGCAGGTAAGAATGCTGAACAATCAGGGTATCTCAGAAATAACTATCATGAAAACTGTAGAGCATGCAGGCCGGAAATCAAAGTCAACTACAAGGATCATGTATAAAGAACTGCAAGAGATAAAAATGATACAAGCATGTCTACAGATAATAGTGCTGGAACAACTGAGCAACTGTAAGAGTAAAAGTAATGCGTCAAAGGTAGAAAACCAAATATCCAATCATGTGCCAATATTGGTCTCAGAGAACCTCAGGCAATGCCACTGTTCGGCACCTTTTTTCGGCTGACATAACCTTGTCGAGGGCTCACGGGTCTATCATCAGACCACTTTACCGGTAAAGAACAATCTCCACGGGGAGCTACCCCGGCCATGTTCGTGAAGTACAGCAGTGCATGGCAAATCATAATGATCAATCTCACGGTCTAGTGACCGGGTAGTCGGCAACGTGCCGAGATCCCAACAGGGAATCATCTGTCTATATCTATCCATCGGAATCAATCAATCTTGCATATCGAGTAGTATCTATCAATCAGGATCAATCAATCATGCATATCGAGTGGTATCTATCAATCAGGATCTGTCAATCATGCATATCAATAATATCTCGAATAACATCTCAATGACAGGAATCAACAGGTGTCATCTAATCATGCAAATCTATATACTGAAAAAGCTGATGAACAGATATGTATATGGTATGTCTCATGAAGATCAAGGTCTATCAGAAATATAAAACTGATAAACAGGTACGTAAGATATGTCTCACGTAGATCAAGATCTATCAGGACTAATCATAGGGCATGTCAATACAATCATCAAGGCTAATCTAGATAAAATCAGCAGGTATATATGATGAGTCTAAAAGAATCAATGTCTATCAGGGGATCATGTGATATATATGCAGTCATCATAGGCCGTATCGGTATAATTCGCAGGCTGGTCAAAAAAAAAAGGGTGTCCGACTGGACTAAAGCAACCAAAGGGCCGAATAGATCAAGCCCGGACCGAAGCTAACCCACATGGATGAAGGCAGACCCTCGAACTCCCGCACAGCTACTGGGAGGCTAGTGCTGAACAACTGGGCCCTGTATCAGTAACCGTAATCAGTAGTAGACTCGCACAACCCATCCCGACGACGCTACACTAGCGGAAAACTTAAACGGGTCAAATCGGTCGGTTTATCGATCAAAATCTGATTCCTGGTCAACGGGGACCATCGGAACCCTACAAAAATGGCCAGGTAGTGCGTAGGTGCTGTCTAAGGTCAGCTAGGGTGACCATCTTGCATTTAAGTCCAACAAGTATCAAAATTTGCATAAAATAGTAAGTTCTTTACTGTTTCGGCTTGTTCGTAAAATCCGGGAATCCAAATTTGACTCCGTAAGTGCCAGCGTGTCACATTTGATGCGAGGAACCCCGTGCTCACAATAATTGGGCTGAGACCAAGCCCGATACAAAGTTGGCCCATAATGTTCTAAGGTCCAATTTACAACTTTGATAAAACTCAATATACACTTGATCAAATTGAGACCTAGCTAGAGCATGGCATTCAGTAATGACAGAGGAGTGGTGTGCTCACCTTGCGCGCGCCGGAGAGTGGCCGGAGAGTCGCCGGAGCAAGGTGGAGCAACCACCAAAGAATGAGCAAGGCTCGGCTTGGTGTTCTTGGAACAACAGTGGCTCAGACCTGGAACCAAGGTGAGCATCAGTTAGAAGAGGTCCCCAGAAGGTCTCGGGTCCATGTGGGGTCGAGTCCCGGCGGCCGGAGGCGGCGGCGGCCGGAGTTAAGCCGAGAAGGTGACCTCGGGTGCAAGTACTGTAACCGAGCTGCAGGGCATTCTAACCCAAAATAAAATCATGGGGGGCTTCATTAGGGTCTGTAGGTCTTACCTGATGGTTGGCCGGAGCCCCTGAGCGGCGGGGATCGCCGGAGTTGGAGCTTGAACCGAGCTCGGGTGCAACCTGAGGGGTCATCTTTCCGACGTTAGGGGTGCCATGCAACATGATAGGGAGACTCCTACAGACCACAGGGGCTTACCTGAGGGGTTCCCGGTGGCTGAGGAGCGCCGGAAAGGCGGCGCCGGAGAAGCTCGGGAAAGCTTCAACAGCCGCTAATGGCGGATTCTGGCGGCGGAGCTCCGGGCTGGTGCAACTTGGATGGAAAGGTTCCACTCGGCGCCAGGAAGCTTCTGGTGGCAGTGGCCGTCGGTGGGAGGCCGCGGCGGCGCCGGACGGCGGCGGTCGGCAAAAACGCCAAAATCGGGTTCACTAGGGCATCACCGCGCGGCTCCGATCTTGATCCGATCGAACTCAAACTTTCGGGAGGTGTTGCAGTCGTCCAGGGAAGGTGATCCAACGGTGCTGATCGCCGGATCAACGGTCGGATAGCCGCGACGCCGAAGATCGGTCAAAGAAACGATAATCCGGTGATGTGGCCTCCGCCGGCGATCGGGTAGGCGGCGATGGCTGGGGCTGCACCCGGAGAGTCGCCTCGGTGTTAGGAGGAACATGGACATGCCCAAGAGCCCAAACTAAAAGAAAATTTCCAACAACTCACCTTCGCCGGAGATCAAGAAGAAGGGTGGTCTCTCGCGGCGGCGTGCGGCGACGGCTGGGTCCGGGATCACCTTGGCTCGGACGCGGCTTCACCAGAGACTCCTCCAGATCAGGTCTTGGTCGTCCAAGCACCTCCCGAGCACCTTCTCTCCAATCACCCGAGATCAAAGTGATTCTTGATCTCACTCGTTTCCAGCGATGGGAGGGTTGCAACGGCTGGTACGGGCTGGCGAGGAGTGTGCGGAGAGAAGTGGAGAGTGGGTGAAGTCGTGGGATATAGGGATGAGGCAGCGGTTATAATACGGGAAGTGGAATATATTCAAATTGTGCACGTATTGCACAATTGCAATATAACCCCTCCAGCATTTGGCATTTTGGGTTCTGGTCCCTCACAATACAACCTCTCACACTTAAGTCCCTTCCCCATGCAGTGGCACGCTTTCCGAGGCAACAAATCTAGGGTTTTATGTGCAAAAGTTGCACTTTTCGACGCATTTTTCATTTTTCGAGAAAATTCGAGCGTCGAAACGGAAAATGGACTGCGCCATGACGTCCGGCTCGACGAGACCTATCAGGTAGCGATTTTTGATTTTCGAAAAACTGCCCGGATTAAATCTCGGTCCATAAAATACAGTCCCAGAATACAGTTTTTACGTTTTTCGAGACTTTGAGTCGTCAAACGGAAATTTCGTCAGCGCCATTGCGTCCAGAACGTCGGAGCCATTCAAATCGATTACCTGAAGTGCTATGTTCGGATTCCAGACAGTGAATTGGCTCAACGTTGGCGCGAAGGGGCTCGAAAATTAGGGTTTACTGTTCATTGTACCCTCGACTTAAGTCGCGGGTCCCGCCCGCTTCTTCGTCGATTTCTGGAAGATCCGACCGTCAGATCTGAACAAGTTTAATATGGTTTTCACTCAGTTCGTCATGACGGTCATACTCGTGGTCTCGGATCTTCGAGTTTAGGCTCGGATTGAAAGGCGATATTTCTGGCCCACTAACTGTGCAAATTACACTGCAGAAAAGGGGCACTTAGACTACGGGTGCTTTTCATGATCCAAATTCAACTTGACTCAAATCAATTTCATTTCTTTATTTATTTTCAAAATTCAAGTTCTTACATCTCTCCCACCAAAAAGGAAGTTTCGTCCCTGAAACTTATAATTAAAAGGTCTTATTCCAGAAGCCTACATCTTAAAGTCATGCTTTATGAAATGCTTATAATAGTTCATTCGAGAGCTACGAAATCAGTCGTCGGGTTTCCCTCCGTTGGCTCTCCATGAGGGGTCAGTGCATAGACGCGTCCACCTGCCGACTGATACCCTCCAAAAGGTGGTCGAGGTAGAGGGGGACGCCCAGTTGAAGCTGAGCTAGGCGCCGGTTCTTGTCGTCGTTGCGAAGGTGCGGGTACAGGGGCTGTGATCTGCACATGTGCGGAACCCTGCGGGCACTCTGAAGCTCTATGTCCCTGTTGGCCGCACCTGAAGCATCGACCATGCCTCTGTTCACAATCCCTCGCCCGGTGGGTATCCCCGCAGAAGACGCAAGGTCGGGGTGGCTTCACCTTCTTGTTCTGATTTGAACGCCTATCGCCGTTTCCAGGATGTGCCCTTTTCTTGCCCTTGTCCTTGTCCTTGTCCTTGTCCACCGCATTCCGCTCAGCGCGGGACATCTTGACCTCCGCCTCGATCGCTAGACACCGCTCCACGCAGTTGTCGAAGTCGGTGGAGAGGTGAAATCAGGTCTGAAATTTTTTTTTTTTTTTGTTTAAATCAGAGTTTGCAAAATAGGCGTAACAGACCGCCACACATATAGGAAACTCTCTATTCCGCGAACAGAGACTCCCCTATATATGCACGGCTAGGCTAGTAATCAGCGACAGATATCTCAGTACAACTACTAATCTATTCAGCAGGAATAATCAGAATTAAGTTATTACATCATCAGTTTTAAATGTCTAAATCAAGATAAGCTGGAATGAAATGCGGAAAGTAAATGTCTGCAAAAGTCATCAATATGTAATGCTCATGGGGACAGCTCTATCGTAATCGGCTCACTGGATCGTCCCGACATCTCACCACCCGACGGACCTGCAACAGTCACCCGAGGGTGTGAGATACACCGGAGTGCATCCCAGTGGGCACGACGAGCCGAGAAATAGCTAATCGTACCTACTGGGTACTAAAATCTGCGGATAGTAAAGATCTGTAGGAAAAGCTGGAAACATAGATGTCTACTAATAATCAGAAATAAAACTGCAGGTAAGAATGCTGAACAATCAGGGTATCTCAGAAATAACTATCATGAAAACTGTAGAGCATGCAGGCCGGAAATCAAAGTCAACTACAAGGATCATGTATAAAGAACTGCAAGAGATAAAAATGATACATGCATGTCTACAGATAATAGTGCTGGAACAACTGAGCAACTGTACGAGTAAAAGTAATGCGTCAAAGGTAGAAAACCAAATATCCAATCATGTGCCAATATTGGTCTCAGAGAACCTCAGGCAATGCCACTGTTCGGCACCTTTTTCGGCTGACATAACCTTGTCGAGGGCTCACGGGTCTATCATCAGACCACTTTACCGGTAAAGAACAATCTCCACGGGGAGCTACCCCGGCCATGTTCGTGAAGTACAGCAGTGCATGGCAAATCATAATGATCAATCTCACGGTCTAGTGACCGGGTAGTCGGCAACGTGCCGAGATCCCAACAGGGAATCATCTGTCTATATCTATCCATCGGAATCAATCAATCTTGCATATCGAGTAGTATCTATCAATCAGGATCAATCAATCATGCATATCGAGTGGTATCTATCAATCAGGATCTGTCAATCATGCATATCAATAATATCTCGAATAACATCTCAATGACAGGAATCAACAGGTGTCATCTAATCATGCAAATCTATATACTGAAAAAGCTGATGAACAAATATGTATATGGTATGTCTCATGAAGATCAAGGTCTATCAGAAATATAAAACTGATAAACAGGTACGTAAGATATGTCTCACGTAGATCAAGATCTATCAGGACTAATCATAGGGCATGTCAATACAATCATCAAGGCTAATCTAGATAAAATCAGCAGGTATATATGATGAGTCTAAAAGAATCAATGTCTATCAGGGGATCATGTGATATATATGCAGTCATCATAGGCCGTATCGGTATAATTCGCAGGCTGGTCAAAAAAAAAAGGGTGTCCGACTGGACTAAAGCAACCAGAGGGCCGAATAGATCAAGCCCGGACCGAAGCTAACCCACATGGATGAAGGCAGACCCTCGAACTCCCGCACAGCTACTGGGAGGTTGGTGCTGAACAACTGGGCCCTGTATCAGTAACTGTAATCAGTAGTAGACTCGCACAACCCATCCCGACGACGCTACACTAGCGGAAAACTTAAACGGGTCAAATCGGTCGGTTTATCGATCAAAATCTGATTCCTGGTCAACGGGGACCATCGGAACCCTACAAAAATGGCCAGGTAGTGCGTAGGTGCTGTCTAAGGTCAGCTAGGGTGACCATCTTGCATTTAAGTCCAACAAGTATCAAAATTTGCATAAAATAGTAAGTTCTTTACTGTTTCGGCTTGTTCGTAAAATCCGGGAATCCAAATTTGACTCCGTAATTGCCAGCGTGTCACATTTGATGCGAGGAACCCCGTGCTCACAATAATTGGGCTGAGACCAAGCCCGATACAAAGTTGGCCCATAATGTTCTAAGGTCCAATTTACAACTTTGATAAAACTCAATATACACTTGATCAAATTGAGACCTAGCTAGAGCATGGCATTCAGTAATGACAGAGGAGTGGTGTGCTCACCTTGCGCGCGCCGGAGAGTGGCCGGAGAGTCGCCGGAGCAAGGTGGAGCAACCACCAAAGAATGAGCAAGGCTCGGCTTGGTGTTCTTGGAACAACAGTGGCTCAGACCTGGAACCAAGGTGAGCATCAGTTAGAAGAGGTCCCCAGAAGGTCTCGGGTCCATGTGGGGTCGAGTCCCGGCGGCCGGAGGCGGCGGCGGCCGGAGTTAAGCCGAGAAGGTGACCTCGGGTGCAAGTACTGTAACCGAGCTGCAGGGCATTCTAACCCAAAATAAAATCATGGGGGGCTTCATTAGGGTCTGTAGGTCTTACCTGATGGTTGGCCGGAGCCCCTGAGCGGCGGGGATCGCCGGAGTTGGAGCTTGAACCGAGCTCGGGTGCAACCTGAGGGGTCATCTTTCCGACGTTAGGGGTGCCATGCAACATGATGGGGAGACTCCTACAGACCACAGGGGCTTACCTGAGGGGTTCCCGGTGGCTGAGGAGCGCCGGAAAGGCGGCGCCGGAGAAGCTCGGGAAAGCTTCAACAGCCGCTAATGGCGGATTCTGGCAGCGGAGCTCCAGGCTGGTGCAACTTGGATGGAAAGGTTCCACTCGGCGCCAGGAAACTTCTGGTGGCAGTGGCCGTCGGTGGGAGGCCGCGGCGGCGCCGGACGGCGGCGGTCGGCAAAAACGCCAAAATCGGGTTCACTAGGGCATCACCGCGCGGCTCCGATCTTGATCCGATCGAACTCAAACTTTCGGGAGGTGTTGCAGTCGTCCAGGGAAGGTGATCCAACGGTGCTGATCGCCGGATCAACGGTCGGATAGCCGCGACGCCGAAGATCGGTCAAAGAAACGATAATCCGGTGATGTGGCCTCCGCCGGCGATCGGGTAGGCGGCGATGGCTGGGGCTGCACCCGGAGAGTCGCCTCGGTGTTAGGAGGAACATGGACATGCCCAAGAGCCCAAACTAAAAGAAAATTTCCAACAACTCACCTTCGCCGGAGATCAAGAAGAAGGGTGGTCTCTCGCGGCGGCGTGCGGCGACGGCTGGGTCCGGGATCACCTTGGCTCGGACGCGGCTTCACCAGAGACTCCTCCAGATCAGGTCTTGGTCGTCCAAGCACCTCCCGAGCACCTTCTCTCCAATCACCCGAGATCAAAGTGATTCTTGATCTCACTCGTTTCCAGCGACGGGAGGGTTGCAACGGCTGGTACGGGCTGGCGAGGAGTGTGCGGAGAGAAGCGGAGAGTGGGTGAAGTCGTGGGATATAGGGATGAGGCAGCGGTTATAATACGGGAAGTGGAATATATTCAAATTGTGCACGTATTGCACAATTGCAATATAACCCCTCCAGCATTTGGCATTTTGGGTTCTGGTCCCTCACAATACAACCTCTCACACTTAAGTCCCTTCCCCATGCAGTGGCACGCTTTCCGAGGCAACAAATCTAGGGTTTTATGTGCAAAAGTTGCACTTTTCGACGCATTTTTCGCTTTTCGAGAAAATCCGAGCGTCGAAACGGAAAATGGACTGCGCCATGACGTCCGGCTCGACGAGACCTATCAGGTAGCGATTTTTGATTTTCGAAAAACTGCCCGGATTAAATCTCGGTCCATAAAATACAGTCCCGGAATACAGTTTTTGCGTTTTTCGAGACTTTGAGTCGTCAAACGGAAATTTCGTCAGCGCCATTGCGTCCAGAACGTCGGAGCCATTCAAATCGACTACCTGAAGTCCTATGTTTGGATTCCAGACAGTGAATTGGCTCAACGTTGGCGTGAAGGGGCTCGAAAATTAGGGTTTACTGTTCATTGTACCCTCGACTTAAGTCGCGGGTCCCGCCCGCTTCTTCGTCGATTTCTGGAAGATCCGACCGTCAGATCTGAACAAGTTTAATATGGTTTTCACTCAGTTCGTCATGACGGTCATACTCGTGGTCTCGGATCTTCGAGTTTAGGCTCGGATTGAAAGGCGATATTTCTGGCCCACTAACTGTGCAAATTACACTGCAGAAAAGGGGCACTTAGACTACGGGTGCTTTTCATGATCCAAATTCAACTTGACTCAAATCAATTTCATTTCTTTATTTATTTTCAAAATTCAAGTTCTTACAGTGCTCACTTAAAACTTAATTTTTGTTGAGTGTATTTTTAGTAGTAGCATAAGTGTTAATGTATGCTTAAATGATTATGGGCCAACTTTGCCCTCGGACTTCGTATAAGTCCAAACCAGTGAGCACGGGGTCGGTCTCGCCAAGCCAGACGCGCTGAAACTTACGGCGCTAATTTTGGATTCCTGGTTTTGGAAAACGGATCAAAACAGTGAATAAAATTATGATTTTATGTAAATTTAAAAGTTGTTGGGGATCAAGTTGCAATTATAACCTTGTGGCAGTCTTCTGATAGTAATTATACACCGACTAGATGTCTTATATAAGTCCCGAAGGCTCCAGTTAAACGGAAATTGGATTAAGTTTCGTAAATCGGCAAAATCGTCGATTTTACGGATTTCGGCGAGAGTACGCGTTCCGGTTTAGATTTTGGATTATTTGTCTGCGATCTCGAATGACTCATCTCGCGCAGTTTACCTCTGGGGATTCCCGTGGGATGGTATTCGCGATTCAGATGGATATTTGTATGTGATTGGATGTACGTGGGTATCAGGTATTGCGGATTCATGACTTCCAATAGACGCAAGCATCTATTGTTAATTACCCCCATGTGATTGGGGCACCTTCGATTAAGAGACCTTTGCGGGGAGGATAGAATGAATCGTATCCTAATGATTGACCAAATCCTAAGTATATGTGTTAGGGTTTAGCTGGATTTGAAATTGACTTGATCCTGCTTATATGTGTTGAGGACTAGTCGATATTAAATCTAATTATGTGTGTTAGAGTTTAATTGGGTTCAATTGGCTCTAAGTATATGTATTAGAGTCCAATTATATTTGATTCCATATTGGCGTATGTTCCAAAGTGGAGACATGACCAAACCTCAATGATGTGTATTGAGGTGGGTCGGATTTGATGTTACTCGAAAGTAGGAGATGGCTAAGTCCTATATGTATTAGGATTGGCCGAGTTTGATATATTTTTCACTCTAGTTATATGTGCTAGAATGAGAGATTGACTAACCCTAAGTATATGTATTAGGATTAGTTGAGTTGATTTGGATGAACTCTAAGTATATGGGTTAGAGCTCGATCAAATTTGATTTGACTAAATTCTAAGTATATGATTTAGAATCCAGTCGGTTTGAATATGATTTTGCCTTAATTATATGTGTTAAGGCGATGAGATTGAATGGGTTTTGGGTTTTGTTTATGAATTGGATTGGGCTTTGGGTTTTATTTGTGGGTTGGAATGGGTTATCAGTTTTATTTGTGGATCAAATGGGTTTTGGGTTTTATTTGTGGGTTAGAATGGGTTATCGGTTTTATTTGTGGATCAAATGGGTTTTGGGTTTTATTTATGGACTCGGCTTATATTGTATATGGACTGGATTTGGGACAGTATGTGGACTGAGCCTATATCATATGTGGATTTGATTCAGTGCCCACATATGGTCTGGATTTGGAACCCGTATATGGATTGGGCCTTACGTCATATGTGGATTGAATTTGGGATCCGTATGTGGGTTGGATTTGGGACCCGCATATGGATTCGGCCTTATGTCATATGTGGATTGGATTTGAGATCCGTATGTGGATTGGATTTGAGACCCGTATATGGATTGGGCCTTATGTCATATGTGGATTGGATTTGAGATCCGTATGTGGATTGAATTTGGGACCCGTATATGGATTGGGCCTTATGTCATATGTGGATTGAATTTGGGATCCGTATGTGGGTTGGATTTGGGACCCGCATATGGATTGGGCCTTATGTCATATGTGGATTGGATTTGAGATCCGTATGTGGATTGGATTTGAGACCCGTATATGGATTGGGCCTTATGTCAAAAGTGGATTGGATTTGGGATTCGTATATGGATTGGATTTTATTTTTATATGGGTAAATTTGAGGCCTTCATATGGGGTGAGCCTTATTGAGTTCATTTATTAGTCCTTTTTGAATCGGACTTAGGCTACAAGTTGATTAGGACTCATTTGAATTTTGTCTCGATTCAAAGAAATTCCTATTTATTTCAATATCCCCTTTTATTTTATTTTATTTGGCGTCCGAAGAAAATTTTCTAATTTTATCGGGGAAACACCGTTATTTTATTTTGATGTGGGATCCTATGGAATTTCTTCTTTTGAAATTATTTGGGATCCGAGGAAGTTTCTATTTTTGAAATTATTTGGGATCCGAAGAAGAAATTATTTGGGATCCGAAGAAGTCCCATTATTATTATTATTATTTTTTTTTTTATCTGACTTGGGATCTAAAAGAAATCCGCTTTGATTTATATCTGGGATCCGAATTCACTTTGACTTAACCTAAGTTCGGATGTCTGAAGAAATCTTCCGAATCGGTTTTGGGTTTTTGTTGACTTTCTTCCCTTTTTTTTTTCTTTTTCTTATTTTTCCTTTTCTTTTCAACCTGAAGTAAGGTGCGTCCGCAGAGTTCCCAAACCGGCTTTCAAAGAAATTAGTTTATTAATTTTTCTTCTTCTTTTTTTTCTCTTTCTTTTCCGCAGAGTTCCCAAACCGGCTTTCAAAGAAATTAGTTTATTAATTTTTCTTCTTTTTTTTCTCTTTCTTTTCAGCCTGAAGTAAGGTGCGTCCGCAGAGTTCCCAAACCGGCTTTCAAAGAAATTTATTTATTTTTTTCCTCTTTCTTTTTTTTCTCTTTCTTTTCTCTTTCTTTTCAGCCTGAAGTAAGGTGCGTCCGCAGAGTTCCCAAACCGGCTTTCAAAGAAATTAGCTTATTAATTTTTCTTTTTTTCTTTTTTTTTTTCTCTTTTTTTTCTTTCTTTTCAACCTGAAGTAAGGGTCGTCCGCGGAGTTCCCAAACCGGCTTTCAAAGAAATTAGTTTATTAATTTTTCTTTTTTTCTTTTTTTTTTTCTCTTTCTTTTCAACCTGAAGTAAGGGTCGTCCGCGGAGTTCCCAAACCGGCTTTCAAAGAAATTAATTTTTCTTTTTTTTTTTTCTTTTTTTTTTTCTCTCTTTTGAACCTGAGAAATACGTCAAAAAAAAAAGTGGCGAGGAAGTCGCTCGGAGGAGTTGAGGAAGTCGCTCGGAGTTGTTGAGGAAGTCGATCGGAGGAGTCGAGGAAGTTGATCGGAGGAGTCGAGGAAGCGCTATTTCTCCTCTTTTTTTTTTTGTGCGATGAGAGATATGTAGTGGAGTCTGGGAGGAGGGATGATCGGAGGAGTCGAGGAAGCGCTATTTCTCCTTCTTTTTTTTTTTTGTGCGATGAGAGATATGTAGTGGAGTCTGGGAGGAGGGTTTTTTTTTTTGTGGTGGAATATAGGTGGTTGATTTTTTTTGCGGTGGGATATGGGAGGTTCTATTTTTTGTGGTGGAATATGGGAGGCTATATTTTTTGTGGTGGAATATCGGAGGTTATATTTTTTGTGGTGGAATATAGGAGGTTATATTTTTTTTGTGGTGGAATATGGGAGGTTGGTTTTTTTGTGGTGGAATATAGGAGGTTATATTTTTTTTGTGGTGGAATATGGGAGGTTGGTTTTTTTAGACCGGCAAGAGAAAAAAAATTCCCTTTATTTATAGTGGGGAGTGGTAGAGAAATATCGCGTGGGTTTGTTGGGATTTGTTAAGGGGGTTGGCGAGAAAATGCGGGTTTGTTGAGAAACGACGTGCGTGGGTTCGTTGAGAAAAAGGCGAGATTCAAAATTTGAATACATTGAGGAAGTTATTATATTCAAATTTCAAATTTTCAAAATCGAATATGTTCGAATTTCAAAATTAAAATGTTATGTTCAAATTTCAATATGTGTTCAAATTTCAAAATTGAATGGTTATGTTCAAATTTGAGAGAGTATAGTTGTATTTAAATTTCAAATTTCAAATTTCAAAACTGAATATGTTATGTTCAAATTTGAGGAAGTATGGTTGTATTTAAATTTCAAATTTCAAATTTTAAAATTGAATATGTTCAAATTTCAAAATTGAACGGTTACGTTCAAATTTGAGGAAGTATGGTTGTGTTTAAATTTTAAATTTTAAATTTCAAAATTGAATGGTTACGTTCAAATTTGAGAAAGTATGGTTGTATTTAAATTTCAAATTTCAAATTTCAAAGTTGAATATGTTCAAAATTGAGAAAGTATGGTTGTATTTAAATTTCAAATTTCAAATTTCAAAATTGAATATGTTCAAATTTCAAAATTGAACGATTAACGAACGAGGAAAGTTCAAAATTGAATTGAGAGATATTTTAAAATTTGGTTGGAGATTTGAATATGAATTTGGATAAGCCGGTTGAAAAATATTTTGAAATTTGATTGAAAATTCAAAATTCAATTTGAATATAATTTTTTTGAAGTTAAATTTTTAAACAAAAAGTTTACTATAATGTAAGTCCCGCTGGGCACAAAAAAAATAGGATCCGACTTAAAAATCGACGGAGCTTTGATGAGACCCATAAGCTTGTGTTCACAAATGGCCTATTAAAGAATTGAATTTGTTGGACCCAAATATGTTAAAAATTTTGGGCTTTTACGGGGCTTATATAGACAAATCAATATTACGGACCAACCATAATCTTTTCCCGTATTTTTTTTTTTATTATAATTTTTTTTATGCCAACAAATGCCCCCCATCTTTTCGTTGTACGAGGCACGAGTATGGTGAAAAGATGCACGTTCAATTATTTTTTTTCTATTCATTTTTTTTCCAAATATTTTTTTCCATTTTTTTTTGTACGCATCCAATTTAATTTCTCAGTTTAATGACATGGCGGTCGATATAAATATGGGTTGCTCAGTTTAGTGACATGATGGTCGAATGGGTATTGGTCGCTCAGTTTAGTAACATTGCGGTCGATATGGGTATGGGTTGCTCAGTTTAGCGACATGGCGGTCGATTTGAGTATGGGTTGCTCAGTTTAGTGACATGGCGGTCGATTTGAGTATGGGTTGCTCAGTTTAGTGACATGGCGGTCGATATGAGTATGGGTTGCTCAGTTTAGTGACATGACGGTCGATATGAGTATGGGTCGCTCAGTTTGGTGACATGGCGGTCGATATGTATATGAGTTACTCAGTTTAGTGACATGACGGTGTATTTGATATGTGTTGCTCAGTTTAGTGACATGGCGGTCGATATGAGTATGGGTTGCTCAGTTTAGTGACATGGCGGTCGGTATAAATATGGGTTGCTCAGTTTAGTGACATGGCGGTCTATACGATTTGTATTGCTCAGTTTAGTGACATGGCGGTCTATATGATATGTGTTGCTCAGTTTAGTGACATGGCGGTCTATATGATATGTGTTGCTCAGTTTAGTGACATGGCGGTCTATATGATATGTGTTGCTCAGTTTAGTGACATGGCAGTCTATATGATATGTGTTGCTCAGTTTAGTGACATGGCGGTCGATTTGAATATGGGTTTGATCAGTTTATTGACATGGCGGTCGATTTGAATATGGGTTTGCTCAGTTTAGTGACATGGCGGTCGATATGAGTATGGGTTTAGTTTAATGACTTTCCGGTCGTTTGAAATTGGGTTTAGTTTAATGACTTTTCGGTCATTTGAATTTCGGTTTAGTTTAATGACTTTTCGGCCGTTTGAATTTGGGTTTAGTTTAATGACTTTTCGGTCGTTTGGAGTTGGATTTAGTTTAATGACTTTTCGGTCGTTTGGAGTTGGATTTAGTTTAATGACTTTTCGGTCGTTTGGAATTGGGTTTAGTTTAATGACTTTTCGGTCGTTTTGATTTGGGTTTAGTTTAATGACTTTTCGGTCGTTTGAAATTGGGTTTAGTTTAATGACTTTTCGGTCGTTTGAAATTGGGTTTGTGAGTCGATTAAGTTGACTCAGCAGCTCGGTTTGAACTCTTGATTTGTTTCAGTTCGGGTGGAGCTGGCTTGCTTGATTTGGATCATCCCTGAAGTTTGATTTGAACCTTTGTTCAAGTTGGGTTCAAATTGAATTGGTTTGAACCTTTTGTATTTGATTTGGGCTGAGCCGGTTTAGGCTTTCACTTGATTTGTCCCTTTTGAATTTGATTTGAGCTAAACCGTTATACTTTGGTTCAGAACCCTTTGAGACATGGCTTAGGTCGAACCCTTATGACTTAGTTCGAGACCCTTTGAATTCGATTTGGGTCGGGCCTTTATAGTTCGGCTCAACTTGGACCCTTTCATAGTTTGATCTGGTTCGGATCATAATCTTATGGTTTGGTTCGAGATCCGTTTGAGTTTGATTCTGGTTGAGCCACCTTGGGGTTCGGTTCAACTTAGAATTCCTTTGCATTTGGTTTGGATTGAACTCTTGTGATTTGATTCGAAATCCGTTTGAGTTTGATTTGAATCGCCATCTTTGCGGCTTGGTTTAGAACTCTTTGATTTTGATTTGGGGTCAAGCTGGTTCATGTCCTGGTTCAAGTTGCATATAGTTCCGTCTAGATTCGATTTAGGTTGAATTGACTTATGGTTTGATCCGGCTTGGCTTGATCCTCCTGCGGTTCAGTTTAGGTTGAACCAATTTGTAGTTCAAGTTGAACTTTTTGTGGTTCGGTTTAAGTCGAACCGGCTTGTGGTTTGGTTTGGCTCGAAACTCATGCAGTTCAGTTTAAGTTGAATCAGCCTAGGTTCAAGGTGTATCCTTCATGGCTCGGTTTAAGTCGAGCTAGCTTGTAATTTGGTTCGACTTGGCTCGGTCCTCATGTGGTTCTGTTTGGGTTGAACCGATAAGTTGAATTCTTTATGGCTTGGTCTAAGTCGAACCGGCCTGTGGTTTGATTTGGCTCGTAACCTTATGGTTAGGTTTGAGATCCGTTTGAACTTGAAACTCCATTGCATTTGGTTTGGATTTGATTTAAGACGCCTTCGAGTTTGGTTTGAGTCACCCTCTTTGCGGTTGGGCTCAAAACCCTTTGAATTTGATTTGGGGTCGAGCTGGTGCATGGTCCAGTTCATATGATTCCACCTAAATTCGATTTAGGTTGAACTGGCTTATAATTTGGGGGCATTTTGTTTTTTTTTTTTTTTTTTTTTTGAAATATATGAGTTTATTTTGTCTCGGGAAGCAATCGAAATTGTTGCATATAACCGACCCTAAGGTGAGTTAGAATTCCGTCGTAGACAAAATATGTTTGAAAAAAATATATATATATATATTTTTTGAGTATTGAAAAATATGGGTTTATCTTGGTTTATTTTGAAAAATATGGGTTTATTGAAAAATATGGGTTTGTTTTGAAAGAAAAATATTTGGTGGCAATCGGGCGCCCACATGGGTTTTCACCCGATGCGTTTTCCTAACTTTTGCCTGTGAGTTTAAATTGTGTTTTCTCACAGCGGGAATCCCATTTTTGCCTGTGGGGTTATACCACAGCCGCCGATGCGTTTTCCTAACTTTTGCCTGTGAGTTTAAATTGTGTTTTCTCACAGCGGGAATCCCATTTTTGCCTGTGGGGTTATACCACAGCCGGGAATGGTTCTTTTTTTTTCTTTTTTCTTTCTTTTTTTTTCTTTTTTCTTTCTTTTTTTCTTTTTTCTTTTTTTTTGGGATTTTTTTTCTTTTTTTTTCTTTTTTTTTTCTTTTTTTTTCTTTTTTTTTCGTTTTTTTTTTTTTTTTTTTTTGTTTTTTGTTTTTTGTTTTTTGTTTTTTTTTTTGTGCTATTGAAAAATACGAGCAAATAAAATTGCTGTGCATAACCGATCCTAAAATCAGTTAGCTGTAAAATATATTTGAGTATTAAAAAATATGGATTTATTTTGGTTTATTTTAAAAAATATGGGTTTATTGGAAAATATGGGTTTGTTTTGAAAGAAAAATATGTTTCAGTGGCAATCGGGCGCCCACATGGTTTTCACCCGATGCCTTTCCCTAACTTTTACCTGTGAGTTTGAATTGTGTTTTCTCACAGCGGGAATCCCATTTTTGCCTGTGGGGTTATACCACAGCCGGGAATGGTTTCTCTTTTTTTTTTTTTTTTTTTTTTCTTTTTTTTTTTCTTTTTTTTTTTTGGGATTTTTTTTTCTTTTTTTTTTCTTTTTTTTTTCGTCTTTTTTTTTTGTTTTTTTTTTGTGCTATTGAAAAATACGAGCAAATAAAATTACTGTGCATACCCGATCCCAAAATCAGTTAGCTGTGTTAGACAAAATATATTTGAGTATTAAAAATATGGATTTATTTTGGTTTATTTTAAAAAATATGGGTTTATTGAAAAATATGGGTTTATTGAAAAATATGGGTTTGTTTTGAAAGAAAAATATGTTTCAGTGGCAATCGGGCGCCCACATGGGTTTTCACCCGATGCCTTTCCCTAACTTTTGCCTGTGAGTTTGAATTGTGTTTTCTCACAGCGGGAATCCCATTTTTGCCTGTGGGGTTATACCACAGCTGGGAATGGTTTTTTTTTTTTTTTTTTTTTTTTTTTTTTTTTTGTGCTATTGAAAAATACGAGCAAATAAAATTGCTGTGCATAACCGATCCCAAAATCAGTTAGCTGTGGTAGACAAAATATATTTGAGTATTAAAAAAATATGGATTTATTTTGGTTTATTTTAAAAAATATGGGTTTATTGAAAAATATGGGTTTATTGAAAAATATGGGTTTGTTTTGAAAGAAAAATATGTTTCAGTGGCAATCGGGCACCCACATGGGTTTTCACCCGATGCCTTTCCCTAACTTTTGCCTGTGAGTTTGAATTGTGTTTTCTCACAGCGGGAATCCCATTTTTGCCTGTGGGGTTATACCACAGCCGGGAATGGTTTTTTTTTTCTTTTTTTTTTTTTTTTTTTTTTTTTTTTTTTTTTTGTGCTATTGAAAAATATGAGCAAATAAAATTGCTGTACATAACCGATCCCAAAATCAGTTAGCTGTGGTAGACAAAATATATTTGAGTATTAATAAATATGGATTTATTTTGGTTTATTTTAAAAAATATGGGTTTATTGAAAAATATGGGTTTATTGAAAAATATGGGTTTGTTTTGAAAGAAAAATATGTTTCAGTGGCAATCGGGCGCCCACATGGGTTTTCACCCGATGCCTTTCCCTAACTTTTGCCTGTGAGTTTGAATTGTGTTTTCTCACAGCGGGAATCCCATTTTTGCCTGTGGGGTTATACCACAGCCGGGAATGGTTTCTTTTTTTTTTTTTTTTTTTTTTTTTTTTTTTTTGTTTTTTTTTTCGTTTTTTTTTTTTTGTTTTTCTTTTTTGTTTTTTTTTTTGTTTTTTTTTTTTGACTGGTTTTTTAAAAATATGAGCTTTCCTTTGAACACCATTCTTTTGGATGTAGGTGAGTAGGTGAGTAGGTGAGCTATTTACCTACGGGTTGGTGAAGATGATTGGGTATGCCCCCATTAGATTATTTTTTCGATGTTGCAGTCGAGAAATTGACCATATTTTGCGCATTATTGGGAAATGATAGTAAAGGTAATCATGCCCCCAGTAAAACCAGCTATGTTCATATATGTTGGTGCTATTTTCTCGATGTAATCATTAGGATTCACCTTTACCGCTTTTTTTTTTCTTCTTTTTTTTTCTTTTCTTTTTTTCTTTTTTTCTTTTTTTTTTTCTTTTTTTTTTTTGTTCTTTTTTTCCTTTTTTTTTCTTTTTTTTTCTTTTTTTTTCTTTTTTTTTGTATTTTTTTTCTTTTTTTTTGTATTTTTTTTTATTCTTTTTTTTTTTGTTTTTTTTTTTTTTTGATTTTTTTTTTTTTATTTTTTTTATTTTTTATATATATATATATATTAGAGGTCTCAAAGATGGAAGGAGAAGTCAGGTCCCACCGGGCGTGCCATTTTGTCTGCGATCTCGAATGACTCATCTCGCGCGGTTTACCTCTGGGGATTCCCGTGGGATGGTATTCGCGATTCAGATGGATATTTGTATGTGATTGGATGTACGTGGGTATCAGGTATTGCGGATTCATGACTTCCAATAGACGCAAGCATCTATTGTTAATTACCCCCATGTGATTGGGGCACCTTCGATTAAGAGACCTTTGCGGGGAGGATAGAATGAATCGTATCCTAATGATTGACCAAATCCTAAGTATATGTGTTAGGGTTTAGCTGGATTTGAAATTGACTTGATCATGCTTATATGTGTTGAGGACTAGTCGATATTAAACTCTAATTATGTGTGTTAGAGTTTAATTGGGTTCAATTGGCTCTAAGTATATGTATTAGAGTCCAATTATATTTGATTCCATATTGGCGTATGTTCCAAAGTGGAGACATGACCAAACCTCAATGATGTGTATTGAGGTGGGTCGGATTTGATGTTACTCAAAAGTAGGAGATGGCTAAGTCCTATATGTATTAGGATTGGCCGAGTTTGATATATTTTTCACTCTAGTTATATGTCACGCCCCGAGTTCAAAAACCAGCGTCTAAAATTTTTTTTTTTTAAAATCAGAATTCAAAACCAGCCAGGGCGCAACAGACCGCCACATATATAGAAGAGTCCCAATCCCACTGGGGATTGAGCCTTTTCTATATATGCACGGCTAGCTCGGCAATCAATCATGTATATCGAGTAGTATCTATCAATCAGGATCAATCAATCATGCATATCAATAATATCTCGAATAACATCTCAATGACAGAAATCAACCGGTGTCATCTAATCATGCAAATCTATATGTATATATATATATATCAATCAATCAGGATCAGTCAGGAATAATCAGGGGATATGTGTATGATAATCGGCTGATCGTGAACAGAAAATCTCAATCACAGGTCTAATCAAGTCAATGTCAATCAGGGAAATAACGATATATCAAGATAGGTCATGTAATCAGCAGGGAATCAAAAACAGGGGTCCGACTGGACTAAAGCAACCAGAGGGCCAAAAAGCTGAGGCCCGGTTCGAAGATAACCCACCAGTCAAATCGCAGGCGACAAGACTGAATCGACTGTATGCTCAGAACCAGATGCAAACTGGACAGACCTGAATCAAACATATTGATCAACCTCGAATTCACTAATCACAACTTAACCCCAGATCCATTTTAAAACCTCTAATTATTTAACTAATAGTGTCATTTGAGCACTGTTTTCGCTCGTTCTTTCAACTGGAAACTCATTTTAACAAACCGTCACTTCCAGCAGGTGACTTTTAACTTGCTGAACACCGTGCTCACACATTTGTGGCAGCACGCAACCCGAGGCAAACTGCGGGCCATAAAATTCTTTACTAACATAGCCTTAATGCATTTTTGTTTCTCCGGCTCTTCAAACCCAAAATCTAACGCGAGCACCGCGTCCAGTGACCCCAAATTAGCCAGGAATACGCTGTTGCGGCTTCGCTAAGGGCCCGGAACTTAGTTTTGTTCCAACATTTCTTTAAAAGGTTGATTAAGCTATAACTTTTATTTTAAACTTCAAACAGGAAAACTTTGTATATCAAAGTTGATCTGGGCACTGCCAGGACCTCAGTGCTCACCCTGGTTGGAAACCCAGGTGTGCTGGTTCAAGCAGAACCAAAGCCAAGTTTCATATAAGGTTCACATTGCTCCAAACTTTATTTCACACAGATCAACTTTGATCTGAAGTGAGCATCAAGCTCAAGGAAATATTTGGAACAACTTTCATATTTACAGCAAACCCAAATTCCACATTTTTCCTCTCTTAGGCATTTCATCAAGCACTTGGTGTGCACTTTATACCCACACACATACACAACATTCCCGAGCTCTTTCTCTGCAACCACTGCACCTGGGGTTTTCCAACTTGGAAGGAAATGTTCCTTGGAGTTTTCTCTACATTTCCTGCAACTTGGAGCAAGCCAGATGCCAAGTTGGCCGCGGGCTCAAGGAAGAAGATGATGACTCCTTGCTTTGAAATTCGTGATGCTTCAACCAGAAGCTCTGGGACCAAACCAAAAGCACCAATAGGTGCTAAATACTTCACTAAAGCTTCCTGTGGCCATGCCCGGTCGACGGGGTGCGGCGGCGGCGGCGGGGAGCAAAGCTCCATTTCGAGCTCAACCCCTCTAATGGCGGAATTTAAAAGAGGCTATATGAAGCCTTCTAACTTGGATGGAAGGTTCCTCTGGTCCATACAAAGCTTCCCGACCAACCCTCCCCGGCCGGAGTTGGCCGGAACGCCGGCGGCCGAGATTTGATCCCATTTCGAACCCATCTTGGCCGCGCTTCAACCGCGCTGCATGGTTGCCATGCAAGTCCATGGATGGACTCTAAATGGTCCCATGAAGCTTCTTGGCCATGTTCCCGGCGGTGGGGAGGCTCGCCGGCGCCGGAGCACGAAGCTCGGCCGAAGTGAAAATTTCCCAAAAAGTAGGGCATAAATCTGCCATTGATCCGCTCGATCATACTCCACCAAATTTGGTGGGGTTGATCCTCATCCCATACAGTCCATTCCTACCAATTTTTACCCATTTTGGTCTGTTGGTTGAAGAGAACGACCGTGGCGGAGCAAACTTAGGTTTCCGGCGAGAACTTGCTACCGCCGGCCAACCGTCGTGCATGGGGGGTTCGGGCTGTGCATGGAACCTCACAAGAACCTAACTAACCTACTGCTAGTGGTCTCGGGCTAAAACAAACCGGGGTTTGAGAGAACCTTACCTTGGCCGAAGTTGTAGAAGATGGAAGAAGCCGGTTCTCTTCCTCCTCCTTCGCGCGGCCACGGCAACCTCCCAAGATGCTCCACAGACACCAAGGAAGTCCTCAGAGAACTCCAACTCCACCTTGGAAGAGTTTTGGTCCAACCTCTTCTTTTTCTCTCTATCTCTTGGGTAGCAACAATGGGAGAGGTGACCCCCCGGCCAACCCATCACCTGGGTTATGAAAGAAATAACTCCTGGGAGTTATGAAATCTCAAGAGTCACCTCGTGTAACTCCCACACGAGTAGCCCAAGAGACATCTCACATAAATGCAAGATTCTTTTGCAAAAACCTTAAACCCGGTTCAGACCTAACCCTAACCTCCGGGGTCTTCACAGTAGGTACAAAATGCACCCAACACCCCATGGTTTAAGCCCCTAACAATTTGACACATAAAATTTTAAGTTTTCTTGCAATTTAATCCAATTTTTGGTGTTTTTCACACATTTCGAGAAAAACCGCTCGTCGTTTTGCGAAATGGACTTCGCCACGACGTCCAGCTCGTCGAGACCTTTCAAGTAGCGTATTTGTTTGGTTCGTTTGATGCTCGGATAAAAACTTGTTCCATTAAGTTCGACCAATTACAATGCGTTGCACGCACTCCGATGCACCCGGATCGCCAAACGCGGAAAAACCGTCAGTGCCATTGCGCTCAGAAGGTCGAAATTAGTTAGGTTTGACTACTCATGTCGCTAGGTTTGGATTTTAGACAGTGATTCGGCCGACGATAAATCGAGAGGGGTCAAATTCGAGAGTTACTATTCACTTTTAAGTTGCGGGCCCGCCCGCTTCTTCGCTGATTTCTGGACAATCCGACCGTCGGATCGTCGACAAGTGAATATGAACCTTTCATGTTTCGACGAGACGATCCCAATGGTCATCTCGGATTTTCGAGATTTGGCTCGGATTTGAAAGACAATATTTCAGGCCCATTAATTGTGCAAATTACACTGCAGAAAAGGGGCACTGTCGCTATCTAAGCCATTTATGATCCAAATTCAACCTGACTTCAATCAATTTCATTTATTTATTTATTTTCAAAATTTCAAGTTCTTACATTATATGTGCTAGAATGAGAGATTGACTAACCCTAAGTATATGTATTAGGATTAGTTGAGTTGATTTGGATGAACTCTAAGTATATGGGTTAGAGCTCGATCAAATTTGATTTGACTAAATTCTAAGTATATGATTTAGAATCCAGTCGTTTTGAATATGATTTTGCCTTAATTATATGTGTTAAGGCGATGAGATTGAATGGGTTTTGGGTTTTGTTTATGAATTGGATTGGGCTTTGGGTTTTATTTGTGGGTTGGAATGGGTTATCAGTTTTATTTGTGGATCAAATGGGTTTTGGGTTTTATTTGTGGGTTAGAATGGGTTATCGGTTTTATTCGTGGATCAAATGGGTTTTGGATTTTATTTATGGACTCGGCTTATATTGTATATGGACTGGATTTGGGACAGTATGTGGACTGAGCCTATATCATATGTGGATTTGATTCAGTGCCCACATATGGTCTGGATTGGAACCCGTATATGGATTGGGCCTTACGTCATATGTGGATTGAATTTGGGATCCGTATGTGGGTTGGATTTGGGACCCGCATATGGATTCGGCCTTATGTCATATGTGGATTGGATTTGAGATCCGTATGTGGATTGGATTTGAGACCCGTATATGGATTGGGCCTTATGTCATATGTAGATTGGATTTGAGATCCGTATGTGGATTGAATTTGGGACCCGTATATGGATTGGGCCTTATGTCATATGTGGATTGAATTTGGGATCCGTATGTGGGTTGGATTTGGGACCCGCATATGGATTGGGCCTTATGTCATATGTGGATTGGATTTGAGATCCGTATGTGGATTGGATTTGAGACCCGTATATGGATTGGGCCTTATGTCAAAAGTGGATTGGATTTGGGATTCGTATATGGATTGGATTTTATTTTTATATGGGTAAATTTGAGGCCTTCATATGGGGTGAGCCTTATTGAGTTCATTTATTAGTCCTTTTTGAATCGGACTTAGGCTACAAGTTGATTAGGACTCATTTGAATTTTGTCTCGATTCAAAGAAATTCCTATTATTTCAATATCCCCTTTTATTTTATTTTATTTGGCGTCCGAAGAAAATTTTCTAATTTTATCGGGGAAACACCGTTATTTTATTTTGATGTGGGATCCTATGGAATTTCTTCTTTTGAAATTATTTGGGATCCGAGGAAGTTTCTATTTTTGAAATTATTTGGGATCCGAAGAAGAAATTATTTGGGATCCGAAGAAGTCCCATTATTATTATTATTATTATTTTTTTTATCTGACTTGGGATCTAAAAGAAATCCGCTTTGATTTATATCTGGGATCCGAATTCACTTTGACTTAACCTAAGTTCGGATGTCTGAAGAAATCTTCCGAATCGGTTTTGGGTTTTTGTTGACTTTCTTCCCTTTTTTTTTTCTTTTTCTTATTTTTCCTTTTCTTTTCAACCTGAAGTAAGGTGCGTCCGCAGAGTTCCCAAACCGGCTTTCAAAGAAATTAGTTTATTAATTTTTCTTCTTCTTTTTTTTCTCTTTCTTTTCAGCCTGAAGTAAGGTGCGTCCGCAGAGTTCCCAAACCGGCTTTCAAAGAAATTTATTTATTTTTTTCCTCTTTCTTTTTTTTCTCTTTCTTTTCTCTTTCTTTTCAGCCTGAAGTAAGGTGCGTCCGCAGAGTTCCCAAACCGGCTTTCAAAGAAATTAGCTTATTAATTTTTCTTTTTTTCTTTTTTTTTTTTTTTCTCTTTTTTTTCTTTCTTTTCAACCTGAAGTAAGGGTCTGTCACGCCCCGAGTTTAAAAATCAGGTCTGAAATTTTTTTTTTTTTTTTTTTTGAAATAAATCAGAGTTTGCAAAACGGGCGTAACAGACCGCCACATATATAGAAAATCCCCTATCCACAGGGATAGGGTCTCTCCTATACATGCACGGCTAGGCAAATCCAATCATCAATCAGAGATCAATCAACATCTAAACTAAACAATGACTAAGCAACAGGAAAGATCCAAATAACCATGCTCACATCAATCTGACATATCCAAATAGTCGAAAGCTGAAATAACATAAACCACAATCATCAGGGGGACAGCTCTATCGTAACAGCCTCACTGGATAGTCCCGACATCTCACCACCCGAAAGACCTGCAACAGTCACCCGAGGGTGTGAGACACACCGGAGTGTATCCCAGTGGGCACGACGAGCCGAGAAATAGATAATCGTACCTACTGGGTACTAAAATCTGCGGATAGTAAAAATCATAGGGTAAAGCTGAAAACAACTAAGATCTACTGATAATCAACAAAAATCCACAGATAACTGAATAGGCAGGTAATCAAGGGTAATGAAACCGCAAGTAGTAAATGCTGGAAATCAGAATATAACTGTCATAATCAGGCATAAGGGGACTGCAGATAATAAATGCTGGAAATCAATAACTGTATAAAATCGAGCAGACAACTGAGTGATCAATAACAGGTCTACTAAAAATCAAATAGTAGATACGTAAAACAACCTGGCAGGAGGCATAATCATAATACTGTATATAACGAGTATAGAGAATATCAGAATCAATCAGGGTGGTAATCAAGTCTAACTGAAGTAAAGCATACTAGAACATGGAAGTATAACAGCTATGCATCAATCACAAGAATATCAAGTACCCAATCATAAGCCACCATATTGGTCCCACCAGACCTCAGGCAAAACTGCCCACCTGGCACCACCTGGTTGACATTCCCTCCACTGAGGGTCACGGGTTGCAACTGCTAACCACTTTACCGGTAAAGTACACCACTGCGGGTAGCAAATCCGCTAGTGTACGTGAAGTACAACGGTGCGGGCGATCATAATGCAAATGCTCGAGCTCTCGGTCCACTGACCGGATAATCGGCAACATGCCGAGATCCCAACAGGGAAATCATCTATCATATCGATCAGAATCTATCATGCATATCGGAATATCGAATAGTATCCAACAATCAGGATCAATCAATCATGCATATCGGAATATCAACAATAAATCGGCTGACAGGAATCAACAAGTGCCATCAAATCATGTAGATCTATATACTGAAAAAGCTGATGAACAGACATGTATATGGTATGTCTCATGAAGATCAAGGTCTATCAGAAATATAACAACTGATAAACAGGTACGTAAGATATGTCTCACGTAGATCAAGATCTATCAGGACTAATCATAGGGCATGTCAATACAATCATCAAGGCTAATCTAGATAAAATCAGCAGGTATATATGATGAGTCTAATCAAGTCAGTGTCAATCGGTGAAATCATGATATGTCAAGATAGGTCATATATATAATCAGCAGGGCAATCAAAAACAGGTGTCCGACTGGACTAAAGCAACCAGAGGGCCGAATAGATCAAACCCGGACCGAAGATAACCCACCTGGATGAAGGCAGATCCTCGAACTCCCGCACAGCTACTGGGAGGCTGGTGCTGACAACTGGGCCCTGTATAAGCAGCTATAGTCAATAATAAACTCGCACGACCCATCCCGACGACACAATAGTAACGTGTCTCTAATACGGTTCGATACAGCCGTTTTATCGACGAAACCCAATTCCCGATCAACGAGAGTCTACGGGGCTCTAACAAAATGTCCAGTGGTGTAAAAACACTCTCTCAAGTCAGCATGTGTGTCTAAATTGCATTTAGGTCCCTAACAGCTTTTAAATTGCATAATTAGCTTACAATCCGGCCCGTTTCGGCACGTTCTTGAAATCCGGGAATCCAAAAGCTGCGCCGTAACTTTCAGCGCGTCCGTTACGACAAGACGGAGCCCGTGCTCACAAGGTTGGGCTGGCACGGGGCCCGAGGGAACAGTTGGCCCATAATCACTTAGGGTTCCATTTACAATTATGCTACAACTTAATATATGCTTGATCAAATTAAGAGCTAAGTGGAGCATCATGTACAGGGGACTAAGTAGAGCTGAGGGCTCACCAGAGGCGCGTCGGAGGGTGGCCGGAGTGATCGCCGGAGCAGCACCCAATTAAGATTAAGGCTCGGTTTGCACTTCCTTGGGATCAACCTGGGTTTAGACCTGATGTAAGGTGAGCACTAGTATTAGAACCCTCCCAGATAATGGTCGGTCACGGCCATGATGGTTGCCGGCGGCCGGAAGAATAACCCGACTTTGATACCTCGGGTGCAACCATTGGAAGCCAGCTACAGGGGGGGGGTTCCCGACCAAAATAAAAATGATGGAAGCATATAAAGGGCCTCTAGGTATTACCTGTAGGGGTGGCCGATGCCCAGACCGCCGGGGATCGCCGGAGTCCGGTCCCGAGGCAAACTCGGGTGCAACTGTAGAGAGAGGAATGCCCACGTTAGGTTCTACATGCAACATGGTAGGAGGACTCCTACAGACTCTGCACGCTTACCTGGGTGGTTTCTGGCGACGGAGGAGCGTCGGCGAGGCGGCGCCGGCGAAGCTCGGTGGAGCTTCAAGGGCCGTCAATGGCGGATTCCGGCGCGGTGGCTCCGGGCCGGTGCAAGATGGACCAAAAGAATCCCCTCAGCGCCTGGAAGCTTACTGCTGTGTTGGTTGGGGTCGGGGACGAGCGGCGGCGCCGGACGGCGAGGCTCGGCCGGAGTGCAAGAAGACCCGGTTCTAGCGCTTCGTCGTACGGCGCGGATCTGTATCCGATCAACCCCAAACTTCGGGGGAGGCCTGCAGTCACCCAGAGGAACAAGATCAACGGCCTTGATCGAGATTTTAACGGCCGGATGAAACCCGAGGTTGAGCTCGGCCAAAAACTAGGTTTCCGGCGATAATGGACTTCCGCCGGCAGCCGGAGGCTCGGCGACGGCTCGGGCTTCACCAGGGAACCCAACTCGACGTCAGGAATCACACCCACACACACACGAGCCAAAATAATTAAGTTTCCTCCAACAACATACCTCGCCGGAAAAATCGTGGAAGGAGAGGATCTCCCCGCGGCCGTGTACGGCGGCGGCTGGGGCCGGGATCACCTCAGTTCGGTTGCGGCACCACGAGGAACTCCACAGGTAAGGTCTTGGTCAGCTAGGGCCTTCCCGAATGCCTTCCTCACCCGAACCCGAGAGAAGGTGATGCCTTACTCTTTCTTTTCCGGCAAGGAGGGGCGGCGGCCGGTGCGGGGATGCTCCGGGGGGCGCGGCAGAGAAGAGGAGTCGGTTGGGGGCTGCGGCTGGAGGGAGAGCTACAGGGTTTAGGGTTTGGGAAACCCTAACCCAAGCTACACGTATATATATACATATAAGGACAATTGCAACATAGTCCCCCTAGCTTCAGCATTTTACTGTCCAGTCCCTCACAGCAGCTTTCTTTTGCATCCAGGTCCCTCACCACAGAGGTGGCACGCAAATCGAGACAAGAAACATAGGGTTCTAAGTGCAAAATGCCGTATTTTCGCTGTATTTCACGCTCTTCGAGGCGATCCGGTCGTCGAAACGACAAATGAACTGCGCCATGACGTCCGGCTCGACGAGACCTATCAGGTAGCGATTTCTGATTTTCGAAAAACTATCCGGATAAAATTGCGGTCCATAAATACTGTGTAAAAATACAGTTTTCGCGCTTTTCGAGACTCTAGGGTCGTCAAACAGAATTTCCGTCAGCGCTATTGCGTTCAGAACGTCGAAACCGTTCGAAACGACTACCTGAAGTGCTATGTTCGGTTTCCAGACAGCAATTTGGCAAACATTCGCGCTTAGGGGTAATTGGAATTTGGGTTTACTGTTCATGTACCCTCGACTTAAGTCGCGGGTCCCGCCCGCTTCTTCGTCGATTTCTGGAAGATCCGACCGTCGGATCTGAACAAGCTTAATATGGATTTCGCTCAGTTCGACGAGACGGTCGCGTTCATGGTCTCGGATCTTCGGGATCAGGCTCGGTTTGAAAAGTGATATTTCTGGCCCTATTTCTGTACAATTTACACTGCAGGAAAGGGGCACTGTCGCTATCTGAGCCAATTATGATTCAAATTCAACTTGACTTTAATTACTTTCATTTATTTATTTATTTACAAAATTCGAATTCTTACAGGGTCGTCCGCGGAGTTCCCAAACCGGCTTTCAAAGAAATTAGTTTATTAATTTTTCTTTTTTTCTTTTTTTTTTTTCTCTTTCTTTTCAACCTGAAGTAAGGGTCGTCCGCGGAGTTCCCAAACCGGCTTTCAAAGAAATTAATTTTTCTTTTTTTTTTTCTTTTTTTTTTCTCTCTTTTGAACCTGAGAAATACGTCAAAAAAAAAAAGTGGCGAGGAAGTCGCTCGGAGGAGTTGAGGAAGTCGCTCGGAGTTGTTGAGGAAGTCGATCGGAGGAGTCGAGGAAGTTGATCGGAGGAGTCGAGGAAGCGCTATTTCTCCTTTTTTTTTTTTTGTGCGATGAGAGATATGTAGTGGAGTCTGGGAGGAGGTTTTTTTTTTTGTGGTGGAATATAGGTGGTTGATTTTTTTTGCGGTGGGATATGGGAGGTTCTATTTTTTGTGGTGGAATATGGGAGGCTATATTTTTTTGTGGTGGAATATCGGAGGTTATATTTTTTGTGGTGGAATATAGGAGGTTATATTTTTTTTGTGGTGGAATATGGGAGGTTGGTTTTTTTGTGGTGGAATATAGGAGGTTATATTTTTTTTGTGGTGGAATATGGGAGGTTGGTTTTTTTAGACCGGCAAGAGAAAAAAAATTCCCTTTATTTATAGTGGGGAGTGGTAGAGAAATATCGCGTGGGTTTGTTGGGATTTGTTAAGGGGGTTGGCGAGAAAATGCGGGTTTGTTGAGAAACGACGTGCGTGGGTTCGTTGAGAAAAAGGCGAGATTCAAAATTTGAATACATTGAGGAAGTTATTATATTCAAATTTCAAATTTTCAAAATCGAATATGTTCGAATTTCAAAATTAAAATGTTATGTTCAAATTTCAATATGTGTTCAAATTTCAAAATTGAATGGTTATGTTCAAATTTGAGAGAGTATAGTTGTATTTAAATTTCAAATTTCAAATTTCAAAACTGAATATGTTATGTTCAAATTTGAGGAAGTATGGTTGTATTTAAATTTCAAATTTCAAATTTTAAAATTGAATATGTTCAAATTTCAAAATTGAACGGTTACGTTCAAATTTGAGGAAGTATGGTTGTGTTTAAATTTTAAATTTTAAATTTCAAAATTGAATGGTTACGTTCAAATTTGAGAAAGTATGGTTGTATTTAAATTTCAAATTTCAAATTTCAAAGTTGAATATGTTCAAAATTGAGAAAGTATGGTTGTATTTAAATTTCAAATTTCAAATTTCAAAATTGAATATGTTCAAATTTCAAAATTGAACGATTAACGAACGAGGAAAGTTCAAAATTGAATTGAGAGATATTTTAAAATTTGGTTGGAGATTTGAATATGAATTTGGATAAGCCGGTTGAAAAATATTTTGAAATTTGATTGAAAATTCAAAATTCAATTTGAATATAATTTTTTTGAAGTTAAATTTTTAAACAAAAAGTTTACTATAATGTAAGTCCCGCTGGGCACAAAAAAAATAGGATCCGACTTAAAAATCGACGGAGCTTTGATGAGACCCATAAGCTTGTGTTCACAAATGGCCTATTAAAGAATTGAATTTGTTGGACCCAAATATGTTAAAAATTTTGGGCTTTTACGGAGCTTATATAGACAAATCAATATTACGGACCAACCATAATCTTTTCCCGTATTTTTTTTTTATTATAATTTTTTTTATGCCAACATTATTGTTGATGCCTCAGAATACCTACGACACTGTCCTGGTTGGTCTGGTGTCTTGGTACTATCGTCGGAAAACTCTGAAATCCAAATTGGGCTCTAAAAGAATTGCTAAGGACATTTTGGTAAATTAATCACTTAAATTGTTAAGTTGACGACTCAGTCTACCTAAATATCTAAAATATGATGTTTAGGGATCAGTAAATGTAGTTGACAGTTTCAGATTGTTTTAGTGTTAGTCGGGTTGGGTTTGAGCGAGTCAGTCACTGATCACAGTTTCTGTTCAGGGCCTAGCAGTTCAGCACCAGCCTCCCAGTAGACCAGCGGGAGTTCGGGATCGGCCTACATTGAGGTGGGTTAGCTTCGGTCCGGGCTTGATCTATTCGGCCCTCTGGTTGCTTTAGTCCAGTCGGACACCTGTTTTTGATTTGCCCTGATGATTATATCTATAGGACTTATCTTGATATATGTTAATCTCGTTTGACACGTCATGATTCTCCTGTTTGACATCGACTCGATTAGACTTATACATGTGATTGTTTGTTCACGGTCAGCCGATTATTATCTACATGATCCCTGATTATTCCTGACTGATCCTGATTGATTGATATATATATATTTGCATGATTAGATGACACCTGTTGATTCCTGTCATTGAGATGTTATTCGAGATATTATTGATATGCATGATTGATTGATTCTGATTGATAGATACCACTCGATATACATGATTGATTGATCCTGATTGATAGATACCACTAGATATGCATGATTGATTGATCCTGATGATAGACCCGTGAGCCCTCGACAAGGTTATGTCAGCCGAAAAAGGTGCCGAATAGTGGCACTGCCTGAGGTTCTCTGAGACCAATATTGGCACATGATTGGATATTTGGTTTTCTACCTTTGACGCATTACTTTTACTCGTACTGTTGCTCAGTTGTTCCAGCACAATTATCTGTAGACATGCTTGTATCATTCGTAGTTCTTTATACATGATCCTTGTAGTTGACTTTGATTTCCAGCCTGCATGCTCTACAGTTTTCATGATAGTTATCTCTGAGATACCCTGATTGTTCAGCATACTTACCTGCAGTTTTATTTCTGATTATTAGTAGACATCTATGTTTCCAGCTTTTCCTACAGATCTTTACTATCCGCAGATTTTAGTACCCAGTAGGTACGATTAGCTATTCCTCGGCTCGTCGTGCCCACTGGGATACACTCCGGTGTATCTCACACCCTCGGGTGACTGTTGTAGGTCCGTCGGGTGGTGAGATGTCGGGACGATCCAGTGAGCCTGTCACGATAGAGCTGTCCCCATGATTCTGGACAGAGTTGATTGAGATCCTTGATGATTTACACAGACTGTTATTTTTCGCATTTATTCCAGTTCTATTTAATTTAGACATTTAAAATACTGATGTAATTACCGATTGTGAATTATTCCTGCTGACTAGATTAGTAGTTGTACTGAGATATCTGTCGCTGATTACTAGCCTAGCCGTGCATATATAAGGGAGTCCCTATTCGCGGAATAGAGAGTTCCCTATATGTGTGGCGGTCTGTTACGCCTGTTTTGCAAACTCTGATTTAATCAAAAAAAAAAAAAAAAAAAATTTCAGACCTGATTTTTAAACTCGGGGCGTGACATGAAGCAGAGACCGGCCTGTGCCGTTGTCGAAGATGTGAGAGGTTGCGTTGTGGGATATGTGGTGAAATTTGGGAGCAAGTTGTGTTTTTTTTTTTTTTTGTGGTGGGAGTAAGGTTGTATTAAATATGTTCAAATTTTAAAATTGAACGGTTATGTTCAAATTTGAGAAAGTATTGTTGTATTTAAATTTTAAAATTTTTAAAATTGAATAAATTCAAATTTCAATATGTCGGAAAAATATGTTCAAATTTTAAAATCGAACGGTTATGTTCAAATTTGAATATATTCATTGAAAAATAAAACATAGTTTTATTTGGCATTCATTGAAAAATAAAACATAGTTTTATTTTACAACGTATTGGATATTTTGAAAAATTCAATACTCTATAAAAATATTACTTTATTTTTAACTGTTTTGATTGTGAATATAAAAAAAATACCATGTTTTAAATATAAACTTTCAATACAAAAAGTAAAATTTTAAAATAAATATTAGATGGTTATCCTGCTCCTGGCGGCGAATTCCTTCCGGCGATGAAATTTAAATTGAAACTATCAATTACAGATGGAAGTCCATCGCTCGTACTTGAAGCAGAGACCGGCCTGTGCCGTTGTCGAAGATGTGAGAGGTGCGTTGTGGGATATGTGGTGAAATTTGGGAGGAAGTTGTGTTTTTTTTTTTTTGTGGTGGGAGTATGGTTGTATTGAATATGTTTAAATTTTAAAATTGAACGGTTATGTTCAAATTTGAGGAAGTATTGTTGTCACGCCCCGAGTTTTTTAAAAAATCAGGTCTGATTTTTTTTTTTTTTGAAATCAGAGTTTGCAAACTGGGCGCAACTGACCGCCACACGTATAGAAGACTCTCTATCCCAAGGACAAAGACTCTCCTATACATGCACGGCTAAAAATCATCATCAGAGATCAACAGATATATCAGTAACCAAACTAATCTACTCAGCAGGAATAATCAAAATTTAGTTATTACATCATCAGTTTTAAATGTCTAAATCAAGATAAGCTGGAATGAAATGCGGAAAGTAAATGTCTGCAGAAGTCGTCGATATATAATGCTCATGGGGACAGCTCTATCGTAATCGGCTCACTGGATCGTCCCGACATCTCACCACCCGACGGACCTACAACAGTCACCCGAGGGTGTGAGATACACCGGAGTGCATCCCAGTGGGCACGACGAGCCGAGCATCAGCTAATCGTACCTACTGGGTACTAAAATCTGCGGATAGTAAGAGTCAACAGGAAAAGCTGGAAGCATAGAGGTCTACTAATAATCAGAAAAAGAACTGCAGGTAAGTATACTAAAAATCAAGGTATATCAGAGATAACCAATCATGAAAGCTGTAGGTCATACATGCTGAAATCAAAAGATAGCTACAAAATCATGCATAAGGAACTGCAAGATATGAAAGCATGTCTACAGATAATAATACAGGAAATAAGTGAGCATCGGTACAGAATAAAAGCAATGCGTCAAAGATAGAAGCCCAAGTACCCAATCAGGTGCCAATATTGGTCTCAGAGGACCTCAGGCAAAGCCACCCATCCGCACCCGATCCGCTGACATACCCTTGTCGAGGGCTCACGGGTCTATCACCAGACCACTCTACCGGTAAAGAACCAGCTCCACGGGGTGCGACCCCGGCCAGGTTCGTGAAGTACAACAGTGCATGGCAAGTCAAAATGATCAATCTCACGGTCTAGTGACCGAGTAGTCGGCACACGCCGAAATCCCAACAGGGAATCATCTGTCTATATCTATCCATCGGAATCAATCAATCATGCATATCGAGTAGTGTCTATCAATCAGGATCAATCAATCATGCAAATCTACGTATATCAAGAAATATCTCAATGACAGGAATCAACAGGTATCATCTAATCATGCAAATCTACATCTCAATCAATCAGGATCAGTCAGGAATAATCAGGGAGTATGTATATGATAATCGGCTGATCGTGACAAGAAATCTCAATCACAGGTCTAATCAGGTCAATGTCAAACAGTGACATCATGATATGTCAAGATAGGTCATATGATCAGCAGGGAAGTCAAAAGCAGGGGTCCGACTGGACTAAAGCAACCAGAGGGCCAAAAAGCTAGCCCGGGCCGAAGCTAACCCACCTGGATGAAGGCAGACTCTCGAACTCCCGCGCAGCTACTGGGAGGCTGGTGCTGAACAACTGGGCCCTGTATAAAGAGATATAATCAGTAATAGACTCTCACAACCCTTTCCCGACGACGTTACACTAACAGAAGGCTTAAGTGGGTCAAATCGGTCAATTCGTCGATCGATATCTGCTTCCTGGTCAACAAGGACCTTCGGAAGCCTAACAAGATGTCCAGGTAGTGCGCAAATACTGTCTAAGGGCAGCCAGGGTGTAACAATTGCAAGCTGGTCCATAAATGATTAAAAATTTGCATAAAAACTTGATAGTATTGACTGTTTCGGCTCGTTCTTAAAATCCGGGGGTCCGACGACGACGCCGTAAGTTTCAGCGCGTCCGTTACGTCGAGACGGATCCCGTGCTCACAAGGTTGGGCTGGCACGAGGCCCAATTTGAAAGTTGGCCCATGGTACATTAGGGTTCAATTACAACGTTTGCTACAACTTAATGTATACATGGTCTTTTGGAGATCTAACTTGAGCATGGGGTTCAGTAATAACAGAGGAGTGGTGTGCTCACCTTGCACGCGTCGGAGGCCGGCCGGAAAGATGGCCGGAGCAACACCCAAGTTTGGATCAAGGCTCGGTTTGGTGTTCTTGGAACAACAGTGGCTCAGACCTGGAACCAAGGTGAGCATCAGTTAGAAGAGGTACCCAGGAGGTCTCGGGTCTATGTGGGGTCGAGTCCCGGCGGCCGGAGGCGGCGGCGGCCGGAGCTAAGCCCGAGAAGGTGACCTCGGGTGCAAGTATTGTAACCAAGCTACAGGGCATTCTAACCCAAAATAAAAATCATGGGGAGCTTCATTAGGGTCTGTAGGTCTTACCTGATGGTTGGCCGGAGCCCCGGAGCGGCGGGGATCGCCGGAGTGGGAGCTTGAGCCGAGCTCGGGTGCAACCTGAGGGGTTCCCGGTGGCTGAGGAGCGCCGGCAAGGTGGCGCCGGAGAAGCTCGGGGAGCTTCAACAGCCGCTAATGGCGGATTCCGGTGTCACGCCCCGAGTTTAAAAATCAGGTCTGAAATTTTTTTTTTTTTTTTTTGAAATAAATCAGAGTTTGCAAAACGGGCGTAACAGACCGCCACACATATAGGAAATCCCCTATCCACAGGGATAGGGTCTCTCCTATACATGCACGGCTAGGCAAATCCAATCATCCATCAGAGATCAATCAACATCTAAACTAAACAATGACTAATCAACAGGAATAATCCAAATAATCATGCTCACATCAATCTGACATATCCAAATAATCGAAAAGCTGAAATAACATAAACCACAATCATCAGGGGGACAGCTCTATCGTAACAGCTTCACTGGATCGTCCCGACATCTCACCACCCGAAAGACCTGCAACAGTCACCCGAGGGTGTGAGACACACCGGAGTGTATCCCAGTGGGCACGACGAGCCGAGAAGTAGCTAATCGTACCTACTGGGTACTAAAATCTGCGGATAGTAAGAATCATAGGGAAAGCTGAAAAATATAACTGTCTACTAATAATCAGAATCCACAGATAGGCTAACTAGGCAGGTAATCAATCATAAGAACTACGGATAAGCAATACTGTAAATCAGGATATGTCAGTGATAATCAATCATAAAAGCGGTAGATCATGTATGCTGGAAATCAAGGTATCCATAATAATCATGCATAAGGAACTGCAGGTGATCAAAGTATGTCTACCAACTAGTACTGGAAATAAACTGAGCAGTAATGCGTCAATAAGGAGATTACCAAACATCCAATCAAAAGCCACCATATTGGTCAACAAGACCTTAGGGATATCTCGCCAAACCTGGCACCAACCTGGCTGACATACTCCGGCACCCTCGGGCACTAACCTGGGAGTCAACACTCCGGCACCCTTGGGCACTAACCTGGGAGTCACGGGTCGTACACTAGACCACTTTACCGGTAAAGAACATCTACACGGGTCATGACTCCGCTGATGTTCGTGAAGTACAGCAGTGCGGGCAAATCATAATGATCAATCTCACGGTCTAGTGACCGGGTAGTCGGCAACATGCCGAGATCCCAACAGGGAATCATCTATCGTGTCGATCAGAATCTATCATGCATATCGGAACATCAAGTAGTACCTATCAATCATGCATATCGGAATATCAACAATAAATCGGCTGACAGGAATCAACAGGTGCCATCAAATCATGCAGATCTATATACTGAAAAAGCTGATGAACAGATATGTATATGGTATGTCTCATGAAGATCAGGGTCTATCAGAAATATAAAAACTGATAAACAGGTACGTAAGATATGTCTCACGTAGATCAAGATCTATCAGGACTAATCATAGGGCATGTCAATACAATCATCACGGCTAATCTAGATAAAATCAGCAGGTATATATGATGAGTCTAAAAGAATCAATGTCTATCAGGGGATCATGAGATATATATGCAGTCATCATAGGTCGTATCGGTATAATTCGCAGCTGGTCAAAAAAAATGGTGTCCGACTGGACTAAAGCAACCAGAGGGCCGAATAGATCATGCCCGGACCGAAGCTAACCCACCTGGATGTAGGCCGATCCACGAACTCCCGCACAGCTACTGGGAGGCTGGTGCTGAACTGCTGGGCCCTGACCATATAACTGAAATCAGCGACTATCCCGCTCAAACCCAACCCGACTAACACTAAAACAATCTGAAAACTGTCCACTACAGTTACTGATTTCTAAACATCATGTTTTAGATAATAAAATAGACCGAGTCGTCAACTGAATTATTTAGATGATTAAATTACCAAATTGCCCTTGCAATCCATCTAGAGCCCTATTTGGACTTCGGGGATTACTGACGATAATACCAAGACACTAGTCCAACCAGGACAGTGTCGTAGGTATTCTGAGGCATCAACCAAAAATCCAAAATCTAAACCGGAGCGCGAACTCGCGTCGAAATCCGTAAAATCGACGATTTTGCCGATTTACGAAACTTTAACTGATTTTCGCTCAACTGGAGCCTTCGGAACTTATATATATAAAATATCTATTACATGTATAATTACTGTCTAAAGACAGTCACAGAGTCACATTTGCGACTTAATCCAAAACAACTTTTAAATTTACATAAAATCATTATTTATTCTACTATTTTGATCCGTTCTCTAAAACCAGGAGTCCAAAATTAGCGCCGTAAGTTTCAGCGTGTCTGGGACAGCGAGACAAAACCCGTGCTCACATGTTTGGACTTATACGAAGTCCGAGGGCAAAGTTGGCTCAAGGTCATTCAAACATTCAAAAATACATTATGCTAATACCTATTTAACACTTAACCAACTTCAAATTAAACGTGAGCATCATGCTCTGGACAGTCCACTGAGTCGAGGGCTCACCTCGGGTGCGACGGAAAACGGCCGGAAAGTTCGCCGGAAAACTCTTTAATTTAAACAAAGCTCGGTTTTGGAGCAACTTGGAACAACACCGTTCAAATCTGAAACAAGGTGGAGCACGACATTATATTACCTCCCAGATGAAGTTTGGTCCATGCCCGAGCCACAGCCGGCGGCCAGTAACAGCGGCGGCCGGACCCAAGCTCGAATACATCAATAATAAAAGATTCGAACGAACTCTTTACACAGAGGTTTTGGACCAAAATAACTTGATAGGAACTCTAGGTTACAATGTTTAAGACCTACCTGGGGGTTGGACGGAGCCCGGAGTCAACGGCGGCGGCCGGAGAAGATGCCCGGACCGAGAGAAAGGTACGACCTCCATAATCAAAAACTACACGTCAACCTTCGCATGCAAAATAATGGGGAGCTCAAAACGATATTATAGAACTCACCTGGGTTGTTTTCCCAGCGCACGAAGTCCCCGGTTGGCCGGAAAGGGAGTTCGCCGGAAAACGAAGACTCTAATGGCGGAATCCGGCCGGCCGAGTTCGGGGTGGTGCAAGTTGGTCCAAGGTGCTCTGCTAGTTGCTGCGGACCTTCCTGCAGTGGTGGCCGGCAACAAGGTCAAGCGGCAGCGCCGGAAAAAGGCTCCCCGGCGAAGTGTTCAAAGACCCGAAATTAGGGTTGGCTCGAGCGGCGGCTCACGGCGGCGGCGACCGTGGAGACCACTTGGCTCGGTCGCGGCCACACCGAGGGACACCCAGAAGAGGTTTGGTGAAATCAAATCTCCTCTGGTTGCTTCCTCACCCACAACCCGAGATAAGGTGGTTTCTTGATCCCCTTCTTCTCCGGCGATGAGGTGGCGGCGGCCGGTGCGCGGCTTGCGAGGGGTGCGGCAGTAGAGGGGCAATGCAGTTGGGTTGCGGCTAGGGCTCGGGCTGCGGAGCTTAGGGTTAAAGAACCCTAATCCTACCCGCCTATATATATAGCATTTGCATAAATGCAATTTAATCCCTCTTTACTTCATATTTGGAGCCCAAACCCTCACAACATATTTATTTCACACATTAGTCCCTCTCCAATAATTTGCACGCTCTTCGGAGCATAACACAAAGGGTTTTCGCGCGATTTGTTGTATTTTTCACTGTTTTCACGCTTTTCGAGACAACTGGACTGTCAAACTGAAAATCTGACACCACCACGACGTCCGGCTCGACGAAACCTATCAGGTAGCGATTTTGGTTCGCTAAAATTTTGCTCCATAATTTTTAAATTCCATCTTATACTGTACCGAAACACAGTTATCGCGTGTTTCGAGGCTCTAGGACCGTCAAACAGAAATTCTGTCAGTGCCATTGTGTCCAGAACGACGAAACCGTTCGAAATGACTACCTGGATCACTATATTCGGATTCCGAACAGTGAATTAGTCAACGTTGTATTCGTCGGGTCCCGAAAACCAGGGTTACTGTTCATCTACAGTAACTCACTTAAGTGCACTGTGCGCAGAGGGCACTGTTACATTGGTTGCGAGATTCATCCACTTCTTCGCTGAATTCTGGAAGATCCGACCGTCAACTCGGATTTCCAAGATCATGTCCGGATTGGAAAATAGCCTTTTTGTCTCGTAAATCGTGCAACTCGCACACTGGCAATTGACTAAATAAATCAACATAGGTCTTTTGAACCCGAAATCGACTACAATTCTGCTTTTAATCTATTTATTAAAAATAAAATATTTCGAGTTTCTACATCCGGCGGCGGAGCTCCGGGCTGGTGCAACTTGGATGGAAAGGTTCCACTCGGTGCCAGGAATCTTTTGGTGGCAGTGGCCGCCAGTGGGAGGCAGCGGCGGCGCCGGACGGCGGCGATCGGGCTAAGTGAAGAAAACCGGGTTCTAGGGCTTCTCCGCGCGGGCCCGATCTTCGTCCGATCACCCCTAGCTCTCGTGGAGATGTTGCAGTCGTTCAGAGGAGAAGATCCAACGGTTCTGATCTCCGGTTGAACGGCCGGATCACGGCGGCGCTGAAGATCGACCGAGAAAACAACAATCCGGCGGGATGCTCCCGCCGGCGATCGGGACGGCGGCCGCGGCTGGGTCTTCACCCGAAGGGTGGCCTCGATGTCAGGAGTGCCATGGTAGTGCCCAAAAGCCAAATAAAAAGGAAAAACCCCAGAACTCACCTTTGCCGGAAAAATGGAGGAAGGAGATGGGGTCTCGCGGCGGCGCAGGGCGGCGGCTGGGGCCGAGGTCGCCTCAGCTTGGCTGCGGCACCACGGGAGGCTCCACAGGACCAGGTCTCGGTCGCCTTGGACCTTCGCGATCACTCTCCTCTCCAAGAACCGAGCTCGGGGTGCTTTCTTGAAGTCTCTCTTCTCCGGCGAGGTGGTGGCGCGGCCGGTGCGGGGTGGTCCGGAAAGTGAGACTGAGGAGAGGTTGTTGGAGAGGTCTGCGCTAGAGGGGCCTGGCTTTGAGGTCTTAATGAGGAGGAGGAGAAGGAGTTGCGGTTTGAATTTCAAACTTTCAAGAATAGCACAATTGCTATTCGATCCCTCCTAGTCCATCATTTTCATCCCAGTCCTTCACAGTACTTAAGACTCACACTCAAGTCCCTCCTCATGCAGTGGCACGCTTTACGAGGCAGGTTTCATAGGGTTTTAAGTGCAAAATTTGCATTTTTCACCATTTTTCACGCATTTCGAGATGATCCGATCGTCGAAACGGAAAATGGACTGCGCCATGACGTCCGGCTCGACGAGACCTATCAGGTAGCGATTTTTGATTTTCGAAAAACTGCCCGGATTAAATCTCGGTCCATAAAATACAGTCCCGGAATATAGTTTTCGCGTTTTTTGAGACTTAGAGTCGTCAAACGAAAATTTCGTCAGCGCCATTGCGTCCAGAACGTCGGAGCCATTCAAAACGACTACCTGAAGTGCTATGATCGGTTTCCAGACAGTGAATTGGCTCAACGTTGGCGCGAAGGGGCTCGAAAATTAGGGTTTACTGTTCATTGTACCCTCGACTTAAGTTGCGGGTCCCGCCCGCTTCTTCGTCGATTTCTGGAAGATCCGACCGTCAGATCTGAACAAGTTTAATATGGTTTTCACTCAGTTCGTCATGACGGTCGTACTCGTGGTCTCGGATCTTCGAGATTAGGCTCGGATTGAAAGGTGATATTTCTGGCCCACTAACTGTGCAAATTACACTGCAGAAAAGGAGCACTTAGACTACGGGTGCTTTTCACGATCCAGATTCAACTTGACTCAAATCAATTTCATTTCTTTATTAATTTTCAAAAATTCAAATTCTTACAATTGTTGTATTTAAATTTCAAAATTTTGAAAATTGAATATATTCAAATTTCAATATGTCGGAAAAATATGTTCAAATTTTAAAATCGAATGGTTATGTTCAAATTTGAATATATTCATTGAAAAATAAAACATAGTTTTATTTGGCATTCATTGAAAAATAAAACATAGTTTTATTTTACAACATATTGGATATTTTAAAAAATTCAATACTCTATCAAAATATTACTCTTTTTTTAACTGTTTTGATTGTGAATATAAAAAAAATACCATGTTTTAAATTTAAAATTTCAATACAAAAAGTTAAATTTAAAAATAAATATTAGATGGGTTATCCTGCTCCTTGCGGCGAATTTCTTTCAGCGATGAAATTTAAAATGAAACTATCAATTACAGATGGAAATCCATCGCTCGTACTTGAAACAGAGACCGGCCTGTGCCATTGTCGAAGATGTGAGAGGTTGCGTTGTGGGATATGTGGTGAAATTTGGGAGAAAGTTGTGTTTTTTTTTTTTTTGTGGTGGAAGTATGGTTGTATTAAATATGTTCAAATTTTAAAATTGAACGGTTATGTTCAAATTTGAGGAAGTATTGTTGTATTTATATTTCAAAATTTTGAAAATTGTATATATTCAAATTTCAATATGTCGGGAAAATATGTTCAAATTTTAAAATCGAACGGTTATGTTCAAATTTGAATATATTCATTGAAAAATAAAATATAGTTTTATTTGGCATTCATTGAAAAAAAAAATATAGTTTTATTTTACAACGTATTGGATATTTTGAAAAATTCAATACTCTATAAAAATATTACTCTATTTTTAACTGTTTTGATTGTGAATATAAAAAAAATACCATGTTTTAAATTTAAACTTTCAATACAAAAAGTTAAATTTAAAAATAAATATTAGATGGGTTATCCTGCTCCTGGCGGCGAATTCCTTCCGGCGATGAAATTTAAAATGAAACTATCAATTACAGATGGAAGTCCATCGCTCGTACTTGAAGCAGAGACCGACCTGTGCCGTTGTCGAAGAGGTGAGAGGTTGCGTTGTGGGATATGTGGTGAAATTTGGGAGGAAGTTGTGTTATTTTTTTTTTTGTGATGGGAGTAAGGTTGTATTGAATATGTTCAAATTTTAAAATTGAACGGTTATGTTCAAATTTGAGAAACTATTGTTGTATTTAAATTTCAAAATTTTGAAAATTGAATATATATTCAAATTTCAATATGTCGGAAAAATATGTACAAATTTTATAATCGAACGGTTATGTTCAAATTTGAATATATTCATTGAAAAATAAAACATAGTTTTATTTGGCATTCATTGAAAAATAAAACATAGTTTTATTTTACAACATATTGGATATTTTGAAAAATTCAATACTCTATAAAAATATTACTCTATTTTTAACTGTTTTGATTGTGAATATAAAAAAAATACCATGTTTTAAATTTAAACTTTCAATACAAAAAGTTAAATTTAAAAATAAATATTAGATGGGTTATCCTGCTCCTGGCGGCGAATTCCTTCCGGCGATGAAATTTAAAATGAAACTATCAATTACAGATGGAAGTCCATCGCTCGTACTTGAAGCAGAGACCGGCATGTGCCGTTGTCGAAGATGTGAGAGGTTGCGTTGTGGGATATGTGGTGAAATTTGGGAGGAAGTTGTGTTTTTTTTTTTTGTGGTGGGAGTATGGTTGTATTAAATATGTTCAAATTTTAAAATTGAACGGTTAGGTTCAAATTTGAGAAAGTATTGTTGTATTTAAATTTCAAAGTTTTGAAAATTGAATATATTCAAATTTCAATATGTCGGGAAAATATGTTCAAATTTTAAAATCGAACGGTTATGTTCAAATTTGAATATATTCATTGAAAAATAAAACATAATTTTATTTGGCATTCATTGAAAAATAAAATATAGTTTTATTTTACAACGTATTGGATATTTTGAAAAATTCAATACTCTATGAAAATATTACTCTATTTTTAACTGTTTTGATTGTGAATATAAAAAAAATACTATGTTTTAAATTTAAACTTTCAATACAAAAAGTTAAATTTAAAAATAAATATTAGATGGGTTATCCTGCTCCTGGCGGCGAATTCCTTCCGGCGATGAAATTTAAAATAAAACTATCAATTACAGATGGAAGTCCATCGCTCGTACTTGAAGCAGAGACCGGCCTGTGCCGTTGTCGAAGATGTGAGAGGTTGCGTTGTGGGATATGTGGTGAAATTTGGGAGGAAGTTGTGTTTTTTTTTTTTTGTGGTGGGAGTATGGTTGTATTGAATATGTTTAAATTTTAAAATTGAACGGTTATGTTCAAATTTGAGGAAGTATTGTTGTATTTAAATTTCAAAATTTTGAAAATTGAATATATTCAAATTTCAATATGTCAGGAAAATATGTTCAAATTTTAAAATCGAACGGTTATGTTCAAATTTGAATATATTCATTGAAAAATAAAAAATAGTTTTATTTGGCATTCATTGAAAAATAAAACATAGTTTTATTTTACAACATATTGGATATTTTGAAAAATTCAATACTCTATAAAAATATTACTCTATTTTTAACTGTTTTGATTGTGAATATAAAAAAAATACCATGTTTTAAATTTAAACTTTCAATACAAAAAGTTAAATTTAAAAATAAATATTAGATGGGTTATCCTGCTCCTTGCGGCGAATTCCTTCCGGCGATGAAATTTGAAATGAAACTATCAATTACAGATGGAAGTCCATCGCTCGTACTTGAAGCAGAGACCGGCATGTGCCGTTGTCGAAGATGTGAGAGGTTGCGTTGTGGGATATGTGGTGAAATTTGGGAGGAAGTTGTGTTTTTTTTTTTTTTTTTTGTGGTGGAAGTATAGTTGTATTAAATATGTTCAAATTTTAAAATTGAACGGTTATGTTCAAATTTGAGGAAGTATTGTTGTATTTAAATTTCAAAATTTTGAAAATTGAATATATTCAAATTTCAATATGTCGGGGAAATATGTTCAAATTTTAAAATCGAACGGTTATGTTCAAATTTGAATATATTCTTTGAAAAATAAAACATAGTTTTATTTGGCATTCATTGAAAAATAAAACATAGTTTTATTTTACAACGTATTGGATATTTTGAAAAATTCAATACTCTATAAAAATATTACTCTATTTTTAACTGTTTTGATTGTGAATATAAAAAAAATACTATGTTTTAAATTTAAACTTTCAATACAAAAAGTTAAATTTAAAAATAAATATTAGATGTGTTATCCTGCTCCTGGCGGCGAATTCCTTCCGGCGATGAAATTTAAAATGAAACTATCAATTACAGATGGAAGTCCATCGCTCGTACTTGAAGCAGAGACCGGCCTGTGCCGTTGTCAAAAATGTGAGAGGTTGCGTTGTGGGATATGTGGTGAAATTTGGGAGCAAGTTTTGTTTTTTTTTTTTTTTTTGTGGTGGGAGTATGGTTGTATTAAATATGTTCAAATTTTAAAATTGAACGGTTATGTTCAAATTTGAGAAAGTATTGTTGTATTTAAATTTCAAAATTTTGAAAATTGAATAAATTCAAATTTCAATATGTCGAAAAAATATTTTCAAATTTTAAAATCGAACGGTTATGTTCAAATTTGAATATATTCATTGAAATATAAAACATAGTTTTATTTGGCATTCATTGAAAAATAAAACATAGTTTTATTTTACAACGTATTGGATATTTTGAAAAATTCAATACTCTATAAAAATATTACTCTATTTTTAACTGTTTTGATTGTGAATATAAAAATAATACTATGTTTTAAATTTAAACTTTCAATACAAAAAGTTAAATTTAAAAATAAATATTAGATGGGTTATCCTGCTCCTTGCGGCGAATTCCTTCCGGCGATGAAATTTGAAATGAAACTATCAATTACAAATGGAAGTCCATCGCTTGTACTTGAAGCAGAGACCGGCATGTGCCGTTGTCGAAGATGTGAGAGGTTGTGTTGTGGGATATGTGGTGAAATTTGGGAGGAAGTTGTATTTTTTTTTTTTTTTTTGTGGTGGAAGTATGGTTGTATTAAATATGTTCAAATTTTAAAATTGAACGGTTATGTTCAAATTTGAGGAAGTATTGTTGTATTTAAATTTCAAAATTTTGAAAATTGAATATATTCAAATTTCAATATGTCGGGGAAATATGTTCAAATTTTAAAATCGAACAGTTATGTTCAAATTTGAATATTTTCATTGAAAAATAAAATATAGTTTTATTTGGCATTCATTGAAAAATAAAACATAGTTTTATTTTACAACGTATTGGATATTTTGAAAAATTCAATACTCTATAAAAATATTACTCTATTTTTAACTGTTTTGATTGTGAATATAAAAAAAAAAACATGTTTTAAATATAAACTTTCAATACAAAAAGTAAAATTTAAAAATAAATATTAGATGGTTATCCTGCTCCTGGCGGCGAATTCCTTCCGGCGATGAAATTTAAAATGAAACTATCAATTACAGATGGAAGTCCATTGCTCGTACTTGAAGCAGAGACCGGCCTGTGCCGTTGTCGAAGATGTGAGAGGTTGCGTTGTGGGATGTGCCGTTGTCGAAGATGTGAGAGGTTGCGTTGTGGGATATGTGGTGAAATTTGGGAGGAAGTTGTATTTTTTTTTTTTTTTGTGGTGGGAGTATGGTTGTATTGAATATGTTTAAATTTTAAAATTGAAGGGTTATGTTCAAATTTGAGGAAGTATTGTTGTATTTAAATTTCAAAATTTTGAAAATTGAATATATTCAAATTTCAATATGTCGGGAAAATATGTTCAAATTTTTAAAATCGAACGGTTATGTTCAAATTTGAATATATTCATTGAAAAATAAAATATAGTTTTATTTGGCATTCATTGAAAAATAAAACATAGTTTTATTTTACAACATATTGGATATTTTGAAAAATTCAATACTCTATAAAAATATTACTCTATTTTTAACTGTTTTGATTGTGAACATAAAAAAAATATCATGTTTTAAATTTAAACTTTCAATACAAAAAGTTAAATTTAAAAATAAATATTAGATGGGTTATCCTGCCCCTTGCGGCGAATTCCTTCCGGCGATGAAATTTGAAATGAAACTATCAATTACAGATGGAAGTCCATCGCTCGTACTTGAAGCAGAGACCGGCATGTGCCGTTGTCGAAGATGTGAGAGGTTGCGTTGTGGGATATGTGGTGAAATTTGGGAGGAAGTTGTGTTTTTTTTTTTTTTTTGTGGTGGAAGTATGGTTGTATTAAATATGTTCAAATTTTAAAATTGAACGGTTATGTTCAAATTTGAGGAAGTATTGTTGTATTTAAATTTCAAAATTTTGAAAATTGAATATATTCAAATTTCAATATGTCGGGGAAATATGTTCAATTTTTAAAATCGAACGGTTATGTTCAAATTTGAATATATTCATTGAAAAATAAAACATAGTTTTATTTGTCATTCATTGAAAAATAAAACATAGTTTTATTTTACAACGTATTGGATATTTTGAAAAATTCAATACTCTATAAAAATATTACTCTATTTTTAACTGTTTTGATTGTGAATATAAAAATAATACTATGTTTTAAATTTAAACTTTCAATACAAAAAGTTAAATTTAAAAATAAATATTAGATGGGTTATCCTGCTCCTGGCGGCGAATTCCTTCCGGCGATGAAATTTAAAATGAAACTATCAATTACAGATGGAAGTCCATCGCTCGTACTTGAAGTAGAGACCGGCCTGTGCCGTTGTCGAAAATGTGAGAGGTTGCGTTGTGGGATATGTGTTGAAATTTGGGAGCAAGTTTTGTTTTTTTTTTTTTTTGTGGTGGGAGTATGGTTGTATTAAATATGTTCAAATTTTAAAATTGAACGGTTATGTTCAAATTTGAGAAAGTATTGTTGTATTTAAATTTCAAAATTTTGAAAATTGAATAAATTCAAATTTCAATATGTCGAAAAAATATGTTCAAATTTTAAAATCGAACGGTTATGTTCAAATTTGAATATATTCATTGAAATATAAAACATAGTTTTATTTGGCATTCATTGAAAAATAAAACATAGTTTTATTTTACAACGTATTGGATATTTTGAAAAATTTAATACTCTATAAAAATATTACTCTATTTTTAACTGTTTTGGTTGTGAATATAAAAAGAATACCATGTTTTAAATTTAAACTTTCAATGCAAAAAGTTAAATTTAAAAATAAATATTAGATAGGTTATCCTGCTCCTGGCGGCGAATTCCTTCCGGCGATGAAATTTAAAATGAAACTATCAATTACAGATGGAAGTCCATCGCTCGTACTTGAAGCAGAGACCGGCCTGTGCCGTTGTCGAAGATGCGAGAGGTTGCGTTGTGGGATATGTGGTGAAATTTGGGAGGAAATTGTATTTTTTTTTTTTTTTTGTGGTGGGAGTATGGTTGTATTGAATATGTTTAAATTTTAAAATTGAACGGTTATGTTCAAATTTGAGGAAGTATTGTTGTATTTAAATTTCAAAATTTTGAAAATTGAATATATTCAAATTTCAATATGTCGGGAAAATATGTTCAAATTTTAAAATCGAACGGTTATGTTCAAATTTGAATATATTCATTGAAAAATAAAACATAGTTTTATTTGGCATTCATTGAAAAATAAAACATAGTTTTATTTTACAACATATTGGATATTTTGAAAAATTCAATACTCTATAAAAATATTACTCTATTTTTAAATGTTTTGATTGTGAATATAAAAAAAATACCATGTTTTAAATTTAAACTTTCAATACAAAATGTTAAATTTAAAAATAAATATTAGATGGGTTATCCTGCTCATTGCGGCGATGTAAGAATTCGAATTTTTGTAAATAATTAAATAAATGAAATCGATAAAAGTCAGGTTGAATTTGGATCATAAATGGCTCAGATAGCGACAGTGCCCCTTTTCTGCAGTGTAATTTGCACAATTAATGGGCCAGAAATATCACCTTTCAATCCGAGCCTGATCTCAAAGATCCGAGACCACGAGTGCGACCGTCATGGCGAACTGAGTGAAATCCATATTAAACTTGTTCTGATCTGACGGTCGGATCTCCCAGAAATCGGCGTTGAAGCCGGCGGGACCCACGACTTAAGTCGCAAGTACAATGAACAGTAAACCCTATTTTCGAGTCCCCTTCGCGCCAACGTTGGCCAATCTACTATTTGGACTCCTAATATAGTGGTTCGAGTAGTCAATTCTAGCTATTTTCGATGTTCTGAACGCAATGGCGCAGTCGAAAATTCTGTTTGACGACTCTGGAATCTCGAAAAGCGCGAAACCTGTATTTTGACACAGTTATTATGGACCGAGATTTTATCCGGGTAGTTTCACGAAAATTAGAGATCGTTACCTGATAGGTCTCGTCGAGCCGGACGTCATGGCGCCGTCCATTTTCCGTTTCGACGACCGAATAGCCTCGAAAAGCGTAAAATACAGCAAAAAATGTGGGTTTTGCACAATAATCCCCATAGTTTGTACCTCAATTTGCGTGCCACTTCTTGGAGAGGGACCTAGATGTGACTAAAAGCTACTGAGAAGGACCTAAACCTAAAATACCACGTGACGAAGGACTACATTGCAATTGTGCATACCATGTGTATAAAGGTATAGCTAGGGCTAGGGTTTCCTCCAAACCTCGTAGCCCTTAGCCCTAGCCGTACTTAGCAACAGAACCCTCCTCTCAGCCGCATCCCGCGGAGCTCCCCCGCACCGGCCGTTGCCTCGCCGGTCGCCGGAGAAGAAGGAGCAAACCCATATCTTAGCCTCGGGTCTGTTGGCGGGTGATCTTGGGAGGAAGCCTGGGTGATCAAGGCCGTGCCTGAGCACTCCTCTGGGAAGCCGCATCCAAGCCGAGGGAGCCGGCACCCCAGCTCCGGCGCCGCCGCGACCCTTTCCTTCTCCTTCCATTGCTCCGGCGAAGTTAGTAGATGGAAATTTATATTCTTAGTTAGCACCGAGACCCTAGAATCGTGTCACTAACATCCTGGGGATCACCTCGTGCAGCTCCATGGTCCCCGGGGCTCCGGTTAGCCGGCCGGGGAATCTTGTTGCCGGGATTATTGTGTTCGGCCGAGCAATTGCACCGCCGTGATCGGACCGTCAAGAAGCAGATCTGGACCGTTGAATCGGTCCCTCGCGTCGACTGCAACCGATCCTCAAGGTCTGGACGCGATCGGACGAAGATAGGGCCCCCGCGAGCATGCCCTAGAAACCAGTCATCTTCAACCTTGGCCGACAGCCGCCGTCCGGCGCCGCCGCGGCCTCCTGGCACCGGCCAACCCTGCACCAAGCTTCGTGGTGGGGAATAGAACCTCCTGGACCAGGTAGCTCCCGCCCGGAACCGCCGCGCCGGAATCTGCCATTGTTGGCCATCGAAGCTCGACCAAGCTGTTCCGCCGCCGCGCCACGCCGCCGCCTCCGGACGCCGGGAAACCACCCAGGCGAACTCCTCTAGTCCATAGGAACTCTCCCATCCGGTTGCATGCAAGGGTTAACGTCGGGATCCTCATCTACAGGATTGCACCCGATTTCGATTTTGACGACACTTCCGGCGATCCCCGGCGCTCCGGGGCTCCGGCCAACCACCAGGTAAGACCTGTAGATCCTACTAATGCTCCCTTTCAATTTATTTTAGGGCTATACCCCCTCTGTTGTTAGCCTCCAAAGCATGCACCCGAGACGTGGAACTCGGGCTCACCTCCGGCCGCCGGCGCCTCCGGCCACCGGCGCCTGACCCAGCCTGGTCCGAGCATCCTCTGGGACCTCCTTCTTACTGATGCTCACTCCCTCTACAGGGCAGAGCCTGAGTTGATCCAAGAGAAGCCAAACCGAGCCTTGGCTTGGAGCACCACCTTGCTCCGGCGACTTTCCGACCGGCCTCCGACGCGCGCAAGGTGAGCCCCATTACCCTCAGTCTCTACTGTACACCATGCTCCAGTTAGATCACTTGTAGATCAAGTATATATTAAGTCGCAACATTACTAATTTGGAGCCCTTGTGTTTATGGGCCAACTTGTAAATGGGCCTGGTCTCGGCCCAAATATTGTGAGCACGGCCTCCGTCTCGACGTAACGAACGCGCTGAAACTTACGGCGTCGTCGTTGGACCCCCGGAATACAAGAACGAGCCGAAACAGGCAATTAAATTAATGTTGTTATGCAAATTTAAGAACATATTAGACTAAAATGTAAGTTGGACATATTAGCTGCCTTTAGATAGTGTTTTTAAATCTACTAGGCATCTGGTTAGGGTTCCGTAGGTCCTCGTTGACCGGGAATCGGATTTTGATCGATAAATTGGCGATATTCTCCCGTTTAAGCTTTTCGTTGCTGTCGGATCGTCGGGAAGGATTTGTGTGAGTCTATTACTGACCAGATCTCATTATTCAGGGCCCAGTTGCTCAGCACCAGCCTCCCAGTAGCTGTGCGGGAGTTCGTGGATCTGCCTTCATCCAGGTGGGTTATCTTCGGTCCGGGCTAGCTTTTTGGCCCTTTGGTTGCTTTAGTCCAGTCGGACCCCTGTTTTTGACTTCCCCGCTGATTATATGACCTATCTTGACATATCATGATGTCACTGTTGACATTGACCTGATTAGACCTGTGATTGAGATTTCTTGTCACGATCAGCCGATTAACATATACATACTCCCTGATTATTCCTGACTGATCCTGATTGATTGAGATATAGATTTGCATGATTAGATGATACCTGTTGATTCCTGTCATTGAGATATTTCTTGATATACGTCGATATACATGATTGATTGATTCCGATGGATAGATATAGACAGATGATTCCCTGTTGGGATTTCGGCGTGTGCCGACTACTCTGTCACTAGACCGTGAGATTGATCATTGTGACTTGCCATGCACTGCTGTACTTCACGAACATTGCCGGGGTCGCTCCCCGTGGCTATTGTTCTTTACCGGTAAAGTGGTCTGGAGGAAGGACCCGTGAGCCCCAGATAGCACATATGGGTGCGGGGTTATGTCAGTGGGATAGGTGCAGAGAGTGGTATGAGCCTGAGGTCCCCGTGACCAATAATGGCATTGGTTGGGTGCTTGATATTCTTGTGATTGATGCATAGATCATATACTCCCATGTTCTAGCATGCTTTTCAGTACCTATTCCTGTTCTGTTATATTGGATTGGTTCTAGTATTTTTCGTACTTGTATACGTACTGTCACTTGATTATGCTTCATGCCAGTTCATTTCATATGCCAGCTTATGATTGATTACTTGCCTAGTTAGCTTATCTATAGATTTTGATTATGAGTGGACGTTTATGTTTTCCAGCATGTATGATCTACAGTTTTATGATTGATTCCGGTATACTTACCTGCAGTTCTTATTCTGATTACTAGTAGATCTCTATGCTTTCTAGCTTTTCCTGTTGACTCTTACTATCCGCAGATTTTAGTACCCAGTAGGTACGATTAGCTGAAGCTCGGCTCGTCGTGCCCACTGGGATGCACTCCGGTGTATCTCACACCCTCGGGTGACTGTTGTAGGTCCGTCGGGTGGTGAGATGTCGGGACGATCCAGTGAGCCGATTACGATAGAGCTGTCCCCATGAGCATTATATATCGACGACTTCGGCTGACATTTACTTTCCGCATTTCATTCCAGTTTATCTTGATTTAGACATTTAAAACGGATGATGTAATAACTTAATTTTGATTATTCCTGCTGACTAGATTAGTAGTTGTACTGAGATATCTGTCACTGATTACTAGCCTAGCCGTGCATATATAGGGGAGTCCCTGTTCGCGGAATAGAGAGTTCCCTATATGTGTGGCGGTCTGTTACGCCTGTTTTGCAAACTCTGATTTAATCAAAAAAAAAAAAAATTTCAGACCTGATTTTTAAACTCGGGGCGTGACAGATTAGATGGTATCAGAGAATAGGTACACGGTACCTAGGAAAAGATGATTAGGAACTGGTTAGGATGAACCCTAGGATGACTTGTCACGAGATAGCGCTGGGTTTTGGCATAGCGATATGAAGCTTAAGTGTGTTTCATGTTCATGTTGTGGGGATCGTTGTTAGTACAGGGTTAGCCGCGGTCTTGGTTTCGACCGTGGGCTTGATGTTTCGGTGGAGCCAGAGGGCTCAGATCAATTACAGTGCATGTGGTTGAAGGATTGACCACCGTTTGCCAGAGGTTGAACAAGTTATTAACCTTTCAGTATTCTCGTGTCGTAATTCAGTGGCATGTGTGCCCGATGGTAATCCTGAATTTGGGTAGGATTTAAATTTTGGCCTATGTGTCAATTCTAATGAGATGTTAGTGAACGTTGGAATACAATGCTGAATTCTTGTTGTCAGGATGGCATTCATGACCTCGAGATGGTAGTGACCTTTGGTTATATCATCGGCATAGAGACTGTGTAGGGAGGTACCTTCCGATGTGGGTGGTGTCCCCAACTAGTTGTTGGCGACAGATCTATGGTATTTCGCCTTCCTTTTGGTAAGCACGTTGGGCGGCCGACAACGTACTTCCGAAAGAACTGAGAAATACTTTGCCCTGTAATGGGGAATATTCAGATTGGGTCTAAATGAGTAGCCTGAGAGTTGTCAATATTTTTGTGACTGACTGTCACTATTGCAACCTGGTTTAATTAAGTTTCAGGGACGAAACTTTTTTTTTGGTGGGAGAGATGTAAGAATTCGAATTTTTGTAAATAATTAAATAAATGAAATCGATAAAAGTCAGGTTGAATTTGGATCATAAATGGCTCAGATAGCGACAGTGCCCCTTTTCTGCAGTGTAATTTGCACAATTAATGGGCCAGAAATATCACCTTTCAATCCGAGCCTGATCTCGAAGATCCGAGACCACGAGTGCGACCGTCATGGCGAACTGAGTGAAATCCATATTAAACTTGTTCTGATCTGACGGTCGGATCTCCCAGAAATCGGCGTTGAAGCCGGCGGGACCCACGACTTAAGTCGCAAGTACAATGAACAGTAAACCCTATTTTCGAGTCCCCTTCGCGCCAACATTGGCCAATCTACTATTTGGACTCCTAATATAGTGGTTCGAGTAGTCAATTCTAGCTATTTTCGATGTTCTGAACGCAATGGCGCAGTCGAAAATTCTGTTTGACGACTCTGGAATCTCGAAAAGCGCGAAAACTGTATTTTGACACAGTTATTATGGACCGAGATTTTATCCGGGTAGTTTTGCGAAAATTAGAGATCGCTACCTGATAGGTCTCGTCGAGCCGGACGTCATGGCGCCGTCCATTTTCCGTTTCGACGACCGGATAGCCTCGAAAAGCGTAAAATACAGCGAAAAATGTGGTTTTTGCACAATAATCCCCATAGTTTGTACCTCAATTTGCGTGCCACTTCTTGGAGATGGACCTAGATGTGACTAAAAGCTACTGAGAAGGACCTAAACCTAAAATACCACGTGACGAAGGACTACATTGCAATTGTGCATACCATGTGTATAAAGGTATAGCTAGGGCTAGGGTTTCCTCCAAACCTCGTAGCCCTTAGCCCTAGCCGTACTTAGCAACAGAACCCTCCTCTCAGCCGCATCCCGCGGAGCTCCCCCGCACCGGGCGTCGCTTCGCCGGTCGCCGGAGAAGAAGGAGCAAACCCATATCTTAGCCTCGGGTCTGTTGGCGGGTGATCTTGGGAGGAAGCCAGGGTGATCAAGGCCGTGCCTGAGCACTCCTCTGGGAAGCCGCATCCAAGCCGAGGGAGCCGGCACCCCAGCTCCGGCGCCGCCGCGACCCTTTCCTTCTCCTTCCATTGCTCCGGCGAAGTTAGTAGATGGAAATTTATATTCTTAGTTAGCACAGAGACCCTAGCATCGTGTCACTAACATCCTGGGGATCACCTCGTGCAGCTCCATGGTCCCCGGGGCTCCGGTTAGCCGGCCGGGGAATCTTGTTGCCGGGATTATTGTGTTCGGCCGAGCAATTGCACCGCCGTGATCGGACCGTCAAGAAGCAGATCGGGACCGTTGAATCGGTCCCTCGCGTCGACTGCAACCGATCCTCAAGGTCTGGACGCGATCGGACGAAGATAGGGCCCCCGCGAGCATGCCCTAGAAACCAGTCATCTTCAACCTTGGCCGACAGCCGCCGTCCGGCGCCGCCGCGGCCTCCTGGCACCGGCCAACCCTGCACCAAGCTTCGTGGTGGGGAATAGAACCTCCTGGACCAGGTAGCTCCCGCCCGGAACCGCCGCGCCGGAATCTGCCATTGTTGGCCATCGAAGCTCGACCAAGCTGTTCCGCCGCCGCGCCACGCCGCCGCCTCCGGACGCCGGGAAACCGCCCAGGCGAACTCCTCTAGTCCTGTGAGAACTTGAATTTTGAAAATAAATAAATAAAGGAAATTGATTGAATTCAGGTTGAATTGGGATCATGAAATGCACGAATAGCTAAGGTGCCCCTTTTCTGCAGTGTAAATTGCACAGTTAGTGGGCCAGAAATATCGCCTTTCAATCCGAGCCTAATCTCGAAGATCCGAGACCACGAGTACGACCGTCATGACGAACTGAGTGAAAACCATATTAAACTTGTTCAGATCCGACGGTCGGATCTTCCAGAAATCGACGAAGAAGCGGGCGGGACCCGCGACTTAAGTCGAGGGTACAATGAACAGTAAACCCTAATTTTCGAGCCCCTTCGCGCCAACGTTGAGCCAATTCACTGTCTGGAATCCGAACATAGCACTTCAGGTAGTCGATTTGAACGGCTCCGACGTTCTGGACGCAATGGCGCTGACGGAATTTCAGTTTGATGACTCTAAAGTCTCGAAAAACGCAAAAACTGTATTTCGGGACTGTATTTTATGGACCGAGATTTAATCCGGGCAGTTTTTCCAAAATCAAAAATCGCTACCTGATAGGTCTCGTCGAGCCGGACGTCATGGCGCAGTCCATTTTCCGTTTCGACGAACGGATCGTCTCGAAAAGCGTGAAATGCGTCGAAAATGCGATTTTTGCACATGAATCCCTAAAGATGTTGCCTCAAATTACGTGCCACTCATGGGAGAGGGACCTGGATGTAAATAAAGGCTACTGTGAAGGACTTTAACCTAAAATGCCAAATGTGGAGGGACTACATTGCAATTTTGCCAAACCCTATATAGCTAGCCTACCCGAGCTAGGTTTTCCAAAAAAAACCCTAGTAGCCTCAGCCCTAGCCGCACTGCAACAAACCCTTCTCCTCGGCCGCGTCCCCAGGAACCTCCCCCGCACCGGCCGCCGCCCTGCCATCGCCGGAGAAGGAGATCAAGAAACCCCTCGATCTCGGGTGCAGGGTGAGGGAGCCTCTCAAGAAGGGTTCTGTCGACCAAGACCTTGTCTGGAGGGATCCCTCGTGAAGCTGCATTCGAGCCAAAGTGATCCCGTGCCCTGCCGCCGCCGAGCGCCGCCGCAGGCGCGTGCCTCTCCTTCCATCTTTCCGGCCAAGGTAAACCTCGGGGTCATTCATTTTATTTTGGCCCTTAGACCACATCATTGTGTCCCTGACACCGAGGTGATCCTCCGGTTGCAGTCCGAGCCGCGGCCGCCGACCCGATCGCCGGCGGGAGCCATCCCGCCGGATTATTGTCTTCTCGATCGATCTTCAGCGCCGCCGTGATCCGGCCGTTCAGCCGGAGATCAGCACTGTTGATCTTCCTCATCTAGTTGACTGCAACCTCTCCACGAAGTCCCATCACGATCGGCTGAGGATCGGGCCCGCGCAAGAGTGCCCTAGAAACCCTGTTATTGGCGTTTTTGCCGACCGCCGCCGTCCGGCGCCGCCGCGGCCTCCCAGCGCCGGCCACCGCCACCAGAGGACTCCCGGCATCGATTGGACTCTTTTGATCCAAGTTGCTCCGGCCGGAACCTAGCCGGCCGGAATCCACCATTAGAGCTCCTCCGAGCTTGACCGAGCCATTCCGGCGCCTGCTCGCCGGCGCTCCTCAGCCGCCGGGAACCTCCAGGTAGGCTTATCTTGATCCCCTGAGTCCTCCCAGCAAGTTGCATGGCCCTCTTGACGTAAGGTTTCCATGCTCCAAGGTTGCACCCGAGGAGGACTACGGCTCGAGCTCCGGCGATACCCGGCGCTCTGGGACTCCGGCAACCACCCAGGTAAGGCTCTAGCAACCCCTCGATGTCCTCCATAATTTTACTTTGGGCCGAGAGACCCCCTATTGCTGGATCTCAAACCATGAACCCGATTTGTAGATTTCGGCTCCCCTCCGACCGCCGCCGCCTCCGGCCGCCGCCGGCCGACCCTGACTGCACCAGAGACATCCTGGGGACCCCTCCTAGCTGGTGCTCACCTCTGGAACTGAGCTGAACCACTGTTGCTCAAAGAACAGCCAACCCGAGCCTAGTTGGAGCACCACCTTGCTCCGGCCATCTCTCCGGCGGGTTTCCGGCGCACCAAAGGTGAGCACACCACTCCCCGGTTAATACTGAACCCCATGCTCAAGCTAGATCGCATTAAAACCATGTACATATTAAGTTGTGTCAAAGTTGTAAATTGACATAAAAAAAAACATTATGGGCCAACTTTTAATCTGGGCCTCGCGCCAGCCCAACCCCATGAGCACGGGCTCCGTCTCGACGTAACGAACCCGCTGGAATTTACGGCGTCGTCGTCGGAGTCCCGGATTGCAAGAACGGGGCAAAACACTGTGTCCAATATCGCGAGTTAAAAGGCTAACTTTGCCCTGGGGTTTCGCGCTGACCCAAGATTGTGAGCACGGGGTCCGTCGTATCAAATGTGACGCGCTGGCACTTACGGCGTCGTCGTTGGACCCCCGGATCTTAAGAACGAGCTAAAACAGTAGGTCACTAAAAGATATTTATGCAATTTTAAACACATAATGGACCAACTTGCAAAATAAACATCCTGAATGCCCTTTGATAGCACCTACGCACTACCTGGCCATTTTATTGAGATTCCGATGGTCCTCGTTGACCAGGAATCAGTTGTCGACCGACGAAATGACCGATTTGACTCGTTTAAACTTTCCGTTAGTGTAACGTTGTCGGGAAAGGGTTGTGTGAGTCTATTACTGATCATATTTACTGTTACAGGGCCCAGCTGTTCAGCACCAGCCTCCCAGTAGCTGTGCGGGAGTTCGTGGATCGGCCTACACTCAGGTGGGTTACCTTCGGTCCGAGCTTGATCTATTCGGCCCTCTGGTTGCTTTAGTCCAGTCGGACACCTGTTTTTGATTCCCTGCCTAGTTAGCTTATCTGTGGATTCTAGTGATTAGTCCTGACAGATCTTGATCTACGTGAGACATATCTTACGTACCTGTTTATCAGTTTTTATATTTCTGATAGACCTTGATCTTCATGAGACATACCATATACATATCATGGTTTCACTGATTGACACTGACTTGATTAGACCTGTACTTGACAACTATCGATTCTTTAGACATATCATGTACAGTGGTTCTTGACTATACATGATGACTTGATCTATATGCCATGTGACCCTTCTGATTGATATGGATTTCTTTAGACCTGTCATCTACCCCTGATACTTACACCTACATGCTTTATGACTACTCCTGATAGATCTTGATCGATTCATATACCTGTTTATTAGTTGATTGATTTGATCTATATATCACATGTGATCCCTCGTGACAGACATGGATTCTTTTAGACTCGTCATATATATATCTGCTGATTCTATCTAGATTATCCCTGATGATTTGTATTGGCATGCCCTATGATTGTTCCTGACAGTACTTGATTTACGTTAGACATATCACATGTACTTGTGCATCAGCTCTTATATTCCAGTGCATAGATTTGCATGATTCGATTCTACTCGTTGATTCCTGACACTTGAGATGTTGCTTGATATTTCGATATGCATGATTGATTGATCCTGATCGATAGACTGATGATTCCCTGTTGGGATTCCGGCGTGTTGCCGACTACCCGGTCATTAGACCGTGAGATTGAGCATTATGATTTGCCATGCACTGCTGTTCTTCACGAACATGGTCGGGGTCGCTCCCCGTTGAGCTTGTTCTTTGCCGGTAAAGTGGTCTGGTTATAGACCCGTGAGCCCCTTTTTGCATCGAGACTGCTTGGCGTCTGTGACGTGCAGGGTTATGTCAGCGGATCGGGTGCGGATGAGTGGCTTTGCCTGAGGTACTCTGAGACCAATATTGGCATACGATTGGGTACTTGGGTTTCTACCTTTGACGCATTACTCTTGTATTGTTGTTCAGTTTATTTCTAGTATGATCATCTGTAGACATGCTTTCATCACTTGCAGTTCTCTATATATGATTTTTGTAGACATCTCTTATTTTCTACATGTGTGATCTACAGTTCTTATGATTGTTATCACTGATATATCCTGATTTCTAGCATTTATTTACCTACTGTTCCTTATGTGGAGTACCTGCCTATGTTAATTGTATCTGTGAACTATTGTTGATTATCAGTAGACCTTATTGTTATTCCAGCTTTTCCTATTGATCTTTACTATCCGCAGATTTTAGTACCCAGTAGGTACGATTAGCTGATCCTCGGCTCGTCGTGCCCACTGGGATACACTCCGGTGTGTCTCACACCCTCGGGTGACTGTTGCAGGTCCGTCGGGTGGTGAGTTGTCGGGACGATCCAGTGAGCTTGTCACGATAGAGCTGTCCCTATGATTCTAGACAGAGATGATTGAGATCCTTGATGATTTACGCAGACTTTTGGTTTCCGCATTTTATTCTAGTTCTGTTCGATTTAGACATTTAAAATATTGATGTAATAACTGATTTTGAATTATTTCTGCTGACTAGAGTAGTAGTTGTACTGAGATATCTGTTGCTGATTACTAGCCTAGCCGTGCATATATAGGGGAGTCTCTGTTCGCGGAATAGAGAGTTTCCTATATGTGTGGCGGTCTGTTACGCCTGTTTTGCAAACTCTGGTTTAAACAAAAAAAAAAATTTCAGACCTGATTTTTAAACTCGGGGCGTGACAAGTCCATAGGTACTCTCCCATCCGGTTGCATGCAAGGGTTAACGTCGGGATCCTCATCTACAGGATTGCACCCGATTTCGATTTTGACGACACTTCCGGCGATCCCTGGCGCTCCGGGGCTCCGGCCAACCACCAGGTAAGACCTGTAGATCCTACTAATGCTCCCTATCAATTTATTTTAGGGCTATACCCCCTCTGTTGTTAGCCTCCAAAGCATGCACCCGTGACGTGGAACTCGGGCTCACCTCCGGCCGCCGGCGCCTCCGGCCACCGGCGCCTGACCCAGCCTGGTCCGAGCATCCTCTGGGACCTCCTTCTTACTGATGCTCACTCCCTCTACAGGGCAGAGCCTGAGTTGATCCAAGAGAAGCCAAACCGAGCCTTGGCTTGGAGCACCACCTTGCTCCGGCGACTTTCCGGCAGGCCTCCGACGCGCGCAAGGTGAGCCCCATTACCCTCAGTCTCTACTGTACACCATGCTCCAGTTAGATCACTTGTAGATCAAGTATATATTAAGTCGCAACATTACTAATTTGGTGCCCTTGTGTTTATGGGCCAACTTGTAAATGGGCCTGGTCTCGGCCCAAATATTGTGAGCACGGCCTCCGTCTCGACGTAACGAACGCGCTGAAACTTACGGCGTCGTCGTTGGACCCCCGGATTACAAGAACGAGCCGAAACAGGCAATTAAATTAATGTTGTTATGCAAATTTAAGAACATATTAGACTAAAATGTAAGTTGGACATATTAGCTGCCTTTAGATAGTGTTTTTAAATCTACTTGGTATCTGGTTAGGGTTCCGTAGGTCCTCGTTGACCGGGAATCGGATTTTGATCGATAAATCGGCGATAATCTCCCGTTTAAGATTTTCGTTGCTGTCGGATCGTCGGGAAGGATTTGTGTGAGTCTATTACTGACCAGATCTCATTATTCAGGGCCCAGTTGCTCAGCACCAGCCTCCCAGTAGCTGTGCGGGAGTTCGTGGATCTGCCTTCATCCAGGTGGGTTATCTTCGGTCCGGGCTAGCTTTTTGGCCCTTTGGTTGCTTTAGTCCAGTCGGACCCCTGTTTTTGACTTCCCCGCTGATTATATGACCTATCTTGACATATCATGATGTCACTGTTGACATTGACCTGATTAGACCTGTGATTGAGATTTCTTGTCACGATCAGCCGATTAACATATACATACTCCCTGATTATTCCTGACTGATCCTGATTGATTGAGATATAGATTTGCATGATTAGATGATACCTGTTGATTCCTGTCATTGAGATATTTCTTGATATACGTCGATATACATGATTGATTGATTCCGATGGATAGATATAGACAGATGATTCCCTGTTGAAATTTCGGCGTGTGCCGACTACTCGGTCACTAGACCGTGAGATTGATCATTGTGACTTGCCATGCACTGCTGTACTTCACGAACATTGCCGGGGTCGCTCCCCGTGGCTATTGTTCTTTACCGGTAAAGTGGTCTGGAGGAAGGACCCGTGAGCCCCAGATAGCACATATGGGTGCGGGGTTATGTCAGTGGGATAGGTGCAGAGAGTGGTATGAGCCTGAGGTCCCCGTGACCAATAATGGCATTGGTTAGGTGCTTGATATTCTTGTGATTGATGCATAGATCATATACTCCCATGTTCTAGCATGCTTTTCAGTACCTATTCCTGTTCTGTTATATTGGATTGGTTCTGGTATTTTTCGTACTTGTATACGTACTGTCACTTGATTATGCTTCATGCCAGTTCATTTCATATGCCAGCTTATGATTGATTACTTGCCTAGTTAGCTTATCTATAGATTTTGATTATGAGTGGACGTTTATGTTTTCCAGCATGTATGATCTACAGTTTTATGATTGATTCCGGTATACTTACCTGCAGTTCTTATTCTGATTACTAGTAGACCTCTATGCTTTCCAGCTTTTCCTGTTGACTCTTACTATCCGCAGATTTTAGTACCCAGTAGGTACGATTAGCTGAAGCTCGGCTCGTCGTGCCCACTGGGATGCACTCCGGTGTATCTCACACCCTCGGGTGACTGTTGTAGGTCCGTCGGGTGGTGAGATGTCGGGATGATCCAGTGAGCCGATTACGATAGAGCTGTCCCCATGAGCATTATATATCGACGACTTCGGCAGACATTTACTTTCCGCATTTCATTCCAGTTTATCTTGATTTAGACATTTAAAACTGATGATGTAATAACTTAATTTTGATTATTCCTGCTGACTAGATTAGTAGTTGTACTGAGATATCTGTCACTGATTACTAGCCTAGCCGTGCATATATAGGGGAGTCCCTGTTCGCGGAATAGAGAGTTCCCTATATGTGTGGCGGTCTGTTACGCCTGTTTTGCAAACTCTGATTTAATCAAAAAAAAAAAAATTTCAGACCTGATTTTTAAACTCGGGGCGTGACAGATTAGATGGTATCAGAGAATAGGTACACGGTACCTAGGAAAAGATGATTAGGAACTGGTTAGGATGAACCCTAGGATGACTTGTCACGAGATAGCGCTGGGTTTTGGCATAGCGATATGAAGCTTAAGTGTGTATCATGTTCATGTTGTGGGGATCGTTGTTAGTACAGGGTTAGCCGCGGTCTTGGTTTCGACCGTGGGCTTGATGTTTCGGTGGAGCCAGAGGGCTCAGATCAATTACAGTGCATGTGGTTGAAGGATTGACCGTGGGCATTCATTGAAAAATAAAACATAGTTTTATTTTACAACGTATTGGATATTTTGAAAAATTCAATACTCTATAAAAATATTACTCTATTTTTAACTGTTTTGATTGTGAATATAAAAAAAATAACATGTTTTAAATTTAAACTTTCAATACAAAAAGTTAAATTTAAAAATAAATATTAGATGGTTATCCTGCTCCTGGCGGCGAATTCCTTCCGGCGATGAAATTTAAAATGAAACTATCAATTACAGATGGAAGTCCATCGCTCGTACTTGAAGCAGAGATGTAAGAACTTGAATTTTTGTAATTAGATAAAGAGGGAAAATAATAAAAGCTAGGTTGAATTTTGGATCTTAAAAGCACGAGTAGCCTCAGTGCCCCTTTTCTGTAGTGTAAATTGCACAGTTAATGGGCCAGAAATGTCACTTTTCAATTCGAGCTTTTGGGATTGTTGGTTGGAGTCAACGACCCGACATTTGGGATTTCGGGGCACATAGGCCCGGTGGCATACCGGTTGTCGTTACTGCCAAACCTCGATACGGAGGCTGGCATGGGAGGGAAAGAAACTCCGCAACTGGACAATCCCTTATGTAAAGTTGGCCATTGTGAGGTGCTAGTATTTTTCTGCGATAGAGCGCGGAAAAAAGAAAGCCGACGGCGCGATCGGATCTGAAATCCGATATCGGGATCTTCCGGAACGGAATTCAAAGTGATACGGTGATTAGTCGTGCATCGAAATCCGTGCAAAATATCTTGCACCCGTTAGAGATAAGGTGGGTTATCTCGTAGGGGATAATTAATTAGTTAATTAATTATCCCAGACGGAAAATAATAATTCTCTTACGTACAAATTAAAAGGGGAATTAATTAAAGGGAATTAATTAAAGATTTAATACGAGCTATATAAGGGATCCCGATTAAAGAAAAGAAAGAAATAAAAAAAAAAAAACCCTAATCGGTGAGAAGAGAAAAAAGAAAAGAAAAGACGGAAACCTAACCGGAGGAGAAAATAAGGAAAGAGGGAGAAAGCGGAGGAACCCGATCGCCCCGATTGACCTCCGGAGACCGGAAGAACGAGACGCCATCGTCTACGGGGAGCGGATCCGGGTCTCCAACGCCGAAAGGAAACAAGATCGGTTCTTTAATTCAGATAGATTGAGGTTAGTGGTCGTTAATCCTTTTGTAGAATTAATCGGGGGTTTTCCGTGTTCTTATAAGGTTGTTTTAATCGGTACATCGATCACGGATTTTTGTCGGGGTTTTGATCAACACTTTATTCTCGTTCTTGATCGGGTGTGATCGATGATTTTTATCAGATTTAATTGGTGGTTTTAATCGGTTTCTTTTTATCGGACCTCCGATCGACGTGTTGGTTGTTCGTGGATCAACGTTTTAGCCGTTAGATTTACCGCGGATTTATTCGGAGATTTTTTTGGGGATGTTTCGTTGGAACGTAGTAGGTTAACGGGAGGCCGCCGCCGCCGTTGTTAAACGGGAGGCCGCCGCCGTCGTTACCATGGTCGCGGGGTCTTCACCGGAGTCGCACGGGAGCGAAAACGGAGAAGAAATCGCGAAACGGGAGCGAAAACGGCGAAGAAAACCGCGAAATTAGGGTTTACTGTGCTTGTCCGTACAGCACGGTCCACGGGTCCAGGCGTGCACCCGGTGCATGCCCGCAGCGTCGGAAGCACCAGACCCGGTGCACGGTTTCGTGCACCGGCCCGGCCCAAGGCGCGCGGTGCACGCCTCATGCGTGCACCCGGCGCACGCGCTTGCGGCCGAAGGGCAAGGACCCGGTGCACGCTCGGGTCGTGCACCGGCGCGGCCCGAGAAGCGCGGTGCACGCTTCCTGCGTGCACCCGGCGCATGCCGCCGCCGCCTGATGCCATAAACCCGGTCCACGCTTGCTCCTGTGCACCATCCGACAGCCCAAAGTTCGGTAGCTCCGTTTTTGCCCGTTTTTCCACCGTTTTGAGCGCCGTTTTCGCCGTTGGGATCATTATTTCCGTGGTTTTCTTGGCATGGCCACCTAGGATCTTTTTGGTCACTGTCATGACGTCGGGATGGGTATGTGTGAGTCCTGACTGATCCTGATTGATTGAGATATAGATTTGCATGATTAGATGATACCTGTTGATTCCTGTCATTGAGACATTTCTTGATATACGTCGATATGCATGATTGATTGATCCTGATTGATAGACACTACTCGATATGCATGATTGATTGATCCTGATTGATAGACATTACTCGATATACATGATTGATTGATTCCGATGGATAGATATAGACAGATGATTTCCCTGTTGGAAGTTCGGCGTGTGCCGACTACTCGGTCACTAGACCGTGAGATTGATCATTGTGACTTGCCATGCACTGCTGTACTTCACGAACATTGCCGGGGTCGCTCCCCGTGGCTATTGTTCTTTACCGGTAAAGTGGTCTGGAGGAAGGACCCGTGAGCCCCAGATAGCACATATGGGTGCGGGGTTATGTCAGTGGGATAGGTGCAGAGAGTGGTATGAGCCATGAGGTCCCCGTGACCAATAATGGCATTGGTTGGGTGCTTGATATTCTTGTGATTGATGCATAGATTATGTACTCCCATGTTCTAGCATGCTTTTCAGTACCTATTCCTGTTCTGTTATATTGGATTGGTTCTGGTATTTTTCGTACCTGTATATGTACTGTCACTTGATTATGCTTCATGCCAGTTCATTTCATATGCCAGCTTATGATTGATTACTTGCCTAGTTAGCTTATCTGTGGATTTTGATTATGAGTGGATGTTTATGTTTTCCAGCATGTATGATCTACAGTTATGATTGATTCCAGTATACTTACCTGCAGTTCTTATTCTGATTACTAGTAGACCTCTATGCTTTCCAGCTTTTCCTGTTGACTCTTACTATCCGCAGATTTTAGTACCCAGTAGGTACGATTAGCTGAAGCTCGGCTCGTCGTGCCCACTGGGATGCACTCCGGTGTATCTCACACCCTCGGGTGACTGTTGTAGGTCCGTCGGGTGGTGAGATGTCGGGATCCAGTGAGCCGATTACGATAGAGCTATCCCCATGAGCATTGTATATCGACGACTTCGGCAGACATTTACTTTCCGCATTTCATTCCAGTTTATCGTGAGTTAGACATTTTAAACTGATAATGTAATAACTTAATTTTGATTATTCCTGCTGAGTAGATTAGATTAGTTACTGATATATCTGTTGATCTCTGATGATGATTTTTAGCCGTCATGTATAGGGGAGTCTTTGTCCTTGGGATAAAGAGTCTTCTATACGTGTGGCGGTCTGTTGCGCCCAGTTTGCAAACTCTGATTTCAAAAAAAAAATTTCAGACCTGATTTTTAAAACTCGGGGCGTGACAGATTAGATGGTATCAGAGAGATAGGTATACGGTACCTAGGAAAAGACGATTAGGAACTGGTTAGGATGAACCCTAGGATGACTTGTCATGTGAGAGCGTTGGGTATGTCTAGTATAAGGGTTAGAAACTCAAGATATTATCAGAGTTTTTTTTCTGACCTGCTTCTATATTGTAGCTATGGCTCGTCCTCCAGGTCGTGGACGGGGACGGGGCACGGGCCGTGGAGTAGGCCGACCACCTAGCACGCCGAGCGAGCCCGTCGATCAGGGCCGCATGGACCGGCTTGAGGCCCAGGTGGCGACTCTGGCTGGGATGTTCCAGCAATTTATGCAGCAGCAGGCTGCTGGCCCCTCTACTTCTGCCCCGTCTGCTCCTCCATCTGCTGTACCTGAGGTCACACCACCGGTTGCACCCCCTGCTGCACCGGCCGTTGCGGAGCCAGAGATAGACCTCGTACCACCAGCGGGGCCCATGTCAGCTCCAGTCCCTGCCGCAGCCTCCAGAGCGGTACCGGGGGTTGCTGCAGCCCCAGATGCTTCTGCTTCTACCACGTTTGCTTCCTCTCGCTCCATTGCTCCCGCTGTTGGTCCTGCGGCTGATACTGAGGCCGATCGGGCGGAGAGGGCCCGAGCAAAGGCGGCCTTGCTAGAGTTTAAGAAATTCAAGCCGCAAACCTTCGACGGCAAAGATTAGGACCATTGGGCGGTCGAGGAATGGATCGACCATATGGAGAAGTTATTTCAAGACGCCTACACTGAGGACAGAGACCGGGTCCATATCGCCGTCCACTGCTTGGAGGGCCGGGCATCTAAATGGTGGAGGCGACATCGAGAGCGCTACTTCCCGACTCCAGCCGATCCTACCTGGGAAGATTTTAAAGCCGCTATGCACCACCATCATCTCAAGGAGACCACCAAGGAGGGTCTCGAGCGCGATTTGGAGACGATCAAACAGGGCGATAGGAGCGTCCGAGAGTTCGAGCAGGAGTTCCTGCGCATCGCCGACCTGGTGCCCCAGGCGGTGCGCGAGGAACGCCGGAAGGTGCGCTTGTTTTCGCAGGGCTTGAGGCCTGAGATCCGCCGACACCTCGCGTCGCACCTCTCCACCGACTTCGACAACTGCGTGGAGCGGTGTCTAGCGATCGAGGCGGAGATCAAGATGTCCCGCGCTGAGCGGAATGCGGCGGACAAGGACAAGGACAAGGACAGGGACAAGGGCAAGAAGAGGGCGCATCCAGGAAACGGCGGTGGGCATTCTGATCAGAACAAAAAGGCGAAGCCATCCCGACCGTGTGTCTTCTGTGGGGGTACCCACCAAACGCGCTTCTGTAAACAACGTCACGGCCAATGCTTCAAATGCGGCCAACAGGGGCATAGAGCTTCGGAGTGCCCGCAGGGTTTCGCACCTGCGCAGATTACAGCCCCTGTACCCGCACCTTCACAACGACGACTAGAACCGGCGCCTAGCTCAGCTTCATCTGGGCGTCCCCCTCTACCTCGACCACCTACTGGAGGGTATCAGTCGGCAGGTGGACGCGTTTATGCACTGACCTCTCACGGAGAGCCAACGGAGGGAAAACCGACGACTGATTTCGTAGCTCTCGAATGAACTGTTTTAAGCAATTCTTAAGGCATGACTTTAAGTTGTAAACTTCGTGAACAAAACTCCTTTGAAGTGGAGGTGATATAATAATCTGAATTACTTTGTTTTAATAAATGGGTTAAAGATTAAATTGGACATTGATCTATGTAGACATGGATTGCTTTAGCCACGTTACCTATACCTTCGGTTGACTCCGGTGGGAGTCGTGTCTCCAACTCGATGTTGGCGACAGATCTTGGGTATTTCACCCTTCTTTTGATAAGTATGTTGGCTGCAGACAAGGTACTGTCGAAAGAATGGTTTGAAGTACTCTACCCCGTAAGGGGTAATATCGTGATTGGGTCTACTTGTTAGCTTGTTTATAGTTATAGTCTTCAGGGTTACCCCCTGGTGACCATTTATTTGGTTCTAAGTTGTATTAAATTTCAGGGACGAAACTTTCTTTTTGGTGGGAGAGATGTAAGAACTTGAATTTTTGTAATTAGATAAAGAGGGAAAATAATAAAAGCTAGGTTGAATTTTGGATCTTAAAAGCACGAGTAGCCTCAGTGCCCCTTTTCTGCAGTGTAAATTGCACAGTTAATGGGCCAGAAATGTCACTTTTCAATTCGAGCTTTTGGGATTGTTGGTTGGAGTCAACGACCCGACATTTGGGATTTCGGGGCACATAGGCCCGGTGGCATACCGGTTGTCGTTACTGCCAAACCTCGATACGGAGGCTGGCATGGGAGGGAAAGAAACTCCGCAACTGGACAATCCCTTATGTAAAGTTGGCCATTGTGAGGTGCTAGTATTTTTCTGCGATAGAGCGCGGAAAAAGAAAGCCGACGGCGCGATCGGATCTGAAATCCGATATCGGGATCTTCCGGAACGGAATTCAAAGTGATACGGTGATTAGTCGTGCATCGAAATCCGTGCAAAATATCTTGCACCCGTTAGAGATAAGGTGGGTTATCTCGTAGGGGATAATTAATTAGTTAATTAATTATCCCAGACGGAAAATAATAATTCTCTTACGTACAAATTAAAAGGGGAATTAATTAAAGGGAATTAATTAAAGATTTAATACGAGCTATATAAGGGATCCCGATTAAAGAAAAGAAAGAAATAAAAAAAAAAACCCTAATCGGTGAGAAGAGAAAAAAGAAAAGAAAAGACGGAAACCTAACCGGAGGAGAAAATAAGGAAAGAGGGAGAAAGCGGAGGAACCCGATCGCCCCGATTGACCTCCGGAGACCGGAAGAACGAGACGCCATCGTCTACGGGGAGCGGATCCGGGTCTCCAACGCCGAAAGGAAACAAGATCGGTTCTTTAATTCCGATAGATTGAGGTTAGTGGTCGTTAATCCTTTTGTAGAATTAATCGGGGGTTTTCCGTGTTCTTATAAGGTTGTTTTAATCGGTACATCGATCACGGATTTTTGTCGGGGTTTTGATCAACACTTTATTCTCGTTCTTGATCGGGTGTGATCGATGATTTTTATCAGATTTAATTGGTGGTTTTAATCGGTTTCTTTTTATCGGACCTCCGATCGACGTGTTGGTTGTTCGTGGATCAACGTTTTAGCCGTTAGATTTACCGCGGATTTATTCGGAGATTTTTTTGGGGATGTTTCGTTGGAACGTAGTAGGTTAACGGGAGGCCGCCGCCGCCGTTGTTAAACGGGAGGCCGCCGCCGTCGTTACCATGGTCGCGGGGTCTTCGCCGGAGTCGCACGGGAGCGAAAACGGAGAAGAAATCGCGAAACGGGAGCGAAAACGGCGAAGAAAACCGCGAAATTAGGGTTTACTGTGCTTGTCCGTACAGCACGGTCCACGGGTCCAGGCGTGCACCCGGTGCATGCCCGCAGCGTCGGAAGCACCAGACCCGGTGCACGGTTTCGTGCACCGGCCCGGCCCAAGGCGCGCGGTGCACGCCTCATGCGTGCACCCGGCGCACGCGCTTGCGGCCGAAGGGCAAGGACCCGGTGCACGCTCGGGTCGTGCACCGGCCTGGCCCGAGAAGCGCGGTGCACGCTTCATGCGTGCACCCGGCGCATGCCGCCGCCGCCTGATGCCATAAACCCGGTCCACGCTAGCTCCTGTGCACCATCCGACAGCCCAAAGTTCGGTAGCTCCGTTTTTGCCCGTTTTTCCACCGTTTTGAGCGCCGTTTTCGCCGTTGGGATCATTATTTCCGTGGTTTTCTTGGCATGGCCACCTAGGATCTTTTTGGTCACTGTCGTGACGTCGGGATGGGTATGTGTGAGTCCTGACTGATCCTGATTGATTGAGATATAGATTTGCATGATTAGATGATACCTGTTGATTCCTGTCATTGAGACATTTCTTGATATACGTCGATATGCATGATTGATTGATCCTGATTGATAGACACTACTCGATATGCATGATTGATTGATCCTGATTGATAGACATTACTCGATATACATGATTGATTGATTCCGATGGATAGATATAGACAGATGATTTCCCTGTTGGGAGTTCGGCGTGTGCCGACTACTCGGTCACTAGACCGTGAGATTGATCATTGTGACTTGCCATGCACTGCTGTACTTCACGAACATTGCCGGGGTCGCTCCCCGTGGCTATTGTTCTTTACCGGTAAAGTGGTCTGGAGGAAGGACCCGTGAGCCCCAGATAGCACATATGGGTGCGGGGTTATGTCAGTGGGATAGGTGCAGAGAGTGGTATGAGCCATGAGGTCCCCGTGACCAATAATGGCATTGGTTGGGTGCTTGATATTCTTGTGATTGATGCATAGATTATGTACTCCCATGTTCTAGCATGCTTTTCAGTACCTATTCCTGTTCTGTTATATTGGATTGGTTCTGGTATTTTTCGTACCTGTATATGTACTGTCACTTGATTATGCTTCATGCCAGTTCATTTCATATGCCAGCTTATGATTGATTACTTGCCTAGTTAGCTTATCTGTGGATTTTGATTATGAGTGGATGTTTATGTTTTCCAGCATGTATGATCTACAGTTATGATTGATTCCAGTATACTTACCTGCAGTTCTTATTCTGATTACTAGTAGACCTCTATGCTTTCCAGCTTTTCCTGTTGACTCTTACTATCCGCAGATTTTAGTACCCAGTAGGTACGATTAGCTGAAGCTCGGCTCGTCGTGCCCACTGGGATGCACTCCGGTGTATCTCACACCCTCGGGTGACTGTTGTAGGTCCGTCGGGTGGTGAGATGTCGGGATCCAGTGAGCCGATTACGATAGAGCTATCCCCATGAGCATTGTATATCGACGACTTCGGCAGACATTTACTTTCCGCATTTCATTCCAGTTTATCGTGAGTTAGACATTTTAAACTGATAATGTAATAACTTAATTTTGATTATTCCTGCTGAGTAGATTAGATTAGTTACTGATATATCTGTTGATCTCTGATGATGATTTTTAGCCGTGCATGTATAGGGGAGTCTTTGTCCTTGGGATAAAGAGTCTTCTATACGTGTGGCGGTCTGTTGCGCCCAGTTTGCAAACTCTGATTTCAAAAAAAAAATTTCAGACCTGATTTTTAAAACTCGGGGCGTGACAAGAGACCGGCCTGTGCCGTTGTCGAAAATGTGAGAGGTTGCGTTGTGGGATATGTGGTGAAATTTGGGAGGAAGTTGTGTTTTTTTTTTTTTTTTTTTTTGTGGTGGGAGTATGGTTGTATTGAATATGTTTAAATTTTAAAATTGAACGGTTATGTTCAAATTTGAGGAAGTATTGTTGTATTTAAATTTCAAAATTTTGAAAATTGAATATATTCAAATTTCAATATGTCGGGAAAATATGTTCAAATTTTAAAATCGAACGGTTATGTTCAAATTTGAATATATTCATTGAAAAATAAAACATAGTTTTATTTGGCATTCATTGAAAAATAAAACATAGTTTTATTTTACAACGTATTGGATATTTTGAAAAATTCAATACTCTATAAAAATATTACTCTATTTTTAACTGTTTTGATTGTGAATATAAAAAAAATACCATATTTTAAATTTAAACTTTCAATACAAAAAGTTAAATTTAAAAATAAATATTAGATGGGTTATCCTGCTCCTGGCGGCGAATTCATTCCGGCGATGAAATTTAAAATGAAACTATCAATTACAGATGGAAGTCCATCGCTCGTACTTGAAGCAGAGACCGTCCTGTGCCGTTGTCGAAGATGTGAGAGGTTGCGTTGTGGGATATGTGGTGAAATTTTCCATCGCTCGTACTTGAAGCAGAGACCGTCCTGTGCCGTTGTCGAAGATGTGAGAGGTTGCGTTGTGGGATATGTGGTGAAATTTGGGAGGAAGTTGTGTTTTTTTTTTTTTGTGATGGGAGTATGGTTGTATTGAATATGTTCAAATTTTAAAATTGAACGGTTATGTTCAAATTTGAGGAACTATTGTTGTATTTAAATTTCAAAATTTTGAAAATTGAATATATTCAAATTTCAATATGTCGGAAAAATATGTTCAAATTTTATAATCGAACGGTTATGTTCAAATTTGAATATATTCATTGAAAAATAAAACATAGTTTTATTTGACATTCATTGAAAAATAAAACATAGTTTTATTTTACAACATATTGGATATTTTGAAAAATTCAATACTCTATAAAAATATTACTCTATTTTTAACTGTTTTGATTGTGAATATAAAAAAAATACCATGTTTTGAATTTAAACTTTCAATACAAAAAGTTAAATTTAAAAATAAATATTAGATGGATTATCCTGCTCCTGGCGGCGAATTCCTTCCCGCGATGAAATTTAAAATGAAACTATCAATTACAGATGGAAGTCCATCGCTCGTACTTGAAGTAGAGACCGGCCTGTGCCGTTGTCGAAGATGTGAGAGGTTGAGTAGAGACCGGCCTGTGCCGTTGTCGAAGATGTGAGAGGTTGCGTTGTGGGGTATGTGGTGAAATTTGGGAGGAAGTTGTGTTTTTTTTTTTTTGTGGTGGGAGTATGGTTGTATTAAATATGTTCAAATTTTAAAATTGAACGGTTATGTTTAAATTTGAGGAAGTATTGTTGTATTTAAATTTCAAAATTTTGAAAATTGAATATATTCAAATTTCAATATGTCGGGAAAATATGTTCAAATTTTAAAATCGAACGGTTATGTTCAAATTTGAATATATTCATTGCCAAATAAAACATAGTTTTATTTGGCATTCATTGAAAAATAAAACATAGTTTTATTTTACAACGTATTGGATATTTTGAAAAATTTAATACTCTATAAAAATATTACTCTATTTTTAACTGTTTTGATTGTGAATATAAAAAAAATACCATGTTTTAAATTTAAACTTTCAATACAAAAAGTTAAATTTAAAAATAAATATTAGATGGGTTATCCTGCTCCTGGCGGCGAATTCCTTCCGGCGATGAAATTTAAAATGAAACTATCAATTACAGATGGAAGTCCATCGCTCGTACTTGAAACATAGACCGGCCTGTGCCGTTGTCGAAGATGTGAGAGGTTGCGTTGTGGGATATGTGGTGAAATTTGGGAGGAAGTTGTGTTTTTTTTTTTTTGTGGTGGGAGTATGGTTGTATTGAATATGTTCAAATTTTAAAATTGAACGGTTATGTTCAAATTTGAGGAAATATTGTTGTATTTAAATTTCAAAATTTTGAAAATTGAATATATTCAAATTTCAATATGTCGGGAAAATATGTTCAAATTTTAAAATCGAACGGTTATGTTCAAATTTGTAAGAATTTGGAATTTTGTAAATAATCAAATAAATGAAATTGATTGAAGTCAGGTTGAATTTGGATCATAAATGACTCAGATAGCGACAGTGCCCCTTTTCTGCAGTGTAATTTGCAGAGTTAGTGGGCCAGAAATATCACTTTTCAATCCGAGCCTGATCTCGAAGATCCGAGACCACCAGTGCGACCGTCTCGTCAAACTGAGTGAAAACCATATTGAACATGTTCTGATCTGACGGTCGGATCTCCCAGAAATCAGCGAAGAAGCGGGCGGGACCCGCGACTTAAGTTGTAGGGTACATGAACAGCAAACCCTAAATTCGAATCCCCCTAAGTGCGAACGCTTGCCAAATCGCTGCCTGGAAACCGAACATAGCACTTCAGGTAGTCGATTTGAACGGCTCCGTCGTTCTGGACGCAATGGCGCTGACGGAATTTCAGTTTGATGAACCTAAAGTCTCGAAAAACGCAAAAACTGTATTCTGGAACTGTATTTTATGGACCGAGATTTTATCCGGGCAGTTTTTCGAAAATCAGAAATCGCTACCTGATAGGTCTCGTCGAGCCGGACGTCATGGCGCAGTCCAATTTCCGTTTCGACGACCGGATCGCCTCGAAAAGCGAAAAAGACAGCGAAAAATGCGACGTTTGCACAAGAACCCCTATGGAACATGCCTCGTAAAGCGTGCAACTCCTTGGAGAGGGACCTAACTGCGAATGAAAGTTGCTGTGAGGGACTGGGCCGTAGATATGGAAAGATAAAGGGCTAAAATGCAAAAGGACCAACCCTGTATATATATACATGCACATACGACTAGGGTTCTACAAACCCTAGACCCTGAGCTAAGCCCCCAGCCGCACCTGCAACCACCTCCTCTCCTCTGCCGCTCTCCACGGAGCTAGCCGCACCGGCCGCCGCCTCCCCAGCCGCCGGAGAAGAAGGAATCAAGCTATCTCCCCCTCTCGGGTTGGAGAAAGTGAGATCCACGCAGGAGCTTTAGATGGTCCCAACCCTCTCTGGGTGACCCTCGACATAGCAGAAGCCGAGTGGAGGTGAACCCGAGGCCCGCCGCCGCCGCGCGCCGCCGCGGGGGAAACCTCTCCTTCTCTCAACTTTCCGACGAGGTGAGTGCGTGGGTTTCCTCTTTTTGTTCGAGCTTTTTGGCATGACCATCCCACTTCTGACATCGAGATGACTCCCCGGGCGCAGGCCCAGCCGGCGCCGTCATCCCGATCTCCGGCGAGGGGCCCTTATTGCCGGATTATTGATTCTGGACCGATCACGGGCGCGGGCTCCATCCGACCGCCAAGATCGAGATCATCGCCGTTGGTCCGACTCCTCTCGGTGACTGCAGCATCGCCACGAAGCCGGAGGAGGATCGGTTGAGGATCGGGCCCAAACGAAGTTGCCCTAGAAACCGGGTTGTTGGCACCTCCGCCGATCGTCGCCGTCTGGCGCCGCCGCCGCCTTTTTGCGTCGGCCACCACTGCACCAAGCCTCCTGACAGCGAGGGGAAGCTTCTGGTCCATCTTGCTCCGGCCCGGAACCACCGCGCCGGAATCCGCCATTAACGACTGTTGAAGCTTCTCCGACCTCGCCGGTGCCGCCTTGCCGTCGCTCCCAGACGCCGGAAAATCGACCGGGTGAGCTCCTCTGATCCTTTTGAGTCCCTTCGAGGCCTTGCATGTCCCCCTTAACGTAGGGTTTCCCGTCACTGCAGTTGCACCCGATTGTGCACTCGGGCTCCCCTCCGGCCAGCTCCGGCGATCCGGGCTCCGGCCAACTGCACAGGTATGATCCAGACACCATTTATAAGCACCCCATCATTTTACTTTGGGCCGAGGGACCCCCTGTAGCTTAGTCTTAAAGCATGCACCCGAGCCACCTTTGTCGGGTTCATCTCCGGCCGCCGCCGCCTCTGGCCGCCGGGGCTCGACCCCACGTGGACCCAAGACCTTCTGGGACTCCAAGTAACCTGATGCTCCCCTCTGGTGTAGATCTGAACTCAAGTTGCTCCAAGGATAGCCAAACCCGAGCCTTGGAGGGAGCACCACCTTGCTCCGGCGACTCCTCCGGCCATCTCCGACGCACCCAAGGTGAGCATCACTGTCCTTGGTCACCCCTCAGTACAGTGCTCCTGTTACATTTTAAAAAGATCAAGTATGTATTAAGATGTAGCAACTTGTCAAGTAGAGCTAAAAGAAACTATGGGCCAACCTTGTAGTCGGGCCCCGTGCCAGCCCAACCTTGTAAGCACGGGCTCCGTCTCGACGTAACGAACGCGCTGAAACTTACGGCGTCGTCGTTGGACCCCCGGATTGCAAGAACGAGCCGAAACGGGCAATTAAATTAATGTTGTTATGCAAATTTAAGAACATATTGGACTAAAATGTAAGTTGGACATATTAGCTGCCTTTAGATAGTGTTTTTAAATCTACTAGGCATCTGGTTAGGGTTCCGTAGGTCCTCGTTGACCGGGAATCGGATTTTGATCGATAAATCGGCGATATTCTCCCGTTTAAGCTTTTCGTTGCTGTCGGATCGTCGGGAAGGATTTGTGTGAGTCTATTACTGACCAGATCTCATTATTCAGGGCCCAGTTGCTCAGCACCAGCCTCCCAGTAGCTGTGCGGGAGTTCGTGGATCTGCCTTCATCCAGGTGGGTTATCTTCGGTCCGGGCTAGCTTTTTGGCCCTCTGGTTGCTTTAGTCCAGTCGGACCCCTGTTTTTGACTTCCCCGCTGATTATATGACCTATCTTGACATATCATGATGTCACTGTTGACATTGACCTGATTAGACCTGTGATTGAGATTTCTTGTCACGATCAGCCGATTAACATATACATACTCCCTGATTATTCCTGATTGATCCTGATTGATTGAGATATAGATTTGCATGATTAGATGATACCTGTTGATTCCTGTCATTGAGATATTTCTTGATATACGTCGATATGCATGATTGATTGATCCTGATTGATAGACACTACTCGATATGCATGATTGATTGATCCTGATTGATAGACACTACTCGATATGCATGATTGATTGATCCTGATTGATAGACACTACTCGATATGCATGATTGATTGATCCTGATTGATAGACCCTACTCGATATACATGATTGATTGATTCCGATGGATAGATATAGACAGATGATTCCCTGTTGGGATTTCGGCGTGTGCCGACTACTCGGTCACTAGACCGTGAGATTGATCATTGTGACTTGCCATGCACTGCTGTACTTCACGAACATTGCCGGGGTCGCTCCCCGTGGCTATTGTTCTTTACCGGTAAAGTGGTCTGGAGGAAGGACCCGTGAGCCCCAGATAGCACATATGGGTGCGGGGTTATGTCAGTGGGATAGGTGCAGAGAGTGGTATGAGCCTGAGGTCCCCGTGACCAATAATGGCATTGGTTGGGTGCTTGATATTCTTGTGATTGATGCATAGATTATATACTCCCATGTTCTAGCATGCTTTTCAGTATCTATTCCTGTTCTGTTATATTGGATTGGTTCTGGTATTTTTCGTACCTGTATATGTACTGTCACTTGATTATGCTTCATGCCAGTTCATTTCATATGCCAGCTTATGATTGATTACTTGCCTAGTTAGCTTATCTGTGGATTTTGATTATGAGTGGACGTTTATGTTTTCCAGCATGTATGATCTACAGTTTTATGATTGATTCCAGTATACTTACCTGCAGTTCTTATTCTGATTATTAGTAGACCTCTGTGCTTTCCAGCTTTTCTTGTTGACTCTTACTATCCGCAGATTTTAGTACCCAGTAGGTACGATTAGCTGAAGCTCGGCTCGTCGTGCCCACTGGGATGCACTCCGGTGTATCTCACACCCTCGGGTGACTGTTGTAGGTCCGTCGGGTGGTGGGATGTCGGGACGATCCAGTGAGCCGATTACGATAGAGCTGTCCCCATGATTCTAGACAGAGATGACTGAGATCCTTGATGATTTACGCAGACAGTTATTTTCCGCATTTATTCCAGTTCTATTTGTTTTAGACATTTAAAATATTGAGGTGATTTCCGATTCTGAATTATTCATGCTGACTAGATTAGTAGTTGTACTGAGATATCTGTCGCTGATTACTAGCCTAGCCGTGCATATATAGGGGAGTCTCTGTTCGCGGAATAGAGAGTTTCCTATATGTGTGGCGGTCTGTTACGCCTGTTTTGCAAACTCTGATTTAATCAAAAAAAAAAAAAATTTCAGACCTGATTTTTAAAACTCGGGGCGTGACAGATTAGATGGTATCAGAGAAATAGGTACACGGTACCTAGGAAAAAAATTGATTAGGATCTGGTTAGGATGAACCCTATGATGACTTATGACGTGAGAGCGCGGGGTATTTGTCTAGCGGTTAGGAGTTTAGGTGTATTTTCACACTTATGAGACGTTCTTCGTAACTTGTCGTTGTGACTACGAGCGGTGTTCGCACGCGCTCTGGGCGTAGTGGTCATAGTGGGTGCAGTATTAGCTACGATTGTGGCATGAGCCATAGGTTTGATATATCAGTGGAGCCTTAGAGCTCGGATTGTTGCCAGCGGTTGGAGAATCAGCTCACCGCTTTTGCTGGGATAGTCCAACAGATGGCTCAACATCAGATAGTTGCTGTTGTTGCACTGGCCCCACCACTAGTCCAGGTGCTTGGAGAAGTCATTGATCCTCCAGTTTGTAGAGTTATTATAGGATCCACAAGGATCTAAATAGGTACTATCAAACAACTAGAGGGGGGGTGAATAGGTGTAATACTTAAAAACTCAATCTCAGTGCAAAATAAAAACCAATGCGGAAAATAAAAAATAGCACACCGAGATTTACGTGGAAACTCCAATCCAGGAGAAAAACCACGGGACCAACACGCAATAACAATCCAATAAGAATAGAAGAATAACAAGGTGATTACCGACTCCACGGACTCAAACCCCTCCTTCAGCTTCTTCGGACCTTGCGCTGACCGGTTGGATATCCACGCAATAACAATCCCTAAGAAAAGAAGAATAACAAGGTGATTACCGTCTCCACGGATTTAACCCCTCCTTCAATTTCTTGGACCTCGCGCTCCACCGATTTTGCACGCCCACTGCACACGTTCGAATCCACGAACGCCACTCGAATCCACGAGCACACGTTTCGAATCCACGAAACGCCTTTAGCACACCGAATCCACGATGCCACGTCGAATCCACGACGCAAACTCAGTCGATAAGAATATTGACTTCGATGGTGATCCTTTGCTTAGATTCTCATTGAGGAACCGTAGAAGAAATTTCTAAGCAAAGATTAGATCAATTCGACGAAAGATATGTTCTTGAAAGAACCGTCGAATTGACCTAAAAGAGGCTATTAAGAAGAACAATGAAAACCTAGCCTCTAGGGTTGCTCTCAAGAGTTTTATAAAAAGATCGGCCGTAGCTCCCACGTTTTTGAGAAACCCTAAGTGTCTATTTATAGTTTAGAAACCTTTGGAAAGAGATAAGAATCAAAAACATACCTTATCTGGAAATTTTCAGGACGGCGATCCGGATCGGATTTACTGCGATCCGGATCGTCGTAACGAGATTGACGATTCCAGAAAACCAAGGGTTCGGGATCCGGATTGCAAGGCCCGATCCGGATCGTTCATACAAATCAGAAAACTTAACATTCGGGATCCGGATCAAAAATTGCATGGATCCGGATCGAAGTCTTGTATGAAGCAACAACCTTCGGGATCCGGATCGTTGGCTCTGATCCGGATCCTGAACAAGTCCGAACACCAGTTTTTGATTATTATGCAATTAAAAGTTCATCCAAGTGTTTCTACACTATAAGAAAGTATTCGGATCACCACAATTATTTAGTTAAACATACCTGATCCTCTTGAATACTTTCTTCTTGAGATTGATGTAACTGATCCACAATTCTTCAACTTCAATCTTCAAGACTCAAGATACTGAGTGTCAACTTGAGCTCTTGTTGAATCTTTTCTAAGTCTTTGATTGCTGATTGACAATTTGATCCCTTTAAGACTCCGACTCAACTCACTGACATGACTCACGAAATATGCCAACACCAAAAATGCCGTAACAATCTCCCCCTTTGGCAATTTCGTGACAAAACCCAAAAATACATAAAAGCGCTCAAGTCACTCATCTTAAACCAAAAAATCGAAACTCAATGTCATCACCAAAACATTGATTTTCTTTGCGTGAAAGATCCAATAAATACAAAATTACATTTGAACCAAACAGTCCTAGAACATACTCTATGACTTAGGACTTGGAGTCTTAAAATGATGTAATTCCTGCAAAAACAAAACTCCAAACAAAATCAAACGTTAGTCGTTAGAAATTAGAATCCTACATTTGATTCGTCTTCCTTTTGGTTCTTTTGTTTTTCGGCTCTTTCAATTTTTCTTTGTCTCCCCCTATCTTGAGCATCTCTAACATGTTCTCCATGTTCTTGAGCATCTATGTTCTCCCCCTTTGTGGTACGATCATTTTTCGTTCTCCCCCATTTTTCTATTTTCGTTTCGTTTGTCCTCTCTTGATGATCTCATCTCCGTCATTTCTCTTCTCCCCCTTTTTGTCACAAATTGTCAAACAGTGAACATACTAGACAAAAGGAAATCACTAACAACATTAGTTCATAGAGAAAGAGAGATAAAAGCTCAGTTCTGGTATATAACAAAAATGCAGATTGCGTACCTGTACCAGAAAGCAAAAATCAATTAATTTCTTGAAACAAATCCAGATTTTAGAATCTTTTCAAATACCGATTTGTATTCCATCAAGAAATCAATTTAAGTGCTTTAAACAGGGAATTCACACAGATGTCATTCAATCCAATTAATTTCACAAAATTAAAAAGATTTACTCCAAAATCATGAAAAATAAAGGTAAAACATTATAAACCGTTTTTCATGTTATATTCATCAAACACAAGTCATCAAAAATAATCTTGAGATCCAAAGTCTATCAAGATGTAACGGATGTACAAAGATGACTTACAGAGATTTCCAAATGACATCAATTTGATTTCTTACCCTTTCAAATTTGAGATAAGCACTAAAATACCTAAGGGTGGCTCTTTGAGCATCTTTCAACTATCCCACCTTATACCAACCAGGAGATTGTTCAAAATATAAGAGTTTTGCATATAAATCTCCAAATGCTTCAACTAAAAATTTCAAGAAATAATTTTCAAGCATCAAAACATGTGGTAGCTTCACACACAGACCGGACGACCGGGGTGGCAGCTCTTTCCAACATGTGGTGGTAGTTTTCACACTCCTTTCGGATGTAACTCTTTCCACATCTTTTGCAAATCATTTCAATACCCTTGTAAGAATGCAATCTCTTACGTGAAAGAATTAAATCCCAAATTTTAGTCTATCGGTTGTCTCATGTTTATCACAATGAATTCACACAACCGAGATAGATTAAGCATCTAAAGATCACACATGATTTCTAAAATTTGATGCTTATAATATCAAAAACTCCTATAATGAAGTATCTTCAAGATTATGATTAAGGAGTAAAGTTGATAATCCATATAAAATTAATTTGGAGTGAGTGAAAGTGAAAACCCTTTTCATTCAATGCACTTGTTCATTAAAAACCCTTTTGTTCAAAAACAAAGTATAAAAACGAATAGCATTGAAAAACATGTAATGCAAAGATTAAGAAAAATATGAAAGGAAAACTAATCAAAGCATTACATACAGTCATAAGCTATTTAGAACTTAAGACAAGGAAAGATATCACCTTTCCGAATCCAAAATCGCTGGATTTTGGGTTGTCTTGATTCGTTGTGGCCGGGGGTTGTCCGCTTTGACTGTTGATCCACCTTAGGTCTTTGCCTCGCAGTGATCCACTTGAATGATTGATGTTGTGGCTCGGACCTTTGGTGGGTTGAGTGAACTCCTTTGACTTGATGTGTCTTTTGATTCCGTTGAGTTCGCTCCGTAGATGAAGTTGCCGAAGGACTCTTCTTTCTCTTTTTCGGGCAATTCTTCACCAAATGTCCTTCAAGTCCACATAAGTGACAAGTTCTTCCTTTCAATTTCATTGTGGAACTTGAAGCATGCACAGTTTGGTCCTTTTTGAATCCCAAACCAACCTTGCTTGTTTGACCTAAACCGGACATACACTCAAGTTTCTTGGAATCGGTTGAGATCCTTTGTATGTCGGATTTAAGTTGATGAACTTGTTTGGTCAATGCTTGGTTGGTGACATGAATCTCCTCAAACTGTTTTTCTAGAAAACCAATCTTGTCCGTATATGATTTAGCGTTTGTCTCCGATTGGTTTAGCTTTTCTTGGAGGATTTTATTGTTATTCAATAAACGTCCTTGTTCCTCCTTGAGATCATGAAGTTTTATCTTTAAAGCATGATTCTCGTCTTGATTCTCAAGTCGTTGCTTCCTCAACTTCTTGATATGCTTGGCCATCTTCTTAGATTCCGCAAGAAGTTGTTGATATGCCTCAACGAGTTCTTCCTCGTCCGACTCCCCCTCACTTGATGACTCTCTGCCGGATGTTGATGTTTCATGCAAAATCAAAGGAATAGAGTCAGTGATTAAAGATGATAAGCAACCATTAGAAGAGGGAATATAAGAGGCATGAGAGGCAACAACTTTTTCCCCTTTACTTGAGGTCGATTCATTAGAAGTAGAATCGTCCCAAGTTTTTGCTTGCAAAGCCCTCTTTTTATATGATTTCGGAGAAGGACAATCCGTTGAAAAATGGCCATAGCCTTTGCATCGATAGCATTGGATTTCCCATTCGAAATCATCTTTCTCTTTTTCTTTAGAGGGTTTTGCAAAGCTTTTGAGATTAGAGGATTTAGAACCCGATGATCCTTTAGAAGATTTCGTGGATGAAGATCCATCGGTTCGATTCTTCCAAAACTTCCGACGAAATTTCTTTACTATCCGCGCCAATTGTTCTTCAAAATCGGCAAAAGAGATTTCATCGTCGGAACTTGATTCGCTATCTTCTTCCTTTGTTGATTTGAATGCAATACCTGTAAGCTTAGAAGAAGACTTGGAAGAAACTTGATTAGTAGGAAAAGTCATTTCATAAGTTTGCAAAGCACCTACTAATTCCTCTATACTCATCTCATCCGGATGACTAACGGTTTCAATGGCGGTTACCTTTGCCCTAAACCGTTCCGGAAGAGTCCGAAGTATCTTTCTTACAATTTTCGACTCCGGGATCTTTTCTCCTAAATTAGCACATGTATTTATTACATCTTGAAGTCTAGTGTAATAATCTGTAAACAATTCATGCTCTTCCATATGAATAGAGTCAAATTGACTTGTAAGCATCTGGAGCTTTTGAATTTTTACAAGATTAGTACCCTCATGTGTAATTTTGAGAATATCCCAAATTTCCTTTGCGGTTTCACACGCGGAAATTCGTGTGAACTCAGTCGAGGAAAGAGAATTAAATAAAGCATTCATACCTTTCCCATTGTAAGAAGATCTTTCAAAATCCTCTTTGGACCATCTAGAGCGAGGTTTTGGGGTAGTAGAATTTCCTACTTCCTCAACAGGATGCACCCAACCGTATTCCACGGATTGCCATACCCGCTCATCAATTGCGATGAGAAAAGCTCTCATCCGCACTTTCCAATAAGCATAATTAGTCCCATCAAAAAGAGGAGGTCTATAAATATTACCACTTTCACCCATCATGATAGATAAACCTAAAACCCGCTCTGATACCAATTGTAGAGTTATTATAGGATCCACAAGGATCTAAATAGGTACTATCAAACAACTAGAGGGGGGGTGAATAGGTGTAATACTTAAAAACTCAATCTCAGTGCAAAATAAAAACCAATGCGGAAAATAAAAAATAGCACACCGAGATTTACGTGGAAACTCCAATCCAGGAGAAAAACCACGGGACCAACACGCAATAACAATCCAATAAGAATAGAAGAATAACAAGGTGATTACCGACTCCACGGACTCAAACCCCTCCTTCAGCTTCTTCGGACCTTGCGCTGACCGGTTGGATATCCACGCAATAACAATCCCTAAGAAAAGAAGAATAACAAGGTGATTACCGTCTCCACGGATTTAACCCCTCCTTCAATTTCTTAGACCTCGCGCTCCACCGATTTTGCACGCCCACTGCACACGTTCGAATCCACGAACGCCACTCGAATCCACGAGCACACGTTTCGAATCCACGAAACGCCTTTAGCACACCGAATCCACGATGCCACGTCGAATCCACGACGCAAACTCAGTCGATAAGAATATTGACTTCGATGGTTATCCTTTGCTTAGATTCTCATTGAGGAACCGTAGAAGAAATTTCTAAGCAAAGATTAGATCAATTCGACGAAAGATATGTTCTTGAAAGAACCGTCGAATTGACCTAAAAGAGGCTATTAAGAAGAACAATGAAAACCTAGCCTCTAGGGTTGCTCTCAAGAGTTTTATAAAAAGATCGGCCGTAGCTCCCACGTTTTTGAGAAACCCTAAGTGTCTATTTATAGTTTAGAAACCTTTGGAAAGAGATAAGAATCAAAAACATACCTTATCTGGAAATTTTCAGGACGGCGATCCGGATCGGATTTACTGCGATCCGGATCGTCGTAACGAGATTGACGATTCCAGAAAACCAAGGGTTCGGGATCCGGATTGCAAGGCCCGATCCGGATCGTTCATACAAATCAGAAAACTTAACATTCGGGATCCGGATCGAAAATTGCATGGATCCGGATCGAAGTCTTGTATGAAGCAACAACCTTCGGGATCCGGATCGTTGGCTCTGATCCGGATCCTGAACAAGTCCGAACACCAGTTTTTGATTATTATGCAATTAAAAGTTCATCCAAGTGTTTCTACACTATAAGAAAGTATTCGGATCACCACAATTATTTAGTTAAACATACCTGATCCTCTTGAATACTTTCTTCTTGAGATTGATGTAACTGATCCACAATTCTTCAACTTCAATCTTCAAGACTCAAGATACTGAGTGTCAACTTGAGCTCTTGTTGAATCTTTTCTAAGTCTTTGATTGCTGATTGACAATTTGATCCCTTTAAGACTCCGACTCAACTCACTGACATGACTCACGAAATATGCCAACACCAAAAATGCCGTAACACAGTTGTCCTCGCGTCATTGGATATAGTACTCTTGTTGCAGCCGTGGTTATCAAAACTATGTTGTGGCCGCTAATACTGGAGATTCCCTGATTATAGCTATAGGGATGCCTATGAGGTTAGCAATTATGTTGCTTTAGACGGAATGACTCTGACGACACTTAACCAATATTAGTCCCTATTGAGTTGTGTCCCAACCCTGATCAGTGTAAAATAATTTGGGATTCACGATTACTTTGATAGAGATGATGATAGCTTGAGGAATTTGACTCTCATCCTAAAAGAATCCGATTTGTAGTTGATTCTCAAATTGTGGGTGAATTGGTTTGGAGTCATGATCGTTCCTGACGATATTTGAGCTACGATTGGCGTCGCTAGTGCTGTGTTAGCAAGTGGTGATGCGTTTAAGGTAATGGAGAACAATGGAATATGGTTCTAGATTCCTGTGAGTAGCCAGAGTTGCACTCATGACCACGAGTTGGTAGAGATAGTGGATATAGGTTTACAGTATCGGCATAGAGATTGGTGTCGTGAGGTATGAGTTATACCTTTTGTTGACTCCGGTGGGAGTCGCGTCCCCAACTTGATGTTGGCGACAGATCTATGGTATTTCACTTTTCTTTTGATAAGCACGTTGGCTGCAGACAACGTACTGTCGAAAGATCTGAGGAAATACCCCACCCTGAAAAGGGGAATATCATGATTGGGTCTATTTGTCTGCTTACTTAAGTTTAGTCTCCAGGGTTGTCTTTGGACAGCGATGTTATAGTCTCAATATTGTTTTTCCAGACCATAAATAGGGTACATCGACCCTCTATATCGCATACCCTGTGTGGTATCTTTATGAACCAGAATTTCTAGCAGTTTAAATGAAACCGAATTATGAACCACGAGGAGCGTGAAGCCACGTGGGAACGTGAATCAACCATGATGGAGCGTTTTCCCCAGTTATTTGATTCTTAGTTGTATTAAGTTTCAGGGACGAAACTTCCTTTTTGGTGGGAGAGATGTAAGAATTTGGAATTTTGTAAATAATCAAATAAATGAAATTGATTGAAGTCAGGTTGAATTTGGATCATAAATGACTCAGATAGCGACAGTGCCCCTTTTCTGCAGTGTAATTTGCAGAGTTAGTGGGCCAGAAATATCACTTTTCAATCCGAGCCTGATCTCGAAGATCCGAGACCACCAGTGCGACCGTCTCGTCAAACTGAGTGAAAACTATATTGAACTTGTTCTGATCTGACGGTCGGATCTCCCAGAAATCAGCGAAGAAGCGGGTGGGACCCGCGACTTAAGTTGTAGGGTACATGAACAATAAACCCTAAATTCGAATCCCCCTAAGTGCGAACGCTTGCCAAATCGCTGCCTGGAAACCGAACATAGCACTTCAGGTAGTCGATTTGAACGGCTCCGTCGTTCTGGACGCAATGGCGCTGACGGAATTTCAGTTTGATGACCCTAAAGTCTCGAAAAACGCGAAAACTGTATTCTGGAACTGTATTTTATGGACCGAGATTTTATCCGGGCAGTTTTTCGAAAATCAGAAATCGCTACCTGATAGGTCTCGTCGAGCCGGACGTCATGGCGCAGTCCAATTTCCGTTTCGACGACCGGATCGCCTCGAAAAGCGAAAAAGACAGCGAAAAACACGACGTTTGCACAAGAACCCCTATGGAACATGCCTCGTAAAGCGTGCAACTCCTTGGAGAGGGACCTAACTGCGAATGAAAGTTGCTGTGAGGGACTGGGCCGTAGATATGGAAAGATAAAGGGCTAAAATGCAAAAGGACCAACCCTGTATATATATACATGCACATACGACTAGGGTTCTACAAACCCTAGACCCTGAGCTAAGCCCCCAACCGCACCTGCAACCACCTCCTCTCCTCTGCCGCTCTCCACGGAGCTAGCCGCACCGGCTGCCGCCTCCCCAGCCGCCGGAGAAGAAGGAATCAAGCTATCTCCCCCTCTCGGGTTGGTGAAAGTGAGATCCACGCAGGAGCTTTAGATGGTCCCAACCCTCTCTGGGTGACCCTCGACGTAGCAGAAGCCGAGTGGAGGTGAACCCGAGGCCCGCCGCCGCCGCGCGCCGCCGCGGGGGAAACCTCTCCTTCTCTCAACTTTCCGACGAGGTGAGTGCGTGGGTTTCCTCTTTTTGTTCGAGCTTTTTGGCATGACCATCCCACTTCTGACATCGAGACGACTCCCCGGGCGCAGGCCCAGCCGGCGCCGTCATCCCGATCTCCGGCGAGGGGCCCTTATTGCCGGATTATTGATTCTGGACCTGTAGTGGCCCTAATTCCCATGCGGCGTTCTTCCGATGAATCCACTGTTAGAGCACCTAGCGTTGGTGTATCTGGCCCATGGTGCGTCAATGGGATGCCACAGATGGACCCTGTGTGTTATTATTAGCTGTGTAGGCCTTCGGCTGAGTTTGCCGAAATTTCGGAAAAGAATTAGGCCCAACAGAGGTCGGAAATGGATTCAGCACGGAAAAACGCTTGAAAACGGTTGTTTGCTTGTTTGTTTCTGAGTCCGGATGCCCAAAAACGGACTCCCGGAAGTTTTTAGTGGAAAATGGTGCATGGGAGGGGCCGTAGACCGCCGGGATGCCACGTGGCGGCCTGTCATTGGCCGGTTCAGGATGCGCGGTCCACAGAGTTGCGCGGCGGGGTGCACAGACCCGGCGCATGGACACGTGGCACCGCCTGATTGGCGGGCGCAAGGCGCGCGGTCTACCGGGTGAGCGCGGCGGTGCATGGACCAAGGCGGGGACACGTGGCAGCCTCCGGTTGGTCGGTGCACGCGGCGCGGTCCACGGAATTCCAAAGTAGAATGCGTGGACCGGGCGTAGGGGACACGTGTCACCCTCTGATTCGCGGGCGCATCGTGCGCGGTGCACGGAGCCGGGGCCGGTACCTCGGGGCGCGTGCGCACGACGGGCCATGCCGCGCGCCCGGCGCCGCCGCCGACCGGCCAGCGGGTCAACCGGGTGGACACGTGTCGCCCGCTGGTTGGCGGGCGCCTGCCGCCTTACTGTGCGGGGGCGGGCCACGTGGCAGCCCGTGGGTGGCCCGAACAGCTGTTTGCTGTTCGGCGGGCCACGTGGCGGCACCTGGTGGATTCGGGCGTGAACAGTGTTGGGCCGGCCCAACACTGTAGCCGCCCGAAAGTACCGGGCGCCCGAAAGTTGGGCCCGAAAGCCCATTGACTTGTCTTTTTGGGCTGATTTCGGGTGAGGCCTATAAATAGGCCCCTTGGGGCTCATTTTAGAGGCTTTTCTCGAGAGCTTTAGCCATTGAGCCCTGCACCAATTTTCTTCCTCTCCCTCTTGTGCATCTTTTGGCGAAGGTTCAGAATTTTTGGAGGCCGCGACATTGGTGACTTCTGCATCGGGGTGCGGAGCGACGATCTACTGTTGGAGGCCCATTTTCGTCGCAGTTTAGTCTGGGAGGTCTACCGGGCTACCCCGACGTTATTTTTGGACGATTTCTGCGGTGACGGTTTCGTAAGAGGTAAATCTACACTTTCCTTGTTGGACACTTTTTCTGGATCCGAGCTTTTCTTGGGGTTCTGGGTACATTTTTAACCCCCTTTGCGACTGTTGGTTGATTTGGACAGCACCTACTTGTCGGATTTTTATCTCCTCATCCGGACATCGGAATTCGACGTTTCAGGACTGTATCGACATCTACTCTTCGCGTGGATCGCCGTCATATTTTTATTGGAATTTTTGGAGGAAGTTTTTCAGGTGAAAATTTCGTGTGAATGGGACTGTTCACCACAGATTTTGGGATTTTGGATTTTGTGTGGATTAAAGTGTAATTTTGGTGTATGTTTGTACCCAGGAGGTTGTGAGCACTTCTACCGTGTTGTTGGATTGGTGGGATCTGTGATTTGTCTGTTTGGGCTTTCTCAGCTGTACGATTCCGGGCTGTTAGCACTTTCAGGTGGGTGACCTTGCTTCCAAGAACTCTGGACTGTGTACTAATTCTATGTGTGTAGGATCATGCATGTTAGAAATTGGAGTATTAGCATGTGTAAAACTGTATGTTGTATCTTGTATATCAGTTGATGAATCTTTTGATTCCTACACTATGTTAAGTAATGAAATCTTGGAATTTGACCTAGCACCCCTGTCATATGTATCATGTTCAGCCAGTCTGTAGAAAAACTCCAACTTGGGCTAGGTTTTTACTGCTCTAGACATTCCACATCACGATACTTCATTTCACTATGGACTTAGCTTTTCCTCGCCCGAGTTGTGGGCCGAGAGGTCGGGTGGTTGTGGGATGCATTTGCACTCGTGTCTGGGGACCGAGTGGAGTTGATAGCAGTCTGTAGATTTAATTTCTTTGGGAGAGTGATAGTGATGGTAGATCTGGGTTCTTGGAAACTGTCAGAGAGACAGTGAGTTTCAGCTGTGTAGATTCCTGCCAGTGAGTGAGTCAGTGATTTGTTTGGTAGTCGATCTTATTGATCGAGGATTGGATCATAGCCTGCATGAGCCACATTAGAGCTTTACAGAGATACTTTACAGTGATACTTATGGGTTACTTTGACTCGAGCGGGTCGCTCCCCTCGAGTGCCACTCCGGAGTAGGCGAGACCGGGTTGTTGTACCGGCATGAGTTTGAGATGTTCTTTCGCGACTTGTTGTTGCATTTGTCCCTCTGGCTGTGCTTTTGTTGGCAGCCATGGACGCCCTACGTAAGTCCGCTCCTCCGGGACGTAACGGCAGTAGGTTGGCGCAGGTTTGACTGGACCCGATGTGGCAGTCAGTTTTGATTGGGTGATCAGGGAGGAGAGTTAGTTGTGGCATTATGTTCTTTCTGTTCCACTGTTGAGCATCTAGATAGAGGCATAGTAGCTGTAGAGTTACTTTTCCCAGCTTTCCTTACAGCACTACATATGTTACTTTATGCCTCTGGTAGACTTAGTGGGCAGACCGTCGGGCTTGTTGGCGGCACCCACTGAGAACTACTGTGGGATGTAGTTCTCACACCCGTCGTGGTGTTTTCTCCCCAGGGACTTCTGCTCCGGTTCCTGCAGCTCCTGTTGCTGATCCATCTCCTTCTGACCGAGGTAAGGGAGTCGCGAGATAGATCCCCTCCTGTCATTTTCAGTGTGTGAGTAGATGTACCCCTGTACTATTTTGGTGTGTGTTATGTCGAGTGACTTTTGTAGTGAGGTTTTGAGTTGTACCTTCCTTTCCTGCTTTTCTGAGAGACTCCTGTATTCTGGTGAGGTTGGTCTGTATATTTGTGAGATGTAGTTTTATTTTATGTATTTTATTCCAGCTTTTCTCTTTCAGCTCTGATATCTGCTAGTGTAGATGTTTCCTTGCAGGTTAGTCGCTACGCCTATACGGGGCTTCCCGTATGGGCGGCGGATCTGTTGGCGATCCAGGGCGCAGTATCGCCCCGGGGCGTGACAGATTAGAGTGGTATCAGAGCCTAGGATGTAGGTCTTGGAGGACTTAGGAACCCTAGGCTTGTGGTTGGACCCTAGGATGACTCGCGTGAGAGCCGTGATTTTAGCGAGAGTCCTGATTGGATTTCTAACTCTCCCGAGCGGTTCGGGGTGAGCGATTGACATGTCTTCCTTCGGTGGCAACTATGTTGGCTGCAGACAACATAGTACTTCGGGAAGGGGGACATGCCTTCTGACTTTCGCTAGATTGGGTCGAGAGATGATTTGGGTTCTGACTGTTTGCCTTGTTCCTCAGGTGGGGATGCCTCCTCGACGCTCGATGGTGACGCGTTCGCAGCCTTCGTCCTCTGAGCCCGAGCAGGAGGACTCGGGGCAGGGACAGCAGAGCGAGGTTTTGGAGCTCCGTGCCCAGATGGCACAGTTGGCTGAGGCGTCTCGACGCCAGGAGGAGGCTGTGAGTCGGTTGACGCTCTTGTTGGAGCAGAGAGCGCAGCCGGCGGTAGTGCCCCCTGAGAGTTCACCGGTGCCTTCTTCCCCTGTTGTGGCACCCTCGGTTGTGCCGCCCGCACCAGCAGTTCCGGCTGAGCCAGTTTCCAGTAGGCCACCGTCTGGGACGACGGGATCTTTGACTTTGGCAGAGCAGCAGGTTTTGGTGGGTCTTTTGTTGAGGTTTCGCAAGTTTGATCCACCCCGTTTTTCGGGTATGAGTGCTGAGCCGTGGGCGGCTGAGTCTTGGGTTACGGCCATGGAGCGCCATTTCGAGAGCCTTTTTATTAATGAGAGGTTTCGTGTTTTGTTGGCTACTCATTTTCTGGAGAGCAACGCCGAGGCATGGTGGCGGCGTGTGCGACCCGCAGGTCCGCCTGGGACCCAGTTTATCTCTTGGGCAGAGTTTCGCGGTATGCTTCTTGGGGCCTTCTTTCCCGAGAGTGTTCGACAGAGCTTGGAGGAGCAGCTGAGGAATCTCCGCCAGGGAGATAGGCCCGTACACGCGTACATAGCCGATTTCAATCGGCTGTTAGCTTGTATGCCCCACGTGGCCAGAGATGAGACCCACCGGATCTACATGTTCGAGAGAGGGTTGCGTCGGGACATTTATCAGTTGGTCCGCTCCCTCAGATTACAGACTTTGGAGGCCTCGATGGAGCAGGCACTGTATGTGGAGAGTGGTGAGGTCGTGATGGCCGAGGTGGCTCCAGCCCCCGTAGTGACTCCTGGGGCAAAGCGCCCGGCGCTGTTTGAGGAGGGGCAGTCGAGTAGACAGGGACCCCCGAGACCACCCCGTTTCCACTCTCAGGGACGGGGGTATCAGGGGCAGCAGAGATCTGGGGCATCTCGTCAGTTCCAGCAGCAGCAGCGTCGACCACCTCGACAGCAGCAGTCTTCGCAGCAGCAGCAGTCTTCGCATCAGCAGCAGACTTCGCGGCAGCCGCGCCCTGATCGTTGTGTCATTTGTGGAGGACCGCACCCACCGGCCCAGTGCCCGCAGAGTCAGGGCCGCTGCTTCCGTTGCGGGCAGACCGGTCACTTCGCGAGGGCGTGCCCCAGGGCAGGTTACCCAGCTCCTTCATCAGCTTCTGCATCCTTCATTCCTCGTCAGTCAGCAGGACCTTCGGCGGCCTCCGGTAGGCCAGACTTTGCTTCATCGTCCTCGCGACAGCCAGAGCGACATCCCCCGGCGCCGAGCGGTCGAGTCTATGCCGCTCAGGTAGAGGATGCTACAGCAGCAGAGCATGTCGTCGCAGGTATTATTTTGATTTCTGCAGTTCGTACTCGTACTCTCTTTGATACCGGTGCATCGCATTCTTTTATCAGTAGAGCATTTGCATCCCTTCATGGTATAGAGGTAGTTTCTTTATCACATGCATTAGAGGTTCAGATACCAGATCATGTCTTGCATGTCGAGGAGTATTGTAGGGATTGCCCTGTGCAGTTGGGATCCTGGATTTTGCCGGCAGACTTGCTTGTCTTGCGGCAGCTCCAGGATTTCGACGTCGTGCTCGGTATGGATTGGTTGTCGAGGTACTTTGCTATTATAGACTGCAGAGAGAGGACGGTGACCCTCCGCGAGCCTGGACAGGAGGAGTTCGTCTTCAGAGGCTGCCAGAGCACCTTCTTTGCGATGACTGTTTCTTCGGCGAGGGCTAGGCGGATGATTAATAGGGGCTGCACCGCTTTCTTAGCGACGATTGTGGAGGTGCCTACGGCGGCACTGGGGCTCGAGGATATTCCTGTTGTCCGCGAATTCCCAGATGTGTTTCCCCCTGAGTTGACGACGATGCCGCCGGAGAGGGAGGTGGAGTTTGTGATTGATGTGGTACCGGGAACCGCACCAATCTCGAAGGCGCCTTATAGGATGGCACCTGCCGAGTTGAGGGAGTTGAAGGCCCAGCTTCAGGATCTTATAGATAGGGGCTTTGTCAGGCCTAGTGTTTCTCCGTGGGGAGCGCCTGTTTTATTTGTGAAGAAGAAGGATGGGTCGCTTCGTTTGTGTGTGGATTATCGGGAGTTGAATAAAGTGACCATCCGGAACAAGTACCCTCTTCCACGGATAGATGATTTATTTGATCAGTTGCAGGGAGCCACAGTGTTTTCGAAGATTGATCTTCAGTCAGGTTACCACCAGTTGAGGGTGAGGGCCGAGGACATCCCTAAGACGGCTTTTCGATCCCGGTATGGGCATTATGAGTTTACGGTTATGCCGTTTGGTTTGACTAATGCCCCAGCTGCATTCATGGATTTGATGAACCGGGTATTTCAGCCGTACTTAGACTTGTTTGTGGTTGTGTTCATTGATGACATCTTGATCTACTCCCGGAGCGATGTGGATCATGAGGAGCACTTGAGGATAGTGCTGCAGCTTCTACGTGAGAAGAAGCTGTATGCCAAGCTTAAGAAGTGCGAGTTTTGGCTTCGGGAGGTTGCATTTTTGGGCCACTTGGTATCAGCCGCAGGAGTGGCTGTTGACCCGACGAAGATCGATACAGTTCGGGATTGGCCGAGACCGACGACGGTGACGGAGGTCCGGAGCTTTCTGGGCTTGGCAGGCTACTACCGTCGGTTTGTAGAGGGCTTTGCGAAGCTCTCTACTCCCCTGACCTGTTTGACTAGGAAGGGAATGAGGTTCATTTGGACTGAGCAGTGTCAGCGGAGTTTTGAGGAGCTGAAGAGGAGACTGATTTCAGCACCAGTTCTTACACTGCCAGTGATGGGAGATGGCTACGTGATTTACAGTGACGCCTCGCACAGCGGTTTGGGTTGTGTCTTGATGGAGCATGGGAGGGTAATTGCTTATGCTTCACGGCAATTAAAGGATTATGAGAAGAATTACCCTACTCATGATTTAGAGCTTGCAGCTGTGGTGTTTGCATTGAAGCTGTGGCGGCATTACCTCTACGGTGAGCATTGTGAGATCTACACGGATCATAAGAGCTTAAAGTATCTGTTTACTCAAAAGGAGCTGAACCTGAGGCAACGCCGGTGGTTGGAGTTACTAAAGGATTACGATGTAAGTATCCTTTATCATCCCGGCAAGGCCAATGTGGTAGCAGATGCTTTGAGTCGGAGGTCAGTGCAGAGCTTGAGCATGTTGGTCACACAGCAGGCCCCGCTGATTGAGCAGTTGAGGCGACTCCAGATTGAGGTTGTATCCCCTGGGGTCTCTGCTAGACTGATGTCTATGGTCTTGCAGCCCACTCTGTTGGACAGGATTAGGGAGAGGCAGAGTGAGGACCCCCACTTGGAGAGGATTAGATCACAGATTCAGGCAGATCTTATAGGGGATTTTACAGTGGATAGCTCGGGAGTACTGCGGTACAGGGACCGAGTGTGTGTGCCTTCGGATTCAGAGATCAGAGACCAAATTTTGGGAGAGGCCCATTATACACCTTATACCATTCATCCTGGTGGTACTAAGATGTATAAGGACCTCAAGGCACATTTTTGGTGGTCCGGAATGAAGCGGGACGTTGGAAGATTTGTGGCTCACTGTTTAACTTGCCAGCAAGTGAAAGCAGAGCACCGGGTTCCTGCTGGCAAGTTACAAAGTCTTCCAATTCCCGAGTGGAAATGGGACCACATCACCATGGACTTTGTTACAGGGCTGCCGAGAGCGCAGAGTGGAGCCGACGCGATTTGGGTTATTGTAGATAGACTCACCAAGTCTGCACATTTCTTGCCTGTTCAGATGACTTGGTCATTGGAGCGTCTGGCACAGTGTTATTTGGACGAGATAGTGAGGCTACACGGGGTACCTGCGTCGATTGTTTCAGAACGGGATCCGAGGTTTGTGTCACGATTCTGGGGGAGTTTACAGTCAGCATTGGGGACCCAGCTCAGATTCAGCACTGCATTCCACCCACAGACTGATGGCCAGTCTGAGCGCACTATACAGACCCTCGAGGATATGCTGAGAGCGTGCGTTATGGATTTTGGAGGGGGGTGGTATCGACACTTATCTTTGGTTGAGTTTGCGTACAACAACAGCTATCAGGCGAGCATCCAGATGGCTCCGTTTGAGGCGTTGTATGGACGCAAGTGTCGATCACCCTTGTATTGGAGTGATGTGGGTGAGAGGAGAACTTTGGGACCTGATCTTCTTTTGGAGGCTGAGGAGAAAGTCAGAGTTGTTCGTCGACACCTTGAGGTAGCCCAGAGTCGTCAGAGGAGTTATGCAGATACTCGACGGCGAGACCTAGAGTTTCAGATTGGTGACCATGTATTCTTAAAGGTCTCGCCTTCGAAAGGGGTCCGGAGATTTGGAGTGCGTGGGAAGCTTAGTCCCCATTTTGTTGGACCCTTTGAGGTACTTGAGAGGGTAGGCCCTGTGGCTTATAGAGTTGCTCTTCCTCCACGTTTGGCCGGTGTACACGATGTTTTTCATGTCTCAGCCCTGAGGAGATATGTCTTTGATCCGTCGCATGTGGTTGACTTCACTCCCTTGGAGATCGGTGAGGACCTGGTTTACGAGGAGCGGCCGTTGCGGATTCTTGCTCGTGAGGTGAGGGAATTGCGCAACCGGACCATTCCGTATGTGAAGATCTTATGGAGCAATCATGAAGAGCGAGAGGCTACTTGGGAGCTAGAGACAGAGATGAGATCTGCATACCCTTTTCTGTTCGAGACTACTGGTTGAGGTACACCTGTTCTACCTTACTTTGTTTCGAGGACGAAACTTCCTTTTAGTGGGGGAGGATGTAGTGGCCCTAATTCCCATGCGGCGTTCTTCTGATGAATCCACTGTTAGAGCACCTAGCGTTGGTGTATCTGGCCCATGGTGCGTCAATGGGATGCCACAGATGGACCCTGTGTGTTATTATTAGCTGTGTAGGCCTTCGTCTGAGTTTGCCGAAATTTCGGAAAAGAATTAGGCCCAACAGAGGTCGGAAATGAATTCAGCACGGAAAAACGCTTGAAAACGGCTGTTTGCTTGTTTGTTTCTGAGTCCGGATGCCCAAAAACGGACTCCCGGAAGTTTTTAGTGGAAAATGGTGCATGGGAGGGGCCGTAGACCGCCGGGATACCACGTGGCGGCCTGTCATTGGCCGGTTCAGGATGCGCGGTCCACAGAGTTGCGCGGCGGGGTGCACAGACCCGGCGCATGGACACGTGGCACCGCCTGATTGGCGGGCGCAAGGCGCGCGGTCTACCGGGTGAGCGCGGCGGTGCATGGACCAAGGCGGGGACACGTGGCAGCCTCCGGTTGGTCGGTGCACGCGGCGCGGTCCACGGAATTCCAAAGTGGAATGCGTGGACCGGGCGTAGGGGACACGTGTCACCCTCTGATTCGCGGGCGCACCGTGCGCGGTGCACGGAGCCGGGACCGGTACCTCGGGGCGCGTGCGCACGACGGGCCATGCCGCGCGCCCGGCGCGGCCGCCAACCGGCTAGCGGGTCAACCGGGTGGACACGTGTCGCCCGTTGGTTGGCGGGCGCCTGCCGCCTTACTGTGCGGGGGCGGGCCACGTGGCAGCCCGTGGGTGGCCCGAACAGCAGTTTGCTGTTCGGCGGGCCACGTGGCGGCACCTGGTGGATTCGGGCGTGAACAGTGTTGGGCCGGCCCAACACTGTAGCCGCCCGAAAGTACCGGGCGCCCGAAAGTTGGGCCCGAAAGCCCATTGACTTGTCTTTTTGGGCTGATTTCGGGTGAGGCCTATAAATAGGCCCCTTGGGGCTCATTTTAGAGGCTTTTCCCGAGAGCTTTAGCCATTGAGCCCTTCACCAATTTTCTTCCTCTCCCTCTTGTGCATCTTTTGGCGAAGGTTCAGAATTTTTGGAGGCCGCGACATCGGCGACTTCTGCATCGGGGTACGGAGCGACGATCTACTGTTGGAGGCCCATTTTCGTCGCAGTTTAGTCTGGGAGGTCTACCGGGCTACCCCGACGTTATTTTTGGACGATTTCTGCGGTGACGGTTTCGTAAGAGGTAAATCTACACTTTCCTTGTTGGACACTTTTTCTGGATCCGAGCTTTTCTTGGGGTTCTGGGTACATTTTTAACCCCCTTTGCGACTGTTGGTTGATTTGGACAGCACCTACTTGTCGGATTTTTATCTCCTCATCCGGACATCGGAATTCGACGTTTCAGGACTCTATCGACATCTACTCTTCGCGAGGATCGCCGTCATATTTTTATTGGAATTTTTGGAGGAAGTTTTTCAGGTGAAAATTTCGTGTGAATGGGACTGTTCACCACAGATTTTGGGATTTTGGATTTTGTGTGGATTAAAGTGTAATTTTGGTGTATGTTTGTACCCAGGAGGTTGTGAGCACTTCTACCGTGTTGTTGGATTGGTGGAATCTGTGATTTGTCTGTTTGGGCTTTCTCAGCTGTACGATTCCGGGCTGTTAGCACTTTCAGGTGGGTGACCTTGCTTCCAAGAACTCTGGACTGTGTACTAATTCTATGTGTGTAGGATCATGCATGTTAGAAATTGGAGTATTAGCATGTGTAAAACTGTATGTTGTATCTTGTATATCAGTTGATGAATCTTTTGATTCCTACACTATGTTAAGTAATGAAATCTTGGAATTTGACCTAGCACCCCTGTCATATGTATCATGTTCAGCCAGTCTGTAGAAAAACTCCAACTTGGGCTAGGTTTTTACTGCTCTAGACATTCCACATCACGATACTTTATTTCACTATGGACTTAGCTTTTCCTCGCCCGAGTTGTGGGCCGAGAGGTCGGGTGGTTGTGGGATGCATTTGCACTCGTGTCTGGGGACCGAGTGGAGTTGATAGCAGTCTGTAGATTTGATTTCTTTGGGAGAGTGATAGTGATGGTAGATCTGGGTTCTTGGAAACTGTCAGAGAGACAGTGAGTTTCAGCTGTGTAGATTCCGGCCAGTGAGTGAGTCAGTGATTTGTTTGGTAGTCGATCTTATTGATCGAGGATTGGATCATAGCCTGCATGAGCCACATTAGAGCTTTACAGAGATACTTTACAGTGATACTTATGGGTTACTTTGACTCGAGCGGGTCGCTCCCCTCGAGTGCCACTCCGGAGTAGGCGAGACCGGGTTGTTGTACCGGCATGAGTTTGAGATGTTCTTTCGCGACTTGTTGTTGCATTTGTCCCTCTGGCTGTGCTTTTGTTGGCAGCCATGGACGCCCTACGTAAGTCCGCTCCTCCGGGACGTAACGGCAGTAGGTTGGCGCAGGTTTGACTGGACCCGATGTGGCAGTCAGTTTTGATTGGGTGATCAGGGAGGAGAGTTAGTTGTGGCATTATGTTCTTTCTGTTCCACTGTTGAGCATCTAGATAGAGGCATAGTAGCTGTAGAGTTACTTTTCCCAGCTTTCCTTACAGCACTACATATGTTACTTTATGCCTCTGGTAGACTTAGTGGGCAGACCGTCGGGCTTGTTGGCGGCACCCACTGAGAACTACTATGGGATGTAGTTCTCACACCCGTCGTGGTGTTTTCTCCCCAGGGACTTCTGCTCCGGTTCCTGCAGCTCCTGTTGCTGATCCAGCTCCTTCTGACCGAGGTAAGGGAGTCACGAGATAGATCCCCTCCTGTCATTTTCAGTGTGTGAGTAGATGTACCCCTGTACTATTTTGGTGTGTGTTATGTCGAGTGACTTTTGTAGTGAGGTTTTGAGTTGTACATTCCTTTCCTGCTTTTCTGAGAGACTCCTGTATTCTGGTGAGGTTGGTCTGTATATTTGTGAGATGTAGTTTTATTTTATGTATTTTATTCCAGCTTTTCTCTTTCAGCTCTGATATCTGCTAGTGTAGATGTTTCCTTGCAGGTTAGTCGCTACGCCTATACGGGGCTTCCCGTATGGGCGGCGGATCTGTTGGCGATCCGGGGCGCAGTATCGCCCCGGGGCGTGACAGGACCGATCACGGGCGCGGGCTCCATCCGACCGTCAAGATCGAGATCATCGCCGTTGGTCCGACTCCTCTCGGTGACTGCAGCATCGCCACGAAGCCGGAGGAGGATCGGTTGAGGATCGGGCCCAAACGAAGTTGCCCTAGAAACCGGGTTGTTGGCACCTCCGCCGATCGTCGCCGTCTGGCGCCGCCGCCGCCTTTTTGCGTCGGCCACCACTGCACCAAGCCTCCTGACAGCGAGGGGAAGCTTCTGGTCCATCTTGCTCCGGCCCGGAACCACCGCGCCGGAATCCGCCATTAACGGCTGTTGAAGCTTCTCCGACCTCGCCGGTGCCGCCTTGCCGTCGCTCCCAGACGCCGAAAAATCGACCGAGTGAGCTCCTCTGATCCTTTTGAGTCCCTTCGAGGCCTTGCATGTCCCCTTTAACGTAGGGTTTCCCGTCACTGCAGTTGCACCCGATTGTGCACTCGGGCTCCCCTCCGGCCAGCTCCGGCGATCCGGGCTCCGGCCAACTGCACAGGTATGATCCAGACACCATTTATAAGCACCCCATCATTTTACTTTGGGCCGAGGGACCCCCTGTAGCTTAGTCTTAAAGCATGCACCCGAGCCACCTTTGTCGGGTTCATCTCCGGCCGCCGCCGCCTCTGGCCGCCGGGGCTCGACCCCACGTGGACCCAAGACCTTCTGGGACTCCAAGTAACCTGATGCTCTCCTCTGGTGTAGATCTGAACTCAAGTTGCTCCAAGGATAGCCAAACCCGAGCCTTGGAGGGAGCACCACCTTGCTCTGGCGACTCCTCCGGCCATCTCCGACGCACCCAAGGTGAGCATCACTGTCCTTGGTCACCCCTCAGTACAGTGCTCCTGTTACATTTTAAAAAGATCAAGTATGTATTAAGATGTAGCAACTTGTCAAGTAGAGCTAAAAGAAACTATGGGCCAACCTTGTAGTCGGGCCCCGTGCCAGCCCAACCTTGTAAGCACGGGCTCCGTCTCGACGTAACGAACGCGCTGAAACTTACGGCGTCGTCGTTGGACCCCCGGATTGCAAGAACGAGCCGAAACGGGCAATTAAATTAATGTTGTTATGCAAATTTAAGAACATATTGGACTAAAATGTAAGTTGGACATATTAGCTGCCTTTAGATAGTGTTTTTAAATCTACTAGGCATCTGGTTAGGGTTCCGTAGGTCCTCGTTGACCGGGAATCGGATTTTGATCGATAAATCGGCGATATTCTCCCGTTTAAGCTTTTCGTTGCTGTCGGATCGTCGGGAAGGATTTGTGTGAGTCTATTACTGACCAGATCTCATTATTCAGGGCCCAGTTGCTCAGCACCAGCCTCCCAGTAGCTGTGCGGGAGTTCGTGGATCTGCCTTCATCCAGGTGGGTTATCTTCGGTCCGGGCTAGCTTTTTGGCCCTCTGGTTGCTTTAGTCCAGTCGGACCCCTGTTTTTGACTTCCCCGCTGATTATATGACCTATCTTGACATATCATGATGTCACTGTTGACATTGACCTGATTAGACCTGTGATTGAGATTTCTTGTCACGATCAGCCGATTAACATATACATACTCCCTGATTATTCCTGATTGATCCTGATTGATTGAGATATAGATTTGCATGATTAGATGATACCTGTTGATTCCTGTCATTGAGATATTTCTTGATATACGTCGATATGCATGATTGATTGATCCTGATTGATAGACACTACTCGATATGCATGATTGATTGATCCTGATTGATAGACACTACTCGATATGCATGATTGATTGATCCTGATTGATAGACACTACTCGATATGCATGATTGATTGATCCTGATTGATAGACACTACTCGATATGCATGATTGATTGATCCTGATTGATAGACCCTACTCGATATACATGATTGATTGATTCCGATGGATAGATATAGACAGATGATTCCCTGTTGGGATTTCGGCGTGTGCCGACTACTCGGTCACTAGACCGTGAGATTGATCATTGTGACTTGCCATGCACTGCTGTACTTCACGAACATTGCCGAGGTCGCTCCCCGTGGCTATTGTTCTTTACCGGTAAAGTGGTCTGGAGGAAGGACCCGTGAGCCCCAGATAGCACATATGGGTGCGGGGTTATGTCAGTGGGATAGGTGCAGAGAGTGGTATGAGCCTGAGGTCCCCGTGACCAATAATGGCATTGGTTGGGTGCTTGATATTCTTGTGATTGATGCATAGATTATATACTCCCATGTTCTAGCATGCTTTTCAGTATCTATTCCTGTTCTGTTATATTGGATTGGTTCTGGTATTTTCCGTACCTGTATATGTACTGTCACTTGATTATGCTTCATGCCAGTTCAATTCATATGCCAGCTTATGATTGATTACTTGCCTAGTTAGCTTATCTGTGGATTTTGATTATGAGTGGACGTTTATGTTTTCCAGCATGTATGATCTACAGTTTTATGATTGATTCCAGTATACTTACCTGCAGTTCTTATTCTGATTATTAGTAGACCTCTGTGCTTTCCAGCTTTTCTTGTTGACTCTTACTATCCGCAGATTTTAGTACCCAGTAGGTACGATTAGCTGAAGCTCGGCTCGTCGTGCCCACTGGGATGCACTCCTGTGTATCTCACACCCTCGGGTGACTGTTGTAGGTCCGTCGGGTGGTGGGATGTCGGGACGATCCAGTGAGCCGATTACGATAGAGCTGTCCCCATGATTCTAGACAGAGATGACTGAGATCCTTGATGATTTACGCAGACAGTTATTTTCCGCATTTATTCCAGTTCTATTTGTTTTAGACATTTAAAATATTGAGGTGATTTCCGATTCTGAATTATTCATGCTGACTAGATTAGTAGTTGTACTGAGATATCTGTCGCTGATTACTAGCCTAGCCGTGCATATATATGGGAGTCTCTGTTCGCGGAATAGAGAGTTTCCTATATGTGTGGCGGTCTGTTACGCCTGTTTTGCAAACTCTGATTTAATCAAAAAAAAAAAAAAAATTTCAGACCTGATTTTTAAAACTCGGGGCGTGACAGATTAGATGGTATCAGAGAAATAGGTACACGGTACCTAGGAAAAAAATTGATTAGGATCTGGTTAGGATGAACCCTATGATGACTTATGACGTGAGAGCACGGGGTATTTGTCTAGCGGTTAGGAGTTTAGGTGTATTTTCACACTTATGAGACGTTCTTCGTAACTTGTCGTTGTGACTACGAGCGGTGTTCGCACGCGCTCTGGGCGTAGTGGTCATAGTGGGTGCAGTATTAGCTACGATTGTGGCATGAGCCATAGGTTTGATATATCAGTGGAGCCTTAGAGCTCGAATTGTTGCCAGCGGTTGGAGAATCAGCTCACCGCTTTTGCTGGGATAGTCCAACAGATGGCTCAACATCAGATAGTTGCTGTTGTTGCACTGGCCCCACCACTAGTCCAGGTGCTTGGAGAAGTCATTGATCCTCCAGTTGTCCTCGCGTCATTGGATATAGTACTCTTGTTGCAGCCGTGGTTATCAAAACTATGTTGTGGCCGCTAATACTGGAGATTCCCTGATTATAGCTATAGGGATGCCTATGAGGTTAGCAATTATGTTGCTTTAGACGGAATGACTCTGACGACACTTAACCAATATTAGTCCCTATTGAGTTGTGTCCCAACCCTGATCAATGTAAAATAATTTGGGATTCACGATTACTTTGATAGAGATGATGATAGCTTGAGGAATTTAACTCTCATCCTAAAAGAATCCGATTTGTAGTTGATTCTCAAATTGTGGGTGAATTGGTTTGGAGTCATGATCGTTCCTGACGATATTTGAGCTACGATTGGCGTCGCTAGTGCTGTGTTAGCAAGTGGTGATGCGTTTAAGGTAATGGAGAACAATGGAATATGGTTCTAGATTCCTGTGAGTAGCCAGAGTTGCACTCATGACCACGAGTTGGTAGAGATAGTGGATATAGGTTTATAGTATCGGCATAGAGATTGGTGTCGTGAGGTATGAGTTATACCTTTTGTTGACTCCGGTGGGAGCACTACACCAAAATAGATTTTTGGTGGCACTTTTGTGGTGGCATTTATAAAAAATGCCAGCAAAAATTAATTTTTGCTGGCATTTTTAAATAAATGCTCTTAAAAAAATTTATAATTAATTTTTTTTTTTCTTAATCGGCCGATTATTTCAAATTTTCATCAAAGCGCCAGCATTGAGTGGGCGGCAACAATTGCGAGTCGACTTCGCGCGTAAGAAAAGAAAAAAAAAAACCCAAAGATTTCCAAACCATCCCCACCATCACAAACCCTCAACCCAGCCTCCTCTTGCCCCCATGAAGGATTTTCACTATTCGCTCCCCCAGCCAACGCCTCCCGTGCGGCCACCTCTACCGCCTCCACCGCCTCGGTTGCTCCCAACTCCTTTGCCCTCTCACAGAAGCCCATGATTCCTCCTCTCCCACACGCGCCCAGAGTTTTTCCTGCGGCGGATCCACCCCCACCCAATCGACGCCTTCTCCTCCGCCAGCCCCACGCCGGCTCCTTCGCCAGCCCCACGTCGTCTCAGGCTGAAGATCGAAGTTCTGTGGAGTGTCTTCTCCTACAATGCTAGAAGCTCTAAGCTTTGTGGAGCGTCTTCTCTAACGACACTCCAAGCTCGAAGCCTTGTGGAGCGTCTTCTCCAACGACGGCAGGAAAGCGAATTGTAATTTGGCTTCGCAGGGTCGGCCGCGGCCTGTTCTGCATTACAGTACTCTTCTCTCACATTAGCTGGTTACGGTTTTTGTAGTTGCTGAAATTTTATGTGAATTTGCAACATTTCCTTTGCTTTATCTTGTGATCTGCTCCTACATAATGCCCGAATTAATTCCTTCTAACTTTGAGGTAATAATTTCGGTTCTTTCCGTACGAGATTTATCTGTTTAATGTTATCAACTATGAACTATCAGAAATAATAGTTTATATTTTTTTTATTTATCGAAGAAATTTGTGGTTGACATTGAAGTCTATTGTGTGCTTGACATATTGTAAAAAGGACCCAAATATAACACTTTAGTTATTACTTAACATTTTGACCATAAGGAAGATTAGGGGATTGAAGTTACATTTCTAATATCATTAGACATCTTGTGAACAGAGGATATCAATAGGACATACGATTTGCTGATAAAACGACAACAAGTTATAGACAAAAAAGCAGTAAGTCGGAAAAAAAAAAAAGAAGCCCTCGAACAAGTGAAATATGAGACAGTTCTTTATTTCCATTTTGAGTAGACAAAGTAAATGCAAGCTCCCTCAAGAGTTTTAAGTTTTTGAGAGCCTTAGTGTCTAAATTTATTACTTTGTGTTACCTTCCTTCTTGTAGTTTGGGACTAGCGCGATCAACTATTTGCTTGCCGCAACCTTTTATTTTTGCCTTATACTTTTTTAAAGAGCTTGTCCATGTTCGGGCATATCTCTACCAGGCATTCTCTTCCACTTGCTTTGCATTCTTGGTGATTGACTGCATTCTCCATTTAGGAATGCATATGCAATGCTCAATGAACTATCAGAGGTATAAGTTCTTAGTCTGCCTCAGATTGTTGTGTATATTCGCATGAATTTTGTCACCATTCTAATAGGATCTTAATTAGCCATTGCTGCCTCTGCCAATTTAATTTTTTATGCTGTATAGAGGTTTGAAAAAGACTGTAAAGTATACAACAAGCCATTATAGTTTAAGTACTTTTTTAATATATTTTGGCTTAAAGATCCCTGCTTGTGTGCTACAAAGGCTATAAAGTGTGCTACAAATGTATGCAAATGATTGGGGGCGGGGTGGGGGGGGGGGGTTTAAAGTTTCCAATTATTTTAGCCTACACATCAATTATCTAATAAAATATGATATGTTGTTGTTTTCCAAAACTGTCATGTGTAGATATGCAATTGTACTGTAAGACATATCATATGAAGCATCATTCAGTATGGTTACCAAATCGTCGAGTTCGTACGATTAAATGATTAAATTGATGAGTCCTTATCACCAAATCTCTAAAACTACTGCTTCAAGATTTGACTTCTATTAGGTCTCTTTTTCATGACGGTAAGTGCTCTATGTTGCAATTTGCAATCTTGCGTTGTGGCTTTGCCTTTTATTTTCTGGTTGAGACTTAAAATGCATGTGGTGCAACATCATTTCATTTTTGCAAAGCAACTCAAACAATCAAAATCCTTGCTTTTGTCTTCTGATAAATTGCAAACATCTATTAGCTTATGGTTATGTAGATAAACTATTGAAGGCTAGATTTACTCTTCATTTTTCAGTGTACAAAACATATAATTTTAATCTTCTATGATTTATTCTGCTTAAAAGTCCTTCACTTTTCAGTTGAGAAAATGCTTGCTAGTTGCTACAAATAGACGTCGAGGTACACGCTAATGGATTGTTAAACTTTCCATATGCAGGGATTTTGTTAAGTTTCTTTTATTGCCATGTTCTTTTCAGGTTGGAATGTCTATCGATCCAAAGTTGCTATTTTCAAACTTCCCAGTAATTTTGGGGACACTTAGTCTCTTGATTGTCGGAAAGACAATACTGGTTGCCTTAGTAGGAAGAATATTTGGCGTATCAAGTATAGCTGCAATTAGAGTTGGTCTTCTGCTGGCACCAGGGGGAGAATTCGCTTTTGTAGCTTTTGGGGAAGCTGTAAATCAGGTTTGCCTTCATATGTAAAACTGTTTTCCTCATTTTTTTCATTCTATACATATAGTGTTTGCTCTCTATTGCTATATGTAGTCCTTCATATGTAGGGCAATTTTTCATTATTATTATTATCCATACAGAGATTGCTGTCTGTTGCTATATTTAGTCAAATTCTTGGTATCATCCATCTTCATCTATATGCTTGCTGGCTCAAGACAGGCATGATCTTAGTTTGTTGCACTAGTCTAGACAAAAATGCTATGCATTGAATGGACTATAATACTACCAGAGTCTGCAAAATTATTGTGCTACTTGCATCCCAACTGTGAAAGCTTAAGCTCCTTGACATTTCTGTGCAGGGTATTTTGTCATCTCATCTATCATCATTGTTGTTTCTGGTTGTTGGTATTTCAATGGCTCTTACGCCATGGTTGGCAGCTGGAGGTCAGTTGCTTGCTTCTAGATTTGAGCAGCTAGATGTCAGGAGTTTGCTTCCAGTTGAAAGTGAGGTATGTTCTTCATGTTATTGGCAAGTTAGTAATCATATTTTAATCCTTCTTTCGTTTATAGTCATACAAGGAATTCTAGGATATGGTAGTGTTCCAGTAAATAATTACTAGTTATTGAAACATTTCATTGTTTCGAATACATTTTGGAGCTGAACTTAATCTGTATAAACTGGTTACCAAAACTTGTTGAGGCAACTTCTGGAAAAGCCTGATGTCATACTGTAAACCAGCTAATAGGAACAGATACTTGTTGCAAGGATTCTGCACTAGTAAATATCTGCCCTGGGAGGAAAATCAATGATTACTTAGAAATGCTGGAAAGTTAGATGATTTAAAAAGGTTAATATTCATATGCTGAGTCGCTAGTTTAGATTTAATATTTACTAGTTAGGAATTAGGAGAGTTAGGATTGGTATTTCAACTAATATTCTTTGTCGATCTTTGCATGGTTTACTTCTATTTCTAGATCTTTAAAATGTCTGTTTATGTGAATGTGTAGACGGATGACCTGCAAGACCACATTATTATATGTGGATTTGGACGCGTTGGATAGGTGGTTTTGAAATCCTTCTCATCTCAATTTGCCCTAAATGAAGCGAACCTATGCGAAGAGTTGTCTTGTCTGAATTTTTGAGTTAACTTTTTCTTGTTGGTTTTGTCAGATCATCGCCCAACTTCTTTCCGAGAGGTTAATTCCTTTTGTTGCTCTTGATGTTAGAAGGTATGCTTCTCCATCCGTATAGCATGGATGTCAGATGGTAGAGATGTTAGATGGAAGTATAATAAACTGAGAAACTTCACTAATGATAAGATTGGTACTCTGCAAACGTGATAGCTCATATGTTGATGTATAAGAATGATATGATGCAATTAGTACTTATCTACTTAGAAATGTATAATTTTGTTGGGCAAGATAATTTCCCATGAAAAAAAATATAGTGTATACATTAAATTACGGTGCATTTTTGTCAACAGTGATCGAGTAGTAGCTGGACGTGCACTTGACCTTCCTGTGTATTTGGGGGATGCAGGAAGCAGAGAGGTAAAGAGGAGTTTCGCAATTTTGATAGGGCTTATTTATAGTTTGATTTCGTTAACGATATTATACATTTTTAAACGGTTCTCCATAAAGTCGGCGCTGAGAGAGCTTGTGCTGCTGCTGCTGCTATAACTTTAGATACTCCGGGTGCAAATTACAGAACTGTTTGGGCATTGAGCAAATATTTTTCAAATGTAAAGACGTTTGTTCGAGCCCATGATGTTGACCATGGTGTTAATCTGGAGAAGGCTGGTGCCACTGTGGTAAGTAATACTGACAATATCTCGTCCATGACAATGCTGAAGAAGAAAGATTCTACCCATTTGATAACACATGGCATCATTATCTGTGACGCCCCCAATAGTCCCACATTGGATGTGGATGGATTTGTGATTGGGTTTATATGAGACTTGGACACTAGTAATAATAACTGGGCTTAAGCATTTTGGGCTGTGATTTTGGGCCCAACAAGTTATTATTGCTAGTGGGTCGGGTCGTTACATTTGGTATCAGAGCCAATAACCAGCCGGAAGTGTGTTACGAGTCTCGGCTGAGCCTAGGTCTAGATGACAGGGCTAGCGAGACGAGTCTCACATCGCCTGGTGATCTTGGGCTGTGTGTGTGTGTTTGGGCTGACGAGGACGTCAGGCCTAAACAGGGGGAGTCTGTGACGCCCCCAATAGTCCCACATTGGATGTGGATGGATTTGTGATTGGGTTTATATGAGACTTGGACACTAGTAATAATAACTGGGCTTAAGCATTTTGGGCTGTGATTTTGGGCCAAACAAGTTATTATTGCTAGTGGGTCGGGTCGTTACATTATCGGTCCAAATTTTTCAGGTTGTTCCGGAGACTTTGGAGCCGAGTGTTCAGTTGGCTGCTGCAGTACTTGCACAGGTAAAAAGGAATGAATATATACATGTTGATCAGTTTGTCAAACCTGCTTTTTCTCTGCATTTTGTTGGGTCGAATATAATACGGATCTAAATAGGGGAAGAAACACCTAGAGGGGGGTGAATAGGTGTAAACGTATAAACACTCAAAAATCGTTGCGATAAAAACCCAATGCGGAAATGAAAATAACTCGCAAGATTTTTACATGGAAAACTCCATCACCGGAGTAAAAAACCACGGGACCGATAACACGGCAGAAATCCACTAGAATTAAAACACGTACAAGGTGATTTACCGTACACACTTACGACTCAACCTTTTCCATACGCTCCTAGAGGATCTTCTCCGCTCGCTCCAGACGCTTCTCGAATCCACGATCTGCGCCCAACGCCGAATCCACAGCGTCCAACGTCGAATCCACGACGTCCGACCGAATCCACGGTCTTCACCCAATAGCACCCTTCGAATCCACGAACGTGCCTCGCTCCGAATCCACGAGAGCGAATGAACCTTGAATCCACAAGGACACGCGAATCCACGCGCCGATTTTGGGGTAATCGTTGTTTTTGGGTGGTGATGATCCGCCGAATACTTAGATCAAAGATAGATCGGAAATACCATCTAAGTATTCATTAGTTTGATTCAACTCAGGATGTGAGTATGAAAACCTAGAATCAAACTAATCAATATAGATGAAGAAACATAGAGTATTCTCTAATGATTTCCTTTCTTCTCTATATGTGGATCTATAGCCGTATATGATGATATATGAAAATGACGGCTATGTGGATTGACCCTAGAAAGAAAGACATAGGGTCTATTTATATGTTAGAAACCCTAGGAAGGAGATAAGAATCAAAAACCAACCATTTCTGGAATTTTACGGACGGCGATCCGGATCGTGATAACTGAGATCCGGATCGTCATAACGAAACAGCCAATTCCAGAAAAACGAAGGTTCGGGATCCGGATCATGTAACTACGATCCGGATCGTTCATACAGTTCACCAAACATCAACGTTCGGGATCCGGATTGCGAAGCAAGATCCGGATCGTTCAAGGTAGATGGTAAACTCAACGTTCGGGATCCGGATCAAGAGACTACGATCCGGATTGCGACGATGTATGAACGAACCACCTTCGGGATCCGGATCGAACAGCCTGATCCGGATCCTGAACATGTCCCAAGTCCAGTTTTTGATTTTTATGCAATGAAAGATTCTTCCAAGTGTTTCTACACTACAAGAAGTATTCGGATCACACAAATTCTTTAGTTAAACATACCTGATCCTTTTGAATTCTTCTTTCTTGAGATTGAGTTAAATGATTCAACTTTCTTCACCTTCAATCTTCAGGACTTGAAACTTTCACGAAACTACGCCAACTCAAATTCCGTAACAATCTCCCCCTTTGGCGGTTTCGTGACAAAACACAGATCCACTAAAGAAAATTCAAAAAGATATTTTTGTTGCTATCACCATACAACAAAAATTTACAATGGAGATCCAAAATACAATACATGAGTTAAACTCCTAAAACAGACTCTAGACTTAGACATCTGTACTCTCTGCAAAAAGAAATCATTCTTGACAAAAGAAATCGTTAGATACCTTAAGAATTTTGTATTATTCAAAAACCACAAACAGAGATGAAGTTTAAACTCATTTATACTTACCATGACATTTATATTCAGATATGTAAACTGATCATAGTTAAAAAAATACCAACATATCTTCTTTGCACGTAAATACCAAATGTCATGAACATGTTTGTGACAAACTAATATATATATAGATATGTAATTGATCAGAGTTAAGAACCAACATATCTTCTATGCAATCAAAAACCAAGTGTCACAAACTTGTTAGTGAACATCAACTTGTTAGTTATATTACATGCCCAAATAGTTAGCAAATAGTTAGTCGAGACATGCAACAAATCACAAGATAAAAACCAAAAGTTGAAGTTGAGATCATACTTACCTTGATGTATACAAAATCTTCATCATCAAGATTGAAGTTGAGATCATACTTACCTTGATGTATACAAAATCTTCATCATCAAGATTTTCACAATCAATTGTTCAAGTTCCCTTACCTTGATGTTCATTCACATCATCATCATTGTTCAAAGTTCTCAACAACTCTCTCCCCCTTTTTGTCACAAAACAAAGCCAAAATGTAGTTAAGACTACGAAATGTTAGGAGAGTGAAAAAGTTCCAATAAAACGTAAAACCTGAGAACTAAGCTAAAAGTAAGTATAAGACTAAATCCTAAAATCAAAATCCTGCACAAAAAGAAAAAAGAATGAGTCAAAAGTAATCAGATGTCAGAATCTGAGTCTTCAGAGCTTGTGCAACCCATCTTAGAGAGTATCTTTCGCATCCGTTTGTCCATTGAATTGATCTTCTTCGTTATTGTAATGTGAGCTGCCGTGGTAATCTCAAGCTCATTGGTAATTCTTTGTTGTTCCTTCAAAATTTGTTCTTGCTTAACAGATAGTCGCTGTTGTTCCTTGATAATCGACGTCATTGATGCTTCATCATCTGTGCTGGGTGCTTGTCGAGATGGTGATGCGTTAGTGTTTGTACTGTGCTTCGTTCCAGATGCAGGAACTGGAGTGACATGCGGCAACTTATGGAGGGATTTGACAATGGTAGACTCATCTATCATGCTCAGACATTGATGATAAGTTGTTGAAGTAATGTCAACCTGAAATTTCTTTAAAATCCTCATTATAATCAAGGGAAATGGAATTCTCTCAGTGGGATGAGGATGCTCAACATATCGCGCCATTCTATTCCAGATAATGTACGGAATGTTGATATTCAATGCCGTTGCCTCTGATGGATGTCCTATAAGATACAAAAACAACAACCGGTCCCATCTCACAACCTTTGTCTGCATATTTGGAAGTATATTGTAACATGTGATGAAGTTTAAGAAGCGATATTCAAGACGAAGTTCTTTAGACCGAACAGATTTTTCGGTTGATTGTGTTCCCTCGAGACAAATTCCCTCTATAACTTTTTGCCATAATGTGTTTGTCAAATTTACCCCCTTCAAGTAGTGAACTCCTTTCTTGCTGGCTTCCATTCCCAAAACCTCGCCAATCAATTCTGGAGTAATCTTAAACCTTGTGCCTTGGATATTCGTGTAGAACTCCATAGGACCGTTCTCAGACTCTCGAAGATGCCGTGCATTAGTATAGAAGGTCCTCACAAGATGCAAACAGTAGCCAAGAGTTTCTGGGAAACGACATACTTGAATAAGGTTGGCTTGTTCAATCAGAAGACCAAAACCAGGGGAGTGACCTTGCAGAGCCTCAATGTTAACATGCCTTTCACCAATGCATTCGCGATGTGCAAAGGCTCGAAGACGATCAGTGTTAACGAATACTTCTTCCAAGCGATGTGGGGAGTCAGAAGCTATCGGCGTGTCAACATTATTGTCCTGTCGTAGCCCACGGCGTCTAGATATTCTCTTTCTTTTCAAGGAGATGGTTGGTGCTACCACTGATGCTTTTCCTGGTACCTTAGTTGCCTTTTCTTTTGATTTAACAGACGCCTTTCTCCTTGAACCATCAGACGGTTCTTGTTCATACATTGAGTCATCATCATCCGTCAATGCCGCCCAGTCAATCTCATGACAATCTACCTCTGTGTCACTGACCTCGACAAATTCACCTTTTTGTTGGAGGTTCTTGGCTCTCTTTAGTTTATTTGTAGGGCGAGTGTGTACCATTGAGACCAGGAGAAGGATTAACCAAGAGAAACACATTGAATTAAGTGCCATTGATCAAAGTGCTTGAGTTAAGAAGGTGTCCTGTGAAAACCAACTCAAGAACACAAAAATTCTTAGTTTTCAAAAATTTGAAAAATTGTACCCAAACAATCATAATCATGTAGTGAGACTAAGAATCAAATTAGTTTTGCAAGAGGACTTTTAAAAATAGATCAATTGCATGAATTTCGAAAATCCTTATTATATGCCCTAAAACCGAAATTTTAGAAATCGAAGCCTAAAAATCCGTTAATCAGGAGAAAACCTAGCATATAATCAAAACTAAACAACCCAGAGTTCTTATTTCAAAAGAAATTTGATCAAAAACCATCCACAAACAAAATCAATCCAAGAATTTCGTACGTTTGAGGAGGAAAAGAGAAAAACGGTGAAAAACCGAGATTTTGATCAATAAAACTTACTTGGAACAGAAGAACTTGAGTTAGAAAGCTTCCAAGGAGGATGAAATCTAGAGAGAAGCGCTCTGGAAACTTCGGAACAAAAGATTGGAGTAAAGAAATCAAAAACCCCTTTCGTTCCTTATAAAACCTAGCCGCGATCCGGATCAGTTCATGACTGCGATCCGGATCGGCTACCCGCAGTGAGAAACTGCGTTCGGGATCCGGATCGGCAGATACAATCCGGATCGTCAGCCCGCAGAAGAATTCCTGCGTTCGGGATCCGGATCATCTACCCCGATCCGGATCGGCCCCAACTTTTTCTTTAGAAAATTTCAGAGAAATTCAGGAAGATCCAGAAAAAGATTGTAAGCACAAATGTGTATCAACTTTAAACAAAAATCATCGTTTCATACAACAAGAATTAGATTATGCCAAATCTATCAATAATATCCAAAAATGAAACGAAAATTTACAAAATTAAATCCCTTAAAGTTGAACACCTTCAATCACATCTAACTTGATCTTATGAGTAATGCCTTTATCAAATCATCAATTCAGTAAAGAAAATGAAATACAAAGATCAATAGATGTTTGAAATCCCAAATATGGTAGATAATATTTCTAGACAAACTGTTGAAGAGAGTGGCTCTTTGAGCATCTTTCTTTAAAATCCCACCTTATACCAACCTTGAAATTTGACAGAGTCAAGTATTTCAACATGCATTTTACTTAATCAAAAATTTGAACAACCATGCTTGGTATACATGTGGTAGCTGCACACAATACTCGGACGACCGAGGTGGTAGCTCTTTCCTCCATGTGGTGGTAGTTTTCACACTCCTCATTGGGATGTAACTCTTTCCACATCTTTTGAGCATTTTACATTATCTTTGACTCCCCCTCAATTGGCTATCAATTATTTAAGATATAAAGTATTCAACCAAAAATTGATCTCGATTTCATACTCGACTAAACAGTCAAATAAGATAATGACTATACCAAGAGATCATAGAGAGAGAGAAATTGACTTTGATCACTTTAGAAGATGATTTAATTAACATAAATGATCATTGCAACAGTGAAATATTATGATGGCAAAAGCATAATAAATTTCTAAATGTGCGAAAAGATGCAATTAAAGTCAATTATGATCTATGCTCAATTAATGTCCTATGTACAAACATAGATAAGAACAAAACAAAAACAAATACAAAACCTATCCTAAGCAAAGATTTCAAAAAGAAGATTATTCAAGGAAAGCATCCCAATTGCTTTTCGTAAATGAATAAAACGTTTTTGATCCAAAGGTTTTGTTAAAATGTCAGCTAATTGATCCTCAGTTGAAATATATGAAAGTTGAAGAGTATTTGATTCAACTAGCTCTCTAAGAAAATGATATCTAAGTTCAATATGTTTTGTTCTAGAGTGCAACACAGGGTTTTTAGAAATGTTAATTGCACTTGTGTTGTCACAAGAATTGTTACCGAAGATGCTGAAATGCGGAAGTCACTCAATACGCTTTTCATCCAAATGAGTTGAGTTGAGCAACTTCCAGCTGAAATGTATTCCGCTTCGGCAGTCGAGAGTGCTATGCAATTCTGCTTTTTACTGTGCCATGCAACAAGGCAATGGCCAAGATAGAAGCATGCACCACTCGTGCTTTTCCGATCATCCACTGATCCTGCCCAATCGGCATCTGAGTATCCAACAATATCCAAACTTGTTCCCATAGGATACCAAATTCCGAAATTAATTGATCCTTTGATATACCGGATGATCCGTTTCACCGCTTTCAGGTGAACCTCCTTTGGTGCTGATTGATATCTCGCGCAAATCCCAACACTAAAGGATATATCCGGGCGACTAGCCGTGAGGTAAAGTAGACTTCCAATCATACTTCTATACAGTTTCTCGTCTACATTCTCACTATGTGATTCACTTCCAAGTCCCTTGTGGCTAGTTCCCATTGGAGTTGGAAAATCTTTACAATTTTCTAGATCAAACTTTTTGACCAACTCCATTGCATACTTGGATTGACTCAAGTGAATACCTTCATCATTTTGTTTAATTTGCAATCCAAGAAAATAAGACAGTTCGCCCATCATGGACATCTCAAATTCGCTTTCCATGGTCTCCGCGAATTTAGAAGCATCATTATCTTTTGTTGCACCAAATACAATGTCATCGACATAGATTTGTGCTACAATGAAATTATTTGATAATGCTTCACAAAGAGAGTCCTGTCAGCTCCCCCTCGAGTATAGCCCTTCTCCAAAAGGTGCTTTGTTAACCTTTCGTACCATGCTCGCGGTGCTTGTTTCAGACCGTAAAGAGCCCTTTTCAAACGAAAAACATGGTTAGGTTGGTTATGATCTACAAAACCTTTCGGTTGAGCTACATAAACTTCCTCATTAAAAAAACCCATTTAGAAATGCGCGCTTGACGTCCATTGAAATAATTTGATTTTAAAATGACAAGCAATAGCAACAATATACGAATGGACTCGAGTCTAGCTACAGGGAGCGAAAGTTTCGTCAAAGTCTATACCTTCTACTTGAGAGTAGCCTTGAGCAACTAGTCGTGCCTTGTTCCTGATGATAGTACCATCTTCATCTTTCTTGTTCTTGAAGATCCATTTGGTACCTATCACATTGTTGCTTTGGAGGCTTCGTTAATTCCCAGACTTTGTTTCGCTCAAATTGATGGAGCTCTTCCTGCATTGCTTTAATCCAGTAGTCATCCTGAAGAGCTTCATCTATTGTCTTTGGTTCGATTAAAGATACGTAGCAAGCAATCCGCAAACCAACTGCCTTCGAGTTCTAACTCCTTCTTGTGGATCTCCAATGATGTTCGATTCCGGATGATCCTTGGAGATTCGTAGCGTTTGTTGAAACGGAGTACTCGGAGGTACACGAGATGATTCCTGCACATCCAGATAAACTAGAAGAACCATTAGATGCATCATTAATATTGGAAGTATTATTATGAGAAGATGCACTAGCAGGAGAATCATCATCTAGAGAGATATCGAGGGTAGATTTTTCAGATTCAAAATGAGAAGCTTCATCTACTTTAACATTTATAGATTCTACGATCGTCTTAGATTCAATGTTAAATACTCGATATGCTCTGCTATTCGTAGAATAACCCAAAAAGATCCCTTCATCACTTCGAGAGTCGAACTTTCCAAGATTTTCACGGTCACGTAAATGTAACATCGACTCCCGAAGATACGAAAGTACTTGATATCCGGTTTTCTACTAAACCACAGCTCATATGGTGTATTCAAGGTTCCTGGGCGCAAATACACTCTGTTAATGACATAGACAGCGGTGTTCACAGCTTCAGCCCAAAAATGTAGCGGTATTTCCGGCTATGAAGCATCACACGCGCCATCTCTTGAACAACCCTGTTTTTGCGCTCAACAACACCATTCTGCTGAGGTGTATAGGGTGCCGAGAATTCATGTTTAATGCCATTTGAAGTACAAAAGTCAATGAATTTTGAATTTATGAATTCTCCACCCCTATCACTTCTAACACGAATGATCTTTTCATTCTTTTCAATCATAATACGATGGCAAATCTCATGAAAAGAGTCAAACGTATCAGCTTTCTCTCTCAAAATGCTACCCAAGAAAACCGAGAGAAATCATCAACCAATAAAAAGATGTACCATTTACCTCCCAAAGATGGTTGACGGGTCGGCCCCATTAAGTCCATGTGCAAAAGTTCCAAGGGCCGTTTTGTACCAACGTGGTTCAAGTTCTTGTGTGCAGTCCTAGACTGTTTTCCCTTTGGCAACCACCACACACAACGTTTTGTTTAAATAAAAGCTTTGGAATCCCTTGACCACGTCCTTGTTTGAAATTCTAGTAAGTTCCTTAAAATTTAAGTGACCTAGCCTTTCATGCCAAAGAGTTTCATTATTCAAAGCGGCTAAGTTACAATTTTCAGAAAATTTATTAGGAACAACATAACAATTGTTTTCAGATCTAACCCCTTTTAGAAAGAAAGCATGGTCCTTATCAGTTACAACGCATTCAACCGATGAAAAGTTAACTGAAAAACCATTGTCGCAAAGTTGACTTATGCTTATGAGGTTAGTCTTAAGGCCATCAACAAATAAGACGTTTTTCAAAATCGGGCCATCTGGAATAGCTACTACCGTCCCTTTTCCAACAATTTTGGAAGATCGACCGTCTCCGAAAACAACGTGTCCTCCGGAGATTTTCTCAAGATTT
>CM055072.1:9331826-9402841 GCA_029204045.2 Tillandsia leiboldiana
CCACCATCATCAGGGGGACAGCTCTATCGTAACAGCCTCAATGGATCGTCCCGACATCTCACCACCCGAAAGACCTGCAACAGTCACCCGAGGGTGTGAGACACACCGGAGTGTATCCCAGTGGGCACGACGAGCCGAGAAATAGCTAATCGTACCTACTGGGTACAATAATCTGCGGATAGTAAAAATCATAGGGTAAAGCTGAATAACAACTAAGATCTACTGATAATCAACAAAATCCACAGATAACTGAATAGGCAGGTAATCAATCATAAGGAGCTGCAGATAAGTAATACTGAAAATCAGGGTATCACAATGATAATCGATCATAATAACTGTAGATCATGCATGCTGGAAATCAGGATAATGTCTATAAGAAACATGCATAAAGAACTGCAAGAGGTAAAAGTATGTCTACAGATAATAATGCTGGAAATCAACATAACTGAACAGCAATGGTACGAAGTAAGAATCATGCGTCAAAGACAGAACCCAAGTACCCAATCAATGCCCGTAATGGTCGCGAGGACCTCAGGCTCATACCACCTAGCTGGCACCTAGCTGGCTGACATAACCCCGCACCCACTGGTGCCTATCTAGGGGCTCACGGGTCCATCTCAAGACCACTTTACCGGTAAAGAACATCGCTGCGGTCATGACTCCGCTGATGTACGTGAAGTACAGCGTGCGTGGTAGTCATCATGCTATGATCAAGCTCACGGTCTAATGACCGGGTAGTCGGCAATAAGCCGAGATCCCAACAGGGAAATCATCTATCGTGTCGATCAGAATCTATCATACATATCGAAACATCAAGTAGTATCTATCAATCATGCATATCGGAATATCGAATAGTATCCAACAATCAGGATCAATCAATCATGCATATCGGAATATCAACAATAAATCGGCTGACAGGAATCAACAAGTGCCATCAAATCATGTAGATCTATATACTGAAAAAGCTGATGAACTGATATGTATATGGTATGTCTCATGAAGATCAAGGTCTATCAGAAATATAAAAGCTGATAAACAGGTACGTAAGATATGTCTCACGTAGATCAAGATCTATCAGGACTAATCATAGGGCATGTCAATACAATCATCAAGGCTAATCTAGATAAAATCAGCAGGTATATATGATGAGTCTAAAAGAATCAATGTCTATCAGGGGATCATGTGATATATATGCAGTCATCATAGGTCGTATCGGTATAATTCGCAGGCTGGTCAAAAAAAGGGTGTCCGATTGGACTAAAGCAACCAGAGGGCCGAATAGATCAAGCCCGGACCGAAGATAACCCACCTGAGTGTAGGCCGATCCACGAACTCCCGCACAGCTACTGGGAGGCTGGTGCCGAAACAACTGGGCCCTGAATAAGAAGCTATGATCAGTAAAGGACTCACACATACCCATCCCGACGTCACGACAGTGACCAAAAAGATCCTAGGTGGCCATGCCAAGAAAACCACGGAAATAATGATCCCAACGGCGAAAACGGCGCTCAAAACGGTGGAAAAACGGGCAAAAACGGAGCTAGTGAACTTTGGGCTGTCGGGTGGTGCACAGGAGCAACCGTGGACCGGGTCTGTGCGTCGGGTGGCCGCGTGGCATGCACCGGGTGCACGCAGGAGGCGTGCACCGCGCGTCTTGGGCCGGGCCGGTGCACGACACAAGCGTTCACCGGGTCTTTGCTTCCCGGGTGCGGAGGCGTGCGCCGGGTGCACGCCTAGAGCGTGCACCGCGCAGGCCGGTGCACGGTTGCGTGCACCGGGTCCGCGGCTTCCGCGCCGAGGGCGTGCACCGGGTGCACTCCTCGGGCCGTGGACCGCCCTGTACGGAAAGGCACAGTAACCCTATTTTCCGCGGATTCTTTCCGTTTTCGCTCCCGTTTCGCGATTTCTTCTCCGTTTTCGCTCCCGTGCGACCCCGGCGAAGATCCCGCGGACATGGTAACGACGGCGGCGGCCTCCCGTTTAACAACGGCGGCGGCGGCCTCCCGTTAACCTACTACGTTCCAACGAAACATCCCCAAAAAATCTCCGAATAATTCCGCGGTAAATCTAACGGCTAAAACGTTGATCCACGAACAACCAACACGTCGATCGGAGGTCCGATAAAAAGAAACCGATTAAAACCACCAATTAAATCCGATAAAAATCATCGATCACACCTGATCAAGAACGAGAATAAAGTGTTGATCAAAACCCCGACAAAAATCCGTGATCGATGTACCGATTAAAACAACCTTATAAGAACACGGAAAACCCCCCGATTAATTCTACGAAAGGATTAACGACCACTAACCTCAATCTATCGGAATTAAAGAACCGATCTTGTTTCCTTTCGGCGTTGGAGACCCGGATCCGCTCCCCGTAGACGATGGCGTCTCGTTCTTCCGGTCTCCGGACGTCAATCGGGGCGATCGGGTTCCTCCGCTTCCTCCTTCTTTTCCTCTTTTCTCCTCCGGTTAGGGTTCCGTCTTTTCTTTTCTTTTTCTCTTCTCACCGATTAGGGTTTTTTTATTTCTTTCTTTTCTTTAATCGGGATCCCTTATATAGCTCGTATTAAATCTTTAATTAATTCCCTTTAATTAATTCCCCTTTTAATTTGTACGTAAGAGAATTATTATTTTCCGTCTGGGATAATTAATTAACTAATTAATTATCCCCTACGAGATAACCCACCTTATCTCTAACGGGTGCAAGATATTTTGCACAGATTTCGATGCACGACTAATCACCGTATCACTTTGAATTCCGTTCCGGGAGATCCCGATATCGGATTTCAGATCCGATCGCGCCGTCGGCTTTCTTTTTCCGCGCTCTATCGCAGAAAAATACTAGCACCTCACAATGGCCAACTTTACGTAAGGGATTGTCCAGTTGCGGAGTTTCTTTCCCTCCCATGCCAGCCTCCGTATCGAGGTTTGGCAGTAACGACAACCGGTATGCCACCGGGCCTACGTGCCCCGAAATCCCAAATGTCGGGTCGTTGACTCCAACCAACAATCCCAAGAGCTCGAATTGAAAAGTGACATTTCTGGCCCATTAACAGTGCAATTTACACTGCAGAAAAGGGGCACTGAGGCTACTCGTGCTTTTAAGATCCAAAATTCAACCTGACTTTTATTATTTTCCCTCTTTATTTAATTACAAAAATTCAAGTTCTTACAGATGGACTTCCATCTGTAATTGATAGTTTCATTTTAAACTTCATCGCCGGAAGGAATTCGCCGGCAGGAGCAGGATAACCTATCTAATATTTATTTTTAAATTTAACTTTTTGTATTGAAAGTTTAAATTTAAAACATGGTATTTTTTTTATATTCACAATCAAAACAGTTAAAAATAGAGTAATATTTTTATAGAGTATTGAATTTTTCAAAATATCCAATACGTTGTAAAATAAAACTATGTTTTATTTTTCAATGAATGCCAAATAAAACTATGTTTTATTTTTCAATGAATATATTCAAATTTGAACATAACCGTTCGATTTTAAAATTTGAACATATTTTCCCGACATATTGAAATTTGAATATATTCAATTTTCAAAATGTTGAAATTTAAATACAACAATACTTCCTCAAATTTGAACATAACCGTTCAATTTTAAAATTTGAACATATTAAATACAACCATACTCCCACCACAAAAAAAAAAAAAACACAACTTCCTCCAAATTTCACCACATATCCCACAACGCAACCTCTCACATCTTCGACAACGGCACAGGCCGGTCTCTGCTTCAATTACGAGCGATGGACTTCCATCTGTATCGACAACGGCACAGGCCGGTCTCTGCTTCAATTACGAGCGATGGACTTCCATCTGTAATTGATAGCTTCATTTTAAATTTCACCGTCGGAAGGAATTCGCCGCCAGGAGCAGGATAACCCATCTAATATTTATTTTTAAATTTAACTTTTTGTATTGAAAGTTTAAATTTAAAACATGGTATTTTTTTTATATTCACAATCAAAACAGTAAAAAATAGAGTAATATTTTTATAGAGCATTGAATTTTTCAAAATATCCAATACGTTGTAAAATAAAACTATGTTTTATTTTTCAATTAATGCCAAATAAAATTATGTTTTATTTTTCAATGAATATATTCAAATTTGAACATAACCGTTCGATTTTAATATTTGAACATATTTTTCCGACATATTGAAATTTGAATATATTCAATTTTCAAAATTTTGAAATTTAAATACAACAATACTTCCTCAAATTTGAACATAACCGTTCAATTTTAAAATTTGAACATATTTAATATAACCATACTCCCACCACAAAAAAAAAAAAAAACACAACTTCCTCCCAAATTTCACCACATATCCCACAACGCAACCTCTCACATCTTCGACAACGGCACAGGCCGGTCTCTGCTTCAAGTACGAGCGATGGACTTCCATCTGTAATTGATAGTTTCATTTTAAATTTCATCGCCGGAAGTAATTCGCCGCCAGGAGCAGGATAACCCATCTAATATTTATTTTTAAATTTAACTTTTTGTATTGAAAGTTTAAATTTAAAACATGGTATTTTTTTTATGTTCACAATCAAAACAGTTAAAAATAGAGTAATATTTTTATAGAGTATTGAATTTTTCAAAATATCCAATACGTTGTAAAATAAAACTATGTTTTATTTTTCAATGAATGCCAAATAAAACAATATTTTATTTTTCAATGAATATATTCAAATTTGAACATAACCGTTCGATTTTAAAATTTGAACATATTTTTCCGACATATTGAAATTTGAATATATTCAATTTTCAAAATTTTAAAATTTAAATACAACAATACTTCCTCAAATTTGAACATAACCGTTCAATTTTAAAATTTGAACATATTCAATACAACCATACTCCCACCAAAAAAAAAAAACACAACTTCCTCCCAAATTTCACCACATATCCCACAACGCAACCTCTCACATCTTCGACAACGGCACAGGCCGGTCTCTGCTTCAAGTACGAGCGATGGACTTTCATCTATAATTAATAGTTTCATTTTAAATTTCATCGCCGGAAGGAATTCGCCGCCAGGAGCAGGATAACCCATCTAATATTTATTTTTAAATTTAACTTTTTGTATAGAAAGTTTAAATTTAAAACATGGTATTTTTTTTTATATTCACAATCAAAACAGTTAAAAATAGAGTAATATTTTTATAGAGTATTGAATTTTTCAAAATATCCAATACGTTGTAAAATAAAACTATATTTTATTTTTCAATGAATGCCAAATAAAACTATGTTTTATTTTTCAATGAATATATTCAAATTTGAACATAACCGTTCGATTTTAAAATTTGAATATATTTTTCCGACATATTGAAATTTGAATATATTCAATTTTCAAAATTTTGAAATTTAAATAAAACAATACTTCCTCAAATTTGAACATAACCGTTCAATTTTAAAATTTGAACATATTCAATACAACCATACTCCCACCACAAAAAAAAAAAAAACACAACTTCCTCCCAAATTTCACCATATATCCCACAACAGGCCGGTCTCTGCTTCAAGTACGAGCGATCACTACACCAAAACAGTTTTTTGGTGGCACTTTTATGGTGGCACTTATAAAAAAAGCCAACAAAAATAAACTTTTACTGGCATTTTTAAATAAATGCTCTTAAAAAAATATATACTTATTATTTTTTTTTTTTAATCTGTCCATTATCTCAAATTTTTACGAAAGTGCCAGGATTGAGAGGCGGGAACAATCGCGCGTTTACTTCGTGCACAAGAAAGGAAAAAAAAAACCCAAAGATTCCCAAACCCCCTTAGTTGATCATCGTCCATCTCAGAACCCACCATCCCAAACCCTCAACCCAGCCTCCCCTTGCCCCATCAAGGACTTTCCCTGTCCGCGCCCCCGGCCAACGCCTCCCCTACGGCCACCTCTACTGCCTCCACCGCCTCGGTTGCTCCCAACTCCCTTCCCCTCTCAGAAGCCCCACGATTCCCCCTCTCCCGCACGCGCGCTGAGTTTTTCCTGCGCCGGATCCACCGCCGCCCAATCGACTCCTTCTCCTCCGCCGGCCCCACACCGACTCCTTCGCTAGCCCCGCGAACAACGCCATCTCCTTCTCTACCCCATCAAGAAGCAAGGTTTCCCATCTCCGCCGCCACCGCCGCCGCCGCCCCCCCTGCGGCCATTAAACTTACTTTCGATAAAGAAGATCAGGTACTAAATTCAAACTTTAGTACCTCTGCTAATATGCTGCTGTAGTGTTTTGGCTCCTGTACTCAAGCAGCAGGGATTGATAATCGCTGAAAAACATTTCCTGGTTCTCCTTAACATAAACAGTTTTGGGACAATTATTTTCAGAAAATCATAGCAGACCTTTCGAGCTTTTGCTGGCACATTTGGAAAGTCGGGAACTTTTCAGAGCAGTAGATATTGGATACTTGGATACTTAATAAGCACGCAGTCATTTTCATCTATTCACTTAATTTGCTAGTTTGATTGTAGTAGATGGACTACAATGTTGTTTTGGTTCATGGATTTTAATTAATTAATCTTAATTGAGACAATCTTTGTGCTCTGGAATGATTTAACTTACTATGCAAGAACAACACATATTGGTGTGACACAAGATAATTGGTGTTTCTTTTCCAAACAGTTATTAAATTTCAATCCTTGTAATTTTGTTTATTTTTGCCAACCAATATTTTGACTTAGGCTCAATATATGATTTACTGGCTCCATTAGAAAATCACAATAAATTCAGAGATTCGGCGAGAATAAATCGCACTCTGTTGCTGGGTTCGGCTTTGATTAATCAGATTCAGACTCGGACTATGGAGGCTATATAAGCATGGTAAGAGCTGGAGGTGATCATCATCAATCCTCATCAACACAAGATAATTTTCATTGTTTAGCTTTTTTAGTTTCGGCAGGGTAATTATAGGGGTGTCACTTAGTTTCCTTAGTTTTATTATCTTTGGTTTTCATCTTCGTCGAGATTCACGTCGACACCAAGGAAGTTTGCTATGTAAAGACCCATAGTTGATTGCCAATTAAATCTCTCGAGCATATGGCTTTTCTATTCTTTTAATCTACTTTACTCTTTGGATGCTTTGACATTGCAGTCTGTTGAATTCAAAGATATAATTAAGATTGGACGCACACACACTCAAGATGCAACTCCTCTAACTCATGGTCAAGAGTTTAGTGGTTACACCACACAGCTAGGTATGAGATTAAGAATGAGTTTTTGTTTAAAATTTGTTGCTATATCTTTATTAATGAGCGGTGATGCTTCATTCAACTATTGATATTCAGTTCTTTCTGTAGGTAAAATATGGTATTGATCGGATAGTTGGCACTTTGCCTCGAATTTATCAGGTAGACCAGCAAATTTTTATTTTGATCCCTTTGTTTTTATTGGACTACCTCTCACTGGATTCACATGTTGAACAGCTTGCATAAGGTGGTACTGCTGTAGGAACTGGGGTGAACACAAAGAGAGGGTATATAAATTTATAAAGCCTTTTCTATTATCTGCCTATGTTTTCCTACATTTTGTGTCCAAGTGCTGTCTAACTTTCTAATTGATGTATTTCTTTGCTTTTGTCTATTGATTATGTAGTTCATCTGCATGACTTTTCATTCAAATTGCTTTGATCTCATGCATGCTGCTTTCAGTGCATCAATTTTTTTGGAATTTTGCGACAGAACTATAGTACAATATATTAAGCCACAGCTACAAACAATCCATATCAAGTGTTCTTTTCCTGGTAGGGGTTGAGAGGGGCTGGGGTGGGGACACTGTAACAGGGGCAAAGATTTTTGTGAAAAATCTGTTCAAATGTGAAGTTTATATGAACGAAGCCTTCTGCATGAGCATCTCAAATGCCAGCAGATTTCTGTTCTTGCAACTAAATTTTCTGATTTAAAGGCGTTAAGGATACAAAAAAACAACATCATAAATTTATTTATACCATATCTCATTGAAGTACTTTAGTTAGGTAAATTTGTTTCTGTTTTTAATTCACTTGGTGTACTCAAGTGTTCTGCATGTGAACTTTATTAAATGTATGTAAGCTTTGGCATTGTAATGTTTTAGCTTGTTCTTTATTTGTGTTGTATGTTATGTCTTGTGGATTTCTAATTTATGTAAGGAAAAAACTAAGTGTACACCTCTTTATGTAATGAGGATCAACTCACCTTATAATTCCCTCTCTCAGGTAGTACGGGACAATAGAAGCGGAAAAATCAGGGGTTATAGATTTGTCAGTTTTTCAAGTCCTTCTGACCTTGCAGTTGCAATTAATAAAAGGAATGAATGGTTAGTTTGCTTTTGTTAATATGCATTGAATGTTTGTAAAGTGTTTTCCTATAATTGAGTTACTTCACTTCTGTTTGGCTTCTTTTTAAAATTTTATCGTTCTTTGTGCAGTTTCAACTAAAGTGCTAAATTTTCATTTTAAATTTCATCGCCGGAAGGAATTCGCCGCCAGGAGCAGGATAACCCATCTAATATTTATTTTTAAATTTAACTTTTTGTATTAAAAGTTTAAATTCAAAACATGATATTTTTTTTTATATTCACAATCAAAACAGTGAAAAATAGAGTAATATTTTTATAGAGTATTGAATTTTTCAAAATATCGAATACGTTGTAAAATAAAACTATGTTTTATTTTTCAATGAATGCCAAATAAAACTATGTTTTATTTTTCAATGAATATATATTCAAATTTGAACATAACCGTTCGATTTTAAAATTTGAACATATTTTTCCGACATATTGAAATTTGAATATATATTCAATTTTCAAAATTTTGAAATTTAAATACAACAATATTTCCTCAAATTTGAACATAACCGTTCAATTTTAAAATTTGAACATATTCAATACAATCATACTCCCACCACAAAAAAACAAAAACACAACTTCCTTCCAAATTTCACCTCTCGATGGACTTTCATCTGTAATTGATAGTTTCATTTTAAATTTCATCGCCGGAAGGAATTCGCCGCCAGGAGCAGGATAACCCATCTAATATTTATTTTTAAATTTAACTTTTTGTATTGAAAGTTTAAATTTAAAACATAGTATTTTTTTTTATATTCACAATCAAAACAGTTAAAAATAGAGTAATATTTTTATAGAGTATTGAATTTTTCAAAATATCCAATACGTTATAAAATAAAACTATGTTTTATTTTTCAATGTCACGCCCCGAGTTTAAAAATCAGGTCTGAATTTTTTTTTTTTTTTTTTTTTTTTTATATATATCAGAGTTTGCAAAACGGGCGTAACAGACCGCCACACATATAGGAAATCCCCTATCCACAGGGATAGGGTCTCTCCTATACATGCACGGCTAGGCAATCCAATCATCAATCAGAGATCAATCAACATCTAAACTAAACAATGACTAATCAACAGGAATAATCCAAATAATCATGCTAACATCAATCTGACATATCCAAATAATCGAAAAGCTGAAATAACATAAATCAGAGTCAACCACAATCATCAGGGGGACAGCTCTATCGTAACAGCCTCACTGGATCGTCCCGACATCTCACCACCCGAAAGACCTGCAACAGTCACCCGAGGGTGTGAGACACACCGGAGTGTATCCCAGTGGGCACGACGAGCCGAGAAGTAGCTAATCGTACCTACTGGGTACTAAAATCTGCGGATAGTAAGAATCATAGGGTAAAGCTGAACAATAAAGCAGATCTACTGATAATCACTAGAATCCACAGATAAGCTAACTAGGCAGGTAATCAATCATAAGGAACTGCAGATAAGTAATACTGAAAATCAGGGTATCACAATGATAATCGATCATAATAACTGTAGATCATACATGCTGGAAATCAGGATAATGTCTATCAGGAACGTGCATAAAGCACTGCAAGCGATCAAAGTATATGTAAGAATTTGGAATTTTGTAAATAATTAAATAAATGAAATCGATAAAAGTCAAGTTGAATTTGGATCATAAATGGCTCAGATAGCGATAGTGCCCCTTCTCTGCAGTGTAATTTGCATAGTTAGTGGGCCAGAAATATCACTTTTTAATCCGAGCCTGATCTCGAAGATCCGAGACCACGAGTGCGACCGTCTCGTCGAACTGAGTGAAAACCATATTGAACTTGTTCAGATCTGACGGGCGGATCTCCCAGAAATCGGCGTTGAAGCCGGCGGGACCCGCGACTTAAGTCGCGGGTACAAGTGAACAGTAAACCCTATTTTTGAGTTCCCTTCGCGCCAACGTTGGCCAATCTACTATCTGGACTCCTAATATAGTGATTCGAGTAGTCAATTCTAGCTATTTTCGATGTTCTAAACGTAATGGCGCAGTCAAAAATTCTGTTTGACGACCCTGGATTCTCGAAAAGCGTGAAAACTGTATTTTGACACAGTTATTATGGACCCAAAGTTTATCTGAACACTGTTTCGAAAAACAAAAATCGCTACCTGATAGGATTCGTCGAGCCGGACGTCCTGGCGAAGCCCGTTTTTCGATTTGACGATCGGATCTTCTCGAAAAGCGAAAAATACAGCGAAAAATGCAGTTTTAACACATGAACCCTTGGATTTCTTGCCTCATAAAGCGTGCCACTGCTTTGTGAGGGACCTAGATGTGATTAGAAGCTACTGAGAAGGACCAAAACCAAAAATGTCATGAGAGGGAGGACTAAACTGCAATTGTATATACATTATATATATACATGTATAGCTAGGGCTAGGGTTTCTCTAAACCCCGTAGCCCTCAGCCCCACAGCCGCACCTCCAACGATTCCCCTCTCCTCGGCCGCGTTCCCCGGAACTTCCCCGCACCGGCCGCGCCTCCCCTCGCCGGAGAAGAAGGAAGCTGAACCTTCTTCATCTCGGGTTGGAGAGGGAGAGGTCCACACAGAAGCTTGTGGGCGGTTCCAAACTCCTTGGAAGCGATCCTCTGCGCAGTTGAAGCCGAGCCGAAGTGACCCCAGTGCCGGCCGCCGCTGTGCGCCGCCGCGAATTACCTCTCCTCCTTGCTAAGCTCCGACGAGGTAAGCTTTTGAAAATTTTTAGTTCTAGTTGGCCTTTGAGCCCTCCTAGAGTGTTCCTGACCTCGAGAGGAATGTCCCCATGAAGCTTGGGCCGTCGCCGTTGTTCCGATCGTCGGCGGGAGTCCCGTCGCCGGAATTATCACCTTCATGGCCGATTGCGAGCGCGGGCTTCATCCGGCCGTCAAGACCGAGATCAGAACCGTTAGATATTGTCTTCTCAGCGACTGCAAGAAGCCCAGCAAGTTTGGACTTCATCGAACGAGGATCCACTCCGTGCGAGTCTGCCCTAGATCCGGCCGGATTCTTCCATTGGCCGATCTTGGCCGCCCGGCGCCGCCGCTGGTCCCCGTCACAGGCAACCACCGCAGGAAGCACCGGAGTGCCGAGGGGTGCAACCTGGTCCAAGCCGCTCCGGCCCGGAGCCACCGCGCCGGAATCCGCCATTGATGGCCCTTGAAGCTCCACCGAGCTTCGCCGGCGCCGCCTTGCCGTCGCTCCCAGACGCCGGGAAACCGTCCAGGTAGGCTTAGTTGCTCATTTCTATCTCGATGGTGGCTTTGCATGGCGTCCCTAACGTCGGGATTTTCACCTCCAGCGTTGCACCCGAGTTGCACCTAGCTTCGGCCTCCGGCGATCCCCGCCGCTCCGGGACTCCAGCATCCACCCAGGTAAGATCTAGAAGCCCCAATGAAGCTCCCCATCATGTTTATTTTGGCTAGAAACCCCCTACATCTAAGTTCCATGATTTCACCCGAGACCATTCTCTCGGGCTTGCCTTCCGGCCGCCGTCACCTCCGGCCGCCGGGGCTCGACCCAACATGGATCGACCATCATCTGAGACCTACCTTTACCTGATGCTCACCTTGGTTCCAGGTCAGAAGCCGGTTTGCTTCAAGAACTCCCAACCCGAGCCTTGGACCACTTGGTTTGGTGCACCACCTTGCTCCGGCAAGCTCTCCGGCCGGCCTCCGACGAGCATAAGGTGAGCACACCACTCCTCTGTCCTTGCTGGGTACCATGCTCTAGCTAACTCTCCAAAAGATCAGATAAATTTTTAAGTTATTACATAATAGTAAACTGAACCCGAGAACACTATGGGCCAACTTTGCCCTCGGGACTCGTGCCAGCCCAACCTTGTGAGCACGGGATCCGTCTCGACGTAACGGACGCGCTGAAACTTACGACGTCGTCGTTGGACCCCCGGATTTTAAGAATGAGCCGAAAACAGTTAAATAACTTAAGATTTTATGCAATTTAAGAAACGTTACGGACCAAAATGAGATTTGGACACGATGATGACCCTTAGACAGTAATTATACAACTACTGGACATTTTGTTAGGGTTCCGATGGTCCTCGTTGACCAAGAATCAGATATTGATCGATAAATCGACCGATTGACCCGTTAAAACCTTCAGTTAGTGTAGCGTCGTCGGGAAAGGGTTGTGTGAGTCTACTACTGACCAGATCTTTTGATACAGGGCCCAGTTGTTCAGCCCCAGCCTCCCAGTAGCTGGGCGGGAGTTCGAGGATCTGCCGTCGTCCATGTGGGTTATCTTCGGTCCGGGCTAGCTTTTTGGCCCTTTGGTTGCTTTAGTCCAGTCGGACCCCTGTTTTTGACTTCCCCGCTGATTATATGACCTATCTTGACATATCATGATGTCACTGTTGACATTGACCTGATTAGACCTGTGATTGAGATTTCTTGTCACGATCAGCCGATTAACATATACATACTCCCTGATTATTCCTGACTGATCCTGATTGATTGAGATATAGATTTGCATGATTAGATGATACCTGTTGATTCCTGTCATTGAGATATTTCTTGATATACGTCGATATACATGATTAATTGATTCCGATGGATAGATATAGACAGATGATTCCCTGTTGGGATTTCGGCGTGTGCCGACTACTCGGTCACTAGACCGTGAGATTGATCATTGTGACTTGCCATGCACTGCTGTACTTCACGAACATTGCCGGGGTCGCTCCCCGTGGCTATTGTTCTTTACCGGTAAAGTGGTCTAGAGGAAGGACCCGTGAGCCCCAGATAGCACCTATGGGTGCGGGGTTATGTCAGTGGGATAGGTGCAGATAGTGATATGAGCCTGAGGTCCCCGTGACCAATATTGGCATTGTTTGGGTATTTGGTATTCTTGTGATTGATGCATAGATTCTATATTTCCATGTTCTAGTATACCTTTCAGTTGCCTTTTATTTCCAGCATGTATGATCTACAGTTTAACGATTGATTTCCAGTATACTTACCTGCAGTTCTTATTCTGATTAGTAGTAGACCTGTATGCTTTCCAGCTTTTCTTGTTGACTCTTACTATCCGCAGATTTTAGTACCCAGTAGGTACGATTAGCTAAAGCTCGGCTCGTCGTGCCCACTGGGATGCACTCCGGTGTATCTCACACCCTCGGGTGACTGTTGTAGGTCCGTCGGGTGGTGAGATGTCGGGACGATCCAGTGAGCCGATTACGATAGAGCTGTCCCCATGAGCATTATATATCGACGACTTCTGCAGACATTTACTTTCCGCATTTCATTCCAGTTTATCGTGATTTAGACATTTAAAACTGATGATGTAATAACTTAATTTTGATTATTCCTGCTGAGTAGATTAGATTAGTTACTGATATATTTGTTGATCTCTGATGATGATTTTTAGCCGTGCATGTATAGGGGAGTCTTTGTCCTTGGGATAGAGAGTCTTCTATACGTGTGGCGGTCTGTTGCGCCCAGTTTGCAAACTCTGATTTCAAAAAAAAAAAAAAAATTTCAGACCTGATTTTTAAAACTCGGGGCGTGACAGTATATCTACGGATAATAATGCTGGAAATCAACATAACTGAACAACAATGGTACGAAGTAGGCATCATGCATCAAAGACAGAACCCAAGTACCCAATCAATGCCAGTATTGGTCGCGAGGACCTCAGGCACATACCACCTAGCTGGCACCTAGCTGGCTGACATAACCCCGCACCCACTGGTGCCTATCTAGGGGCTCACGGGTCCTTTCTCTAGACCACTTTACCGGTAAAGAACATCGCTGCGGTCATGACTCCGCTGATGTACGTGAAGTACAGCGTGCGTGGTAGTCATCATGCTATGATCAAGCTCACGGTCTAATGACCGTGTAGTCGGCAATAAGCCGAGATCCCAACAGGGAAATCATCTATCGTGTCGATCAGAATCTATCATGCATATCGAAACATCAAGTAGTATCTATCAATCATGCATATCGGAATATCGAATAGTATCCAACAATCAGGATCAATCAATCATGCATATCGGAATATCAACAATAAATCGGCTGACAGGAATCAACAAGTGCCATCAAATCATGTAGATCTATATACTGAAAAAGCTGATGAACAGATATGTATATGGTATGTCTCATGAAGATCAAGGTCTATCAGAAATATAAAAACTGATAAACAGGTACGTAAGATATGTCTCACGTAGATCAAGATCTATCAGGACTAATCATAGGGCATGTCAATACAATCATCAAGGCTAATCTAGATAAAATCAGCAGGTATATATGATGAGTCTAAAAGAATCAATGTCTATCAGGAGATCATGTGATATATATGCAGTCATCATAGGTCGTATCGGTATAATTCGCAGGCTGGTCAAAAAAATAGGTGTCCGACTGGACTAAAGCAACCAGAGGGCCGAATAGATCAAGCCTGGACCGAAGCTAACCCACCTGGATGTAGGTAGATCCTCGAATTCTCGCACAGCTACTGGGAGGCTGGTGCAGCACAACTGGGCCCTGAATAAGAAGCTATGATCAGTAAAGGACTCACACATACCCATCCCGACGACACGACAGTAACGGTTTGCTTATACGGGACAACATCGTCGATTTATCGATCAAAATCCGATCACCGGTCAACGAGGACCTACGGAACCTTAGCGAGATGCTTGGTAGGTGTGTAATCATTGTCTAGGGACAGCCACCAAGCCCAATTTGCGTTTTAGTCCATAATATATTTTAATTTGCATAAAACATTGAGTTAATCCGCTGTTTCGACTCGTTCTTACAATCCGGGGGTCCAAAAGCTGCGCCGTAACTTTCAGCGCGTCACCTTTGATGAGACAGACCCCGTGCTCACAATTTTGGGTCAACGCAAAACCCGAGAGCAAAGTTAGCTCTTTAACTCTTCATGTTAATTGCACTATTTTGCCTTGATCTTAACATCTAGAAGTCCAAAAACTACGTGGCAAGTTTCAGCGCGTTCAGCAAGACGAGACAAAGCCCGTGCTCACCAATTTGGGTTGGCACGGGACCCGAGGGCAAAGTTGGCCCATAATCTTTTAGTGTTCAATATGCAACATTGCACAATTTAATTTATACTTGATCAGTTCAGAGTCTAACTGGAGCATGGTACTACATGATGACCAAGAAGAGTGGTGCTCACCTGTGGCTTGCCGGGGACTGGCCGGAACAGTGGCCAGAGCAGCACCCTAATCCGCAAGGAGCTCGGTTTGGGTGATCTTGGAGCAACTTGGTTCAGACCTGCCACAGAGTGGAGCACCAGATAGATCAAGGTCCCAGAAGATTTTCTGGTCAAGTGGGGTCGAGCCCCGGCGGCCGGAGGCGGCGGCGGCCGGAGTTAAGCCCGAAAGGATCATTTCGGGTGAAATCATGGAACATAGCTACAGAGGGTTCCCCAAACCCAAAATAAAAATGATAGGAGTCTTTTAATTAACCTCTAGGGTCTACCTGTAAGGTTGGCCGGAGACCGAGTCGCCGGGGATCGCCGGAGCCCGAGCTTGAAGGCAATTCGGGTGCAATTCTACAAGTACAAAACCCGACGTCATGATCCACATGCAAGATGATGGGAGGGTTCCTAAGGACCAGAGGAGCTCACCTGAGTGTTTTTCCGGTGCCGGGGATCGTCGGCAAGCCGCGGCGGCGAAGCTCGGTTGAAGGTGAGTTGGCCGTTAATGGCAGTTTCCGACCGCCGAGCTCCGGGCCGGTGCAACTTGGACCAAAAGCCTTGTCTCCACACTACGGAGCTTGGTGCAGTGGTGGCCGGCGTCGAGGTCGAGCGGCGGCGCCGGTTGAGGGGAAACCGGCGAAGTGCACACACAGCCGGTTCTAGGGCATGTTGGATCTCCGCCGATCCTCGTCCGATCGACTCCAATCTTCGGGAGCAGCTTGCAGTCACCAAGAGGAGCCAGATCAACGGTTCTGATCTTGGGTTTGACGGCCGGATGAAGCCCGCGCCCGCGCCCGGTCAGAAAACGATAATCCGGCGATGAGTTGCTCCCCGCCGGCAGCCTGGACGACGGCGATGGCTCGGGCTTCACAAGGTGGATCGCCTTGATGTCAGGAGCACGCTGAACATGCCCAAATGCCAGAACAAAAAGGAAAGTTCCAAGAACTTGCCTTCGCCGAAAAGTTGGAGGAAGAAGGGTCTCCCCGCGGCGGCGCACGGCGGCGGCTGGGGCCTGGTCCACCCCAGCTTGGTTGCGGCTGCGAGGAGGACTCCACTGGACAAGGTTTTGATAGCCTAGGACCTCCTCGTTAACCTTCCTCTCCAAGCACCGAGATCAAGATGGTTTTTGATCTTCCTTTTCCGGCAAGGAAAGGCGGCGGCCGGTGCGGGGAGGCTCCGGGGAGCGCGGCAGAGAAGGGGTGGTCTGTTGCACAGGCGGCTAGGGCAAAGGTTACGAGGTTTAGGGTTTGTGGAAACCCTAGCTCGGGTTATACCTATATATAAGGTTTTGCACAATTGCAATATAAGTCCCTTTAGCTTTGTTATTTCCAGTCCGGTCCTTCACAGCACCCTACTCTCACATCCAGGTCCCTCTCCAAGGAGCGGCACGCAAATCGAGGCAAGTTCAATAGGGTTTTATGCGCAAAAAGTCACATTTTCGCTTTGTTTCACGCTTTTCGAGGCAATCTGCTCGTCGAAACGAAAAATGGACTGCGCCATGACGTCCGGCTCGACGAGACCCATCAGGTAACGATTTCCATTTTTCGAGAAACTGCCCGGATAAAAACTCGGTCCATAAATACTGTGTCAAAATACAGTTTTCGTGCTTTTCGAGACTCCAGGGTCGTCAAACAGAAATTCCGTCAGTGCCATTGCGTTCAGAACGACGAAACCGTTCGAAACGACTACCTGAAGTGCTAGGATCGGTTTCCAGACAGCGATTTGGCAAGCGTTCGCACTTAGGGGTACTAGAATTTAGGGTTTACTGTTCATAAACAGTCCCAAGCACTGTGCACTTAAGTCGCGGGTCCTGCCCGCTTCTTCGTCGATTTCTGGAAGATCCGACCGTCGGATCTAAACTTGCTGAATATGGTTTTCGATCAGTTCGACGAGACGGTCACACTGGTGGTCTCGGATCTTCGAGATCAGGCTCGGATTGAAAGGCGACATTTCTGACCCATTATGTAACGACCCGGTATTTGTATAGCCGAGCATGTACAGGGGAGACTTTATCCTAGTGGACAGAGGGTTCCCTGTGCATGTGGCGGTCTGTCTACGTCACGGGTTTCAATATGTACTCTGATAAAAAAAAAAAAAAAAAAAAATTCTACCGCTGTTTTGAAACTCGGGGCGTGACAGATTAGATGGTATCAGAGAATAGGTTTAAGAAACCTAAGTATTTGGTTAGGATTGAACCCCGGGTGACTTTTTTTAATCCTTATTTTGTACTAGTTACATTCAGTTGTTGTTTACGTCGCCTCTGATTCAGTATTGTATTTGTATAGCCGAGCATGTACAGGGGAGACTTTATCCTAGTGGACAGAGGGTTCCCTGTGCATGTGGCGGTCTGTCTACGTCACGGGTTTCAATATGTACTCTGATAAAAAAAAAAAAAAAAAAATTCTACCGCTGTTTTGAAACTCGGGGCGTGACAGATTAGTCTAATCTGTCACGCCCCGAGTTTAAAAATCAGGTCTGAAATTTTTTTTTTTTGAAATAAATCAGAGTTTGCAAAACGGGCGTAACAGACCGCCACATATATAGAAAATCCCCTATCCACAGGGATAGGGTCTCTCCTATACATGCACGGCTAGGCAAATCCAATCATCAATCAGAGATCAATCAACATCTAAACTAAACAATGACTAAGCAACAGGAAAGATCCAAATAACCATGCTCACATCAATCTGACATATCCAAATAGTCGAAAGCTGAAATAACATAAACCACAATCATCAGGGGGACAGCTCTATCGTAACAGCCTCACTGGATCGTCCCGACATCTGTCACGCCCCGAGTTTCAAAACAGCGGTAGAATTTTTTTTTTTTTTTTTTTTTATCAGAGTACATATTGAAACCCGTGACGTAGACAGACCGCCACATGCACAGGGAACCCTCTGTCCACTAGGATAAAGTCTCCCCTGTACATGCTCGGCTAAACAAATACAATACTGAATCAGAGGCGACGTAAACAACAACTGAATGTAACTAGTACATGTCCAACATACAACACAAGATCCACATCTCCAAAATATAATACAGACTAAGCACTGAATAAGAAATACTGGAATCTGTAGTCGATAACAGGGACAACTCTACCGTGATAGCTCACTGGATCGTCCCAATCTCTCAACACCCAACTGACCTGAAAAAAAGTCACCCGGGGGGTGTGAGATACACTCTACATGTATCCCAGTGGGCACGACGGGCCGAGAAATAGCAAGTCGTACCTACTGGATACTGTAATAAGCGGATAGCAGAATAGGCTATAATCACAAGGCTGAATAACTGTATACTGTACTGATATAATCATGCTGAGTAATAAACAAAAGGAGCTGAATAACTGTATGCTGTACTGTACTAAGCATGCTATGTAATAAGCAATAGGGAAAGCAGGGTACCATGATCATGTGCTAAGCAATAAAGCTGGTATCACATATAAAGCTGAGTAAGCTATAACTGGCAATCATGTGAACCTGGTCAATCTCAATAATACTGATCATGCTATAGAACAGAGCAAGGATGATAACATAATATCAAAGTTGTAAACAAAGAGTACGAACAGTCATGTGCCAGTCATGCCAATAAATGCTGGAGTAATCAATGCAAATCATGCATCAATGATAGAAATCAAGTACCCAATCCATGCCACTGTTGGTCACTAGTGCCTCAGGCTAATGCCACCACTGGACACCAGGACCTCAGGCTAAGCTGCCATAGAACAGGACCTCAGGCAATTGCCACTGTTGATCACTAAACATGCTATCATAACCCCAACGGGCTCACGGGTCTATGTGACGACCACTTTACCGGTAAAGAACGCATTGTGGGGGATCAGACCCACTGCGATCGTGAATGAAAAGCTGGTGCTCTGGCAATCATAATGCTGATGCTCAAACTCGCGGTCCAATGACCGAACCATCGGCTACAAGCCGGGAAAATCCCACTCAGGATGCTGAAAGCTGTAATCTCAACTGATGCAGTATAACTGAAACTGTATAACAGAAGCTATATACTAGAAACTGTATACCGAAACGAAACTCCTATTCTAACATGCAGTATAGAACAGGAATGCTGAATAAACTGAACTGATGACCAATCATGCATGACATATGTCCAGATACATATCTACTAATACTAGAAGTAAAATGTATAAGGGAAGCTCACATGTGAAATCAAGGCTATATAGATATAAGGATTAAGCGTTGGAATGCAAGCAAATAGTAAAAAGCGAGTAAAAACTCAATAGCAACCATAATGCTGAATCTCAATCCACGGTCGGTAGACCGGACAGTCGGCGAGAAGCCGAGGGAATCCCCACTGGGATATCGATACTGATGTAAATCATGCCAAGTACTGAAACTAGTACTCCTATTCTAAACATGCAGTGAAGAATAGAGTATAAGACATGTAACCAGATATATCAACCAATGCTGAAAATAATAAGCATAACGAAAGGCTCATCTGTGGGTTTATCTTCGGTCCGGGCTTTATCATTTCGGCCCTATAGGTACCGTGGTAGGACGGACCCCTGTTTTGTTGATATTCTGTCACGCCCCGAGTTTAAAAATCAGGTCTGAATTTTTTTTTTTTTTTGAAATAAATCAGAGTTTGCAAAACGGGCGTAACAGACCGCCACATATATAGAAAATCCCCTATCCACAGGGATAGGGTCTCTCCTATACATGCACGGCTAGGCAAATCCAATCATCAATCAGAGATCAATCAACATCTAAACTAAACAATGACTAAGCAACAGGAAAGATCCAAATAACCATGCTCACATCAATCTGACATATCCAAATAGTCGAAAGCTGAAATAACATAAACCACAATCATCAGGGGGACAGCTCTATCGTAACAGCCTCACTGGATCGTCCCGACATCTCACCACCCGAAAGACCTGCAACAGTCACCCGAGGGTGTGAGACACACCGGAGTGTATCCCAGTGGGCACGACGAGCCGAGAAATAGCTAATCGTACCTACTGGGTACTATAATCTGCGGATAGTAAAAATCATAGGGTAAAACTGAAAACAACTAAGATCTACTGATAATCAACAAAAATCCACAGATAACTGAATAGGCAGGTAATCAAGGGTAATGAAGCCGCAAGTAGTAAATGCTGGGAATCAAAATATAACTGTCATAATCAGACTTGTCTCGCTAACCCTGTCATCTAGACCCAGGCTCAGCCGAGACTCGTAACACACTTCCGGCTGGTTATTGGCTCTGATACCAAATGTAACGACCCGGCCCACTAGCAATAATAACTCGTTGGGCCTATACCACAGCCCAAAATGCTTAAGCCCAGTTATTATTACTAGTGTCCAAGTCTCATATAAACCCAATCACAAATCCATCCACATCCGATGTGGGACAATTGGGGGCGTCACGGTGACGCCCCCAATAGTCCCACATCGAATGTGGATGGAATTGTCATTGGGTTTATAGGAGACATGGACACTAGTAATAATAACTGGGCTTAAGCATTTTGGGCTGTGGTTTGGGCTCAACGAGTTATTATTGCTAGTGGGCCGGGTCGTTACATTTGGTATCAGAGCCAATAACCAGCCGGAAGTGTGTTACGAGTCTCGGCTGAGCCTGGGTCTAGATGACAGGGTTAGCGAGACAAGTCTCACATCGCCTGGTGATCTTGGGCTGCTGTGTGTGTGTGTGTTTGGGCTGACGAGGGCGTCAGGCCTAAACGGGGGGAGTCGGTGACGCCCCCAATAGTCCCACATCGAATGTGGATGGAATTGTCATTGGGTTTATAGGAGACATGGACACTAGTAATAATAACTGGGCTTAAGCATTTTGGGCTGTGGTTTGGGCTCAACGAGTTATTATTGCTAGTGGGCCGGGTCGTTACACTTAGTGGTGTTCTTTACCGGTAAAGTGGTTAGCAGTTGCAACCCGTGACCCTCAGTGGAGGGAATGTCAACCAGGTGGTGCCAGGTGGGCAGTTTTGCCTGAGGTCTGGTGGGACCAATATGGTGGCTTATGATTGGGTACTTGATATTCTTGTGATTGATGCATAGCTTTTATACTTCCATGTTCTAGCATGCTTTACTTCAGTTAGACTTGATTACCACCCTGATTGATTCTGATATTCTCTGATACCATCTAATCAGACCGCCACACGTATAGAAGACTCTCTATCCCAAGGACAAAGACTCCCCTATACATGCACGGCTAAACATCATCATCAGAGATCAACAGATATATCAGTAACTAATCTAATCTACTCAGCAGGAATAATCAAAATTCAGTTATTACCTCATCAGTTTTAAATGTCCAAATCAAGATGAGCTGGAATGAAATGCGGAAACTAAATGTCTGCAAAAGTCATCGCTATATAATGCTCATGGGGACAGCTCTATCGTAGTCAGCTCACTGGATCGTCCCGACATCTCACCACCCGACGGACCTGCAACAGTCACCCGAGGGTGTGAGATACACCGGAGTGCATCCCAGTGGGCACGACGAGCCGAGGGTCAGCTAATCGTACCTACTGGGTACTAAAATCTGCGGATAGTAAAAATCTGTAGGAAAAGCTGGAAACATAGATGTCTACTAATAACCAGAATCAAAATAGCAGGTAAGTATGCTGAACAATCAGGGTGTATCAGGATATAACAATCAAGAGAACTGTAGAACATGCATGCTGGAAATCAAATGTCAACTACAAGGATCATGTATAAAGAACTACTAGAGATACAAGCATGTCTACAGATAATGGTGCTGGAAATAACTGAACAACAGTACAAGTCAAACAATGCGTCAATGGTAGAAAACCAAATATCCAATCATGCGCCATATTGGTCCCGCAGGACCTCAGGCAATGCCACTGTTCGGCACCTTTTCGGCTGACATAACCTTGTCGAGGGCTCACGGGTCTATCATCAGACCACTTTACCGGTAAAGAACAATCTCCACGGGGAGCTACCCCGGCCATGTTCGTGAAGTACAGCAGTGCATGGCAAGTCATAATGATCAATCTCACGGTCTAGTGACCGAGTAGTCGGCAACACGCCGAAATCCCAACAGGGAATCATCTGTCTATATCTATCCATCGGAATCAATCAATCATGCATATCGAGTAGTGTCTATCAGTCAGGATCAATCAATCATGCATATCAATAATATCTCGAATAATATCTCAATGACAGGAATCAACAGGTGTCATCTAATCATGCAAATCTATATATATCAATCAATCAGGATCAGTCAGGAATGATCAGGGAGTATGTCTATGATAATCGGCTGATCGTGACAAGAAATCTCAATCACAGGTCTAATCAGGTCAATGTCAATCAGAGGGATCATGCTATGTCAAAAGAGTTCAATATATGTCAGGTTAAGTCATATAGGTAAAATCAGCAGGGCAAGTCAAGAACAGGTGTCCGACTGGACTAAAGCAACCAGAGGCCGAATAGATCAAGCCCGGACCGAAGATAACCCACCTGGATGAAGGCAGACTCTCGACCTCCCGCGCAGCTACTGGGAGGCTGGTGCTGAACAACTGGGCCCTGTATCAGAAGATATCAGAGATAACCAATCATGAAAGCTGTAGGTCATACATACTGAAATCAAAAGATGGCTACAAAATCAGTGATAATCAGTCATAAGAGCGGTAGATCATGTATGTTGGAAATCAAAGGTATCCACAATAATCAGTCATAAGAGCGGTAGATCATGTAGATCATGTATGTTTGGATTATCCCTGATGATTAGTATTGTAGCAGTTGAGATATTTATTGCTCTCTGATTGATGATTGGATTAGCCTAGCCGTGCATGTATAGGAGAGACCCTATCCTTTCGGATAGGGGATTTCCTATATGTGTGGCGGTCTGTTACGCCCGTTTTGCAAACTCTGACTTATTCAAAAAAAAAAAAAAAATTTCAGACCTGATTTCCTGATTTTTAAACTCGGGGCGTGACAGATTAGAATGTAACGACCCGGCCCACTAGCAATAATAACTCGTTGGGCCCAAACCACAGCCCAAAATGCTTAAGCCCAGTTATTATTACTAGTGTTCAAGTCTCATATAAACCCAATGACAAATCCATCCACATCCGATGTGGGACTATTGGGGGCGTCACAGACTCCCCCCGTTTAGGCCTGACGTCCTCGTCAGCCCAAACACACACACACAAGCCCAAGATCACCAGGCGATGTGAGACTCGTCTCGCTAGCCCTGTCATCTAGACCCAGACTCAGCCGAGACTCGCCACACACTTCCGGCTGGTTATTGGCTCTGATACCAAATGTAACGACCCGGCCCACTAGCAATAATAACTTGTTGGGCCCACACCACAACCCAAAATGCTTAAGCCCAGTTATTATTACTAGTGTCCAAGTCTCATATAAACCCAATGACAAATCCATCCACATCCGATGTGGGACTATTGGGGGCGTCACACATTAACTGTGCAATTTACACTGCAGAAAAGGGGCACTTAGGCTATCCTTGCCATTTATCAAAATTCAACTTGACCTTTATTACTTTCATTTATTTAATTACAAAAATTCGAATTCTTACATCTCTCCCACCAAAAAGGAAGTTTCGTCCCTGAAACTTAATTAAACCAGTTTGCAATAGTGACAATCAGTCACAAGAATATCGGCAACTCTCAGGCTACTCATTTAGACCCAATCTGAATATTCCCCATTACAGGGCAAAGTATTTCTCAGTTCTTTCAGAAGTACGTTGTCGGCCGCCAACGTGCTTATCAAAAGAAAAGTGAAATACCATAGATCTGTCGCCAACATCAAGTTGGGGACACGACTCCCACCGGAGTCAACAAAAGGTATAACTCATACCTCACGACACAAATCTCTATGCCGATACTATAAACCTATATCCACTATCTCTACCATCTCATGGTCATGAGTGCAACTCTGGCTACTCACAGGAATCTAGAACCATATTCCATTGTTCTCCATTACCTTAAACGTATCACCACTTGCTAACACAGCACTAGCGACGCCAATCGTAGCTCAAATATCGTTAGGAACGATCATGACTCCAAACCAATTCACCCACAATTTGCGAATCAACTACAAATCGGATTCTTTTAGGATGAAAGTCAAATTCCTCAAGCTATCATCATCTCTATCAAAGTAATCGTGAATCCCAAATTATTTTACACTCATCAGGGTTGGGACCCAACTCAATAGGGACTAATATTGGTTAAGTGTCGTCAGAGTCATTCCGTCTAAAGCAACATAATTGCTAACCTCATAGGCATCCCTATAGCTATAATCAGGGAATCGCCGGTAATAGCAGCCACAACATAGTTTTGATGACCACGGTTGCGACAACAGTCACGATAACATGTGACGCGGGGACAACCGGAGGATCAATGACTTCTCCAAGCACCTGGACTAGTGGTGGGGGCCAGTGCAACAATAGCCACTATCTGATGCTGAGCCATCTGCTGGATTATCCTAGCAAAAATGCGGTGAACTGATCCTCTAACCGCTGTCAAAAATCCGAGCCCTCAGGCTCCTCTGACATATCAAACCCATGGCTCGTACCACAACCGCGGCTAACACTGCACCCACTATGACCACTACGCCCAGAGCACGTGCGAACACCGCTCGTAGTCACAACGACAAGTTAGGAAAACGTCTCATAAGTGTGAAGATACACCTGAGCTCCTAACCGCTAGACAAATACCCCGCGCTCTCACGTCATAAGTCATCCTAGGGTTCATCCTAACCAGTTCCTAATCAATTTTCCTAGGTACCGTGTACCTATTTCTCTGATACCATCTAATCTGTCACGCCCCGAGTTTAAAAATCAGGTCTGAAATTTTGTTTTTTTTTTTTTATATATATATCAGAGTTTGCAAAACGGGCGTAACAGACCGCCACACATATAGGAAATCCCCTATCCACAGGGATAGGGTCTCTCCTATACATGCACGGCTAGGCAATCCAATCATCAATCAGAGATCAATCAACATCTAAACTAAACAATGACTAATCAACAGGAATAATCCAAATAATCATGCTAACATCAATCTGACATATCCAAATAATCGAAAAGCTGAAATAACATAAATCAGAGTCAACCACAATCATCAGGGGGACAGCTCTATCGTAACAGCCTCACTGGATCGTCCCGACATCTCACCACCCGAAAGACCTGCAACAGTCACCCGAGGGTGTGAGACACACCGGAGTGTATCCCAGTGGGCACGACGAGCCGAGAAGTAGCTAATCGTACCTACTGGTACTAAAATCTGCGGATAGTAAGAATCATAGGGTAAAGCTGAACAATAAAGCAGATCTACTGATAATCACTAGAATCCACAGATAAGCTAACTAGGCAGGTAATCAATCATAAGGAACTGCAGATAAGTAATACTGAAAATCAGGGTATCACAATGATAATCGATCATAATAACTGTAGATCATACATGCTGGAAATCAGGATAATGTCTATCAGGAACGTGCATAAAGCACTGCAAGCGATCAAAATATATCTACGGATAATAATGCTGGAAATCAACATAACTGAACAACAATGGTACGAAGTAGGCATCATGCATCAAAGACAGAACCCAAGTACCCAATCAATGCCAGTATTGGTCGCGAGGACCTCAGGCACATACCACCTAGCTGGCACCTAGCTGGCTGACATAACCCCGCACCCACTGGTGCCTATCTAGGGGCTCACGGGTCCTTTCTCTAGACCACTTTACCGGTAAAGAACATCGCTGCGGTCATGACTCCGCTGATGTACGTGAAGTACAGCGTGCGTGGTAGTCATCATGCTATGATCAAGCTCACGGTCTAATGACCGGGTAGTCGGCAATAAGCCGAGATCCCAACAGGGAAATCATCTATCGTGTCGATCAGAATCTATCATGCATATCGAAACATCAAGTAGTATCTATCAATCATGCATATTGGAATATCGAATAGTATCCAACAATCAGGATCAATCAATCATGCATATCGGAATATCAACAATAAATCGGCTGACAGGAATCAACAAGTGCCATCAAATCATGTAGATCTATATACTGAAAAAGCTGATGAACAGATATGTATATGGTATGTCTCATGAAGATCAAGGTCTATCAGAAATATAAAAACTGATAAACAGGTACGTAAGATATGTCTCACGTAGATCAAGATCTATCAGGACTAATCATAGGGCATGTCAATACAATCATCAAGGCTAATCTAGATAAAATCAGCAGGTATATATGATGAGTCTAAAAGAATCAATGTCTATCAGGAGATCATGTGATATATATGCAGTCATCATAGGTCGTATCGGTATAATTCGCAGGCTGGTCAAAAAAATAGGTGTCCGACTGGACTAAAGCAATCAGAGGGCCGAATAGATCAAGCCCGGACCGAAGCTAACCCACCTGGATGTAGGTAGATCCTCGAACTCTAGCACAGCTACTGGGAGGCTGGTGCAGCACAACTAGGCCCTGAATAAGAAGCTATGATCAGTAAAGGACTCACACATACCCATCCCGACGACACGACAGTAACGGTTTGCTTATACGGGACAACATCGTCGATTTATCGATCAAAATCCGATCACCGGTCAACGAGGACCTACGGAATCTTAGCGAGATGCTTGGTAGGTGTGTAATCATTTCTAGGGACAGCCACCAAGCCCAATTTGCGGTTTAGTCCATAATATATTTTAATTTGCATAAAACATTGAGTTAATCCGCTGTTTCGACTCGTTCTTACAATCCGGGGGTCCAAAAGCTGCGCCGTAACTTTCAGCGCGTCACCTTTGATGAGACAGACCCCGTGCTCATGATTTTGGGTCAACGCAAAACCCGAGAGCAAAGTTAGCTCTTTAACTCTTTATGTTAATTGCACTATTTTGCCTTGATCTTAACATCTAGAAGTCAAAAAACTACGTGGCAAGTTTCAGCGCGTTCAGCAAGACGAGACAAAGCCCGTGCTCACCAATTTGGGTTGGCACGGGACCCGAGGGCAAAGTTGGCCCATAATCTTTTAGTGTTCAATATGCAACATTGCACAATTTAATTTATTCTTGATCAGTTCAGAGTCTAACTGGAGCATGGTACTACATGATGACCAAGAAGAGTGGTGCTCACCTGAGGCTTGCCGGGGACTGGCCGGAACAGTGGCCAGAGCAGCACCCTAATCCGCAAGGAGCTCGGTTTGGGTGATCTTGGAGCAACTTGGTTCAGACCTGCCACAGAGTGGAGCACCAGATAGATCAAGGTCCCAGAAGATTTTCTGGTCAAGTGGGGTCGAGCCCCGGCGGCCGGAGGCGGCGGCGGCCGGAGTTAAGCCCGAAAGGATCATTTCGGGTGAAATCATGGAACTTAGCTACAGAGGGTTCCCCAAACCCAAAATAAAAATGATAGGAGTCTTTTAATTAACCTCTAGGGTCTACCTGTAAGGTTGGCCGGAGACCGAGTCGCCGGGGATCGCCGGAGCCCGAGCTTGAAGGCAATTTGGGTGCAATTCTACAAGTACAAAACCCGACGTCATGATCCACATGCAAGATGATGGGAGGGTTCCTAAGGACCAGAGGAGCTCACCTGAGTGTTTTTCCGGTGCCGGGGATCGTCGGCAAGCCGCGGCGGCGAAGCTCGGTTGAAGGTGAGTTGGCCGTTAATGGCAGTTTCCGGCCGCCGAGCTCCGGGCCGGTGCAACTTGGACCAAAAGCCTTGTCTCCACACTACGGAGCTTGGTGCAGTGGTGGCCGGCGTCGAGGTCGAGCGGCGGCGCCGGTTGAGGGGAAACCGGCGAAGTGCACACACAGCCGGTTCTAAGGCATGTTGGATCTCCGCCGATCCTCGTCCGATCGACTCCAATCTTCGGGAGCAGCTTGCAGTCACCAAGAGGAGCCAGATCAACGGTTCTGATCTTGGGTTTGACGGCCGGATGAAGCCCGCGCCCGCGCCCGGTCAGAAAACGATAATCCGGCGATGAGTTGCTCCCCGCCGGCAGCCTGGACGACGGCGATGGCTCGGGCTTCACAAGGTGGATCGTCTTGATGTCAGGAGCACGCTGAGCATGCCCAAATGCCAGAACAAAAAGGAAAGTTCCAAGAACTTACCTTCGCCGAAAAGTTGGAGGAAGAAGGGTCTCCCCGCGGCGGCGCACGGCGGCGGCTGGGGCCTGGTCCACCCCAGCTTGGTTGCGGCTGCGAGGAGGACTCCACTGGACAAGGTTTTGATAGCCTAGGACCTCCTCGTTAACCTTCCTCTCCAAGCACCGAGATCAAGATGGTTTTTGATCTTCCTTTTCCGGCAAGGAAAGGCGGCGGCCGGTGCGAGGAGGCTCCGGGGAGCGCGGCAGAGAAGGGGTGGTCTGTTGCACAGGCGGCTAGGGCAAAGGTTACGAGGTTTAGGGTTTGTGGAAACCCTAGCTCGGGTTATACCTATATATAAGGTTTTGCACAATTGCAATATAAGTCCCTTTAGCTTTGTTATTTCCAGTCCGGTCCTTCACAGCACCCTACTCTCACATCCAGGTCCCTCTCCAAGGAGCGGCACGCAAATCGAGGCAAGTTCAATAGGGTTTTATGCGCAAAAAGTCACATTTTCGCTTTGGTTCACGCTTTTCGAGGCGATCCGCTCGTCGAAACGAAAAATGGACTGCGCCATGACGTCCGGCTCGACGAGACCCATCAGGTACCGATTTCCATTTTTCGAGAAACTGCCCGGATAAAAACTCGGTCCATAAATACTGTGTCAAAATATAGTTTTCGCGCTTTTCGAGACTCCAGGGTCGTCAAACAGAAATTCCGTCAGTGCCATTGCGTTCAGAATGACGAAACCGTTCGAAACGACTACCTGAAGTGCTAGGATCGGTTTCCAGACAGCGATTTGGCAAGCGTTCGCACTTAGGGGTACTAGAATTTTGGGTTTACTGTTCATAAACAGTCCCAAGCACTGTGCACTTAAGTCGCGGGTCCTGCCCGCTTCTTCGTCGATTTCTGGAAGATCCGACCGTCGGATCTAAACTTGCTGAATATGGTTTTTGATCAGTTCGACGAGACGGTCACACTGGTGGTCTCGGATCTTCGAGATCAGGCTCGGATTGAAAGGCGACATTTCTGACCCATTAACTGTGCAATTTACACTGCAGAAAAGGGGCACTTAGGCTATCCTTGCCATTTATGATCCAAAATTCAACTTGACCTTTATTACTTTCATTTATTTAATTACAAAAATTCGAATTCTTACATTCAATGAATGCCAAATAAAACTATTTTTTATTTTTAAATTAATATATTCAAATTTGAACATAACCGTTCGATTTTAAAATTTGAACATATTTTCCCGACATATTGAAATTTGAATATATTCAATTTTCAAAATTTTGAAATTTAAATACAACAATACTTCCTCAAATTTGAACATAACCGTTCAATTTTAAAATTTGAACATATTCAATACAACCATACTCACTCAACACAACAACATATTCAATTTTGAAATTTTAACATAACAATATATTCAATTTTAAAATTTGAACATAACGACATATTCAATTTTAAAATTTGAACATAACAACATATTCAATTTTGAAATTTGAATATAATTCAATTTTAAAATTTGAATATAACGACATATTCAATTTTGAAATTTGAATATAATTCAATAACGACATATTCAATTTTTAAATTTGAACATAACAACATATTCAATTTTGAAATTTGAACATAATCGTTCAATTTTAAAATTTGAAATATTCACCAACGAACCCTCAACACACACATTTTTCCCTCAACGAACCCTCAACACACACATTTTTCCCTCAACGAACTCTCAACACACAAGTTTTCCCCTCAGCTAACCCAACAAATCCCAGGCGACCTTTCTCACAGTCCCGATACCAACCCATTCCCACTATAAATAGAGAAAATAGAAAGAAGAAAAGGAAGTTCTTTTTTCTCTTGTCTGAAGGAGAACAACGCAATCCCACCACAAAAAAAAAAAAAAAACACAACTTCCTCTGTAGAAACTCGAAATATTTTATTTTAATAAATAGAATAAAAGTGAATTTTGAGCTGGTTTTGAATTTAAAAGACGTTTGTTGACCTATATGGTCAATCGCCAGTGTGCAAGTCGCACTATGCACTAGGCAAAAAGGCTATTTTCCAATCCGGATGTAATCTTGGAAATCCGAGATGACCGTTGTGATCGTCTCGTCGAACTGAGCGAGATTCATATTCTGCACTTTTCGATCTGACGGTCGGATCTTCCAGAAATCGATGAAGAAGCGGGCAAATTACCGCGACCAATGTAACAGTGGTATGCGCACAGATCACTTAAGTGAATTACTGTATATGAACAGTAACCTCAAATTTCGAGACACCGACGGATGCAACGTTGACTGATTCACTGTTCGGAATCCGAACATAGTGATCCAGGTAGTCGATTTGATCGGTTTTGTCATTCTGAACGCAATGGCACTGACGAAATCTGCATCTGACGAGCCTAAAGCATCGTAAAGCATACCGAACTGTATAATTTACAGTATAAGATGGAATTTAAAAATTATAGAGCTAAATTTTAGCGAACCAAAATCGCTACCTGATAGGTTTCGTCGAGCCGGACGTCGTGGCGGTGTCAGATTTCCAGTTTGACAGTCTGGTTGTCTCGAAAAGTGTGAAATACGGCAGAAAACGTGATAAATTGCACAATGGTCCCTAGATTTCTTGCCTCGGATTGCGTGTCCACTCAAACCTATGAGCACGGGTTTTTACTCGTCGTCCCGGACACGCTGAAAGTTACTGTGTAGTTTTTGGACTCCTAAATTTCGAGAACAAGTCAAAATAGCATATTGTACTTAGGACTCATTGAGCCAACTTTGTTCTCGGGTCTCGTGCCGACCCAAGTCTGTGAGCACGGCCTTGGTCTTGTCGTAACGGACACGCTGAAACTTACGGCGCAGCTTTTGGATTCCCGGATTGGGAGATCGAGTGAAAACGGTGTTCAAAGTTATGTTTTTTTTTGCAATTTTAGGATATGTTAGGTACTAAAATGCAATTGTAACACGCTGGCTGTCTTTAGACAGTAATTACACACCGACTAGGCATTTTTCTTAAGTTCCGTAGACTCCGGTTGAGCGGAAATCGGATACCGTTCCGTAAATTGGCGAAATTGCCAGTTTTACGGTTCCGGGGCGAGTCGCGTGCTTCGATATGGATTTCTGCTCGTTTATTGTCGTCCCTGGTTATCCCCGACACTGTCCTGGCTGGTCCAGTGACTTTAGTTTTCTGTCGGGAGACTCCGAAGCCAAAATCGGCTTTTCGGGAGTCGTGCAAGTAATTGTGACAGCATTTCGGCACAGATATTTACGATTGGGTCCCTGTCTGCCCGAACAACTAAAATGTGTTGTTTAGGGACAACAGAGGGAGTTTTGTAGCATTCGGATAATTGTAGACCGTTGGCCGGTTATATCTAATGATTCGGTGGTTTTCGGGAACTCCGGCTTAGGCCTAGTGTCGGCTAAGTTTCCCCGTATTAGCAACATGCTATTGTTCTGTTGTCGGGATGGGTACGGGTGAGTCGGTTACTGACTCTACTTTCTGTTCAGGTCCCTGCAGTCTGACTCCGGCCCACGAGCCTTCTGTTGGAATCGTTGGACCGCCTACATCCAGGTGGGTTAGCTTCGGTCCGGGCTTGATCTATTCGGCCCTCTGGTTGCTTTAGTCCAGTCGGACACCTGTTTTTGGATTAGCCCTGATGATTTTGCATGTTCTTGATTATCCCTGATGGTTTATGATTTTGCCTGATAGACCCTGATCTCCTTAGACATATCACATATACCTGCTTGATTGGTCATTAGTTAGATGATAGTTCATTAGCTCCTATTGGACACATATGATGTAGAAACTCGAAATCTTTTATTTTAATAAATAGAATAAAAGTGAATTTTGAGCTGGTTTTGAATTTAAAAGAAGTTTGTTGACCTATATGGTCAATCGCCAGTGTGCAAGTCGCACTATGCACTAGGCAAAAAGGCTATTTTCCAATCCGGACGTAATCTTGGAAATCCGAGATGACCGTTGTGATCGTCTCGTCGAACTGAGCGAGATTCATATTCTGCACTTTTCGATCTGACGGTCGGATCTTCCAGAAATCGATGAAGAAGCGGGCAAATTACCGCGACCAATGTAACAGTGGTATGCGCACAGATCACTTAAGTGAATTACTGTATATGAACAGTAACCTCAAATTTCGAGACACCGACGGATGCAACGTTGACTGATTCACTGTTCGGAATCCGAACATAGTGATCCAGGTAGTCGATTTGATCGGTTTTGTCATTCTGAACGCAATGGCACTGACGAAATCTGCATCTGACGAGCCTAAAGCATCGTAAAGCGTACCGAACTGTATAATTTACAGTATAAGATGGAATTTAAAAATTATAGAGCTAAATTTTAGCGAACCAAAATCGCTACCTGATAGGTTTCGTCGAGCCGGACGTCGTGGCGGTGTCAGATTTCCAGTTTGACAGTCTGGTTGTCTCGAAAAGTGTGAAATACGGCAGAAAACGCGATAAATTGCACAATAATCCCTATAATTGTGCCTCGATTTTTGTGCCACTGGTTTAGTGAGGGACCTAGGTGCGAAGTAAGTTGGCAGTGAGGGTCTGGACTTAAAAGGTAGTGAGATGAGGGGCTAAAAGGCAATTGTTACCTAAACACTATATATACATGTGTACGGGCTAGGGTTTTTGTAAACCCTATGCCATAGCACCCTGCCCTAGCCGCCTGTGCAACGACCTCCCTCCTCTCAGCCGCACTCCTCGGAGGTAGCGCAACCGCCGGCCGCCGCTGATCCGTCGCCGGAGAAGCCAAAGAAGGGCAATAGCAACCTTAGTTCTCGGGTTTTGGTGTTGGAAGCATCAAGAGGATTTCTGCTTTGATCAAGCCTCTTCTGGGTGTTCCTCTGTGAAGCCGCAACCGAGCCGAGACCCAGCACCGCCGCAGCCACCTTCCCTCTCCCTTCTCACTCCGGCGAAGAGAAAGTTTGGAAAAGACTTTAAACTTTTGGGTTTTTGACCCTTGAGAAGTCTTCCTGACGTCTAGGGGATCCTCCCTGCGCAACCCGAGCCCTCGCCGCCGTCCCCGTTGCCGGCAAAGGCTATGTTCGCCGGAAATTATCGTTTTCCGACGAACTCAGTTTCCGATTTTTACAACCGTTGAACCTCGGATCAGAACCGTTGGTCCTCTCCTTCTTGGTGACTGCTCACTACCCACGAAGTTTCAAGAAGATCGGGTGAGTGGTTAGTCGCGGTCATGGTTTCGGCCGTGGGCTTGATGTTTCAGTGGAGCCAAAGGGCTCGGATTAGTCACAATGGTTAAAAGTTAGACCACCGTTCTTGTCGTAATCGTCTAGCTGATGGCACAGCAGCAGAAGACTGCTTGTATTGCACCAGCCTTACAGTTTGCCAGAGATTGATCAACTTGTTGATCCTTCAATGTTTCCGTGTTATAGTTCAGTGGCCTACGTGCCCGTTGGTAATCCTGGTTTGTGTAGGATTTAAAATTTTGACCTATGCGACAATTCTAGTGTGGTGTCAGTGAATGTTGGAATGTGGTTCCAGATTCTCGTGAGTTGTCAGGGTGACATTCATGACCACGAGATGGTAGTGACCCTCGGTAGATGTTATGTCATCGACATAGAGACTGTGATGGGAGGTATGTGACGTACCTTCAGATGTGAGTTGTGTCCCCAACTAGTTGTTGGCGACAGATCTATGGTATTTCGCTTCTCTTTTGGTAAGCACGTTGGCGGCCGACAACGTACTGTCAAAAGAACTGAGGAAATACTCTGCCCAGTAATGGGGAGTACCAGATTGGGTCTAAAAGAGTAGCCTGAGAGTTGCTGATATTTTGTGACTGATTGTCACTACTGCGAACCTGTTAGAGGCTTAATAGTGGTTTAGTTAACCTTAAGCTTCGGAAATAAAACTTTTTTTTAGTTGTAAGTTTCCGGGACGAAACTTCTTTTAAGTTGTAAGTGATGTAGAAACTCGAAATATTTTATTTTAATAAATAGAATAAAAGTGAATTTTGAGCTGGTTTTGAATTTAAAAGACGTTTGTTGACCTATATGGTCAATCGCCAGTGTGCAAGTCGCACTATGCACTAGGCAAAAAGGCTACTTTCCAATCCGGACGTAATCTTGGAAATCCGAGATGACCGTTGTGATCGTCTCGTCGAACTGAGCGAGATTCATATTCTGCACTTTTCGATCTGACGGTCGGATCTTCCAGAAATCGATGAAGAAGCGGGCAAATTACCGCGACCAATGTAACAGTGGTATGCGCACAGATCACTTAAGTGAATTACTGTATATGAACAGTAACCTCAAATTTCGAGACACCGACGGATGCAACGTTGACTGATTCACTGTTCGGAATCCGAACATAGTGATCCAGGTAGTCGATTTGATCGGTTTTGTCATTCTGAACGCAATGGCACTGACGAAATCTGCATCTGACGAGCCTAAAGCATCGTAAAGCGTGCCGAACTGTATAATTTACAGTATAAGATGGAATTTAAAAATTATAGAGCTAAATTTTAGCGAACCAAAATCGCTACCTGATAGGTTTCGTCGAGCCGGACGTCGTGGCGGTGTCAGATTTTCAGTTTGACAGTCTGGTTGTCTCGAAAAGTGTGAAATACGGCAGAAAACGTGATAAATTGCACAATGGTCCCTAGATTTCTTGCCTCGGATTGCGTGTCCACTCAAACCTATGAGCACGGGTTTTTACTCGTCGTCCCGGACACGCTGAAAGTTACTGTGTAGTTTTTGGACTCCTAAATTTCGAGAACAAGTCAAAATAGCATATTGTACTTAGGACTCATTGAGCCAACTTTGTTCTCGGGTCTCGTGCCGACCCAAGTCTGTGAGCACGGCCTTGGTCTTGTCATAACGGACGCGCTGAAACTTACGGCGCAGCTTTTGGATTCCCGGATTGGGAGATCGAGTGAAAACGGTGTTCAAAGTTATGTTTTTTTTTGCAATTTTAGGATATGTTAGGTACTAAAATGCAATTGTAACACGCTGGCTGTCTTTAGACAGTAATTACACACCGACTAGGCATTTTTCTTAAGTTCCGTAGACTCCGGTTGAGCGGAAATCGGATACCGTTCCGTAAATTGGCGAAATTGCCGGTTTTACGGTTCCGGGGCGAGTCGCGTGCTTCGATACGGATTTCTGGTCGTTTATTGTCGTCCCTGGTTATCCCCGACACTGTCCTGGCTGGTCCAGTGACTTTAGTTTTCTGTCGGGAGACTCCGAAGCCAAAATCGGCTTTTCGGGAGTCGTGCAAGTAATTGTGACAGCATTTCGGCACAGATATTTACGATTGGGTCCCTGTCTGCCCGAACAACTAAAATGTGTTGTTTAGGGACAACAGAGGGAGTTTTGTAGCATTCGGATAATTGTAGACCGTTGGCCGGTTATATCTAATGATTCGGTGGTTTTCGGGAACTCCGGCTTAGGCCTAGTGTCGGCTAAGTTTCCCCGTATTAGCAACATGCTATTGTTCTGTTGTCGGGATGGGTACGGGTGAGTCGGTTACTGACTCTACTTTCTGTTCAGGTCCCTGCAGTCTGACTCCGGCCCACGAGCCTTCTGTTGGAGTCGTTGGACCGCCTACATCCAGGTGGGTTAGCTTCGGTCCGGGCTTGATCTATTCGGCCCTCTGGTTGCTTTAGTCCAGTCGGACACCTGTTTTTGATTGCCCTGCTGATTATATATATGACCTATCTTGACATATCATGATTTCACCGATTGACACTGACTTGATTAGACTCATCATATATACCTGCTGATTTTATCTAGATTAGCCTTGACGATTGTATTGACATGCCCTATGATTAGTCCTGATAGATCTTGATCTACGTGAGACACATCTTACGTACCTGTTTATCAGTTTTTATATTTCTGATAGACCTTGATCTTCATGAGACATACCATATACATGTCTGTTCATCAGCTCTTTCAGTATATAGATCTACATGATTTGATGGCACTTGTTGATTCCTGTCAGCCGATTTATTGTTGATATCCCGATATGCATGATTGATTGATCCTGATTGTTGGATACTATTCGATATTCCGATATGCATGATTGATAGATACACATTTCTTGTATTCTAGACTGTATGATATATGACTGATATACATAGACATCTGCATCCCTGTGGGGATTTCCGGCATATTGCCGGTTACCCGGTCTGTGGACCGTGAGATTTAGCATTCGCATTGTGATGATTGTGCACCTGCTGTTCGTTCGCGTACGCTGTGGGATTGATCCCCCACATTGCGTTCTTTACCGGTAAAGGGTCTGCTTGACCCGTGAGCTTGCCCCTCTTGTTGTATCACTGGGTACGGGGAGCCCCTTGGTTGTACCGATATGAGGAAAACTCTTGGCTGTACCTTTTGGTACGAGGATCCTCTTGGCTATATCAATGGTACGGGGTTTGCGGTTCAGTTCTGCTAGGTAGAATCCAGGATGATTGTGGTTGGCTTGGCATAGATATCTTCGCCTGAGGTCCTCGTGACCAATAGTGGCTTCGGTTAGTATTTGCTGTTCTTTTGTTGATGCATAGCTGACATCTCGATATTCTAGCATGTTCTACTGTTTATTCCTATACCCATATCTGCACAGTGATATCCTGATTTCCAGCATTTATTACTTGCAGTTTCATTACCCTTGATTACCTGCTTATTCAGTTATCTGTGGATTTTGTTGATTATCAGTAGATCTGCTTTATTGCTCAGCTTTACCCTATGATTCTTACTATCCGCAGATTATTTTACCCAGTAGGTACGATTAGCTATTTCTCGGCTCGTCGTGCCCACTGGGATACACTCCGGTGTATCTCACACCCCCTGGGTGACTGTTTTTCAGGTCGCTGGGTGATGGGATGTCGGGACACGTTGGTGAGACGATTGCGATAGTATCGACCCCTTTGTAGTCAGTATATTTATTTTCCGCATTTCAGTTTAATTATTATAAATTGACTAGTTTTGCATGCGTAGTTTAGACTACTCTGATATTGACTGATTATGATTAGCCGTGCATGTATAGAAAAGGATCTGTCCAGTTGGGCAGGGAATTTACTATACATGTGGCGGTCTGTTACGCCTGGTTTGCGAACTCTGATTTATAAAAAAAAGAAAAAAAAAAAATTTAGCCTGCTTTTCAAAACTCGGGGCGTGACATCCTCCCAAATTTCACCACATATCCCACAACGCAATCTCTCACATCTTCGACAACGGCACAGGCCGGTCTCTGCTTGAAGTACCAGCGATGGACTTCCATCTGTAATTGATAGTTTCATTTTAAATTTCATCGCCGGAAGGAATTCGCCGCCAGGAGCAGGATAACCTATCTAATATTTATTTTTAAATTTAACTTTTTGTATTGAAAGTTTAAATTTAAAACATGGTATTTTTTTTATATTCACAATCAAAACAGTTAAAAATAGAGTAATATTTTTATAGAGTATTGAATTTTTCAAAATATCCAATACGTTGTAAAATAAAACTATGTTTTATTTTTCAATGAATGCCAAATAAAACTATGTTTTATTTTTCAATGAATATATTCAAATTTGAACATAACCGTTCGATTTTAAAATTTGAACATATTTCCCCGACATATTGAAATTTGAATATATTCAATTTTCAAAATGTTGAAATTTAAATACAACAATACTTCCTCAAATTTGAACATAACCGTTCAATTTTAAAATTTGAACATATTCAATACAACCATACTCCCACCACAAAAAAAAAAAAATACAACTTCCTCCAAATTTCACCACATATCCCACAACGCAACCTCTCACATCTTCGACAACGGCACGGGCCGGTCTCTGCTTCAATTACGAGCGATGGACTTCCATCTGTAATTGATAGTTTCATTTTAAATTTCATCGCCGGAAGGAATTCGCCGCCAGGAGCAGGATAACTCATCTAATATTTATTTTTAAATTTAACTTTTTGTATTGAAAGTTTAAATTTAAAACATAGTATTTTTTTTATATTCACAATCAAAACAGTAAAAAATAGAGTAATATTTTTATAAAGTATTGAATTTTTCAAAATATCCAATACGTTGTAAAATAAAACTATATTTTATTTTTCAATTAATGCCAAATAAAACTATGTTTTATTTTTCAATGAATATATTCAAATTTGAACATAACTGTTCGATTTTAAAATTTGAACATATTTTTCCGACATATTGAAATTTTAATATATTCAATTTTCAAAATTTTGAAATTTAAATACAACAATACTTCCTCAAATTTGAACATAACTGTAAGAACTTGAATTTTTGTAATTAAATAAAGAGGGAAAATAATAAAAGCCAGATTGAATTTTGGATCTTAAAAGCACGAGTAGCCTCAGTGCCCCTTTTCTGCAGTGTAAATTGCACAGCTAATGGGCCAGAAATGTCACTTTTCAATTCGAGCTTTTGGGATTGTTGGTTGGAGTCAACGACCCGACATTTGGGATTTCGGGGCGCATAGGCCCGGTGGCATACCGGTTGTCGTTACTGCCAAACCTCGATACGGAGGCTGGCATGGGAGGGAAAGAAACTCCGCAACTGGACAATCCCTTACGTAAAGTTGGCCATTGTGAGGTGCTAGTATTTTTCTGCGATAGAGCGCGGAAAAAGAAAGCCGACGGCGCGATCGGATCTGAAATCCGATATCGGGATCTTCCGGAACGGAATTCAAAGTGATACGGTGATTAGTCGTGCATCGAAATCCGTGCAAAATATCTTGCACCCGTTAGAGATAAGGTGGGCTATCTCGTAGGGGATAATTAATTAGTTAATTAATTATCCCAGACGGAAAATAATAATTCTCTTACGTACAAATTAAAAGGGGAATTAATTAAAGGGAATTAATTAAAGATTTAATACGAGCTATATAAGGGATCCCGATTAAAGAAAAGAAAAGAAAAGAAAGAAATAAAAAAAAACCCTAATCGGTGAGAAGAGAAAAAAAGAAAAGAAATGACGGAACCCTAACCGGAGGAGAAAATAAGGAAAGAGGGAGAAAGCGGAGGAACCCGATCGCCCCGATTGACGTCCGGAGACCGGAAGAACGAGACGCCATCGTCTACGGGGGCGGATCCGGGTCTCCAACGCCGAAAGGAAACAAGATCGGTTCTTTAATTCCGATAGATTGAGGTTAGTGGTCGTTAATCCTTTTGTAGAATTAATCGGGGGTTTTCCGTGTTCTTATAAGGTTGTTTTAATCGGTACATCGATCACGGATTTTTGTCGGGGTTTTGACCAACACTTTATTCTCGTTCTTGATCGGGTGTGATCGATGATTTTTATCGGATTTAATTGGTGGTTTTAATCGGTTTCTATTTATCGGACCTCCGATCGACGTGTTGGTTGTTCGTGGATCAACGTTTTAGCCGTTAGATTTACCGCGGATTTATTCGGAGAATTTTTTGGGGATGTTTCGTTGGAACGTAGTAGGTTAACGGGAGGCCGCCGCCGCCGTTGTTAAACGGGAGGCCGCCGCCGTCGTTACCATGGTCGCGGGGTCTTCGCCGGAGTCGCACGGGAGCGAAAACGGAGAAGAAATCGCGAAACGGGAGCGAAAACGGCGAAGAAAACCGCGAAATTAGGGTTTACTGTGCTTGTCCGTACAGCACGGTCCACGGGTCCAGGCGTGCACCCGGTGCATGCCCGCAGCGTCGGAAGCACCAGACCCGGTGCACGGTTTCGTGCACCGGCCCGGCCCAAGGCGCACGGTGCACGCCTCATGCGTGCACCCGGCGCACGCGCTTGCGGCCGAAGGGCAAGGACCCGGTGCACTCTCGGGTCGTGCACCGGCCCGGCCCGAGAAGCGCGGTGCACGCTTCCTGCGTGCACCCGGCGCAAGCCGCCGCCGCCTGATGCCATAAACCCGGTCCACGCTTGCTCCTGTGCACCATCCGACAGCCCAAAGTTCGGTAGCTCCGTTTTTGCCCGTTTTTCCACCGTTTTGAGCGCCGTTTTCGCCGTTGGGATCATTATTTCCGTGGTTTTCTTGGCATGGCCACCTAGGATCTTTTTGGTCACTGTCGTGACGTCGGGATGGGTATGTGTGAGTCCTTTACTGATCATAGCTTCTTATTCAGGGCCCAGTTGTTTCGGCTCCAGCCTCCCGGTAGCTGTGCGCGAGTTCGTGGATCTACCTACATCCAGGTGGGTTAGCTTCGGTCCGGGCTTGATCTATTCGGCCCTCTGGTTGCTTTAGTCCAGTCGGACACCCTTTTTTTTGACTAGCCTGCGAATTATATCGATACGACCTATGATGACTGCATATATATCACATGATCCCCTGATAGACATTGATTCTTTTAGACTCATCATATATATATACCTGCTGATTTTATCTAGATTAGCCTTGATGATTGTATTGACATACCCTATGATTAGTCCTGATAGATCTTGATCTACGTGAGACATATCTTACGTACCTGTTTATCAGTTTTTATATTTCTGATAGACCTTGATCTTCATGAGACATACCATATACATATCTGTTCATCAGCTTGTTCAGTATATAGATCTACATGATTTGATGGCACTTGTTGATTCCTGTCAGCCGATTTATTGTTGATATTCCGATATGCATGATTGATTGATCCTGATTGTTGGATACTATTCGATATTCCGATATGCATGATTGATAGATACTACTTGATGTTCCGATATGTATGATAGATTCTGATCGACACGATAGATGATTCCCTGTTGGGATCTCGGCATGTTGCCGACTACCCGGTCACTAGACCGTGAGATTGATCATTATGACTTGCCATGCACTGCTGTACTTCACGAACATGGCCGGGGTAGCTCCCCGTGGAGATTGTTCTTTACCGGTAAAGTGGTCTGATGATAGACCCGTGAGCCCTCGACAAGGTTATGTCAGCCGAAAAAGGTGCCGAACAGTGGCATCGCCTGAGGTTCTCTGAGACCAATATTGGCACATGATTGGATATTTGGTTTTCTACCTTTGACGCATTACTTTTACTCGTACTGTTGCTCAGTGTTCCAGCACTATTATCTGTAGACATGCTTGTATCATTCGTAGTTCTTTATACATGATCCTTGTAGTTGACTTTGATTTCCGGCCTGCATGCTCTACAGTTTTCATGATAGTTATCTCTGAGATACCCTGATTGTTCAGCATACTTACCTGCAGTTTTAATTCTGATTATTAGTAGACATCTATGTTTCTAGTTTTTCCTACAGATCTTTACTATCCGCAGATTTTAGTACCCAGTAGGTACGATTAGCTATTTCCCGGCTCGTCGTGCCCACTGGGATACACTCCGGTGTGTCTCACACCCTCGGGTGACTGTTGCAGGTCCGTCGGGTGGTGAGTTGTCGGGACGATCCAGTGAGCCTGTCACGATAGAGCTGTCCCCATGATTCTAGACAGAGATGACTGAGATCCTTGATGATTTACGCAGACTGTTATTTTCGCATTTATTACAGTTCTATTTGATTTAGACATTTAAAATATTGATGTGATTACTGATTTCGAATTATTCCTGCTGACTAGATTAGTAGTTGTACTGAGATATCTGTCGTTGATTACTAGCCTAGCCGTGCATATATAGGGGAGTCTCTGTTCACGGAATAGAGAGTTTCCTATATGTGTGGCGGTCTGTTACGCCTGTTTTGCAAACTCTGATGTATAAAAAAAAAAAAAAAAAATTTCAGACTTGATTTTTAAACTCGGGGCGTGACAGATTAGATGGTATCAGAGCAATAGGTATACGGTACCTAGGAAAGATGGATTAGGAATTGGTTAGGATGAACCCTAGGATGACTTGTCACGTGAGAGCGCTGGGTATGTCGAGCAATAGGTATACGGTACCTTTTTTTTTTAGTTGTAAGTTTCGGGGACGAAACTTCTTTTTAGGTGGTAGAGATGTAAGAACTTGAATTTTTGTAATTAAATAAAGAGGGAAAATAATAAAAGCCAGGTTGAATTTTGGATCTTAAAAGCACGAGTAGCCTCAGTGCCCCTTTTCTGCAGTGTAAATTGCACAGCTAATGGGCCAGAAATGTCACTTTTCAATTCGAGCTTTTGGGATTGTTGGTTGGAGTCAACGACCCGACATTTGGGATTTCGGGGCGCATAGGCCCGGTGGCATACCGGTTGTCGTTACTGCCAAACCTCGATACGGAGAAAGGCATGGGAGGGAAAGAAACTCCGCAACTGGACAATCCCTTACGTAAAGTTGGCCATTGTGAGGTGCTAGTATTTTTCTGCGATAGAGCGCGGAAAAAGAAAGCCGACGGCGCGATCGGATCTGAAATCCGATATCGGGATCTTCCGGAACGGAATTCAAAGTGATACGGTGATTAGTCGTGCATCGAAATCCGTGCAAAATATCTTGCACCCGTTAGAGATAAGGTGGGTTATCTCGTAGGGGATAATTAATTAGTTAATTAATTATCCCAGACGGAAAATAATAATTCTCTTACGTACAAATTAAAAGGGGAATTAATTAAAGATTTAATACGAGCTATATAAGGGATCCCGATTAAAGAAAAGAAAAGAAAAGAAAGAAATAAAAAAAAAACCCTAATCGGTGAGAAGAGAAAAAAAGAAAAGAAAAGACGGAACCCTAACCGGAGGAGAAAATAAGGAAAGAGGGAGAAAGCGGAGGAACCCGATCGCCCCGATTGACGTCCGGAGACCGGAAGAACGAGACGCCATCGTCTACGGGGGCGGATCCGGGTCTCCAACGCCGAAAGGAAAAAAGATCGGTTCTTTAATTCCGATAGATTGAGGTTAGTGGTCGTTAATCCTTTTGTAGAATTAATCGGGGGTTTTCCGTGTTCTTATAAGGTTGTTTTAATCGGTACATCGATCACGGATTTTTGTCGGGGTTTTGACCAACACTTTATTCTCGTTCTTGATCGGGTGTGATCGATGATTTTTATCGGATTTAATTGGTGGTTTTAATCGGTTTCTTTTTATCGGACCTCCGATCGACGTGTTGGTTGTTCGTGGATCAACGTTTTAGCCGTTAGATTTACCGCGGATTTATTCGGAGATTTTTTTGGGGATGTTTCGTTGGAACGTAGTAGGTTAACGGGAGGCCGCCGCCGCCGTTGTTAAACGGGAGGCCGCTGCCGTCGTTACCATGGTCGCGGGGTCTTCGCCGGAGTCGCACGGGAGCGAAAACGGAGAAGAAATCGCGAAACGGGAGCGAAAACGGCGAAGAAAACCGCGAAATTAGGGTTTACTGTGCTTGTCCGTACAGCACGGTCCACGGGTCTAGGCGTGCACCCGGTGCATGCCCGCAGCGTCGGAAGCACCAGACCCGGTGCACGGTTTCGTGCACCGGCCCGGCCCAAGGCGCCCGGTGCACGCCTCATGCGTGCACCCGGCGCACGCGCTTGCGGCCGAAGGGCAAGGACCCGGTGCACGCTCGGGTCGTGCACCGGCCCGGCCCGAGAAGCGCGGTGCACGCTTCCTGCGTGCACCCGGCGCATGCCGCCGCCGCCTGATGCCATAAACCCGGTCCACGCTTGCTCCTGTGCACCATCCGACAGCCCAAAGTTCGGTAGCTCCGTTTTTGCCCGTTTTTCCACCGTTTTGAGCGCCGTTTTCGCCGTTGGGATCATTATTTCCGTGGTTTTCTTGGCATGGCCACCTAGGATCTTTTTGGTCACTGTCGTGACGTCGGGATGGGTATGTGTGAGTCCTTTACTGATCATAGCTTCTTATTCAGGGCCCAGTTGTTTCGGCTCCAGCCTCCCGGTAGCTGTGCGGGAGTTCGTGGATCTACCTACATCCAGGTGGGTTAGCTTCGGTCCGGGCTTGATCTATTCGGCCCTCTGGTTGCTTTAGTCCAGTCGGACACCCTTTTTTTTGACCAGCCTGCGAATTATATCGATACGACCTATGATGACTGCATATATATCACATGATCCCCTGATAGACATTGATTCTTTTAGACTCATCATATATATATACCTGCTGATTTTATCTAGATTAGCCTTGATGATTGTATTGACATACCCTATGATTAGTCCTGATAGATCTTGATCTACGTGAGACATATCTTACGTACCTGTTTATCAGTTTTTATATTTCTGATAGACCTTGATCTTCATGAGACATACCATATACATATCTGTTCATCAGCTTGTTCAGTATATAGATCTACATGATTTGATGGCACTTGTTGATTCCTGTCAGCCGATTTATTGTTGATATTCCGATATGCATGATTGATTGATCCTGATTGTTGGATACTATTCGATATTCCGATATGCATGATTGATAGATACTACTTGATGTTCCGATATGTATGATAGATTCTGATCGACACGATAGATGATTCCCTGTTGGGATCTCGGCATGTTGCCGACTACCCGGTCACTAGACCGTGAGATTGATCATTATGACTTGCCATGCACTGCTGTACTTCACGAACATGGCCGGGGTAGCTCCCCGTGGAGATTGTTCTTTACCGGTAAAGTGGTCTGATGATAGACCCGTGAGCCCTCGACAAGGTTATGTCAGCCGAAAAAGGTGCCGAACAGTGGCATCGCCTGAGGTTCTCTGAGACCAATATGTGCACATGATTGGATATTTGGTTTTCTACCTTTGACGCATTACTTTTACTCGTACTGTTGCTCAGTGTTCCAGCACTATTATCTGTAGACATGCTTGTATCATTCGTAGTTCTTTATACATGATCCTTGTAGTTGACTTTGATTTCCGGCCTGCATGCTCTACAGTTTTCATGATAGTTATCTCTGAGATACCCTGATTGTTCAGCATACTTACCTGCAGTTTTAATTCTGATTATTAGTAGACATCTATGTTTCTAGTTTTTCCTACAGATCTTTACTATCCGCAGATTTTAGTACCCAGTAGGTACGATTAGCTATTTCCCGGCTCGTCGTGCCCACTGGGATACACTCCGGTGTGTCTCACACCCTCGGGTGACTGTTGCAGGTCCGTCGGGTGGTGAGTTGTCGGGACGATCCAGTGAGCCTGTCACGATAGAGCTGTCCCCATGATTCTAGACAGAGATGACTGAGATCCTTGATGATTTACGCAGACTGTTATTTTCGCATTTATTACAGTTCTATTTGATTTAGACATTTAAAATATTGATGTGATTACCGATTTCGAATTATTCCTGCTGACTAGATTAGTAGTTGTACTGAGATATCTGTCGTTGATTACTAGCCTAGCCGTGCATATATAGGGGAGTCTCTGTTCACGGAATAGAGAGTTTCCTATATGTGTGGCGGTCTGTTACGCCTGTTTTGCAAACTCTGATGTATAAAAAAAAAAAAAAAAATTTCAGACTTGATTTTTAAACTCGGGGCGTGACAATAACCGTTCAATTTAACCGTTCAATTTTAAAATTTGAACATATTCAATACAACCATACTCCCACAAAAAAAAAAAAAAACACAACTTCCTCCCAAATTTCACCATATATCCCACAACAGGCCGGTCTCTGCTTCAAGTACGAGCGATGGACTTCCATCTGTAATTAATAGTTTCATAATTCGCCGCCAGGAGCAGGATAACCCAGCTAATATTTATTTTTAAATTTAACTTTTTGTATTGAAAGTTTAAATTTAAAACATGGTATTTTTTTTATATTCACAATCAAAACAGTTAAAAATAGAGTAATATTTTTATAGAGTATTGAATTTTTCAAAATATCCAATACGTTGTAAAATAAAACTATGTTTTATTTTTCAATGAATGCCAAATAAAACTATGTTTTATTTTTCAATGAATATATACAAATTTGAACATAACCGTTCGATTTTAAAATTTGAACATATTTTCCCGACATATTGAAATTTGAATAAATTCAATTTTCAAAATTTTGAAATTTAAATACAACAATACTTCCTCAAATTTGAACATAACCGTTCAATTTTAAAATTTGAACATATTCAATACAACCATACTCCCACCACAAAAAAAAAAAAACACAACTTCCTGTAGTAACCGTGATTTTAAAATCTGAAATTAAGTTTAAATAGTTGCCTGGGTTATTAAATAGTAAAATTGAACTATTAGTGGTGCAATAGTGGCCCTAAAATATCGACTTTTGATCGGGGCCTGATCTCGAAAATCCGAGATCACCTTTGCGACCGTCTCGTCGAAACATGAAAGATTCATATTCATATGTTTACGATCCAACGGTCGGATTATCCAGAAATCAGCAAAGACCCGGGCGGGCCCCGCGACTTAAGTCGTGAATAGTAACCTCCTGTTTTAAATCCCCCGTCGAGGGACGTCGGCCGTTTCACTGTCTAGAACCTGAATATAAGGGTGTGAGTAGTCAATCTTAGCTATTTTCGATGTTCTGAGCGCAGTGGCGCTGACGAAATTTGCATTTGACGAGCCTAAAGCCTCGTAAAGCGTGCCGAACTGTATAATTTACAGTATAAGTTGGATTTTAAAATTTATGGAGCTGAATTTTAGCAAACCAAAATCGCTACCTGATAGGTTTTGTCGAGCTGGACGTCGTGGCGATGTCCATTTTTCAGTTTGACAGTCCGGTTGTCTCGAAAAGCGTGAAATATGGGAAAAATTGATGTATTTTGGATAAAAGCTCTATATTTTATGTGTGGAATTGCTCCAAACTTATTCATTAGGGCCTTCTCTGTGATTTTATATTACAGCAGAGGACCTAGCTTTAAAGGATGCAAGATGAAGGGTTAGTTGGCTTTTTGTTGCATTTTACCTATATAGCAATCTAGGGTTGCTTCTTTGCAACCCTAGCCGCAGTCCCCTGTGTAACCGAAGCCACCCACGACCCCTCCTCTCCCTCTGCTACCTCTCCCGCACACCTGCGCGCCGGCCGCCGCCTCTGGTCGCCGGAAAAGAAAGAAGCTTCAAGGAGCATTTTGATCTCGGGTTGTAGGAGATGGAGAAGAGCACCGAAACCTTATAAACTGTGCCCAGACCTCTCTTCGGGTGTGCTCTACATCCAGAAGACAAACCAAAGTGGGCTGGTGCACCGCCGTGGCCGCGCGACGCCGGGGACACCATCTCTTCTTCCTCGGATCCGGCGAAGGTGAGGTCTTTAAGTTCTTTATCTTTTGCAACCTAGGTCAATGCAGTAGGTTAGTGAAGCCCTGGGGATATTCCATGCAGAGCCCCGACCCTCGGGGTGCTCCCGGTTGCCGGCGGGGAAAAGGCACCCGCCGGAACCCTAGATCGCTCCGCCCAAGCCGTTTGCTGCATCCGGTGGCTCCAGCTTCGAACCAAGATGATGGGAAAATTCTGTAGGGCTTAGAGAATATCCCCAAGAAGTTTCATAGCATATGGCGTAGTGTGCGCTTCGCAGATCCGAGCCCTAGTTTCGGGCTAACTTTGCTCCGGCCGAGCTTGTTGCTCCGGCGCCGCTGCGGCTTCTCGTCGCCGGCCAATGCTCCAGCTGCCATCCTTTGGTGGAGAGGGACCCAAGGAGGCTTTTGCATGTGACCCATGTTGCTCAGTTGAAGTTGCACCATTAATGGTGCAAGAACCGGCCATGAGTGCTCCGCCGCCGCCGCCACCGGGTCTCGTCGCCGGCCATGCGCCCAGCAAGCTTAGTAGAGTCATTTAGCACCTACTGGTGTTTGTGCTTGAAGCCCTGAACCCTTGTATAAGAATCCACCATTAATGCCTTTAAAGTTTGTGTATATTGTTTGTAGCCCACCAAGTGTTCGAAGAAATGCTCGAGAGAACCAAATTGGTTCTGTGCATCCAGCAAGAGAGCATACGACTTCTGCAAACCTCCTGAGCATGATGCTCATTTTATTTCAGCAGATGACTGAATAGATGGAGAGATCTTGTTTGTGGAGCTCTTTAAGCTTATGTTTTGGAGTCGTTTTGCTCCAGCGATGTTTCTGGTCACCCCGCAGCACCTAGTTGGTGAGCCTCTGAGTTCTTTTGGTCTTCTGAACATGATGCTTGCATCTAATTTGGGTTTGGTCAAGTGTAGGTGTTAATTGTAGCATTTAGAGCCTTTAAATACAGGAATTTTTGGCCCGAAGTTTTATTCGAGTTTCGCGTTGCTCCCAAAAGGTGAGCACGGTATCCAACAAGTTGAGAGCCACCTGCTGGTGGTGTCGGTTCATTAAAATAGCATTCCGAAATTAAATACAAGCGAAATTAGCATGAAAATGCATGCTTTTATGCAAATTGGTAAAATCCCGGGGGCTTAAATGCAATTGTGACCATACTAGCTGCTTTGTACAGTGTTCACATGATCTCTAAAACTTTTGTTGGAGGTCCGATGCTTTTCGTTGAATGGGAATTGGATCCCGAACCGTAAATCGGCAAAATCGTCGGTTTAACGGCGATTCGGCGTTAATCACGCAATTCGAGAAATGTTAGTGATTAATTTGTGTTGCCAAATATCAGTGGCTGTTCCTGGTGCTGTTCTAAAGAGCCCGATGATTTTAGTTTCTTGTTTGCAACTTCCGGTGCCAAAATGGGCTTCCCGGGAGTGTTTCAGTGGTTATGGCTTTGCCGGTGCACAGGATTACCCAGAGTCTGGTGTTTGGGCCTAAATGTCTTAACTTAGACATTCTAGGGCAGCACGTGAAGTTCACGAGTTTTGGTTATTGTTCAGCACAGATTGGGTCATAGTGGATCTATCGGCGGTTTTCCGAAAATTCGGAAGATTCCGGGACTTCAGTGAAGTTCCCCGTTTAGCTTGTCTGCACACAGTGTGTCAGTGGGTTGGGTATGTGTGAGAGTCTATTTTCTGACCTGTGCATATGATTCAGGTCCCAGCAGTCAGCCGCCAGCTTGCGAGCCATCCAGCAGCCACCGTGATCATCTACTTTGAGGTGGGTTTATCTTCGGTCCGGGCTTTATCAGGTTGGCCCTATGGGGTGCCGTGGTAGGTTGGACCCCTGTTTTTGGTGTAACCCTGAGCCTATGCTTGAGCCTTTCTGTTTATTTCGATTCCAGCATTCAGTTATTACAGTTATGTTGCCTAGATATTTCAGTTGAGCTCTTTATATGCTTTCATTCTCAGCATTTAGTACGTATAGGGTTATACAGCTTGACATATACCATGTTTGTTTGGTTATCAGCCTAGTTATGCCAGCATTTCCTGTTCTATGATGCATGATAGAATAGGTGTACAGTTCTGCTATTTAGTTTCAGTTACAGTTCAGATATTCAGCTTCTGTTGTTCAGATTCAGTTGTATAGCATCTGTGATTATTACAGCCTTCAGCATCCCGATAGGGATTTCTCAGCTTATTGCCGTTTGTGTGGTCTTTAGACCACGAGCTTGAGCATCAGCATTATGATCGCCACAGAGCCAGCTGTTCTTTCACGTACACTAGCGGATTGATCCCCCGCAGTGGTGTACTTTACCGGTAAAGTGGTCAGCAGTGGCGACCCGTGAGCCCAGAGGGTTATGACAGCAGATTGGTGTACAGGTGGTATTTAGCCTGAGGTTCTGTAAGACCAAAAGTGGCATTTAGCCTGAGGTCCTTGGAACCAATAGTGGCATTGATTGGGTATTTATATTTGTTGTCATTCAGCACTTCCAGTTTGCAGCATTGTTAGTTACCAACTTTGTTATTGTATGATCATTATCTTCTCGTCAGATTTATCAGCATGATCAGTTTCTGCTTATCAGTTATGCAAGATTAACTTTCTTTATGAGTACCCTGTCTTTACTTCAGCATGCTTAGTTTCAGTTCAGTATCTCGCTATTCAGCTTTCAGTTATATCCTGCCTTTACTATCTGCTTATCATTGTATCCGGTAGGTACGACTTGCTATTTCTCGGCCCGTCGTGCCCACTGGGATACATGTACAGTGTATCTCACACCCCCTGGGTGACCATTTTTCAGGTCAGTCGGGTGCTGGGAGTTTGGGACGATCCTGTGAGCTGTCGCGCTAGAGTTGTCCCCTGCTTTTGGCCGCAGTGGCCCAGTGCTAGTATTTTCAGTTACAAGTATCATGATCGTAGTTATCTCTGTATTTATGAGTTGGAGTATTTGTGGATTATGTTATGAGTTGTGGTAGATGTATTAGTTGAAGAGCTTTATATTTTTGGTTTAGCTGTTGAGTATTGCTCTCTGATTGCATTATTGTATCTGCCTAGCCGAGCATGTATAGGGGAGACTCTGTCCGTGTGGACAGAGGATTTCCTATGCATGTGGCGGTCTGTTCACGTCCTGAGTTAAAGTTTGAACTCTGATTTAAAAAAAAAAAAAAAAAAAAAAAAAAAAAAAAAAAAAAAATTCTACCGCTGTTTTGAAACTCGGGGCGTGACAGATTAGATGGTATCAGAGCATAGGTATAGGATACCTAGGAAATGGCTAGGATTGAGCCCTAGGATGACTTGAGTCTGACGTGAGTGCGCGGGGATGTATGTTGTTCCTAGGGTTAGAAGCTCAAGTGTTTTATCACTATTGGAGTATATCCTAACCTAGTTGTTATGTTTCAGTTATGGCTCGACCTGGACGTCAGGGTGGTGATGATGGGCGAGGTGCAGGCAGAGGCCGAGGTGTCGGCCGACCTCCCAGAGTGCTGAGGGAGCCAGAGGGCTCCGATAGATTTCAGCAGATGTAGGACCAGATTAATGCACTGACCGCTGTGGTTCAGCAGCTAGTACAGCAGCAGGCTGCTGTTCATGCTACACCTGCCCCGCCACCTGTTCAGCCACCTGGGCCAGTACCAGAGGAGTCAGTTGTACCTCCTGCTGCCCCAGCGCCACCTGTAGCGACAGCCCCGGCGACTGCCACCACTTCTGGGGCTGCTGCTGCTACCGTTAGCGACCCACCGGTTGCTGCTGCCGGGACCTCTTCTCGGCCGACGACGCCTGCCGCTACAGAGGATGCGGCTCAGGCTGAAAAGGCCCGAGCGAAGGCGGTCCTGATGGAGTTTAAGAAGTTTCAGCCGCTTACTTTTGATGGCGCCACTGATGATGATTGGGCTGTCGAAAAGTGGGTGCTGCGTATGGAGAAGCTTTTCAGAGACGTGTATACGGAAGATCGTGACCGTGTACACTTAGCTGCACACTGCCTCGAGGGTGAGGCGGATCAGTGGTGGTCTGAAGTTTTGAGAGATCAGTACGGGGGAATTGAACCCCAGTGGCAAGTCTTCAAGGACGCATTATACGACCGCTATCTGAATGATGTAACGAAGCAGGGTCTAGAGCGGCAGCTGGAGACGATGCATCAGGGAGACCGCACTGTGCGGGATTATGAGCGGGAGTTCTCCCGTGTTGGTGCTTTGGTTCCACATGCGGTGCGGGATGAGCAACGCAAGGTCCGGCTTTTCACCCAAGGGCTGCGACCTGAGATCAGGCGACTTCTCTCTTCTTTGGACATCCGGGTGTATCGGGTCTGCGTCAACCGGGCCCTTTCTGTGGAGGCTGATATAGTAGCCACTCGTGCGGAGCGTCAGGCTTCAGAGAAAGGGAAGGAGAAGAAGAGATCGTTTCCTGGAGACAGGGGTGGAGCACCGAGCAGCGGGAAGCCACCCAAGTACCCTCGACCACATGATCAGGCTGTGAGTGGTTCTGCTAGCAGTCAACAGCGGGCTTCCGCGACCGTGTGTATTTTGTGGTGGACCACACCGAGCAGTTACCTGCGATCAGCGCCATGGCCGTTGCTACAAGTGTGGCCAGGCCGGGCACATTATAGCAGACTGCCCTCAGAGATCTGAATCAGCTCAATCCACTGTTTCTGCTTCAGCCGTTTCTGCTCCACGGCAGAGTCCCACACCGAGCACGTCTTCCCGTGGACGATCTGCGCCTTCCCACAGTCTGGCGGGACACGCCAGAGTTCTGGAGGGCGAGTGTATGCCCTGACTGCTCCAGGTGATCCACCAGTGGTAGACTTGACTGGTGCGTTGCTAAGTAATAAGCTTTAATTTATGCACTAATATTGATGTTATCAGGCGTGTGTATAGTTTTCAGTTGTTTTGGGGTGACTGATTGTCACTGGAATGGAGTTGGACAGTGTAGATTTACCGCGACTGGTTGTCGCCGTGTAGTGTTAGTCTGGCACTCTGTGTTAGTGGACTGTTTGATGTCCTATTGTGTTTAAATTTCGGGGACGAAACTTCTATTAAGGGGGGAGTGATGTAGTAACCGTGATTTTAAAATCTGAAATTAAGTTTAAATAGTTGCCTGGGTTATTAAATAGTAAAATTGAACTATTAGTGGTGCAATAGTGGCCCTAAAATATCGACTTTTGATCGGGGCCTGATCTCGAAAATCCGAGATCACCTTTGCGACCGTCTCGTCGAAACATGAAAGATTCATATTCATATGTTTACGATCCAACGGTCGGATTATCCAGAAATCAGCAAAGACCCGGGCGGGCCCCGCGACTTAAGTCGTGAATAGTAACCTCCTGTTTTAAATCCCCCGTCGAGGGACGTCGGCCGTTTCACTGTCTAGACCCTGAACATAAGGGTGTGAGTAGTCAATCTTAGCTATTTCGATGTTCTGAGCGCAGTGGCGCTGACGAAATTTGCATTTGACGAGCCTAAAGCCTCGTAAAGCGTGCTGAACTGTATATTTACAGTATAAGATGGATTTTAAAATTTATGGAGCTGAATTTTAGCAAACCAAAATCGCTATCTGATAGGTTTTGTCGAGCCGGACGTCGTGGCGGTGTCCATTTTTCAGTTTGACAACCCGGTTGTCTCGAAAAACGTGAAATATGCAAAAAGTTGCAATATTTCGCAAAGAGTCCTTATATTTTATGTGTGGAATTGCTCCAAACTTGTTCAAGAGGGACCTCTGTGCATAATTGTTCTACAGTAAAGGGCTCATAGCAAATAAAAAGAGTTGAGGGCTAAATAGCAATTTGTTGCATTTTATATTATAGTTTTTTTGGGTTTTCATTGTGAGAACCCTAGCCGCTCCTTGTGTGTAACCGCAGCCACCCCACGATCCTACGACTTCTCTGCGAGGGTTCCCGAGCACCTGCACCATCGGCCGCCTCCCCCGTCGCCGGAAAATGAAGAACAAGTAACCTTGGTTCTTGATCTCGGGATTGGTTGTGTGGGGAGGCCATCAAATCGCAACAGCCCAAGTTTGGTGTCTCCTGGGTTTATCCTTTGGCACCTTGAAGCCTACCCCGAAGAGCCCATAGCCTGCCGTCGCCGAAGAAGGAACCTCGGCAACTTCTTCTTCCTCGGATCCGGCGAAGGTGAGGTCTTGTGTTTTTGTGTTTTTCTTGCTACCTTGATGCCCTGAGCCCCTCCATCACCTCTTGGTGAACCTCCCAGCCGAACCCCGAAGTCGGGAATGCTCCGGGTTGCCGGCGGGGAAAATGCACCCGTCGGAACCCTAGATCGCTCCGCCCAAGCCGTTTGCTGCATCCGGTGGCTCCAGCTTCGAACCAAGATGATGGGAAAATTCTGTAGGGCTTAGAGAATATCCCCAAGAAGTTTCATAGCATATGGCGTAATGTGCGCTTCGCAGATCCGAGCCCTAGTTTCGGGCTAACTTTGCTCCGGCCGAGCTTGTTGCTCCGGCGCCGCTGCGGCTTCTCGTCGCCGGCCAATGCTCCAGCTGCCATCCTTTGGTGGAGAGGGACCCTAAGAGGCTTTTGCATGTGACCCATGTTGCTCAGTTGATGTTGCACCATTAATGGTGCAAGAACCGGCCATGAGTGCTCCGCCGCCGCCGCCATGCGCCCAGCAAGCTTAGTAGAGTCATTTAGCACCTACTGGTGTTTGTGCTTGAAGCCCTGAACCCTTGTATAAGAATCCACCATTAATGCCTTTAAAGTTTGTGTATATTGTTTGTAGCCCACCAAGTGTTCGAAGAAATGCTCGAGAGAACCAAATTGGTTCTGTGCATCCAGCAAGAGAGCATACGACTTCTGCAAACCTCCTGAGCATGATGCTCATTTTATTTCAGCAGATGACTGAATAGATGGAGAGATCTTGTTTGTGGAGCTCTTTAAGCTTATGTTTGGAGTCGTTTTGCTCCAGCGATGTTTCTGGTCACCCCGCAGCACCTAGTTGGTGAGCCTCTGAGTTCTTTTGGTCTTCTGAACATGATGCTTGCATCTAATTTGGGTTTGGTCAAGTGTAGGTGTTAATTGTAGCATTTAGAGCCTTTAAATACAGGAATTTTTGGCCCGAAGTTTTATTCGAGTTTCGCGTTGCTCCCAAAAGGTGAGCACGGTATCCAACAAGTTGAGAGCCACCTGCTGGTGGTGTCGGTTCATTAAAATAGCATTCCGAAATTTAATACAAGCGAAATTAGCATGAAAATGCATGCTTTTATGCAAATTGGTAAATCCCGGGGGCCTAAATGAAATTGTGACCATACTAGCTGCTTTGTACAGTGTACACATGATCTCTAAACCTTTTGTTGGAGGTCCGATGCTTTTCGTTGAGCGGGAATTGGATCCCGAACCGTAAATCGGCAAAATCGCCGGTTTAACGGCGATTCGGCGTTAATCACGCAATTCGAGAAATGTTAGTGATTAATTTGTGTTGCCAAATATCAGTGGCTGTTCCTGGAGCTGTTCTAAAGAGCCCGATGATTTTAGTTTCTTGTTTGCAACTTCCGGTGCCAAAAGGGCTTCCCGGGAGTGTTTCAGTGGTTATGGCTTTGCCGGTGCACAGGATTACCCAGAGTCTGGTGTTTGGGCCTAAATGTCTTAACTTAGACATTCTAGGGCAGCACGTGAAGTTCACGAGTTTTGGTTATGTTCAGCACAGATTGGGTCATAGTGGATCTATCGGCGGTTTTCCCGAAAATTCGGAAGATTCCGGGACTTTAGTGAAGTTCCCCGTTTAGCTTGTCTGCACACAGTGTGTCAGTGGGTTGGGTATGTGTGAGAGTCTATTTTCTGACCTGTGCATATGATTCAGGTCCCAGCAGTCAGCCGCCAGCTTGCGAGCCATCCAGCAGCCACCGTGATCATCTACTTTGAGGTGGGTTTATCTTCGGTCCGGGCTTTATCAGGTTTGCCCTATGGGGTGCCGTGGTAGGTTGGACCCCTGTTTTTGGTGTAACCCTGAGCCTATGCTTGAGCCTTTCTGCTTATTTCGATTCCAGCATTCAGTTATTACAGCTATGTTGCCTAGATATTTTAGTTGAGCTCTTTATATGCTTTCATTCTCAGCATTTAGTACGTATAGGGTTATACAGCTTGACATATACCATGTTTGTTTGGTTATCAGCCTAGTTATGCCAGCATTTCCTGTTCTATGATGCATGATAGAATAGGTGTACAGTTCTGCTATTTAGTTTCAGTTACAGTTCAGATATTCAGCTTCTGTTTTTCAGATTCAGTTGTATAGCATCTGTGATTATTACAGCCTTCAGCATCCCGATAGGGATTTCTCAGCTTATTGCCGTTTGTGTGGTCTTTAGACCACGAGCTTGAGCATCAGCATTATGATCGCCACAGAGCCAGCTGTTCTTTCACGTACACTAGCGGATTGATCCCCCGCAGTGGTGTACTTTACCGGTAAAGTGGTCAGCAGTGGCGACCCGTGAGCCCAGAGGGTTATGACAGCAGATTGGTGTACAGGTGGTATTTAGCCTGAGGTTCTGTGAGACCAAAAGTGGCATTTAGCCTGAGGTCCTTGGAACCAATAGTGGCATTGATTGGGTATTTATATTTGTTGTCATTCAGCACTTCCAGTTTGCAGTATTGTTAGTTACCAGCTTTGTTTATTGTATGATCATTATCTTCTCGTCAGATTTATCAGCATGATCAGTTTCTGCTTACCAGCTGTGTTTATTGCATGATTAGTCTTTATATGAGTACCCCTGCTTTCCACTTCAGCTTGCTTAGATTTTATATCTACTTCTTGTTATTCAGCCTTCAGTATATCCTGCTTTTGCTATCCGCTTATCATTGTATCCGGTAGGTACGACTTGCTATTTCTCGGCCCGTCGTGCCCACTGGGATACATGTAGAGTGTATCTCACACCCCCTGGGTGACTGTTTTTCAGGTCAGTCGGGTGCTGGGAGATTGGGACGATCCAGTGAGCTGTTGCGCTAGAGTTGTCCCCTGCTATTGGCCGCAGTGGCCCAGTGCTAGTATTTTTGTTACAGTATCATGATCGTAGTTGACTCTGTATTTTTGTTGGTTGGAGTATTTGTGGATTATGTCATGAGTAGTTGTGGATGTATTAGTTGTAGAGTTTATGTTTTTGGTTTTAGCTGTTGATTATTGCTCTCTGATTGTATCGCTGTACTTGCCTAGCCGAGCATGTATAGGGGAGACTCTGTCCGTGTGGACAGAGGATTTCCTATGCATGTGGCGGTCTGTTCACGTCTTGAGTTTAAAGTTTGAACTCTGATTTAAAAAAAAAAAAAAATTCTACCGCTGTTTTGAAACTCGGGGCGTGACAGCGACATCGAGAGCGCTACTTCCCGAGCCCAGCCGATCCTACCTGGGAAGACTTTAAATCCGCCATGTACCTCCATCACCTCAGGGAGACCACCAAAGAGGGTCTCGAGCGCGAATTAGAAAATATCAAGCAGGGCGACAAGAGCGTCCGTGAGTATGAGCAGGAGTTCCTGCGCATTGCCGATCTGATCCCTCAGGCAGTGCGCGAGGAGCGCCGTAAGGTACGCCTTTTCTCGCAGGGATTGCGACACGAGATCCGCCGCCAGATCTCCTCACACTTGTCTACCGACTTCGACAACTGCGTGGAGCGGTCTCTAGCCATCGAGGCTGAGGTCCAGATTTCCCGCGCCGAGCGGAATGCGGCGGACAGGGACAAAGGCAAGAAAAGGGCTTCTTCCGAGGGTGGCGGTGGACAGTATAATCAGGACAAAAAGGCGAAGCCATCCCGACCGTGTGTCTTCTGTGGGGGTACCCACCGGGCGCACAACTGCAATCAGAGACATGGCCGATGTTTCACATGCGGCCAACAGGGACATAGAGCATCGGAGTGCCCGCAGGGTTCCGCACCTGCGCGGATCACAGCCCCTGTACCTGCACCCTCACAACGACGACAAGAACCGGCGCCTAGTTCTGCTTCATCTGGGCGTCCCCCTCTCCCTCGACCACCTACTGGAGGGTATCAGTCAGCAGGTGGACGCGTTTTTGCGCTGACTCGGGGAGAGCCAGCGGAGGAAAACCCGACGACTGACTTTGTAGCTCTCGAATAGAGTTTTTTAGTGTAAGTTTCGGGGACGAAACTTCTTTTTAGGTGGTAAAGATGTAAGAACTTGAAATTTTATAATTAAATAAAAAGGAAAAGAATAAAAGTCTAGTCGATTTTGAATCATGAATGGCAAGAGTAGCCTCAGTGCCCCTTTTCTGCAGTGTAAATTGCACAGTTAATGGGTCAGAAATATCACCTTTCAATCCGAGCCTGATCTCTAAGATCCGAGACCACCAGCACGACCGTCTCGTCGAATCGAGTGAAAACCATATTAAGCAAGTTCAGATCCGACGGTCGGATCTTTCAGAAATCGACGAAGAAGCGGGCGGGACCCGCGACTTAAGTGCACAGTGCTTGGGACTGTTGATGAACAGTAAACCCTAAATTCTAATACCCCTAAGTGCGAACGCTTGCCAAATCGCTGTCTGGAAACCGATTATAGCACTTCAGGTAGTTGTTTCGAACGGCTTCAACGTTCTGGACACAATGGCACTGACGGAATTTCCGTTTGACGACCCTAAAGCCTCGAAAAACGTGAAAACTGTATTTCGGAACAGTAATTTATGGACCGAGTTTTTATCCGGACAGTTTTTCGAAAATCAGAAATCGCTACCTGATAGGTCTCGTCGAGCCGGACGTCATGGCGCAGTCCATTTTTTGTTTCGACGAGCGGATCGCCTCGAAAAGCGTGAAACAAGATGAAAAAGAGGATATTTGCACATAAAGCCCTATTGAAGTTGCCTCGTTTTGCATGCCACTGCTTGGAGAAGGACTGGGATGTGAGGTAATTATGCTAGGATGGACTGGGTTGGAAGTAAAGGGCTTGGAGGGGACTAAAATGCAAAGTTGCACATGTTATAAATACATGTACACCCGAGTTAGGGTTTTCACCAACCCTAAACCCTGGGCCAGCCCTAGCCGCCACTCTCACCTTCCTCTTCTCCTCTGCCGCGATCCCCGGAACCTCCCCGCACCGGCCGCCGCCCCCTCATCGCCGGAGAAGGAGGAGAAAACCAACTTATTCTCCACCTCGGTTGAAGGATGAGTGGTCAGCTCCCAGTGTCCCAAGGTGGCCCAAGTCGCATCTGAGGACTCCTCATTGACGCCACGACCAAGCTCGGAGTGAACCGACGCCAGCCGTCGCCGTGCGCCGCCGCGGCAAGCTTCTTCATCCACGGTTTCCGGCGAGGTAGGTTTTGTTGGAATTTATGATTATGAATTGGGCTTTGAACCCTTCCAGCCTGCTCCTGACCTTGAGTAGAACCTCTCTGTGAAGTCCGAGCCACGACCGCCGTCCCTGTCGCCGGCGGGAGCCAACCCCGCCGGATTATCATTTTCTGGACCGGCACCTCGCGCCACCGTGATCCGACCACCAAACCTAAGATCAGCTCCATTGGATCTTCTCCTCTCGACGACTGCGGCTCATCCACAAAGTTGGACGACGATCGGACGAAGATCGGCGGAGATCCAACATGCCCTAGAACCGGCCAACCTTGAACCGCGGCCGTTCCTCGCCGTCCGGCGCCGCCGTGCACCCGAGCCGCCGGCCAACCACCCAGCAAGCACCAGAGGACCGAGGGGAAGGATTTGGTCCATCTTGCGCCGCCCCAGGGGTCGCCGGCCGGAATCCGCCATTAACGGCCATTGGAGCTCCACCGAGCTCCGCCGCCGCGCCTTGCCGGCGCTCCCCGTCGCCGAAAAACCATCCAGGTAGGCTTCTTGGACCTCCTAGAGCTTGCCCATCATTTTGCATGGCATCTTTAACGTGGGGTTTGCGATCTCTAGGGTTGCACCCGAGCCGGCCACGACCTTCTTCTCCGGCCAACTCCGGCGAACTGGACTTCGGCCAACCGTACAGGTAACACCTAGATGCCCTAATAATGCTTCCCACCATTTTATTTTTGGGCCAGGGTACCTTTGAAAGTGGGTTCCCAATGTTGCTCCCGAATTGGCAAGCTCGGGCTTGTCTCCGGCCGCCGCCGCCTCCGGCCGCCGGGGCTCGACCCCACTTGCACCAAACACCTTCTGGGACACAAGGTGACATGATGCTCCCCTCTGAAACAGGTCTGCACCTATGCTGTTCAGGAACACCCAAACCGAGCTCGGGCACTTTGGGTGGTGTTGCTCCGGCCACTATTTCGGCCGATCTCAGGCAAGCCTCAGGTGAGCACCATGATCCTTAACAGTCATTTAACACTATGCTCCATTAAACTCTGGTCTTAGTCATGTATAAGTAATGTTGGTGCAAAGTTGTAAATTGAACCCTATTGTTTATGGGCCAACTTTGTATTGGGCTTGGTCTCGGCCCAATTCTTGTGAGCACGGCCTTGGTCTCGTCGTAGCGAATGCGCTGAAACTTACGGCGCAGCTTTTTGACCCCCGGATTTCAAGAACGAGTCGAAACAGTGGTTTAATTTAATGATTTTATGCAAACTAAAATATGTTTTGCACTTGATGGCTGTCTTTAGACAGTGTTGACACACCTACTAGACGTCTCGTTAAAGTTCCGTAGGGTCTCGTTGATCGGGAACAGGATTTCCGTTCGATAAATCGACAGTTTTATTTCGTATAAGCATTCTGTTATAGTATTGTCGTCGGGATGGGTATGTGTGAGTCTATTATTGATCACAGTTTTCTTTTTAGGGCCCAGTTGTTCAGGACCAGCCTCCCAGTAGCTGTGCGGGAGTTCGAGGATTTGCCTTCATCCAGGTAGGTTAGCTTCGGTCCGGGCTTGATCTATTCGGCCCTCTGGTTGCTTTAGTCCAGTCGGACACCTATTTTTTGACCAGCCTGCGAATTATACCGATACGACCTATGATGACTGCATATATATCACATGATCTCCTGATAGACATTGATTCTTTTAGACTCATCATATATACCTGCTGATTTTATCTAGATTAGCCTTGATGATTGTATTGACATGCCCTATGATTAGTCCTGATAGATCTTGATCTACGTGAGACATATCTTACGTACCTATTTATCAGTTTTTATATTTCTGATAGACCTTGATCTTCATGAGACATACCATATACATATCTGTTCATCAGCTTTTTCAGTATATAGATCTACATGATTTGATGGCACTTGTTGATTCCTGTCAGCCGATTTATTGTTGATATTCCGATATGCATGATTGATTGATCCTGATTGTTGGATACTATTCGATATTCCGATATGCATGATTGATAGATACTACTTGATGTTTCGATATGCATGATAGATTCTGATCGACACGATAGATGATTTCCCTGTTGGGATCTCGGCTTATTGCCGACTACCCGGTCATTAGACCGTGAGCTTGATCATAGCATGATGACTACCACGCACGCTGTACTTCACGTACATCAGCGGAGTCATGACCGCAGCGATGTTCTTTACCGGTAAAGTGGTCTAGAGAAAGGACCCGTGAGCCCCCAGTTAGGCACCAGTGGGTGCGGGGTTATGTCAGCCAGCTAGGTGCCAGACAGGTGGTATGTGCCTGAGGTCCTCGCGACCAATACTGGCATTGATTGGGTACCTGGGTTCTGTCTTTGATGCATGATGCCTACTTCGTACCATTATTGTTCAGTTATGTTGATTTCCAGCATTATTATCTGTAGATATACTTTGATCGCTTGCAGTTCTTTATGCACGTTCCTGATAGACATTATCCTGATTTCCAGCATGTATGATCTACAGTTATTATGATCGATTATCATTGTGATACCCTGATTTTCAGTATTACTTATCTGCAGTTCCTTATGATTGATTACCTGCCTGGTTAGCTTATCTGTGGATTCTAGTGATTATCAGTAGATCTGCTTTATTGTTCAGCTTTACCCTATGATTCTTACTATCCGCAGATTTTAGTACCCAGTAGGTACGATTAGCTACTTCTCGGCTCGTCGTGCCCACTGGGATACACTCCGGTGTGTCTCACACCCTCGGGTGACTGTTGCAGGTCTGTCGGGTGGTGAGATGTCGGGACGATCCAGTGAGCCTATCACGATAGAGCCGTCCCCCTGATGACATAGATCGATGATTGAGATCCCCGATTTTCTGTAGTTGACTTTCGTTTATGTATTTCAGCTTCCAGCTTATTTAGATACTTCAGATTGATGTTAGCATGATTATTTGGATTATTCCTGTTGATTAGTCATTGTTTAGTTTAGATGTTGATTGATCTCTGATTGATGATTGGATTTGCCTAGCCGTGCATGTATAGGAGAGACCCTATCCCTGTGGATAGGGGATTTCCTATATGTGTGGCGGTCTGTTACGCCCGTTTTGCAAACTCTGATTTATTCAAAAAAAAAAAAATTTCAGACCTGATTTTTAAACTCGGGGCGTGACAAGCCAGTAGAGCTTGTATGCTTTTAAACGCACAAGCCAAAATATACTTGTGAATTTCTTACCGTTGAATTTGCATTGATGTTTGTGTAATTATAAAGTCAACTAAAAAGAAATAAAGAAAAAATATAATTGCACAAATCTCAATTCAAATCCAACAGTAAAAAATTCATAAGCATGGTTGGACTTGTGCTTTTAAAAATATATAAGCTCCACTCTCTCTCTCTCTCTCTCTCTCTCTCTATATATATATATAGAGAGAGAGAGAGTAGAGCTTATATATTTTTAAAAGCACAAGCCCATCCATGATTGCGAATTTTTTATCATTGGATTTGTATTGGGATTTGTGTTTTTTTGTTTTTGTAAAATCAACTGAAGAGAGAGAAAGAAACTGTAAAAAATACAAATCCCAATATAAATCTAATGGTAAAAAATTCACAAATATAGATAGATTTGTGCTTTTAAAAGCATATAAGCTCTACTATATATATATATATATATATATATATATATATATATATATATATATATATATATATATATAATTAGGGTTGTTAGAAGTACGGAGGCCTCTGTACTCCCAGTTGTTTTTAATGTTGGAATTTTCGAATAGATGATCGACTACGTTAAACTTGATCTATAGTATTTAAAAGGGCTAAAAAATAAATTTCACGATTTTTTGATATCATTTGTCAAGTGATCAAAGAGACTCAAAATTAATAATTTTAATGGTTGTTGTGAGCCATTTGCAAATTTAACGATATAGAAATATCTAAATTATATAAAATTTTGATAGAAAATTCTTTATATTATAAAAAACATGATCAATAGTTTTGATCTAAAATTTTCGTATCATATCATCATATTTTGTAAGATTTTTATTTTTCAATTATTGATTTTGAGCCCTTTCGATTATTAGGTAAATAATATTGAAAAATTATAATATTTATTTTTTAAATATTTTAAATATTGTAGATCAAGTCTAATAAAACCGATCACACATTTGGAAATCCCAACATCGAAAATAATTTGAAAGTACGAATACCTCCGTACTTCTAAAAGTACACAACTCTTACTATGTATATATATATATATATATATATATATATATATATATATATATATATATATATATATATATATATATATATATATATATATATATATATATATTAACTTTGAACTCCTGAAAATAAAAATATTATAAAAAATAGCAATAAAAGACTCAAATTCCAAATAAAAAATATTTATTTTATTCTTGATGTTAAATTGAATTTTTTATTAAAGTTTCACCTAATTTAAATTATTCTATATCATTGAATATACAAAAGTGTCACATCGATCGTTAAAATAATAATTTTTAAGACTTTTTGATCAGTTGGTAAATGATGCTGAAATTTTATAAAATTTAGTTTCTAAATAATTATAATAGCGTAGATCATATCTAAAGGAGCTGATTATCGAATCGGATATCCCATCATCGAAAGTAATTTACAAACACAAAGACATACGTACTTTCAAAAGGACAAAAAACATTATATATATATATATATATATATATATATATATATATATATATATATATATATATATATATATATATATATATATATATATAAAAATTTATTCTTGGTCTATAATATTTTGAATAAAAATAGCAATGCTATCGGTACATACAAAATAAGTTGTAAGATGTACACTCCATTTACTTCGGGATGAAGACTTCTTCACTAATAATGTGGAAGTGGATAGTAAAATTTATTTTCTTACTAAAATAAGATGTATAATTTTTTTAGGAATGTACAAGTATAAATTTTCAAATAAATTACAGGCTTTGTCCCTGACCCTTGAAAAGGGTAGAACATTATGGGTGCACATCTAGCATTTTCCAAACATCAATCTAAACACTTATAGTCTATTTTGAAGAGGCTCCCTAAATTTTTTTTTTTTCTGTATAAAGACCCATTCAATTTTCATTTATTTGGTTTAAATTAATTCTATGAATTAAATTAAATATTTTGTTCCAAACCAAGACACTCCATTAGCAACTAACTATTAAATCTATAATATCTTTAACTAAAAGTAATTAAAGTCATTAAATTTTACTAACTAAATGCCCAAACTGTTTTAAAAATTTTCATTCAACAGGCAAAAATAGTCTAATTCAGTCAAGTTGAGGGAGTGCGGATACAAATAAAGAAAAAAATAGAAAATACTAGTGGTATACTCCAAAAGTAGCCTACGTCTTACATTTCATTCTAGAATTAAAAAATACTAGTAGTACGCTCCAAAAAAAAATGTACATCTTACATCCCATCTATTTTAGAGTAAGGTGAATTTCATTCGTTATTTCGAAGTGACGAGTGAAAAAGCCTCCGCCCTTAGATGGATAGGATGTGCATCGGATACCCAAAATAGAATGTACGGATAGCATTGCTTGAAATTTTTTTTTTTGAATAACTCTCTAAGTATGTACACTTTCACTAACACCCTTATAGATATTGAAATATTAGGAATACCCTTCAAAATTCAAAAAAATATTCAAAGATGATTTTTGAAATAACTTTCCATCCAAATTGACATAATAAAAAGCCAATTTTCAATTTTACCCTCACTCCTATTATCGCTATCCTTTATATATTAATCCAATCTTTTTAAAAAAATTACTTTATTTAATCATAAAACATAATTAGTTTAAATAAAAATTATCTTCCTGAGAATTTTTAAAACTGTTTTGATTTTAAATATTGACATTCAAATTTTTTAATTGACATTCAAAATTCTATAATTTCAAAGTCTGGTATAATTATCATTCACAATAAATTTAATTAAAAATTTTAAAAAAAATTCTAAAAGTTGATAACTAGAAACAAAATGTGAGGAACCTTTTTCAAAATCGCCTATAGGTGAAGAGGTTGAATATATATATTTTCTCACTATATATAATAGAAAAATATTTTTTGTACATTTTATTTGGGTATATAACATAATGTTTAAAAACTTTCAAGGATGAGGGGCAAAACCGGTAATTTTATTTTTAATCCAAAATATTTAAAGGAGTTTGTAGGCTAAGGATTGATCGGAAAGAATGTAAATATTTAAAAATGATCATGATAATATTGGTTTTGTGAGGGTATTTATAAAATTTTTAATTTTTTAAAATGAAATAATATTTTTTTTATATTCGAAATCGGATGTACATCTTGTATCCCAATCATTTTGAAATGGAATAAATTTTATTAGTCATTTTAAAATAATCAATAAAAAAAATCTCAATTTTAAAATTAATAAGATATATATCATACATCCGATTTCGAATACACAGATAATATTATTATTTAAAAGGAGTATGATATTATTGGTCTAAAAAAACATTTTTCTTTTAAAGTACCGGTGAAATTAACCCTTCTTTTTTATTTCTGTCGCAATACAGAAATTGTCGTTTTCAAAAAAATGACAAACATTAATGTCTCTTTTAAAGTACCGGTGAAATTAACCCTTCTTTTTTGTTTCTGTCGCAATACTGAAATTGTCGTTTTCAAAGAAATGACAAATATTAATGTCATTCTCTCCTTTAGTGATAAGGCTCACCTTAATTTAGAATCTAGTTAGTTAAAGTTTATTTTATAATCAAAGTTGAATTATAGTAGGATTTTATGTTAGTTTAAGTTAGATGAATATACAAAGTGTCACATCGATCGTTAAAGTAATAATTTTTAAGATTTTTTAATCAGTTGGTAAATGATGCTGAAAATTTATAAAATTTAGTTTTCTAAATAATTCTAATAGCGTATATCATATTTAACGGAGCTGATTATCGAATCGGATATCCCATCATCGAAAATAATTTACAAACACAAAAAAATGCGTACTTTCAAAAGGACAAAAAACATTATATATATATATATATATTTATTTATTCTTTGTCTACAATATTTTGGATAAAAATAGCAATGCTATCCGTACATACAAAATAAATTATAAGATGTAAACTCCATTCACTTTGGGATGGAGACTTGTTCACTAATAATGTCGAAATGGATAGTAAAATTTATTTCTCACTAAAATAAGATGTACAATTTTTTTAGGAATGTATATGTATAAATTTTCAAACAAATTGTCAGTTTAGTTCTGACCCTTGAAAAGGGTAGAACATTATGGGTGCACATCTAGCATTTTCCAAACATCAACCTAAACACTTATAGTCTATTTTGAAGAGGGTCCCTAAATTTTTTTTTAAAATATTAATTCTATGAATTAAATTAAATATTTTGTTCCAAACCAAGACACTCCATTAGCAACTAACTATTAAATCTAAAATATATTTAACTAATAATATCTTTAACTAAAAGTAATTAAAGTCATTAAATTTGACCAACTAAATGCCTAAACTTTTTTTAAAATTTTCATTCAACGGGCAAAAATAGTCTAATTCAGTAAAGTTGAGGGAGTGCGGATACAAATAAAGAAAAAAATAGAAAATACTATTGATATACTCCAAAAGTAGCCTATATCTTACATTTCATTCTAGAATTAAAAAATACTAGTAGTACACTCCAAAAAAAATTTACATCTTACATCCCACCTATTTTAGAGTGAGGTGAATTTCATTCGTTACTTCGAAGTAACGAGTGAAGGAGCCCTGTAGAAACTCGAAATATTTTATTTTAATAAATAGATTAAAAGTAGAATTATAGTCGTTTTCGAATTCAAAAGACCCTAGTTGATTTATTTAGCCAATTGCCAGTGGGCGAGTTGCACGATTTACGAGATAAAAAGGCTATTTTTCAATCCGGACATGATTTTGGAAATCTGAGTTGACCGTTGCGATCGTCTCGCCGAACTGAGCGAGATTTATATTCAGCACTTTTCGATCTGACGGTCGGATCTTCCAGAATTCAGTAAAGAAGTGGACGAAGCTCGCGACCAATGTAACAGTGCCATCTGCGCACAGTATCACTTAAGTTGGCACTGTAGATGAACAGTAATCTTAATTTTCGGGGACTCCGACGAATGTAACGTTAACTAATTTACTGTTCGGATTCCGAACATAGTGATCCAGGTAGTCATTTTGAACGGTTTCGTCGTTCTGGACGCAATGGCGCTGACGGAATTTCCGTTTGACGGCCCTAGAGCCTCGAAAAGCGCGATAACTGTGTTTCGGTACAGTATAAGATGGAATTTAAAAATTATGGAGCTAAATTTTAGCGAACCAAAATCACTACCTGATAGGTTTCGTCGAGCCGGACGTCGTAGCAAAGTCCATTTTTCGTTTCGACGACCAGAACGCCTCGAAAAGCGTGAAATAAGCGAAAAATGTGGTATTTGCACAATAAACCCTAGTATTTCATGTCTCGTTTGCGTGCCACCTCCGTGGTGAGGGTCTAAGATGCAAGATGAACATGCTGTAAAGGACCCAGCTCTAAATGTCATAAGTTAAGGGGTTAAAATGCAATTGTGCTAAATGCACTATTTAAACACCAACTATGCTAGGGTTTTCCTTTTAACCCTAGACCCGTAGCCCTGACCTAGCCGCACCCTCCACCTTCTTCCACTCTCTCTGCCGCACCTCACGGAGCCCCGCACCGGCCGCCGCCGTGCGCCGCCGCGGCCACCACCTCCTCCTCTAAGCTTTCCGACGAGGTAAGTTATTGATAGGATTTTGTTTAAATGGATTTTGGACTTGTGTATGGTATCCCTGACATCGAGGAGACTTCCCCTGTGTAGTCCGTATCGTCGCCCGTGCCTCCGTTTGCCGGCGGGGGTGCTGTGTCACCGGAATATTGCGGTTAAAGCCGATCTTGATCTCGGGACCCATCGGACCGTTGTACTCAAGATCAGAACCGTTGATCTTGCTCCTCTGGGCGACTGCAAGCTTTCCCTAAAGTTTGGGGTTGATCGGACAAGGATCCGCGCCGCATGACAAAGCCCTAGATCCGAACTATTTGAGACTTCGCCGGAATTCCTCCGTCCGGCGCCGCCGTGCACCCATGCTGCCGGCCATCACGTCAGCAAGCATCAGGACACCGAGAGGAACATTTTGGTCCATCTTGCGCCGGCCCAGGCCTCGCCGTGCCGGAATCCGCCATTAGAGGTGACCATCTTCACCGAGCTTTGATGATTTCGATCTCCGGCGATCGCCGGAGCTCCGTCAAATGGGATAGCGGCCCAGGTATGTTCCATTAGTCTCTGATAAGCCTCTCATGCACTTGCATGTAAATCCTAACGTGGGATTTGTGCGCACCGGAGTTGCACCACTTATTGCACCCGAGCTTGCAACTTCGGCCACCGCGCGTCGCCGGCGCTTTCCGCCGCCGGGATTTGACCCAGGTATGCTCTAATAGTTCCTATTAAACTTCCCATATAGGTGAATGTGGACCATGAGTGGTAGAAGTAAAGTTTCCATTGTTTGCACCCAAGGTTGCCCGAGCTTGCACCTTCGGCCGCCGCCGCCTCCGGTTGCCGGGGAACCACCCAGGTAATCCCTAAACCTTGTGCTCTAGCTTTCCTTCCATCTTAATAGCCCCAGGATTTGCCTTCTTGCTGAACATGGGCTCGGGCAAGAGTTAGTTGTTTGTATATAAATGATGCCCATTAGATGCTCGATGAAATGTCCCAATGATTCTAAGTTCAGATTCTGGCCATGATCAAAATATGAAAGTTGTTACACACACTCCCCTGAGCTTGATGCTCACTTCAGATCCAATCTTGGCTGTGTGGATTGGTGTGTGGAGCAATGTTGTCCACTAGAGAGCGAGGGACTTGGATCTGGTTGATCCATCAGTTTTGGACTGAAAATAGGGTGAGCCCTGGTGTCCTGGCACTGTCCAGAGACACTTTGATATATAACATTTGGTTGTTGTTGAATGGATTTAAAGTTGTATTAAAAACTAAGCTTATGCGAATAGTTGCCCGTAGTAGCATTTGGGCTGTTTGCGAAGCCGCGACAGTGTGTCCCTGGCTAATTTGGGGTCACTGGACGCGATGCTCGCGTTAGAAGAATGGGTTTTGATAAGCCGGAGAAACAAAAAATGCATTTAGGCTGGGTTAGAGGAGTATATTATGGCCCGAAGTTTTCCTCGGGTTCCGTGCTGCCGCAAATTGGTGAGCACGGTGTTCAATCAAGTTAAATGTCACCTGCTGGAAGTGACGGTTCGTAAAAATGATTTTCCAGTTAAGAGAACGCGCGAAAACGGCTCTCAAAAACGCTATAAAAGTGCGATTTTTGGAAACCCTAGGGGTCAAAATGCAATTGTAGCAATGGCGTGCTGTCTAGGGCAGTGTGTACATGATTCCTAAGCTTTCGTTAGGAATCCAACGGCTCCTGTTGAGCGAAAATTGGTTTCCGGTCCGAGAACCGGCAAAATCGTCGGTTTAACGGCTTTCGGCGCGAGTTTCGCGTACTTCGTTGTAAAAGAAACAGTTATAGATGTCCCTGATTAGTATTCATGATCCGGTCCTTGCAGTCTGACTCCGGCCCACATGAGCCTTCTGTTGGCAGTCGTTGGATCGGGCGCTACATTCAGGTGGGTTATCTTCGTCCGGGCTTTATCTTTTCGGCCCTCTGGTTGCTTTAGTCCAGTCGGACACCTGTTATTGACTAGCCGGTGATTTTTATCTACATGATCCTTCTGATTGATATGGATTTCCTTAGACCTGTCATATACCCCTGATGCTTACAGTCTTGAGTTGCATGACTCTGGACTACCCGATAGATCTTGATCGACTGAGACGCACTATGATTTCATATACCTGTTTATTAGGCTATTGATTTGATCATATATACCCATGATGAATCATTATATATCACATGATCTGTCCCGATAGACATTGATTCCTCTGGATTGTCATATACACTTGTGCTTGACATATCTGTTACGATTAGTCCGATGACTGGATCTATTTGCTAGATGATCATTTTTGAAGACCTTGATCTACATGAGACAATTCATATACATATATCTGTTCATCAGCTTTTTCCGTACATAGATCTGCATGATTAGATGAGACTTGTTGATTCTGTTAGCCGATATATTGTTGATATCTCGATATGCATATATTGATTGATCTGATTGATAGATACTACTCGATGTTTCGATATGCATGATTGATAGATACTACTCGATGTTCCGATATGCATGATTGATAGATACTACTCGATGGTCCGATATGCATGATTGATAGATACTACTCGATTGTTTGATATGCATGATTGATAGATACTTACTCGACGTTCCGATATGCATGATTGATAGATACTACTTGATGTTCCGATATATGCTGATAGATTCTGATCGATATGATAGATGATTCCCTGATAGGATCTCGGCATGTGGCCGATTACTCGGTCACTAGACCGTGAGATTGATCAGTACGACTTGTCACGCATCGCTGTACTCACGAAAATTGCCGGGGTCGCTCCCCGTGGCTATTGTTCTTTACGGTCAAGTGGTCTAGAGGAAGGAACAGGTGAGCCCCGATAGCACTTAATGGTGTGCGGGGTTTATGTCAGTGGGATAGGGGCAGATAGTGATATGAGCCTGAGGTCCTCGTGACCAATACTGGCATTGATGGGACTCTTGAGTTTTTTGTTGACGCATCTTGTTATCTTGCGTGTTATTGATAGATATCCTTACCCTGTACCTTACTGCTCAGTTCATGATTTGATTATCCCGTTACATACATAGACTCCAGCATTTATAACTTGTAGTTTCATTACCCTTGATTACTGGCTTATTAAGTATCTGTGGATTTGTTGATTATCAGTAGATCTGCTTATATCAGCTTTACACTATAATTTTTACTATCCGCAGATTATGGTACCAGTAAGGTCGATAGCTATTTCTCGCTCGTCGTGCCCACTGGGATACCCACACTCCGGGGTATCTCACATCCCTGGGTATTGAATGTTGTCAGGGCGCTGGGTGATGGGATATCGGGACACGTGGTGAGACGATTGCGAGGCGGATAGACCCTTATTTAGTCAGTGTATTTTATTTTCCGCATTTCAGTTTAAT
>CM055072.1:9402941-9581391 GCA_029204045.2 Tillandsia leiboldiana
AAAACCTCGAAATCCGTGTTTTCGCATCCGGACTCCGAAAAATACAATAAATAGTCCATCTTGACCGTTTTTCGCGCGCTGAATCCAATACGAAGTCCGATTTGCCAAATTCCTCTTCTAAAATTTGCCGAAAATTCTCGGAGAAGTGTTCTTTACTCAAATTCCGCGCTGAGTCAAATTTTGATATCCATTTCGCGCGAAACCACATCTAACATCCGACGGGGTCCTCCGATCACTCACGCGATCCATTACACACCCGAAGTCCATCACTTAAGTCCAAATTGGTGCAGAAATACGGCCGACATGCCACAGAGGCCTCCAGAAGCTGCTAATCGCACTGTAGAAGCCCTGCGGAGATCTGGGTCACCACTCCTCCCCCACTAAAAGAAAGTTTCGTCCTCGAAACTAGCCTCAACCCAAAAGGTGCCACAAAAACAAGGGTAGGTACATAACACTGCCATCTCCAGCTCTCAAGTCACCTGTCACTCCCCGTGATTACTCCACAACAACAACAACCACCGGTACGGCATGGCCCCAATTGCATAATTCTCTCATCTCATGAGCCAGAATTTGCAACGGCATCCCTCGTACCACAAGTACTCGCAGATCTCAAAGGAAATGAGTCCATCACGGGCGAGGAATCCACAAGCCTAACACTCCTGAGCTGAGACGTGGAAGGAAAAAGGCTGGGGGAAAAGAGAGAACAACCAATGTAGCACACACCAAAACCGCTCCCTAGTGCCAGCTCAACCAGGCGATCCGAAACATACCCCATACGGTCGTCCAGAGAAAAGAAGCCCTAATCGGCTAGGGTCCTCGCTCAAACACTCTCGGATCCTGACCAATCGCATGGACTGCTTCACCACAGTCTACCGTCAAAAGGGACCCTCAGGGACACAACCTCGAGCCCTGTTCCGCAACGGTCCCACCCAGCGCCAGCAACGGAATCATCAAACTCAACCCCAAATAGCTCTCCGGTTCCAGGTATCCGCCACCACAGTGGCCCTAGCGGGGTGATACAAAATGCTCAAGAATAACCCAATGGTAACTCCACAGCCACTATGGGAGGCATCACTGACACAAGATCCATCCCCCATCTCTGGCAAAGCTGCAATCGGCGCTAGTACCAGTCACATCATCCATTCGCCATGCTCTCCTGGCACTGCCAAATCCAAAAAAACTCCTCACCTCAGCAATAAATGTTGATCTCAGCCAAACTCAAATAGCATCCACATTGGCCAGAATTCCACCGCCGCTCCTATGGCTAACACAATGTGACCCAAGAAGGTAAGCTTCTAAAGCTAAAACTTGTATCTCAATAATCTGGCATACAGCTTCATCCACACAGCATGGTAACACATCCACCAGTGCTCCTCATGCTCCCAGCTGCTCAGGGAGTAGATCATAATATCCCTGGAGGATCTAGTTACCAAAGCAATCAAGTACAGCTGGAGCACAATTCCTCAAACCAAAAGAGTGGCAGGGCGCTAATCAATCCAATAGGCCTTACTAAAACATAATGCCCCTACCGTGTCCTGAACACCATCTTGGCGAAATACTCAGCCGTATGATTCCAAAATCTGTACCTGCATCAATCGTACAACTGCCGGAGTATAATTCCATCAAAAGGTCCAGAATAATACTTGGACCTGTCTACACTCGACCCATAAAAGGGCCCTCACAGTCGTGTATCAACGATGTGGCATCACCACCGTATATCAACGGCGTGGCACTAGGTCAAACAGACCCCTCGATCCATCAGATCCTGCAACGGCGCCATCAGCTCTCATAGCTCTACTGGCAATATCCAATGAGGTGCTGTCGAGGGTGGCGCGTTTCCCCGAACCACGCCAACTCAATCTCTATCTCCCTAACCGGCGGCATTATCAACAGCTCAGATGAAATCACACCCGGAATCTCGTGGCAACAGAGATATCTTTGGGTCCCGGTGCCGCCGTAAGCACCTCTCACCCTGTCGCTATAACCAGTGTGCTCTAACGACCTCAACAACCAAATCTACTCTCGTCTGCCTCTCAGAAGGTCAAAGTCCTCTCCTTCCGCAGTCTAACATCCTGTGGCACTGTGCCAACCAAAACCCATGCACTAGGTCGAAACGCCGAACTGCCAAAATTACCAATAAGTCTACCCGTATATCTCGCGGCCTCAACTGCATAGGGCATAGACCACAAGCCTCCCCCACATACACAACACTAACAGGAACCTGTACCTCAAGTGCATGTGGTAACAAATCTGCCTCCAGTCCATGCAGGAATGCAACATGCTCCTACTCCGACTGCTGTGATGAAATCACACCTGCGACAACTCGATCCACTACCGTGGCGCCCTCCAACCGGGCGGCACAGATTCATCCGCTCAAAGCAAGTGGTTGTCGCCCAATCTGCCTGAAAATCAGGACTATCCACAAGGGAGCACGTCCTCTGTCTCTGCTCACATTGAGGCGACGAATAAAGTCATCCGCAGATAACAAATCCACGCTACCGTTGCGCTACTCTGATATAGATGCTGATGCTGCCATCGGGGTCCACCCGATCTCTGGCATCTCGAAAATTCGCCATCCAGGTACGGAGATGAGAAATGCCTCTGCCGGTCAGTCTGTCCTCCATCACCCGACGCCAAGCACCGATATCCAGAACTCGCCTCTGGCGGCCGATCCCTATCCAAAGAAACTGCAGCGTCATGCTCCACACACAATGCCTACCCATCAAAGCGTCAATAATCCAAAACGGAGGGACCAACTAAACTGAAAGGTATCCTGGCGCAAACCATTCCCCGTCAAACATATCCTATGCGCCTCGTCCCTCGAAACCTGGAGCGTGCAGTTCGACAACTGTATAAACTCCCTAGCACATGGAGGCTCTCCGAGAGTCTCTCCATCACCACCAACCCCAATTCTGCCTACAAAGGCTCCAACTCAAACCTATGAATCGGGATGGTTCAGACTGCCGGGACTGGCTCCATCGATCAATGATGTCCCTAAGCTCAGCTACTATCCACTATCCACCCTGCCTCGGTGCCTCGGCACTGCTCGTCGGCACGGAGGGGGCTGCTCGCTCCATCGGCGCCACTGGTACAACTAAAGATACCACTGCATAGGAAGAGAGTACTGGAGGACACTCAAGCGGTACTGTAATTAACTGTGCTCTCTGCTCCAACAAGCGCATCAAACATTCCATGGCCTCCTCCTGGCATCGGACAGCCTCCGACGTCTGTGCCATCTGGATCCATAACTCTTGGGTCTCGCTCTGCTCTGATAGCTCTGCCTCCCGCTGCTCGGGTTACTAATCAGATGCGGAAAGCGCATTCCTCACAGCACGACGTCTCACAAGCATCGTAGACCACTGCACAATAACAAACATCAGGACACAACAACCATACGACCCAATCCAGCGAAAGTCTAAGACATGTTATCAATTCCACAGCATTATGTTGTCTGCAGCCAACATAATCGCTTAGGAGCATAAACATGCCAATCACTCATCCCGTCTCATGGGAGAGGTACAAAACTCGATCAGGACTCTCGCTAAAAGTCACGACTCTCACGTAGTCATCCTAATGTCCAACCACAAGCCTAGGGTGTCTAAGTCCTCAATGACCTACAACCTAGGCTCTGATACCACTCTAATCTGTCACGCCCCGGGGTCGAAACTGCGACCCGGCTCGCCAACAGATCCGCCACCTATGCCAAACCAGCATAGGCGAAGCGTCCTACCTGCAAGAAAAGTACTACAGCTAAACAGATATCAGAGCTAAAAATAAAAAGTCTGCTGTATAACTAAATCAATCACTGTACAACTGGAAATAATACAACAATGTCCGTCTCCCAAAAAGATAATCATACAATATCCTCATATACAACTCAGAACTCAACCGGGAGGTATCTCCAATAAATACATCAGTGTACAGGCTCTCAATACAGAACAATCCTCACTACAACAGTCTCTCAAAGAAGGAAAATAAAATAACTAATCTACTGAAGCTCTCCTCAGAAGGGGTACCGCTACACTCCAACGACGGGTAGGAAACTAGCTCGCGACTCCCTCGCTCGGTCAGAAGGATCAGCAACAGGAACAACAGGAACCAGAGTAGAAGTTCCTGTGGGAAAAGACACCACGACGGGTGTGAGAACTACGTCCCAAGTAGTTCTCAGTGGGTGCCGCCAACAAGCCCGACGGTCTGCCCACTAAGTCCACTAGAGGCATAAAGTAACAAAAGCAATGCTGTAAGGAAAGCTGGAAAAGTAAACTCTACAGCTACTATGCCTCTACCTAGATGCTCAAGGAGTGGAACAGAAAGAACATGATGCCACAACTAACTCTCATCTCTGATCACCCAATCTGAACTGACTGCCTCATCAGGTCCAGTCAAGCCTGCGCCAACCTACTGCCGTTACGTCCCGGAGGAGCGGACTTACGTAGGACGTCCATGACTGCCAACATGCGCCAACCTACTGCCGTTACGTCCCGGAGGAGCGGACTTACGTAGGACGTCCATGACTGCCAACACCAGCACAGCCAGAGGGACAAATGCAACGACATGTCGCGAAAGAAAAGCTCAATCTCACGCCGGTACACAACCCGGCCTCGCCTACTCCGGAGTGGCCCTCGAGGGGAGCGACCCGCTCGAGTCAAAGTAACCCATCTCAAGTATCTCTGTAAAGTATCTCTGTAAAGTATCTCTGTCAAGCCAAATGCGGCTCATGCAGGCTATGATCCACGATCAAACAGATCGGTAACTCCAAGCTCAAACACAACTCAGTCGGAAAAAGAACCTCGACTCAAACAGCTAAGTCGGAGAACCCTCAACGACTCAATCTGATAATGCACGACCATGGCTGAGTCGGGAAACCTCCACGACTCGATCTGCCAGAACCCCAAGATCCTCAAAGCTAAGTGGGAGAACCATCTCCACCACTAAATCAGAGAAACAACCTCTAGATCACACTCTACCAACTCATAGCACAAAGTCGCATCCACTGCGAACAACTGCCTCTACAGGCCAACATCGCATCCACTGACCCGAGGAAGGGTCCGGGAACCCCGAAAGACTAGAACCTACAATCCAAATCAAACAAGAACAGGCTTTAGGCATAGCCTCTCGTTGTTCTCGTCCCAAGAAGAATGCAGACCTTAGAACCCAGACCACTCGAATCATCTCGGGTGGTTAATTTATAGGAAAAGGTGACATTTCTTACTGAAGCCCTTTGATCTGTAAGAAATCCATATTTCATGATTTTTAGTTCTTTTTAGGAAAACAGTTGAAACCAAGTTTTATATCCAAGCCTCGAAGGGCTAATGCCTTCGTCCAATCAAACATGAACCGACTCCGGCGACCCTACGATGCTTGGAAGAAACCATTTGGTTGATAAAAATCATATGAGTGTCCAAAAAGGTTCTGGGTTTAAGGTCCTGCTAACACTGATCTACCGCTGCCACTAACACAGCGGCGACAGATAAAACAAGAAAAATAAAACATCTCGGGACCGCCGTCTACCCAACGGCTCCCGCTACAGAAGAACAACCAACTACATCTACCAGACGCCACTCTGCTCCCAAGCACGAGTGTAACATGCATCCCACACTAAAAGATAACACCTGACCACTCGGCCCACTACCCGGGCGAGGAAGAACACTATGTCCAGGAAAGTAGAAGTGTGGATGTCTAAAGCAGAAATAACCCTAGCCCAAGTGAGGGTTTTCTACTAGTCTGGTTACACATGCAACATATGACGGGGTGCTAGGTCAAGTTCCAATAACTATAATATACAGATGGTAGAAAGCAAGGAGATGACAATACCATCAGATAATACAAGGAATAGCAATTCCTACATTCTAACATGCTGCACAAGCATTTCACTATCATGCATAGTCCTACTATAGCAGATTTAAAGCACAGTCCATCAATCTTGGAGACAAGGCCACCCACCTGAAAATGCTAACTGTCCGGAGTCGCACAGCTGAGAAAGTCCAGAAACAGATATCTATACACACCCACCAATCCAACAATACAGGAACAGTGATCAATACCTCCTGGGTACAAAAACACAACCCAAAGTTACACTTAATTCCATAAAATCCAAGCATCACAAATCTGCTGGGAACAGTCCCCTTAATGCGAAATTTTCACCTGTAAAACGAACTCCAAAAATTCCAATAAAAATATCACAGCGAGCGTCTCGTCGAGACCTTCGAAACGGGTACCTGCACGCCCAAATCCGAGCCCCGTAGGCCGAGTTACAAATTCCAAAGTACAGGTGCGCAAACACTCACAACCACACAACTGTAAACTCAAACACAGATAAAAGGGGAATAGTATACCTTCGGGAAAGCCTCAGAAAAATCCCGGAAAAATACAATGATAATCCTTGCGACGAGTAGATCCAAAAGGTGTATAGGCTCATCTCGATCCGACACTCGGGTGCGGAGATAAAATTCCGGCAAGGGGCCGCTGTCCAAAAACTCCACCAGAAAACAGCGGCTTAGAAATGCCTCGAAAACCGCGTCATAAACTCTGAATCCAGAAAGATGATCAACACGAAAGTCGAAGACGTACCTCTCGTGATTCCAACGCCGCAGAAATCGTCCAAAAATACTGACGGAGTAGCTCGGTAGACCTCTCAGATCAAACTGCGACGATAACGGGCCTCCGATGAAAAATCGCCACACTGCGCTCCGATGCCGAAGTCGTCGACGCCGCGGCTTCCAAAAAAATCCGGGCCTCTGCCAGAATATGCGCAAGATGAAGATCTCCAACTTTGCTAAAGGGGCCATGGGCAGGGGAGCTCGGGAAAGGGGGCAAAACTCCCCCACAAGACAGCTATTTATAGGCCCAGCCCGAAAATCCGAATTTTGGACTTTTGGCCCAAAGTTTCGGGCGCTTGGCACTTCCGGGCTGCTACAGTAACGGGCCGGGCCCGTTACTGTGTGCGCCCGGAACGCTCACGGGCCGCCACGTGGCCCAGCACTGCTCCCCGCGCCCGGCGCACCTGAGCCAGCGAACCACGCAGCGCCACGTGTCCAAGCACTGTGCTGTGCTCCGCTGCGGCCGACCAACCACGTGGTGCCACGTGGCGCCCCCACGTCGCCCCCGACCGCGCCCACGCCGCGCCCACGTGCGCGACCGCGCCTCCCGCTGCCGCACGTCGGGCACGCGCCCCGAGGCACTGCCTCCCGTCGCGTGGACCGCGCGCACCAGAACCCGCCAACCAAAAATAGCCACGTGTCCGCACCCGGTCCACCGTGCACCCGCGACGATCCCGTGGACCGCGCCTGCTGCGCCCGCCAACTGGGAGCCGCCACGTGGCCAGCCCCCCGGGTGCACGCCTCCGCGGTGGACCGCGCGCCTCCGCCGCCGCCAGCCGCCGCGCTCCGCCGCCCGCCGCCGCCGCCGGCGCCCCTCCGGCGGCCGGAACAGTACCAAACACCTCGAAATCCGTGTTTTCGCATCCGGACTCCGAAAAATACAAATAAATAGTCCATCTTGACCGTTTTCGCGCGCTGAATCCAAATCCGAAGTCCGATTTGCCAAATTCCTCTTCTAAAATTTGCCGAAAATTCTCGGAGAAGTGTTCTTTACTCAAATTCCGCGCTGAGTCAAATTTTGATATCCATTTCGCGCGAAACCACATCTAAACATCCGACGGGGTCCTCCGATCACTCACGCGATCCATTACACACCCGAAGTCCATCACTTAAGTCCAAATTGGTGCAGAAATATGGCCGACATGCCACAGAGGCCTCCAGAAGCTGCTAATCGCACTGTAGAAGCCCTGCGGAGATCTGGGTCACCACACATGAGGTCCCCGTGACCAATAATGGCATTGGTTGGGTGCTTGATATTCTTGTGATTGATGCATAGATTATGTACTCCCATGTTCTAGCATGCTTTTCAGTACCTATTCCTGTTCTGTTATATTGGATTGGTTCTGGTATTTTCCGTACCTGCATATGTACTGTCACTTGATTATGCTTCATGCCAGTTCATTTCATATGCCAGCTTATGATTGATTACTTGCCTAGTTAGCTTATCTGTGGATTTCGATTACGAGTGAACGTTTATGTTTTCCAGCATGTATGATCTACAGTTTTATGATTGATTCCAGTATACTTACCTGCAGTTCTTATTCTGATTACTAGTAGACCTCTATGCTTTCCAGCTTTTCCTGTTGACTCTTACTATCCGCAGATTTTAGTACCCAGTAGGTACGATTAGCTGAAGCTCGGCTCGTCGTGCCCACTGGGATGCACTCCGGTGTATCTCACACCCTCGGGTGACTGTTGTAGGTCCGTCGGGTGGTGAGATGTCGGGACGATCCAGTGAGCCGATTGCGATAGAGTTGTCCCCATGATTCTAGACAGAGATGACTGAGTTCCTTGATGATTTACGCAGACAGTTATTTTCCGCATTTATTCCAGTTCCATTTGTTTTAGACATTTAAAATATTGAGGTGATTTTCCGATTCTGAATTATTCCTGCTGATGAGATTAGTTACTGATATATCTGATGATCTCTGATGATGATTTTTAGCCGTGCATGTATAGGGGAGTCTTTGTCCTTGGGATAAAGAGTCTTCTATACGTGTGGCGGTCTGTTGCGCCCAGTTTGCAAACTCTGATTTCAAAAAAAAAAATTTCAGACCTGATTTTTAAAACTCGGGGCGTGACAGATTAGATGGTATCAGAGCAATAGGTATACGGTACCTAGGAAAGATGGATTAGGAATTGGTTAGGATGAACCCTAGGATGACTTGTGTTCACGAGAGAGCGCAGGGTATTGGCATAGTGGATTGGAGCTTAGGTGTGTTCACACACAGTTGAGTCTCTTTGTTGTGGTTATGAGTGGCGTTTGTACGCACTCTGGTCTTTGGGATCGTTGTTAGTGCAGGATTAGCCGCGGTTATGGTTTCGGCCGTGGGCTTGATTGTTTCAGTGGAGCCAGAGGGCTCAGATCAGTTACAGTACATGTGGTTGGGTGATTGACCACTGTTCTTGTTGTAATCGTCCAGCTGATGGCACAGCAGTAGATGACTACTAATATTGCACTGGCCTCACAGTTTGCTTAGAGGTTGAACAAGTTGTTGATCCTTCAGTGTCCCCGTGTCATAATTCAATGGCCTATGGGCCCGATGGTAGCCCTGTTTTGGGATGAATTCAAATTGGCCCCACCATTTTGCACAGATTTTGTGGACCGACGTAGACGCTCCTATGAGTTAGTCAGGGTGATATTTATGACCACGAGGTGGTTGTAATCCTTGATAAAGGTGACGTCATTAGCATGGAGACTGTGTTGGGAGGTATGTGATATACCTTCTGATGGGAGTTGTGTCCCCAACTAGATGTTGGCGACAGATCTATGGTATTTCGCTTTTCTTTTGGTAAGCACGTTGGCTGCAGACAACGTACTGTCGAAAGAACTGAGGAAATACTCTGCCCTGTGATGGGGAGTATCAGATTGGGTCTAAATTAGTAGCCTTAGAGTTGTCGATACCTTGCGACTGAATATTCGTAGCCCTCGAATAGACTAATATAAGCATTCCATAGGGTATGACTCTAGGTTGTAAGCTCCGGGAATAAAACTTTTTTTAAGTTGTAAGTTTCAGGGACGAAACTTCTTTTAAGTTGTAAGTGATGTAGAAACTCGAAATATTTTATTGTTAATAAATAGATTAAAAGCAGAATTGTAGTCGATTTCGGGTTCAAAAGACCTATGTTGATTTATTTAGTCAATTGCCAGTGTGCGAGTTGCACGATTTACGAGATAAAAAGGCTATTCTCCAATCCGGACATGATCTTAGAAATCCGAGTTGACCGTTGCGATCGTCTCGTCGAACTGAGCGAGATTCATATTCAGCACTTTTCGATCTGACGGTCGGATCTTCCAGAATTCAGCAAAGAAGTGGACGAATCTCGCGACCAATGTAACAGTGCCCTCTGCGCACAGTGCACTTAAGTGAGTTACTGTAGATGAACAGTAACCCTGGTTTTTGGGACCCCGACGAATACAACGTTGACTAATTCACTGTTCGGAATCCGAATATAGTGATCCAGGTAGTCATTTCGAACGGTTTCGTCGTTCTGGACACAATGGCACTGACGGAATTTCTGGTTGACGGTCCTAGAGCCTCGAAACGCGCGATAACTGTGTTTCGGTATAGTATAAGATGGAATTTAAAAATTGTGGAGCAAAATTTTAGCGAACGAAAATCGCTACCGGATAGGATTCGTCGAGCCGGACGTCCTGGCGAAGTCCATTTTTCGATCTGACGATCGGATCTCCTCGAAAAGCGTGAAATAGGAGAAAAATCGTAGTATTTTGCGTAAAGATGCTATATTTTATGTGTCGATTTGCACCAAACCTGTAGAGGAGGGTCCTTATAGCAAATGTGTTCTACAATAATGGACTTAAGTAAAAATATTAGGTGTAGAGGGGTATATTGGCATTTTGTGCAATATAAAACTTATATAAAGCATCGGAGGGTCCCTTGGAAACCCTAAACCTAAGTCCCAACCCTCTGCCTCCCTCTTCTCCGCAACCAATACCATCCTCTCCACCTCTCCCAAACGTCGCACCGTGCGCCGCCGCCGTGCCGTCGCCGGAGAAGCCCAAGAAGTTCATAGCAACCTTAGTTTTCTCGGATGGTTGGTGTTGGGGAGGTGTTTTGGAAGTGTTGTTGGTCCAAAGTAATTCTGGGTGCCTCTCTGTGCGGTTGAAGTCGAGCCGAGGAACCCCGGTGCCCAGCTCCGCCGCGCGCCGCCGCGGCCATCTTCATCTTCCTCGTTTTCCGGTGAGGTAAGAAGATGGAACAAAGTTGTTTAAACTAGCTTAGGGATATGTCTAGAATATTCCTGAAGTAGATATGATCCTACCTGTAAAGCCCGAGCCGTCACCGTCGTCCCGGCCGCCGGCGGGAGTGAATTATTGCCGGAATTCTTGGTTTTGGCCGAGATGCACCACGAGCTTCATCCAACCGATAAAACTAAGATCAAGACCGTTGATCTTGGTCTTCTCGGTGACTGCAAGCTTCCCCCAAAGTATGGAGTTTATCGGTGGAGGATCCGCTGAGATCCGGCGTGCCCTAGAACCGGCCATCTTTGATAACGCGGCCGTTCCTCGCCGTCCGGCGCCGCCGTGCACCCGAGCCGCCGGCCAACCACCCAGCAAGCACCGGGGGACCTAGAGAAGCAAGTTGGTCCATATTGCGCTAGCCCGAGGGTCGCCGGCCGGAAACCGCCATTAATGGTGGCCGGAAATTACTAAACCTTGGAAATTTGATCTCCGGCGATCGCCAGAGCTCCGTCAAGTGGGTGAGCAGCCCAGGTATGATCCCTAGACCTCTGTAAAGCCTCTCATATCTTTGCATGCAAATCCTAACGTGGATTTTCTCATCTTCGGGATTGCACCATTGTTGCTTGTCCGAGCCTCTTCTCCGGCCGCCGCCGCCGCATTCGAGCGCGGACAACCCCCCCAGGTAACCTCTAAACCCCATGCTCTAGCTTTTCTTCCATCTTAGAAGCCTCCGGATTGCTTCCTTGCTGAGTTTGGGTTCGGGCAAAGATAAAGCTATATGTTTATATAACATGCCCACCAGGTGTTTGTGTTAATGCCTCAAAGAGGATTTAGTTGGATTTAGGGTTTGAGTTAAATATGAAAATTGTTGTAAATCATTCCCTGAGCTCAGTGCTCACTTCAGATCAAAAGGGATCTATGTGGATGTGTGTGTGGTCCAATGTCGAAATGTTAGAGAGCTTGTAGGTTGGATCTTCTTTATCTAGCAAGTTTTGGGCTTCCCAATGGTGAGCCCTGGTGTCCTGGCACTGTCCAGAGAAACTTTGATATACAACATTTTGGTTTTTGAAGAGTGGATTAAAAGTTATATTAAAACCAAGCTTTATGTGAAAAGTTGCCCGTAATAGGGTTTGGGTCTGTTTGCGAAGCCGCGACAATGTGCCCTAGGCTAATTTGGGGTCACTGAACGCGATGCTCACGATAGATTTTGGTTTTGAAGAGCTGGAGAAACAAAAATGCTAATTGGCTATGTTAGAGAGGAAAATTATGGCCCGAAGTTTTCCTCGGGTCTCGTGCTGCTCCCAAATGGTGAGCACGAGCTTCATATTGTCGTAAAGGACATGCTGAAACTTACGGCGCTGTCTTTGGATCCCCGGATTGCAAGAACGAGCCGAAACGGGCAATTAAATTAATGTTGTTATGCAAATTTAAGAACATATTGGACTAAAATGTAAGTTGGACATATTAGCTGCCTTTAGATAGTGTTTTTAAATCTACTAGGCATCTGGTTAGGGTTCCGTAGGTCCTCGTTGACCGGGAATCGGATTTTGATCGATAAATCGGCGATATTCTCCCGTTTAAGCTTTTCGTTGCTGTCGGATCGTCGGGAAGGATTTGTGTGAGTCTATTACTGACCAGATCTCATTATTCAGGGCCCAGTTGCTCAGCACCAGCCTCCCAGTAGCTGTGCGGGAGTTCGTGGATCTGCCTTCATCCAGGTGGGTTAGCTTCGGCCCGGGCTAGCTTTTTGGCCCTCTGGTTGCTTTAGTCCAGTCGGACCCCTGTTTTTGATTTCCCCGCTGATTATATGACCTATCTTGACATATCATGATGTCACTGTTGACATTGACCTGATTAGACCTGTGATTGAGATTTCTTGTCACGATCAGCTGATTAACATGTACATACTCCCTGATTATTCCTGACTGATCCTGATTGATTGAGATATAGATTTGCATGATTAGATGATACCTGTTGATTCCTGTCATTGAGATATTTCTTGATATACGTCGATATGCATGATTGATTGATCCTGATTGATAGACACTACTCGATATGCATGATTGATTGATCCTGATTGATAGACACTACTCGATATGCATGATTGATTGATCCTGATTGATAGACACTACTCGATGTACATGATTGATTGATTTCGATGGATAGATATAGACAGATGATTCCCTGTTGGGATTTCGGCGTGTGCCGACTACTCGGTCACTAGACCGTGAGATTGATCATTGTGACTTGCCATGCACTGCTGTACTTCACGAACATTGCCGGGGTCGCTCCCCGTGGCTATTGTTCTTTACCGGTAAAGTGGTCTGGAGGAAGGACCCGTGAGCCCCAGATAGCACATATGGGTGCGGGGTTATGTCAGTGGGATAGGTGCAGAGAGTGGTATGAGCCATGAGGTCCCCGTGACCAATAATGGCATTGGTTGGGTGCTTGATATTCTTGTGATTGATGCATAGATTATGTACTCCCATGTTCTAGCATGCTTTTCAGTACCTATTCCTGTTCTGTTATATTGGATTGGTTCTGGTATTTTCCGTACCTGCATATGTACTGTCACTTGATTATGCTTCATGCCAGTTCATTTCATATGCCAGCTTATGATTGATTACTTGCCTAGTTAGCTTATCTGTGGATTTCGATTACGAGTGGACGTTTATGTTTTCCAGCATGTATGATCTACAGTTTTATGATTGATTCCAGTATATTTACCTGCAGTTCTTATTCTGATTACTAGTAGACCTCTATGCTTTCCAGCTTTTCCTGTTGACTCTTACTATCCGCAGATTTTAGTACCCAGTAGGTACGATTAGCTGAAGCTCGGCTCGTCGTGCCCACTGGGATGCACTCCGGTGTATCTCACACCCTCGGGTGACTGTTGTAGGTCCGTCGGGTGGTGAGATGTCGGGACGATCCAGTGAGCCGATTGCGATAGAGCTGTCCCCATGATTCTAGACAGAGATGACTGAGTTCCTTGATGATTTACGCAGACAGTTATTTTCCGCATTTATTCCAGTTCCATTTGTTTTAGACATTTAAAATATTGAGGTGATTTTCCGATTCTGAATTATTCCTGCTGACTAGATTAGTTACTGATATATCTGATGATCTCTGATGATGATTTTTAGCCGTGCATGTATAGGGGAGTCTTTGTCCTTGGGATAAAGAGTCTTCTATACGTGTGGCGGTCTGTTGCGCCCAGTTTGCAAACTCTGATTTCAAAAAAAAAAATTTCAGACCTGATTTTTAAAACTCGGGGCGTGACAGCGGGCCGTTGAGGAGGAGGACTAGGAGGACTAGGAGGATGAGGACGAGGTTCCATCTGAGTGGGTTGGGCGGATTGGGCGGGCCGTTTAGGGTTTAGTGGTGGGAGGTAGGGCTTAGATAGGGGTGTAAAACGGATCGGGCCCGGCCCGGAATGACTTCGGGCTGGGTTGTGGCCCGGCACTATTAGGTCATGTTTGGGAAACCTCCAAAACAGAGTTTTAAACTATTTTACTCTATAATTTAAAAGGCGTTATTTTTTTATTAGTTAGCCCGTTTGGGTGACCCAACAACGAAAAAACATTACAATGTAAAATTACTGTTTCGGAGTATTTTGGAGAAAAAAAAAAAGAGGTTAGACCGGTTAAAAAAAATTCCATATTTCGCCTACGACTTCTCCATCGCCCTTTTTCGCATTTCGCACTTCTTTAAAAATTTTAAATTTTAAATTTAAATTTTAAAATTTTAAAATTTCAAAATTAAAAAATTTAAATTTAAAAAATTTAAAATTTAAAATGTAAAACTAAAAAATTGAAAAATTTTAAATTTGAAATTTAAATCCTAATTTTAAAATTTTAAAATTAAAAATTAAAAATATTTATTTTTAAATTTAACTTTTTGTATTGAAAGTTTAAATTTAAAACATGGCATTTTTTTATAATCACAATCGAAACGGTTAAAAACAGAGTAATATTTTTATAGAGTATTGAATTTTTCAAAATATCTAATACGTTGTAAAATAAAACTATGTTTTATTTTTCAATGACTGCCAAACAGACCCATTCTTTCATTTGTTTCGAATTTAAATTTCACGAATCTTACATCACTTACAACTTAAAAGAAGTTTCGTCCCCGAAACTTACAACTTAAAAAAAAGTTTTGTTCCCGAAGCTTAAACTTAACTAAGCGACTATTAAGCCTCTAACAGGTTCGCAGTAGTGACAATCAGTCACAAAGTATCGGCAACTCTCGGGCTACTCTTTTAAACCCAATCTGATACTCCCCATTACAGGGCAGAGTATTTCCTCAGTTCTTTCGACAGTACGTTGTCTGCAGCCAACGTGCTTACCAAAAGAAGGCGAAATACCCTAGATCTGTCGCCAACAACTAGTTGGGGACACAACTCACATCTGAAAGTACATCACATACCTCTCATCACAGTCTCTATGCCGATGACATAACCTCTACCAAGGATCACTACATCTTGTGGTCATGAATGCCACCATGACTATGCACAAAAATCTAGAACCATATTCTAATGTTTACCAACACCTTATTAGAATTTACGCATAGGCCAAAATTTAAATCCTACCCAACTCAGGATTTACCATCGGGCACATAGGCCACTGAATTATGACACGGGAACACTGAAGGATCAACAATTTGTTCAACCTCTAGGCAAATTGTGGGGCTGGTGCAGTACTAGCAGTCATCTGCTGCTGTGCCAACAGTTAGACAATTACGGCAAGAACGGTGGTCAATCCTTCAACCACATGTACTGTAACTGATCTGAGCCCTCTGGCTCCACTGAAACATCAGGCCCACGGTCGAAACCATAACCGCGGTTAACCCTGCACTAACAATGATCCCCAAAACGCGAACACGAAACACACCTAAGCTTTAAACCGTTATGCCAAAACCCAGCACTCTCTCACGAACACAAGTCATCCTAGGGTTCGTTCCTAGCCAAACCTAGGCATCGTATTCCTATTGCTCTGATACCATCTAATCTGTCACGCCCCGAGTTCAAAAACCAGTGTATAAATTTTTTTTTTTTTTTTTTTTTTTTTTTTTTTTCAGAGTTGCAAATCTTCCAGGGCAATGACAGACCGCCACACATATAGAAGAGTCCCAATCCCCAATGGAATTGAGCCTTTTCTATATATGCACGGCTAGCTTGGCAACAAACATCAGAGTACTAACTACGTACTACAAATAATAATATTACAAATAACTTCACAAATATTACAACGTCTTTTCTCTAATAACTGTTACACAACTTCCGGCTGTCCAAGGTCAATCTCTAACTCGGAACCTCACCAACTCGTCCCGACATCCTAGGACCCGCTCGACCTGAAAACAGTCACCCGAGGGTGTGAGACACACCGGAGTGTATCCCAGTGGGCACGACGAGCCGAGAAATAGCAGATCGTACCTACTGGTATACAATACTAGAGGATAGTAATAATCACATGTTAGGACAAGCAGATATGTATTTGAAGCTGTAAATAAAGCAAATTGACAAAATCTTGGAGCAAGCATAGGTTGATAACTATAGCAGGAACCAGGTAATCATGAGATATGATAAAAGCAGGTTATGACAAAAACAGGCTAAACAGGCAACACATGCATCAATAACTGAAATAACAAGTTACCCAATCACAAGCCACCATATTGGTCTACAAGACCTCAGGCAAACTGCCCACCTGGCACCACCTGGTTGACATTCCCCCCCTGGGGGTCACGGGTCGCCACTGCTGACCACTTTACCGGTAAAGAACAAAGCGCACAGGGAGCGACCCCGGATATGTTCGTGACGTACAACGGTGCGGGCGATCAATGCAAATGCTCAAGCTCACGGTCCACTGACCGGATAATCGGCAACAAGCCGGGAAATCCCCACTGGGATGCAATATTAGAATCAACTGAATCTCAACTCATATGCAGGAATAATCATCAACTAATCCAATCAAGGATGCAATATCTGAATCAACTGGATCTCAACTCATATGGAGGAATAATCATCAACTAATCCAATCAAGGATGCAATATCTGAATCAACTGAATCTCAACGCAATGCAATATCAACAACAGCAACTATGAAATATGAATCAATAATGTTGATAGACAGATATGACCTTATCCAGAAATCAAGTCATGGTACTTAGGAAACAACTGATCATCAATCTAGCAAACAAACCAACCTTACACCACTAAACACACATTTTTGGAAAAATCATTTTAAAAACAGGTTTAGATCCAACCCTCGAAGAGCAATGACTTTGTCCTATCAAACCAGAACAGACTCAGGCGACCCAACGATGTTCGGTAAAATGTAATTTAATTAAAACTATGTGTCTAGTAGTGTATCGAAAGATCAACGGATAAACAGGCTAAACGTCTAATGCTAATCAACAGGCATGGCAATGTCCAGAATAAGGATATCAAATATGAAAGCATCACCTAGAATCAATTATACTTTGCAACGGATAAATAGAGATCAATAATCAAGCATAAAGCATCAACGAAAAGGATATGCTCAAACTAGAAACTAAGCTTCAAAAACAGGGGTCCAACTAATACTGTACCCCAGAGGGCCGAAATGATAAGCCCGGACCGAAGATAAACCCACCTGATAAATCGCAGGCGACTAAACCAAATCGACTGTATGCTCAGAACCAGAGTCCACTGAATCAACCTGAATCAAACATAGTTCAGGAACTTAGTTTAATTCTAACTTAACCTAAACTATCCCAATCAACTTAAATCTTTTAACAATGTTTAACGACAACATCTAGACCAACATACTATTTTTAACTTTATACAATGTCATTTCTGCGTTTAGACCCCTAGGGTTTCCGAAAATCGCACTTTTAGTGCCATTGGAGCACTGTTTTCGCTCGTTCTTTCAACTGGAATTTAATTTTAACGAACCGTCACTTCCAGCAGGTGACTTTTAACTTGCTGAACATCGTGCTCACACATTTGCGACAGCACGAAACCCGAGGAAAACTTCGGGCCATAGAATACCATTCTAACATAGCCTAATTGCATTTTTGTTTCAGCGGCTGATCAAAACTTAAATTAAACGCGAGCATCGCGTTCAGTGACCCCAAATTAGCCAGGAGCTCACTGTCGCGGCTTCGCAAACAGCCCGGAACAGTGTTTGGGCAAAACTATTCTTTTAAGGGTTAGTTAACCTATAACTTAACCTTTAATAATCCAATTCAAATTCTGCTTTAGATTTAAGTTCACAGCAACCTAAAAACCCTGGGGCTTGCTTCATTTGCAGCCCAGCAGTTGCTGGATCAACCATATCCACACCTAGTCCACTAACAATGCATACAATGCTCCAAACTTCAGTCCACACAGATCCTGTTTGATCTGAAGTGAGCATCAAGCTCAGGGAACAATTTGGAGCAAGTTTCATATTTACATCGAAGCCAAATTCAATATAAAAACTCACTGTGGCATTTCCACAAACAGGTGGTGTGCATTATTTACACCACACACACAAGCCATTCCCAAACCTGGTTCTCAGCAATTACTGGACCAAATCCTGTGAAACTTGAAGGGAATTGCTCCACAGGGCACAGGCAACATTCCCAGCATTTTGGTTTTCACCTTGCACCCTCGGATTGCCGGAGCCCGAGGTTGAAGAAGATGCCTCAAACCTCGAAATTCGTGACTGTTCAACCAAAGGTTCTGGGACTTAACCAAAAGCACCTACAAGTGCTAACACCCTCAGTGAACCCTCCTGTGCCTGTGGCCGGCAACAGAACACGGCGGCGGCGCGGCGGTGGCAAGCTCGGTTTTGGAGCTTTTACCAACAATGGCAACTTTTCACTCATTGGGTTTCGGGTGCAAAGGATAGCACCAATGGCTTCCTAGCAAGTTTTTAGGAAGGTCTGGCCTTGTCCCCGCCGTCGGAGGTCGCCGGATTACCGGCCGCCATTAATGGCCTCAAGCTCGGGCCATCCATGGCTGGCCCACATTCGGGCTGCATGGATGCCATGCAAAGGCATGGATGGACTTCGTGTCACGCCCCGGCGTCGAAACTGCGACCCGGGCTCGCCAACAGATCCGCCGCCCATACGGGAAGCCCGTATAGACGAAGCGACTAACCTGCAAAAGAGCATCTATACTATGCAGATATCAGAGCTGAAAGTAAAACTACTAGAAATAAAAAAACTATAAACAACACAAGTCCTCACCAAAAGTACAAAAGTCACTCGAGCAGAAGAAAATAAATACAACTCTATACCTCACTACAAAGTTCTCTCAACAGGAACTCTCAAAAGTAATAAGGGTACATCTATTCTCTGGACGACGACTGGTGGGGAACTATCTCGCGACTCCCTTACCTCGATCAGAAGAAGCGGCAACAGGAGCAGCAGGAACCGGAGTAGAAGTCCCTGTGGGAAAATACACCACGACGGGTGTGAGAACTACGTCCCAAGTAGTTCTCAGTGGGTGCCGCCAACAAGCCCGACGGTCTGCCCACTAAGTCTACTAGAGGCATAAAGTCACAATATAAAACTGAAATGAAAGGCTGGAAAAGTAACTCAACAGCTACTATGCCTCTATCTAGATGCTCAAGAAAAGGAACAGATGAAACATGATGCATCTACTAACACACACAGTAAACTCACCAAATCTAAACTGACTGCCTCAAAGGGTCCAGTCAAACCTGCGCCCACCTACTGCCGCATATCCTCAACAGGACGGGTCTACCGTAGGGTGTCCGTGACTGCCGCCAACCGGGCCAGTCAGAGGGACGGCGTCGACAAGTCGCGATAGCAAGTAACAGGCCCAACTCCGGAGTGGCTCTCGAGGGGAGCGACCCCACCGAGGAAAGTATCCGCGTATCTCTGTCGAGCTCAAATATGGCTCATGCAGGCTATAGTCCAAACCACGATCAACAAGATCGACCAACAACACCAACTCTCAACCACAAGCTGGAAGTCACACAGCTGGGGCCACCGTCCACCAGACGGCTCCCACAACAGAACACTAAACTCTCCAGAAAGACCGACACCATAAGGGTTCGGAAACCCGATAGACCGGCGCTAAGAACCCTATCAAACAAGAACAGACTCTAGGCTCCGACTATCGAAGTTCCCGATCCCTTATAGTTCGGGAAAGCAATAATCACAGTACCACTCGCAGAAGACACCAACAGGGCCCGAAAGTCCCGGGAGACCTACCCCTACAACCCTATCAAACAAGAACAGGTTCCAGGCTCGGCCCCCGTGGCTTTCGTCCCGACAGAGGAACGACCCCTAGAACCCAGACCACTCGAATCCTTTCGAGTGGGGAGATTTACGGGAAAAGGTGACATTTGTTATTGAAAACTAATTTGATCTGGAAGAAATCCGTATTTAATGATTTTAGTTCTTTTTAGAAAAACAGTTAGAAAACAAGTGTTTTACCCAAACCCCGAAGGGCTGATGCCTTTGTCCAATCAAACAAGAACAGACTCCAGCGGCCCTTCGATGTTTGGAAGAAAACATTGGTAGACTAAAATCATGTATATGTCAAAAAGGGTTCTGGGTTCTAGGTCCGGCTAACACTAGTAAACTACTGCCACTAACACAGTGGCGACGACCCAAACAGGGGAAAACAAGATCTCTCGGGTCCACCGTTTACCCTAAACGGTTCCCGATACAGACAAGCGAACCACTACATCTACCAGACTCCACTCTGCTCCCAAGCACGAGTGCAATGCATCCCACACTATAGAGAAGTCCCGACCGCTCGGCCCACTACCCGGGCGAGGATAACACTAAGTCCAGGAATGCGACATAAAGTGTGGATGTCTAAACATAAATAACCCTAGCCCAAGTGAGGGTTTTCTACTGGTCTGGTTACACATGCAACATATGACGGGGGTGCTAGGTCAGGTTCCAATATAATAATTATTTAACATGATAGTAGGAAGCAAGAGATCACAAGATCGACAGATAAAACAAGAATCAACAATTCCTACGCTCTAGCATGCTACCCAAGTCCAATCACTATCATGCATGATTCTATATCAATAGAATTAGAGTACAATCCATAGATCTTGAAAGCAAGCCACTCACCTGAAGACGCTAACTGTCCGGAGTCGTACAGCTGAGAAAACCAGGAAAGTAACCACTCTAGGTCCAACAGGTCCAGCACAGTCCACAATCCCTCCTGGGTACAACATAAGGCTACAGTTACACTTTAAATCCATTAAAATCCAGGTTTTACAAATCTGCTGGGAACAGTCCACTTACTGCGAAATTTTCACCTGTAAAACGAACTCCAAAAATTCTGATAAAAATACCCCAGCGATCCTCGCGTTGATAGTTTCGAAATGGGTACCTGCACGTCCAATTCCGAGCACCGTAGGCCAAGTTACAAATTCTACAGTATCGGTGCGCACAATCCCAAAACCATTCAACTGTAACCTCTTGTACAGATAAAAGGAACAGTGTATACCTTCGGGGAGGTCTCCAAAAATTCCAAGAAAAATCCACGATGATCCTCGCGTCGAGTAGATGAAAAAAGTCTATAAGCACGTCTTGATCCGAGACTCGTGCGCGAAGATCTCCTCAAGAGAAGGTGCTGCCCTCACCAAAATCTCACAGCAAGAAGGGTCCCAGTGAGCACGAGAAAACTCCTCGAAAAACGCGAAATCTGAAAATGTGCCAGAAACCCAAAATCGTAGCCTCACCTGTTACGAATCCAGCAGCGAAGAAATCGCTCGAAAAGATCGTCGGAGTAGACCAGGGGAGCTAAAACACTGCTGCTGCGCCGAAGAAGAACACAGGAACCACCACGTCGCGCCGCGCCGTAAAATAGAGAACCTCGGGATGCGTGCCCATAAAATCCCAAAACTTTGCAGGTGGATCCAGAGCTTGAAGATGAAGAAATCTTCTTAAGGTTGCTCGGGCAGAGGAGGCTCGAAAAGAGGAGAAAAGGGGAGAAGAAAGAGGCTCGGGCTGCTATTTAAAGGCCCCAAAAAACAATTGGAGAAATACCGAAATTGTCCCAAGATTCGGGCGGCTACAGTGCAGCCCAGCCCAGATTCGGGCGGCTACAGTGCGGCCCACCCCGAATTCGGGCGGCTACAGTGCAGCCCGGCCCGGCCGGTTTCGGGCGCGCACAGTGCGGCCCGGCCCGGCCCAGCCCGCACACGGGATCCAGCCGGACGCTTGCTTGGTCCGACCCGCGCCGGCGCCCGCCACGTGTCCCCCGAACACGCCGCAGCCGTGCAAGCCGCCACGGGGAGCGCCACGTGTCCCTGCCCGCGTCAAAGCGGTAGGTGGCGCCCGCGAATCAGCGGGCGCCACGTGGCACGCCCACGTCGCCCGCGCCTGCCCCGCGTACGGCCACCTGCCCCGCGCGCTGTGTGGACCGCGCGCGCATGCGCCCGCCAACCGGGTGCCGCCACGTGGCGCACCCCGGTCCACGCCACCCCGCACGCTCCCGCGGACCGAGCGCACCTGAGCCGCCCAATCAGGCGCTGCCACGTGGCACGCCCCCGGTCCACGCGCCCCGCGGTGCACCCCGGTCCTAACCCTTGCGCTCCGTGGACCCGGCCGCGTGCGCCGGCCAATCCGGGCCTGCCACGTGGCACCCCCGCCGGTCCACGGCTCCCCCATGCACCAGAAATCCAGTAAATTTTCCGGGAGTCCGTTTTTGGGCATCCGGACTCAGAATTTGGCAAACAAAAAGCCATTTCCAAGCGTTTTTCCGTGCTGAATCCATTTCCGCCGTCTATTTGGCCTAATTCTTTTTCAAAATTTCGGCAAACCCAGCCGAAAGCCAACACAGCTAAAAAAAAACTTACAGGGTCCATCTGTGGCATCCCATTGATGCACCATGGGCCAGATACACCAACAACAGGTGTTCTAACAGTGGATCCATCGGAAAAATACTGCATGGGGTTCGGGGGTCCTACATCCTCCCCCACTAAAAGGAAGTTTTGTCCCCGAAACAAAAACACGCCACAACAAAAACAAAACAATCAAAACAACCAAGAACGCAACACTAAACTAACAAGAAAGATACGGCTCCACCAGCAGGAAAGTCATCAACTCCAACCCTCGATTTAGAAAACAGCTGAAATTAGCGAAAAGTCCGAAAATTTCAAAAAATCAGTGCCTTCGCCCCAATCAAACAAGAACAGGTTCGGGCACTGTCTCCATTTCTGGAGCAATCTTTCGAAGTTTCCGTCCTGTTCGTAAATTTCAGTACAAGGTGAGAAAAGGGGGAGAAGTGTTGGTGTCGTTCCTATTGTGGCCACAAAAGAAAGCTATCACTAACCGAGACTCCTAAGGACATAACCACTAGTCCTAACATCACGTCTGCTCCCGAGGTGGCGTCTGTCCACAGTCGCTGAAGCCCATGCTGTTGGAAGGATACGCCGACAATCCGAGAAAACGAACTCCTCCAGTCCAACTCGCAGGAGGATAACTGCTTTCATTCCATCATCAGTCGTAGCACAGCACCGCATCAATCAGCCCAACCTGGGTGCTCAATCCAAGTCCTGGAGCTGCCTTGAATCGTCACAACAGCAAGTGAAGTCCCAAGTCTCAACTGCACTGATCATACACTGCGACCCTGCTCTACTCGTAGGGTACAGGGAAGAATCCAATCGCTAAAACATGTAGCAGAAATTCCTAACCCAAACCCATGCAAGGACGCCGATGCAGATACTCAACTAATAAAGCAGAAGAATGCAGCGGTAACAAAATGCTCAACTCGGCTAACTGAAATAAAATCATACCTGCCGCAGCACGATCCGCTGCCGGGGTGTCCTCCAACAGGGCTGCATAAACCCGTCCACTGGGTGCTGCAGGTCGCCGTCCCGTCTGTCCCGACGTCGTGGCCCACTCTGTCCGCTGGTGTGCCGGAGGGGTTCCCGCTGCATGGATGGGCAAGGGGGGTGCTGTCGCAATCGGCCGCACTGACAAAATGGCCTGGGGGCAAGCTGCGCGGAAATGTCCCAACTCTCCACAGAGGAAACACCGCCCCTGTCTCTGATCACACTGCGACGGTGGATGAGGCCCGCCACAGATGACACACCGCTCCTGCCGCTGCTGCCGATACCGCTGATGCTGCTGCTGCTGGGGCTCACCAGATCTCCGGCGCCTACGAAACCCACGACCCTCAGGATGAGATCGTGGAGGTCTCGGAGGTCCCTGCCCGCTCGTCTGACCCTCATCACCCGGTGCTGGGCGCTTCGCCCCAGGAATCACTACGGGGGCTAGAGCCACCTCTGACATCACTGCCTCTCCAGACTCAACATATAACGCCTGCTCCATTGATGCCTCCAAAGTCTGTAATCTGTGGGAGCGAACAAGCTGATAAATATCCCGGCGCAGCCCCCGCTCAAACATGTAGATCCGGTGAGACTCGTCCCTGGCCACGTGAGGCATACTAGCCAACAGCTGATTGAATTCGGCTATGTATGCATTCACGGGCCGATCTCCCTGGCGGAGATTTCTCAGCTGCTCCTCCAATCTCTGACGAACACTCTCAGGAAAGAAGGCCCCTAACAGAAGTCTGCGGAACTCCGCCCAGGGAAGAATCCGCGTCGCAGGCGGACCAGCAGGCCGCACACGCCGCCACCAAGCCTCGGCGTTGCCCTCCAAGTAGTGTGTAGCCAAAAAGACTCGAAATCGATCCTCAACGAACAAACTCTCAAAATGACGCTCCATGGCCGTGATCCAAGACTCTGCCTCCCACGGCTCAGCACTCATACCAGAAAAACGGGGTGGATCAAACCGGCGGAACCTCATCAACAGATCCACCACCGCACTCTGCTCAGCCAAAGTCAAAGGTCCCATCGATCCAGGCGGTGGTATGCTAGAAACCGGCTCGACAGGAATAGCCGGCGCTGACGGGACCACAGGGGGCGCCACAGCTGGCGAAGAAGGCACAGGCGAACACACAGGGGGTGCTACCACAGGCTGCGTCCTCTGCTCTAAAAGAAGCATCATCCGACCAAAGGCCTCCTCCTGGCGCCGAGAAGCCTCCTCCTGGCGCTGAGAAGCCTCCTCCTGGCGCTGCACCGCCTCAGACAACTGGGCCAACTGAGCCTGAAGCTCCTGCACCTCACTCTGCTGACCCTGTGCTGGCTCCTCCTGCCCAGGCTCATCGGAGGGAAAAGGCTGAGAACGCGTCTGCACCCCGCGTCGGGGAGGCATCGTGCCCACCTACAACACACAAGGAAACATCAGGACAGTACCAAACAATACACGACCCAATCCAGCGAAAGTCTAAGACATGTCATCCCTTCCCTAGCATTATGTTGTCTGCAGCCAACATAATCGCTTAGGAGAATAAACATGCCAATCACTCATCCCACCCCTTGGGAGAGGTATCAAACTCAATCAGGACTCTTGCTAACAGTCACGACTCTCACGTAGTCATCCTAATGTCCAACCACAAGCCTAGGGTTTCTAAGTCCACAATGACCTACAACCTAGGCTCTGATACCACCTAATCTGTCACGCCCCGGCGTCGAAACTGCGACCCGGGCTCGCCAACAGATCCGCCGCCCATACGGGAAGCCCGTATAGACGAAGCGACTAACCTGCAAAAGAGCATCTATACTATGCAGATATCAGAGCTGAAAGTAAAACTACTAGAAATAAAAAAACTATAAACAACACAAGTCCTCACCAAAAGTACAAAAGTCACTCGAGCAGAAGAAAATAAATACAACTCTATACCTCACTACAAAGTTCTCTCAACAGGAACTCTCAAAAGTAATAAGGGTACATCTACTCTCTGGACGACGACTGGTGGGGAACTATCTCGCGACTCCCTTACCTCGATCAGAAGAAGCGGCAACAGGAGCAGCAGGAACCGGAGTAGAAGTCCCTGTGGGAAAATACACCACGACGGGTGTGAGAACTACGTCCCAAGTAGTTCTCAGTGGGTGCCGCCAACAAGCCCGACGGTCTGCCCACTAAGTCTACTAGAGGCATAAAGTCACAATATAAAACTGAAATGAAAGGCTGGAAAAGTAACTCAACAGCTACTATGCCTCTATCTAGATGCTCAAGAAAAGGAACAGATGAAACATGATGCATCTACTAACACACACAGTAAACTCACCAAATCTAAACTGACTGCCTCAAAGGGTCCAGTCAAACCTGCGCCCACCTACTGCCGCATATCCTCAACAGGACGGGTCTACCGTAGGGTGTCCGTGACTGCCGCCAACCGGGCCAGTCAGAGGGACGGCGTCGACAAGTCGCGATAGCAAGTAACAGGCCCAACTCCGGAGTGGCTCTCGAGGGGAGCGACCCCACCGAGGAAAGTATCCGCGTATCTCTGTCGAGCTCAAATATGGCTCATGCAGGCTATAGTCCAAACCACGATCAACAAGATCGACCAACAACACCAACTCTCAACCACAAGCTGGAAGTCACACAGCTGGGGCCACCGTCCACCAGACGGCTCCCACAACAGAACACTAAACTCTCCAGAAAGACCGACACCATAAGGGTTCGGAAACCCGATAGACCGGCGCTAAGAACCCTATCAAACAAGAACAGACTCTAGGCTCCGACTATCGAAGTTCCCGATCCCTTATAGTTCGGGAAAGCAATAATCACAGTACCACTCGCAGAAGACACCAACAGGGCCCGAAAGTCCCGGGAGACCTACCCCTACAACCCTATCAAACAAGAACAGGTTCCAGGCTCGGCCCCCGTGGCTTTCGTCCCGACAGAGGAACGACCCCTAGAACCCAGACCACTCGAATCCTTTCGAGTGGGGAGATTTACGGGAAAAGGTGACATTTGTTATTGAAAACTAATTTGATCTGGAAGAAATCCGTATTTAATGATTTTAGTTCTTTTTAGAAAAACAGTTAGAAAACAAGTGTTTTACCCAAACCCCGAAGGGCTGATGCCTTTGTCCAATCAAACAAGAACAGACTCCAGCGGCCCTTCGATGTTTGGAAGAAAACATTGGTAGACTAAAATCATGTATATGTCGAAAAGGGTTCTGGGTTCTAGGTCCGGCTAACACTAGTAAACTACTGCCACTAACACAGTGGCGACGACCCAAACAGGGGAAAACAAGATCTCTCGGGTCCACCGTTTACCCTAAACGGTTCCCGATACAGACAAGCGAACCACTACATCTACCAGACTCCACTCTGCTCCCAAGCACGAGTGCAATGCATCCCACACTATAGAGAAGTCCCGACCGCTCGGCCCACTACCCGGGCGAGGATAACACTAAGTCCAGGAATGCGACATAAAGTGTGGATGTCTAAACATAAATAACCCTAGCCCAAGTGAGGGTTTTCTACTGGTCTGGTTACACATGCAACATATGACGGGGGTGCTAGGTCAGGTTCCAATATAATAATTATTTAACATGATAGTAGGAAGCAAGAGATCACAAGATCGACAGATAAAACAAGAATCAACAATTCCTACGCTCTAGCATGCTACCCAAGTCCAATCACTATCATGCATGATTCTATATCAATAGAATTAGAGTACAATCCATAGATCTTGAAAGCAAGCCACCCACCTGAAGACGCTAACTGTCCGGAGTCGTACAGCTGAGAAAACCAGGAAAGTAACCACTCTAGGTCCAACAGGTCCAGCACAGTCCACAATCCCTCCTGGGTACAACATAAGGCTACAGTTACACTTTAAATCCATTAAAATCCAGGTTTTACAAATCTGCTGGGAACAGTCCACTTACTGCGAAATTTTCACCTGTAAAACGAACTCCAAAAATTCTGATAAAAATACCACAGCGATGCTCGCGTTGATAGTTTCGAAATGGGTACCTGCACGTCCAATTCTGAGCACCGTAGGCCAAGTTACAAATTCTACAGTATCGGTGCGCACAATCCCAAAACCATTCAACTGTAACCTCTTGTACAGATAAAAGGAACAGTGTATACCTTCGGGGAGGTCTCCAAAAATTCCAAGAAAAATCCACAATGATCCTCGCGTCGAGTAGATGAAAAAAGTCTATAAGCACGTCTTGATCCGAGACTCGTGCGCGAAGATCTCCTCAAGAGAAGGTGCTGCCCTCACCAAAATCTCACAGCAAGAAGGGTCCCAGTGAGCACGAGAAAACTCCTTGAAAAACGCGAAATCTGAAAATGTGCGAGAAACCGAAAATCGTAGCCTCACCTGTTACGAATCCAGCAGCGAAGAAATCGCTCGAAAAGATCGTCGGAGTAGACCAGGGGAGCTAAAACACTGCTGCTGCGCCGAAGAAGAACACAGGAACCACCACGTCGCGCCGCGCTGTAAAATAGAGAACCTCGGGATGCGTGCCTATAAAATCCCAAAACTTTGCAGGTGGATCCAGAGCTTGAAGATGAAGAAATCTTCTTAAGGTTGCTCGGGCAGAGGAGGCTCGAAAAGAGGAGAAAAGGGGAGAAGAAAGAGGCTCGGGCTGCTATTTAAAGGCCCCAAAAAACAATTGGAGAAATACCGAAATTGTCCCTAGATTCGGGCGGCTACAGTGCAGCCCAGCCCAGATTCGGGCGGCTACAGTGCGGCCCACCCCGAATTCGGGCGGCTACAGTGCAGCCCGGCCCGGACGGTTTCGGGCGCGCACAGTGCGGCCCGGCCCGGCCCAGCCCGCACACGGGATCCAGCCGGACGCTTGCTTGGTCCGACCCGCGCCGGCGCCCGCCACGTGTCCCCCGAACACGCCGCAGCCGTGCAAGCCGCCACGGGGAGCGCCACGTGTCCCTGCCCGCGTCAACGCGGTAGGTGGCGCCCGCGAATCAGCGGGCGCCACGTGGCACGCCCACGTCGCCCGCGCCTGCCCCGCGTACGGCCACCTGCCCCGCGCGCTGCGTGGACCGCGCGCGCATGCGCCCGCCAACCGGGTGCCGCCACGTGGCGCACCCCGGTCCACGCCACCCCGCACGCTCCCGCGGACCGAGCGCACCTGAGCCGCCCAATCAGGCGCTGCCACGTGGCACGCCCCCGGTCCACGCGCCCCGCGGTGCACCCCGGTCCTAACCCTTGCGCTCCGTGGACCCGGCCGCGTGCGCCGGCCAATCCGGGCCTGCCACGTGGCACCCCCGCCGGTCCACGGCTCCCCCATGCACCATAAATCCAGTAAATTTTCCGGGAGTCCGTTTTTGGGCATCCGGACTCAGTATTTGGCAAACAAAAAGCCATTTCCAAGCGTTTTTCCGTGCTGAATCCATTTCCGCCGTCTATTTGGCCTAATTCTTTTTCAAAATTTCGGCAAACCCAGCCGAAAGCCAACACAGCTAAAAAAAAACTTACAGGGTCCATCTGTGGCATCCCATTGATGCACCATGGGCCAGATACACCAACAACAGGTGTTCTAACAGTGGATCCATCGGAAAAATGCTGCATGGGGTTCGGGGGTCCTACACTTCGCCCGATCCCAAGAAGAGTTCTGGGCAGGTGGCCGGCGGTGGGGAGTGTCGCCGGCGCCGGAGCAAATAGCTTGGCCGAAGTGCAAGTTTACACAAAACTAGGGTTCAATTCTGCGATTTATTGGCTTGATCAAACTCCACCAAATTTGGTGGGGGTTGATCTCCATCTTCTACAGTCTATGCCTACCCATTTTGGTTCATTTTTATCCACCGGTCGAAGAGAACAACCAAGGTGAAGAATTATTAGGTTTCCGGCGAGGTTATTCTCCTGCCGGCAACCGGCCGTGCATGGGGAGCTCGGGCTTGGCACGAAGCATCTACAGACTCTATAGAGTCGGCTTCCAACAGTCTAAGGGGCTACAAACCAAGGAGAGAGAAGCCTTACCTTCGCCGGAGTTGGAGAAGAAGGGTAAAGCCGGTTTCTCTCCTCCTCCCCCGCGCGGCCACGGCAACCTTCAAGATGGTTCTCAGACACAGGAGATCACCACAGGAACTCCAGATCCAAGCCTTGTTCAACTTGGTTCCAACCTTTCTCCTCTCTCTCTCTCTCGAATGGGGAAGGTCCCTTGGTGATTCCGAGCCTAAAAAGGGAACGGCTGGGGAGCTTAATTAGCCTCCAAATACGCTCGTAACCGCCCCCCTTCCCCCCACTACGGGCAGTTCAAAAGTCTCAATTCAAAAAAATATCTTTTGGCTATAATTGCTAATTGGTCCCCACACAATAAACCCTAAGCCCTTAGGTCCCTACTGTAGGTCCATCTTGCACCCAGATACCTCACCAAAAAATCTCATTCGAAACGGTACATAAAATATAAGCACTTTTGCAAAATTACCCCCTTTTTCGGTGCCTTTCACGTATTTCAAGATAAACGGATCGTCGAAACGAAAAACAGACTTCGCCACGACGTCCGGCTCGTCGAGACCTGTCAAGTAGACCCTTTGCTCGACTAATTTGGTTTTTAAATAAAATCTCGGGCCATAATGTTTTATTAGGCCGCGGATTGGCGTACGCACTTCGATGCACCCGGATCGCCAGACGCGAAATCCGACAGTGCCGTTGTGCTCAGAACGTCGAAATTAGTTAGAATCGACTACTCATGTTGCTAGGTTCAGGGTTTAGACGGCGAAACGGCCGGCGTCGGTCGACGGGGAACTTAAAACAGGGGTTACTATTCACAACTTAAGTTGTGGGACCCGCCAGCTTCTCCGCTGATTTCTGAAAGATCCGACCGTCAGATCGTCGACAAGTGAATATGAACCTTTCATGTTTCGACGAGACGATCGCAATGGTCATTTCGGATTTTCGAGATTTGGCTCGAATTTGAAAGGCAATATTTCTGTCTCGTAAAGTGTGCAATTTACAAAGTAGAAAAATGTCAATTGCGCTATTAGTGCTCTTCTAATTCTGAGTCATCTTGACTCCATTCTTTTCTTTCATTTGTTTCGAATTTAAATTTCACGAATCTTACATCACTTACAACTTAAAAGAAGTTTCGTCCCCGAAACTTACAACTTAAAAAAAAGTTTTGTTCCCGAAGCTTAAACTTAACTAAGCGACTATTAAGCCTCTAACAGGTTCGCAGTAGTGACAATCAGTCACAAAGTATCGGCAACTCTCGGGCTACTCTTTTAAACCCAATCTGATACTCCCCATTACAGGGCAGAGTATTTCCTCAGTTCTTTCGACAGTACGTTGTCTGCAGCCAACGTGCTTACCAAAAGAAGGCGAAATACCCTAGATCTGTCGCCAACAACTAGTTGGGGACACAACTCATATCTGAAAGTACATCACATACCTCTCATCACAGTCTCTATGCCGATGACATAACCTCTACCAAGGATCACTACATTTTGTGGCCATGAATGCCACCATGACTATGCACAAAAATCTAGAACCATATTCTAATGTTTACCAACACCTTATTAGAATTTACGCATAGGCCAAAATTTAAATCCTACCCAACTCAGGATTTACCATCGGGCACATAGGCCACTGAATTATGACACGGGAACACTGAAGGATCAACAATTTGTTCAACCTCTGGGCAAATTGTGGGGCTGGTGCAGTACTAGCAGTCATCTGCTGCTGTGCCATCAGTTAGACAATTACGGCAAGAACGGTGGTCAATCCTTCAACCACATGTACTGTAACTGATCTGGGCCCTCTGGCTCCACTGAAACATCTGGCCCACGGTCGAAACCATTACCGCGGTTAACCCTGCACTAACAATGATCCCCAAAACGCGAACACGAAACACACCTAAGCTTTAAACCGTTATGCCAAAACCCAGCGCTCTCTCACGAACACAAGTCATCCTAGGGTTCGTTCCTAGCCAAACCTAGGCATCGTATTCCTATTGCTCTGATACCATCTAATCTGTCACGCCCCGAGTTCAAAAACCAGTGTATAAATTTTTTTTTTTTTTTTTTTTTTTTTTTTTTTTTCAGAGTTGCAAATCTTCCAGGGCAATGACAGACCGCCACACATATAGAAGAGTCCCAATCCCCGATGGAATTGAGCCTTTTCTATATATGCACGGCTAGCTTGGCAACAAACATCAGAGTACTAACTACGTACTACAAATAATAATATTACAAATAACTTCACAAATATTACAACGTCTTTTCTCTAATAACTGTTACACAACTTCCGGCTGTCCAGGGTCAATCTCTAACTCGGAACCTCACCAACTCGTCCCGACATCCCAGCACCCGCTCGACCTGAAAACAGTCACCCGAGGGTGTGAGACACACCGGAGTGTATCCCAGTGGGCACGACGAGCCGAGAAATAGCAGATCGTACCTACTGGTATACAATACTAGAGGATAGTAATAATCACATGTTAGGACAAGCAGATATGTATTTGAAGCTGTAAATAAAGCAAATTGACAAAATCTTGGAGCAAGCATAGGTTGATAACTATAGCAGGAACCAGGTAATCATGAGATATGATAAAAGCAGGTTATGACAAAAACAGGCTAAACAGGCAACACATGCATCAATAACTGAAATAACAAGTTACCCAATCACAAGCCACCATATTGGTCTACAAGACCTCAGGCAAACTGCCCACCTGGCACCACCTGGTTGACATTCCCCCCCTGGGGGTCACGGGTCGCCACTGCTGACCACTTTACCGGTAAAGAACAAAGCGCACGGGGAGCGACCCCGGATATGTTCGTGACGTACAACGGTGCGGGCGATCAATGCAAATGCTCAAGCTCACGGTCCACTGACCGGATAATCGGCAACAAGCCGGGAAATCCCCACTGGGATGCAATATCAGAATCAACTGAATCTCAACTCATATGCAGGAATAATCATCAACTAATCCAATCAAGGATGCAATATCTGAATCAACTGGATCTCAACTCATATGGAGGAATAATCATCAACTAATCCAATCAAGGATGCAATATCTGAATCAATTGAATCTCAACGCAATGCAATATCAACAACAGCAACTATGAAATATGAATCAATAATGTTGATAGACAGATATGACCTTATCCAGAAATCAAGTCATGGTACTTAGGAAACAACTGATCATCAATCTAGCAAACAAACCAACCTTACACCACTAAACACACATTTTTGGAAAAATCATTTTAAAAACAGGTTTAGATCCAACCCTCGAAGAGCAATGCCTTTGTCCTATCAAACCAGAACAGACTCAGGCGACCCAACGATGTTCGGTAAAATGTAATTTAATTAAAACTATGTGTCTAGCAGTGTATCGAAAGATCAACGGATAAACAGGCTAAACGTCTAATGCTAATCAACAGGCATGGCAATGTCCAGAATAAGGATATCAAATATGAAAGCATCACCTAGAATCAATTATACTTTGCAACGGATAAATAGAGATCAATAATCAAGCATAAAGCATCAACGAAAAGGATATGCTCAAAGTAGAAACTAAGCTTCAAAAACAGGGGTCCAACTAATACTGTACCCCAGAGGGCCGAAATGATAAGCCCGGACCGAAGATAAACCCACCTGATAAATCGCAGGCGACTAAACCAAATCGACTGTATGCTCAGAACCAGAGTCCACTGAATCAACCTGAATCAAACATAGTTCAGGAACTTAGTTTAATTCTAACTTAACCTAAACTATCCCAATCAACTTAAATCTTTTAACAATGTTTAACGACAACATCTAGACCAACATACTGTTTTTAACTTTATACAATGTCATTTATGCGTTTAGACCCCTAGGGTTTCCGAAAATCGCACTTTTAGTGCCATTGGAGCACTGTTTTCGCTCGTTCTTTCAACTGGAATTTAATTTTAACGAACCGTCACTTCCAGCAGGTGACTTTTAACTTGCTGAACATCGTGCTCACACATTTGCGGCAGCACGAAACCCGAGGAAAACTTCGGGCCATAGAATACCATTCTAACATAGCCTAATTGCATTTTTGTTTCAGCAGCTGATCAAACCTTAAATTAAACGCGAGCATCGCGTTCAGTGACCCCAAATTAGCCAGGAGCTCACTGTCGCGGCTTTGCAAACAGCCCGGAATAGTGTTTGGGCTAAACTATTCTTTTAAGGGTTAGTTAACCTATAACTTAACCTTTAATAATCCAATTCAAATTCTGCTTTAGATTTAAGTTCACAGCAACCTAAAAACCCTGGGGCTTGCTTCATTTGCAGCCCAGCAGTTGCTGGATCAACCAGATCCACACCTAGTCAACTAACAATGCATACAATGCTCCAAACTTCAGTCCACACTGATCCTGTTTGATCTGAAGTGAGCATCAAGCTCAGGGAACAATTAGGAGCAAGTTTTATATTTACATCGAAGCCAAATTCAATATAAAAACTCACTGTGGCATTTCCACAAACAGGTGGTGTGCATTATTTACACCACACACACAAGCCATTCCCAAACCTGGTTCTCAGCAATTACTGGACCAAATCCTGTGAAACTTGAAGGGAATTGCTCCACAGGGCACAGGCAACATTCCCAGCATTTTGGTTTTCACCTTGCACCCTCGGATTGCCGGAGCCCGAGGTTGAAGAAGATGCCTCAAACCTCGAAATTCGTGACTGTTCAACCAAGGGTTCTTGGACTTAACCAAAAGCACCTACAGGTGCTAACACCCTCAGTGAACCCTCCTGTGCCTGTGGCCGGCAACAGAACACGGCGGCGGCGCGGCGGTGGCAAGCTCGATTTTGGAGCTTTTACCAACAATGGCAACTTTTCACTCATTGGGTTTCGGGTGCAAAGGACAGCACCAATAGCTTCCTTGCAAGTTTTTAGGAAGGTCTGGCCTTGTCCCCGCCGTCGGAGGTCGCCGGATTACCGGCCGCCATTAATGGCCTCAAGCTCGGGCCATCCATGGCCGGCCCTCATTCGGGCTGCATGGATGCCATGCAAAGGCATGGATGGACTTCCCCCGATCCCAAGAAGAGTTCTGGGCAGGTGGCCGGCGGTGGGGAGTGTCGCCGGCGCCGGAGCAAATAGCTCGGCCGAAGTGCAAGTTTACACAAAACTAGGATTCAATTCTGCGATTTATTGGCTTGATCAAACTCCACAAAATTTGGTGGGGGTTGATCTCCATCTTCTACAGTCTATGCCTACCCATTTTGGTTCATTTTTATCCACCGGTCGAAGAGAACAACCAAGGTGAAGAATTATTAGGTTTACGGCGAGGTTATTCTCCTGCCGGCAACCGGCCGTGCATGGGGAGCTCGGGCTTGGCACGAAGCATCTACAGACTCTATAGAGTCGGCTTCCAACAGTCTAAGGGGCTACAAACCAAGGAGAGAGAAGCCTTACCTTCGCCGGAGTTGGAGAAGAAGGGTGAAGCCGGTTTCTCTCCTCCTCCCCCGCGCAGCCACGGCAACCTTCAAGATGGTTCTCAGACACAGGAGATCACCACAGGAACTCCAGATCCAAGCCTTGTTCAACTTGGTTCCAACCTTTCTCCTCTCTCTCTCTCTCGAATGGGGAAGGTCCTTTGGTGATTCCGAGCCTAAAAAGGGAACGGCTGGGGAGCTTAATTAGCCTCCAAATACGCTCGTAACCGCCCCCCTTCCCCCCACTACGGGCAGTTCAAAAGTCCCAATTCAAAAAAATATCTTTTGGCTATAATTGCTAATTGGTCCCCACACAATAAACCCTAAGCCCTTAGGTCCCTACTCTAGGTCCATCTTGCACCCAGATACCTCACCAAAAAATCTCATTCGAAACGGTACATAAAATATAAGCACTTTTGCAAAATTACCCCCTTTTTCGGTGCCTTTCACGCATTTCGAGATAAACGGATCGTCGAAACGAAAAACAGACTTCGCCACGACGTCCGGCTCGTCGAGACCTGTCAAGTAGACCCTTTGCTCGACTAATTTGGTTTTTAAATAAAATCTCGGGCCATAATGTTTTATTAGGCCGCGGATTGGCGTATGCACTTCGATGCACCCGGATCGCCAGACGCGAAATCCGACAGTGCCGTTGTGCTCAGAACGTTGAAATTAGTTAGAATCGACTACTCATGTTGCTAGGTTCAGGGTTTAGACGGCGAAACGGCCGGCGTCGGTCGACGGGGAACTTAAAACAGGGGTTACTATTCACAACTTAAGTTGTGGGACCCGCCAGCTTCTCCGCTGATTTCTGAAAGATCCGACCGTCAGATCGTCGACAAGTGAATATGAACCTTTCATGTTTCGACGAGACGATCGCAATGGTCATTTCGGATTTTCGAGATTTGGCTCGAATTTGAAAGGCAATATTTCTGTCTCGTAAACTGTGCAATTTACACAGTAGAAAAATGTCAATTGCGCTATTTGTGCTCTTCTAATTCTGAGTCATCTTGACTCCATTCTTTTCTTTCATTTGTTTCGAATTTAAATTTCACGAATCTTACAGTAACAGACCGCCACACATATAGGAAACCCTCTATCCCATGGACAGAGACTCCCCTATACATGCACGGCTAGCTAGTGATCAACATCAGAAAGCAACAGATATCTCAGCTAATCATACTAATCTAATCAGTCAGAAAAATCTTAAAATAACTTATTGCATCATCGGTTAAATATTTAAATAGGACAGGGAATGAAATGCTCTAAAAGGAAAGTCTGCCATAAGTCATCAAAGATCTCACTGTCAATATCTAGCATCATGGGGACAGCTCTATCGTAACAGGCTCACTGGATCGTCCCGACATCTCCCCACCCGACGGACCTGAAAAATAGTCACCCGGGGGTGCGAGATACACCGGAGTGTATCCCAGTGGGCACGACGAGCCGAGCGTCAGCTAATCGTACCTACTGGGTACTAAAATCTGCGGATAGTAAGAGTCAATAGGAAAAGCTGGAAAGCATAGAGGTCTACTAATAATCAGAATAAGAACTGCAGATAAGTATACTAGAAATCAAGATATAATAGCAATAATCCATCATGAAAGCTGTAGATCATACATGCTGGAATCAAAAGATAACTACAAGAATCATGTATAAGGAGCTGCAAGTGATGAAAGCATGTCTACAGATAATAATACTGGAAATAAACTGAGCAACAGTACAAGTAACAGTAATGCGTCAAAGGTAGAAACCCAAGTACCCACTCATGCGCCAATGTTGGTCTCATAGGACCTCAGGCAAAGCCACTGTTCGGCACCCTTTCGGCTGACATAACCCCTGTCAAGGGCTCACGGGTCTATCATCAGACCACTCTACCGGTAAAGAACAAGCTCCACGGGGAGCGACCCCGGCCATGTTCGTGAAGTACAGCAGTGCATGGCAAGTCATAATGATCAATCTCACGGTCTAGTGACCGGGTAGTCGGCAACATGCCGAGATCCCAACAGGGAATCATCAGTCTATATCAATCAATCAGGATCAATCAATCATGCATATCGACAATATATCAGGTAACATCTCAAATGACAGGAATTAGCAAGTATCCTCGAATCATGCAATTCTATGTACAGGAATATAAAAGATGCTAAGCAGGTACATATGATGTGTCTCAAGTAGATCAAAATCTATCAGGAATAATCATGGAGTATGTACACAATAATCAGGCTGATCGTGAACGGGTAATCTCAAGCACAGGTCTAACAGAGTCAATGTCAATCAGAGGGATCATGATAAGTCAAAAGAGATCAGCATATGTCAAGATAGGTCATATAGATATAATCAGCAGGGCAAATCAAAAACAGGGGTCCGACTGGACTAAAGCAACCAGAGGGCCAAAAAGCTGAGGCCCGGTTCGAAGATAACCCACCTGGATGAAGGCAGATCCGCGAACTCCCGCGCAGCTACTGGGAGGCTGGTGCTGAGCAGCTAGGCCCTGAATAAGTAAATATGATCAGTAATACTCACACAAACCCATCCCCGACGACACAACAGTAACGCGACGCTAATACGGGTCGATACAGCCGTTTTATCGAACGAAACCCGATTCCCGATCAACGAGAGTCCACGGGTCTCTAACAAAATGTCCAGTAAGTGTATAATTACTGTCTAAAGGTCATTATCGTATCCAAATCTCATTTTGATCCATAACATTTTCTAAATTGCATAATTATCTTATTTTATTATCCGTTTCGGCTTGTTCTTGCAATCCGGGGGTCCAAAATCGACGCCGTAAGTTTCGGCGTGTTTGTTTCGACAAGGCGGAGGCCGTGCTCACAAGATTGGGCTGACACGGATCCCAATAACAAAGTTGGCCCATAATCCTTTAGAGTCCAATTAACCATTATGCAATAACTTAATACATACATGATCTGAACAGGAGTTAACTGGAGCATGGTGTTAATATTGCAAAGAGGAGTGAAGTGCTCACCTTGTGCGCGTCGGAGGCCGGCCGGAGAGCTTGCTGGAGCAAGGTGGTGCACCAACTCAAATTAGCCAAGGCTCGGGTTGGATGTTCTCGGAGCAACTCAGGCTCAGACCTGTTCCAAGGGTGAGCAGCAGTTAGAAGAGGGTCCCAAATGAAGCCCGGTCTATGTCGGGTCAGGCGCCGGCGGCCGGAAGTGGCGGCGGCCGGAGCCAAGCCCGAGATGGGTGGCTCGGGTGCAACATCTAAAACCGAGCTACATGGGTCATTCTGTCCCAAAACAAAATCATGGGGGTCATCACACTGGTATTTAGGGTGTACCTGTAGTGTTGGCCGGAGCCCGAGTCGCCGGGAATCGCCGGGGTCCGAGCTTGAAACCGACTCGGGTGCAACCCTACAGACCAAAACCCCGACGTTCAGCTCTGCATGCAACCCAATGGAAAAGCTCCTAAGGACCAAAGAAGCTTACCTGAGTGGTTTTCCGGTGACTGGGCACGTCGGCAGGGCGCGGTGGCGGAGCTCGGGTGAAGCTCCAAGACCGCCAATGGCGGTTTCCGGCGCGGTGGTTCCGGGCCGGAGCAAGTTGGACCAGAGGGTCTGTCCCGGTGGTGTAAGGCTCGGTGCAGAGGTGGCCGACGTCAGGAGGCCGCGGCGGCGCCGGACGGCGACGATCGGTGCAATTGCCAAAAACCCGGTTTCTAGGGCATCACCGATCGTGCTCGATCCTCAATGGATGATGATCAGGCTCCGTGGGGATGTTGCAGTCGTCAAGAGGGGTGATCTCAATGGCTCTGATCTCGCGGTTGACGGCCGGATGAAGCCCGCGCCCGCGATCGGTCCGGAAACGATAATCCGGCGGGGATGGCTCCCGCCGGCGATCGGGACGGCGGCCTCGGCTCGGCCTGCACCCGGAGGGTCGCCCCGATATCAGAAACGCAATGATCATGTCCATGGGCCAAATTAAAATGGAAAATTCCAAGATGTTACCTCGTCGGAAATTTGGAAGAAGAAGGGGTTGGCCGCGGCGGCGCGCGGCGGCGGCTGGGGACGGGTCCACCACAGCTCGGTCGCGGCTTCACAGAGGAGTCCTCAGTCCCAACTTAGATCGCCTAGGACCCTTCTCGATCACCCCCTTTCCGAGTCACCCGAGATCGAGGTGTTTCTTGATCTTCTTCTCCGGCGACGGGGAGGCGGCGGCCGGTGCGGGGCTTGCGAGGAGTGCGTAGAGAGGGAGAGTAGAGGTGAGTTTGTTGAGGACTGGTGGAGAGTCTCGCTGAGGCTTCGGGCCTTTTAAAATCCAACCGAGTTTTGGATTTCAAAACTTCGTATATGGCACAATTGCCAAATAAGCCCTCCACTCAAGCTATTTAGTAATTGGTCCCTCACAGCATGACTTATTCACACCAAGGTCCCTCACTGCAGAGATGGCACGCACTTTGAGGCAAAAGTATAGGGTTTTATGTGCCGTTTAAGATTCAGAATTCCACTTGATTTTCTATTCTTTTACTTTTTATTTATTTACGAAAATTCAAGTTCTTACATCTCTCCCACCAAAAAGGAAGTTTCATCCCTGAAACTAAAAACAACTAAGAATCAAATAAATGGGGAAAACGCTCCATCATAGTCAATTCACGTTCCCACGTGGCTTCACGCTCTTCATGGTTCTCCCATTGTACTTTGACGTAGGGGATCGATCTGTTCCTCAGCTTCTTTTCATCACGAGCCAGGATCTTCAGGGGTGTCTCCTCATAGCTCAGATCCTCGCGAAGCTGGACTGCGGTGGGGCTAATCACGTGGGAGGGATCTCTGATGTACTTCCGCAGCATGGAGACGTGGAAGACGTTGTGCACCCGGGCGAGGCTAGGAGGAAGGGCCAATCGATAAGCTACAGGACCAATGCGCTCCAAAATCTCGAAAGGACCGACAAATCGGGGGCTGAGCTTGTTGCGAATCCCGAATCGCTTGATTCCCCGAGTTGGCGATACCTTCAGTAGGACATGATCGCCTACTTGGAACTCCAAGTCTCGTCGTCGTTGGTCCGCATAGCTCTTCTGTCTGCTCTGCGCGGTTAGCATCTGCTGTCTTGCTACCCGCACTCTGGCCTCTGCGTCCTCAAGTAGCTCAGGCCCGATAACATGGCGCTCACCGACGTCATCCCAACAGATGGGGGACCGACATCGGCGCCCGTACAGTGCCTCATACGGAGCCATACCGATACTCGCCTGATAGCTGTTGTTGTAGGCAAACTCCACCAAGGGGAGATACCGGTACCATCCGTCACCATACTCCAGTACGCAGGATCGCAGCATATCCTCCAACGTCTGTATGACTCGCTCGGACTGCCCATCGCTCTGGGGATGGAAAGCGGTACTGAACTTCAGCTTTGTACCCATAGCTTCTTGCACATTCCTCCAGAACTGAGACACAAAGCGAGTGTCCCTATCCGAAACGATCGATGCCAGAGTGCCATGAAGTCGCACGATCTCGTCGATGTATAGCTGGGCGAGTCGATCACGGGTCCAAGTCGTGTGGATCGGCAGAAAGTGAGCCGACTTGGTGAGTCGATCCACAATAACCCATATAGCATCGTGGCCTCGCTGGGATCGAGGCAGACCGGTGACGAAGTCCATCATGATCTGCTCCCACTTCCAAACTGGTACACGAAGCGGTTGCAGTTTTCCCGCCGGTCTTTGATGTTCCGCCTTCACTTGCTGGCAAACTAGGCACTGCGCCACATGGTTCGCCACCTCAGCCTTCATCCCAGGCCACCAGTAATGCTGCTTTAGGTCGCGATACATCTTTGTCCCGCCAGGATGTACCGTGTATAGAGATCGATGCGCCTCAGTAAGGATGTCCTTCTTTAATTCATCGTCATCTGGGACACACCAACGGCCCCTAAATCGAATGGAGCCATCGGCGTGCAGCTGGTAATCGTCAGTCTGTCCCAGTGATATCAGCTCTCGAATCTTCTGGAAGGAGGGGTCTGACTGCTGTCCCTCCTTTATGCGATCAAGTAGGGTAGGCTGCACTACCATCGCTAATAGTCGAGCAGTCGACCTAGAAGGAACAACCTCCAAATCTAGTCGCTGGAACTCCGAAATCAAGCGGTCCTGATCAGTGATCATCAGCAGCTCTGGCGCCACATGCTTTCGGCTTAAGGCATCGACTACCACATTGGCCCGACCAGGATGATACTGGATCGTGATATCATAATCCTTCAGCAATTCGAGCCATCGTCGTTGCCTTAAGTTCAACTCCTTCTGCGTGAAGAGATATTTGAGACTCTGGTGATCGGTGAAAATCTCGCAATGGACTCCATATAGATAATGCCTCCATAGCTTGAGAGCGAAAACCACCGCGGCGAGCTCGAGATCATGCGTCGGGTAGTTTTGCTCGTAAGGCTTCAGTTGTCGAGAGGCATAGGCTATTACTTTTTCATTTTGCATTAGAACACAGCCCAATCCGATCCGCGAAGCGTCACAGTAGACTACATACTTTTCACCTTGGACCGGTAACGTCAGTATAGGTGCCTCAGTCAGGAGCCGCTTCAATTCATCGAAAGCGAGCTGGCACTCAGGAGTCCATACAAATTTCTCTTCTTTCCTCGTCAGACGGGTCTTTGGGGCAGCAATTTTTGAAAAACCCTCGACGAATCGCCGATAATACCCCGCCAGACCGATGAAGCTGCGAACCTCCGTCGCATTTGTTGGCTGGGGCCACTCTTTGATAGCCTCAATTTTCTTGGGATCGACAGCAACGCCTTCAGCAGAGATAATATGTCCCAGGAATGCGACTTTCCGGAGCCAGAAGTCGCACTTTTTGAACTTGGCATATAGATTGTTTTCACGCAGGACCTGGAGAACCTGCCGAAGATGGTCCTGATGCTCTAGATCGCCCTTCGAGTATATAAGAATGCCGTCAATGAATACCACAACAAAGCGATCCAGAAAGGGCTTGAAGATCCGGTTCATCATGTCCATAAAGGCGGCAGGGGCATTTGTGAGCCCAAACGGCATTACTGTGAACTCGTAATGGCCGTATCTGGTTCGAAAAGCCGTCTTCGGGACATCCTCCGCCCTAACCCGCAATTGATTATATCCGGATTGCAGATCGATCTTAGAGAATACCACAGACCCTTGAAGTTGGTCAAACAGATCGTCAATCCGCGGGAAGGGATAGCGGTTCTTGATAGTGCCTTTGTTTAATTCCCGATAATCAATACAAAGACGTAGGCTGCCGTCTTTCTTCTTTACAAACAGAACAGGTGCGCCCCAAGGGGACACACTAGGTCGGATAAAGCCCAGAGCCGTCAAGTCTTCTAACTGTGTTTTAAGCTCCTTTAGTTCCGCGAAAGCCATGCAGTAGGGTGCTCGAGAAATAGGAGCTGTGCCGGGTACAAGATCAATTATGAATTCAATTTCACGTTCAGGCGGCATTCCCGGAAGCTCAGCAGGGAATACATCTGGAAAGCTTCGTACCACGGCAATATCTTCAATTCACCGAGAGACAGAAAGGGCGTTGACAGCCGTGGCAAGGTATGCCACACACCCTCTCTCCAGGCGACGAACTGGGGTCACAGAGCAGATCCCCAAATAAGCCGAAGTCTCGAAACCAGAATAAATCAACTCCGCTCCACCAGGCGGATCAAGGGTCAATCTCCGGAATGTGCAGTCGATGGTCGCTTGGTACTTAGAAAGCTAGTTCATCCCCAAAATCACGTCATACTGACGAAGTTTGAGGACGAGAAGAGAGATGGGGAAACTTCGTCCGCTAATATGAACAGGGCATAAGCGGAGCTCTTCGCTGATAGGAACACTATGACCCGGAATCTCTACCCAAAAATAATGCCTAGTTGGCTGAACGATAATACCGTGGGTAGTAATGAAGTGGGTGGAAATAAAGGAATGCGATGCCCCCGTATCAAATAAGGTTCTAGCATGATGACCGAAAATAGAGGTGGTACCTGCCAAGTTATCCTCCGGAGTGGGCTCGCCGTGGGTCAGGGCAAAGACACGCCCACCTGCAGTCTGTCGTGACATGGTAGGGGGGCGAGGTAGAGGTGGACGTCCCGAGGAAGCAGAACTCGGCGCCGGGGCTTGTTGTCGCGGTAGTGGTGCAGGTAGAGGAGCAGCCATCTGCGCGGGTGCATATCCCCGCGGGCACGACGCCGCAACATGTCCTGGTTGGCCGCAGGTGAAGCATCGACCATGCTTCTGATCATAATCCCGCGCCTGGTGGGTACCCCCGCAGAAGACACAAGGTCGGGGGCCCCAGTTGGGTTTGGGGAAGGCACTGACAGCTGAAGATCTTTTGGGCCATCTCTTCAAATGCGGTTGTTTGGCCCTCTTGTTCTGATTTGGATGCCCACCGCCGTTTCCAGGATGCGCCCTCTTCTTGCCCTTATCCTTGTCCGCCGCGTTCCGCTCAGCGCGGGACATATGGACTTCCGCCTCGATAGCCAGACACCGCTCCACGCAATTGTGGAAATCGGCGGAAAGGTGGGACGCGAGCTGTCGGCGGATCTCATGCCGTAAACCCTGCGAGAATAAGCGTACCTTTCGGCGTTCCTCGCGCACTGCTTGGGGCACCAAGTCAGCAATGCGCAGGAACTCCTGCTCATACTCCCGGACGCTCTTGTCGCCCTGTTTGATATTTTCCAATTCGCGCTCGAGACCCTCCTTTGTGGTCTCCTTGAGGTGGTGGTGGTACATGGCAGCTTTAAAATCCTCCCGGGTAGGATCAGGGACTCGGGAAGTAGCGCGCTCGATGTCGTCTCCACCACTTGGATGCCCGGCCCTCCAAGCAGTGAACGACGATGTGAACCTTGTCTCGGTCTTCAGTGTAGACGTCTTGGAACAATTTTTCCATGTGGTCGATCCACTGCTCGACCGCCCAGTGGTCATCGTCCTTGCCGTCGAAGATTTGCGGCTTGAATTTCTTAAATTCGAGCAAAACCGCCTTTGCTCTGGCCTTCTCTGCCCGATCGGCCTCAACATCGGCCGCAGGATCAGCAGCGGGAGAGATGGAGCGAGAGCAAGTAGACGTGGTGGAAGCAGTGGCATCTGGGGCTGCAGCAACCCCGGGTACCGCTTTGGAGGCTGCGGCAGGGGCTGAAACTGGAACTGGCCCCGCCGGTGGTGGTACGGGGTCTATCTCTGGCTCTGCCAAGCCCTCAGGCTCAGCGACGGCCGGTGCAGCAGGGGGTGCAACCGGCGGCGTGACCTCTGGAACAGCAGGTGGAGGAGCAGACGGGGCAGGAGTAGAGGGGCCAGCAGCCTGCTGCTGCATAAAATGCTGGAACATCCCGGCTAGAGTCGCCATCTGGGCCTCAAGCCGGTCCATATGGCCCTGATCAGCGGGCTCGCTCGGCGTGCTAGGTGGTTGGCCGACTCCACGGCCCGTGCCCCGTCCACGTCCACGACCTGGAGGACGAGCCATAACTGCAATGCACAAATGGGTCAGAGACAGACTCCAATAATATACCTTGAGTTTCTAACCCATATACTCGATCTACCCAACGCTCTCACGTGACAAGTCATCCTAGGGTTCATCCTAACCAATTCCTAATCATCTTTTCCTAGGTACCGTGTACCTATGCTCTGATACCATCTAATCTGTCACGCCCCGAGTTTTAAAAATTCGGTCTAAATTTTTTTTTTTTTTGTTGAAATCAGAGTTCGCAAACCTAGGCGTAACAGACCGCCACACATATAGGAAACCGTCTATCCCATGGACAGAGACTCCCCTATACATGCACGGCTAGCTAGTGATCAACATCAGAAAGCAACAGATATCTCAGCTAATCATACTAATCTAATCAGTCAGGAAAATCTTAAAATAACTTATTACATCATCGGTTAAATATTTAAATAGGACGGAATGAAATGCTCTAAAAGGAAAGTCTGCCATAAGTCATCAAAGATCTCAATGTCAATATCTAGCATCATGGGGACAGCTCTATCGTAACAGGCTCACTGGATCGTCCCGACATCTCCCCACCCGACGGACCTGAAAAACAGTCACCCGGGGGTGTGAGATACACCGGAGTGTATCCCAGTGGGCACGACGAGCCGAGCGTCAGCTAATCGTACCTACTGGGTACTAAAATCTGCGGATAGTAAGAGTCAATAGGAAAAGCTGGAAAGCATAGAGGTCTACTAATAATCAGAATAAGAACTGCAGATAAGTATACTGGAAATCAAGATATAATAGCAATAATCCATCATGAAAGCTGTAGATCATACATGCTGGAATCAAAAGATAACTACAAGAATCATGTATAAGGAGCTGCAAGTGATGAAAGCATGTCTACAGATAATAATACTGGAAATAAACTGAGCAACAGTACAAGTAACAGTAATGCGTCAAAAGTAGAAACCCAAGTACCCAATCATGCGCCAATGTTTGTCTCATAGGACCTCAGGCAAAGCCACTGTTCGGCACCCTTTTGGCTGACATAACCCCTGTCAAGGGCTCACGGGTCTATCATCAGACCACTCTACCGGTAAAGAACAAGCTCCACGGGGAGCGACCCCGGCCATGTTCGTGAAGTACAGCAGTGCATGGCAAGTCATAATGATCAATCTCACGGTCTAGTGACCGGGTAGTCGGCAACATGCCGAGATCCCAACAGGGAATCATCAGTCTATATCAATCAATCAGGATCAATCAATCATGCATATCGACAATATATCAGGTAACATCTCAAATGACAGGAATTAGCAAGTATCCTCGAATCATGCAATTCTATGTACAGGAATATAAAAGATGCTAAGCAGGTACATATGATGTGTCTCAAGTAGATCAAAATCTATCAGGAATAATCATGGAGTATGTACACAATAATCAGGCTGATCGTGAACGGGTAATCTCAAGCACATGTCTAACAGAGTCAATGTCAATCGGAGGGATCATGATATGTCAAAAGAGATCAGCATATGTCAAGATAGGTCATATAGATATAATCAGCAGGGCAAATCAAAAACAGGGGTCCGACTGGACTAAAGCAACCAGAGGGCCAAAAAGCTGAGGCCCGGTTCGAAGATAACCCACCTGGATGAAGGCAGATCCACGAACTCCCGCGCAGCTACTGGGAGGCTGGTGCTGAGCAGCTAGGCCCTGAATAAGTAAATATGATCAGTAATACTCACACAAACCCTTCCCCGACGACACAATAGTAACGCGACGCTAATACGGGTCGATACAGCCGTTTTATCGAACGAAACCCGATTCCCGATCAACGAGAGTCCACGGGACTCTAACAAAATGTCCAGTAAGTGTATAATTACTGTCTAAAGGTCATTATCGTGTCCAAATCTCATTTTGATCCATAACATTTTCTAAATTGCATAATTATTCTATTTTATTATCCGTTTCGACTTGTTCTTGCAATCCGGGGGTCCAAAATCGACGCCGTAAGTTTCGGCGTGTTTTTTTCGACAAGGCGGAGGCCGTGCTCACAAGATTGGGCTGACACGGATCCCAATAACAAAGTTGGCCCATAATCCTTTAGAGTCCAATTAACCATTATGCAATAACTTAATACATACATGATCTGAACAGGAGTTAACTGGAGCATGGTGTTAATATTGCACAGAGGAGTGAAGTGCTCACCTTGCGCGCGTCGGAGGCCGGCCGGAGAGCTTGCTGGAGCAGGGTGGTGCACCAACTCAAACAAGCCAAGGCTCGGGTTGGATGTTCTCGGAGCAACTCAGGTTCAGACCTGTTCCAAGGGTGAGCAGCAGTTAGCAGAGGGTCCCAAATGAAGCCCGGTCCATGTCGGGTCAGGCACCGGCGGCCGGAAGTGGCGGCGGCCGGAGCCAAGCCCGAGATGGGTGGCTCGGGTGCAACATCTAAAATCGAGCTACAAGGGTCATTCTGTCCCAAAACAAAATCATGGGGGTCATCACACTGGTATTTAGGGTGTACCTGTAGTGTTGGCCGGAGCCCGAGTCGCCGGGAATCGCCGGGGTCCGAGCTTGAAACCGACTCGGGTGCAACCCTACAGACCAAAACCCCGACGTTCAGCTCTGCATGCAACCCAATGGAAAAGCTCCTAAGGACCAAAGAAGCTTACCTGAGTGGTTTTCCGGTGACTGGGCACGTCGGCAGGGCGCGGCGGCGGAGCTCGGGTGAAGCTCCAAGACCGCCAATGGCGGTTTCCGGCGCGGCGGTTCCGGGCCGGAGCAAGTTGGACCAGAGGGTCTGTCCCGGTGGTGTAAGGCTCGGTGCAGAGGTGGCCGGCGTCAGGAGGCCGCGGCGGCGCCGGACGGCGACGATCGGTGCAATTGCCAAAAACCCGGTTTCTAGGGCATCACCGATCGGGCTCGATCCTCAATGGATGATGATCAGGCTCCGTGGGGATGTTGCAGTCGTCAAGAGGGGTGATCTCAACGGCTCTGATCTCGCGGTTAACGGCCGGATGAAGCCCGCGCCCGCGATCGGTCCGGAAACGATAATCCGGCGGGGATGGCTCCCGCCGGCGATCGGGACGGCGGCCTCGGCTCGGCCTGCACCCGGAGGGTCGCCCCGATATCAGAAACGCAATGATCGTGTCCATGGGCCAAATTAAAATGGAAAATTCCAAGATGTTACCTCGTCGAAAATTTGGAAGAATAAGGGGTTGGCCGTGGCGGCGCGCGGCGGCGGCTGGGGACGGGTCCACCACAGCTCTGTCGCGGCTTCACAGAGGAGTCCTCAGGGCCAACTTAGATCGCCTAGGACCCTTCTCGATCACCCCCTTTCCGAGTCACCCGAGATCGAGGTGTTTCTTGATCTTCTTCTCCGGCGACGGGGAGGCGGCGGCCGGTGCGAGGCTTGCGAGGAGTGCGCAAAGAGGGAGAGTAGAGGTGAGTTTGTTGAGGACTGGTGGAGAGTCTCGCTGAGGCTTCGGGCCTTTTAAAATCCAACCGAGTTTTGGATTTCAAAACTTCGTATATGGCACAATTGCCAAATAAGCCCTCCACTCAAGCTATTTAGTAATTGGTCCCTCACAGCATGACTTATTCACACCAAGGTCCCTCACTGCAGAGATGGCACGCACTTTGAGGCAAAAGTATAGGGTTTTATGTGCCATTTAAGATTCAGAATTCCACTTGATTTTCTATTCTTTTACTTTTTATTTATTTACGAAAATTCAAGTTCTTACATTATTTTTTCAAATTTTATATATATTTTTTAAAAAAAAAAAAAAAATTAAAAGGCTAGCCCGAAGCCCGGCGCGACCTGTGCCTTTTGGGCCGAAGGGCCGTGCTGGGTCGAATGCTTAGTAGCTCCGGCCCAGCACGGCCCGGTCCGGATTGTCGTTAAAATTTCTGAAACAACAGTTCGGGGTCCGGACTGAATAGAGGCTGATCCATACTGGAATTTCGCATGAACTAAATCATGTTCGGGGTCCGGACTGGATGCATCTCCTTCGGATCCTGAACACTAAAAGCGTCTAGTTTTTTTATCTTTAAGTCATAAAAAATATTCCAAAGTGTTTCTAAACTAGAAAAATATATTCAAATCATCAAAAATATTTAATTGAACGTACCTGAACATTTTGAATCCATTCTTCTTGAGATTGATGTTTGTGATCATCAAGTCTTCATCTTCAATCTTCAAGACTCAATCAACTTCACGAAATACGCCAATACAAAAATTCTTAACACAAGCGCGCGGCAAGGCGGAAGGCTAAATGGCGGCGGGGTGGTCGGCCTATGTGGCCCGGCCGAGTGGCAAAGCCTACTCGGCCCGACCCCATGCCCAGGGTCCCTGCGCGGGCGGCGCCCCGCGCGCATGGCGCCCCACGCGGGCAAGGCCCGTACGTGCGGCGCCCCGCGCAACGGTGCGTCGCGTAGCAGTGTCGTTCATCCGGCGGTGTCCTGTGGCGGCATCATCCGTGCGGTGGTGCCCCGTGGCGGCGGCGTCCGTATGGCGGTACCCCGTGGCGACGTCGTCCGGCCAATGATAGGCCGGTTGTTGGCGGCGGCGGTCTCCCATCTCCGACGATGGCAGCGGCGGCCTCCCGATATAAAGGATGGCGACAGCGGCCTCCCGTCTAGCCCGACGGCGGTGTTTGAAAAAAAAAATAAAAAAAATAAATAAATAAGTAAATAAAATAATAATAATAATAATAATAATAATAAATATATATCCGAAAATTGAATTCGAACGCCTCCTATACCCGAATTTGAGTCCAACCGAAATTCCTCACGCGTCAATTATCTCGAACACACTTATCAAAATCTTCAACCACATTTTAAAATATCTCTCAACTGACTTACCCAAACTTACCTATATCTTGTTTTGAACTTTTGAATCCAAGCAAATTCTCTCGTTCGTTAACCGTTCGATGTTGAAATTTGAAATTTAAGATATAAATAAAACCATACTTTCTCAAATTTGAACATAATCGTTCAATTTTGAAATTTGAAATTTAAAATTTAAATACAACCATACTTGCTCAAATTTGAACATAACCGTTCGATTTTGAAATTTGAACATATTTTTCCGACATATTGAAATTTGAATATATTCAATTTTTAAAATTTTGAAATTTAAATACGACAATACTTCCTCAAATTTGAACATAACCGTTCAATTTTAAAATTTGAACATATTCAATACAACCATACTCACTCAACACAACAACATATTCAATTTCGAAATTTGAACATAACAATATATTCAGTTTTAAAATTTGAACATAACGACATATTCAATTTTGAAATTTGAACATAACAACATATTCAATTTTGAAATTTGAATATAATTCAATTTTAAAATTTGAACATAACGACATATTCAATTTTAAAATTTGAATATAATTCAATAACGACATATTTAATTTTGAAATTTGAACATAACAACCTATTCAATTTTGAAATTTGAACATAACCGTTAAATTTTAAAATTTGAAATATTCAATTTTAAAATTTAAAATTCGAAATTTGAATATAACGATTCTCTTTGAAACACGTTTTTTCCTCAACGAACCCTCAACACACACATTTTTCCCTCAACGAACCCTCAACACACACATATTTCCCTCAACGAACCCTCAACACACACATATTTCCCTCAACGAACCCTCAACACACAAGTTTTCCCCTCAGCTAACCCAACAAATCCCAGGCGACCTTTCTCACACTCAAGATACTAACCCATTCCCACTATAAATAGAGAAAATAGAAAGAAGGAAAGGAAGATTTTTTTTTTCTCTTGTTTGAAGGAGAAGAACGCAATCCCACCACAAAAAAAAAAAAAAACACAACTTCCTCCCAAATTCCACCCCATATCCCACAACGCAACCTCTCACATCTTCGACTTCCTCAGCACCTTCGATCGACTTCCTCAGCACCTCCGATCGACTTCCTCAACACCTTCGATCCCATCTTCTCAGACGTATTTCTCAGTTAAAATAAAAAAATAAAATAAAATAAAATTATGTCGGCAGTACCCATCGCCATTCTCATCATCCTCGCCATTCTCATCATCCTCGCCGTTAACTCGTCATTCTCGCCAACCACCCCCAACCCCCATGTTGACGTCTTCGATGGAAGAGAGGAGGAGGATCATCGATCCTCCGTTTCTTCGGAACTCTCCACCCCCATTAGAAGCCGTCAATCACCACACAACCACCCAACCACCCAATCCCCATGTTGACGTCTTCAATGGAAGAGAGGAGGAGGATCATCGATCCTCCGTTTCTTCGGACCTCTCCACCCCATTTGGAGTCGCTAACAAAAAAAAAAAAAGTAAAAAAAAAGAGCGTCACAGAAAATTAATAAAGCTGGTTCGGGTGATTTCTTCGGACATCCGAATTTTAGGCTCGCTTCAAACTGGTTCGGGTGATTTCTTCGGACATCCGAATTTAGGTTCAATCGGAAAAAATTGGTTTAATAAAGCCGGTTCGGGTGATTTTTCGGACACCCGAATTTTAGGCTCGTTCCAAACCGGTTCGGATAATATTTTCGGACATTCAGACTTAGGTTCAATAAAAAAAAATAGAAGTTTAATAAAATCGGTTCGGGTGATTTCTTCGGACATCCGAATTTAGGTTCAATCGGGAAAAAAAGGGTTTAATAAAGCCGGTTCGGGTGATTTCTTCGGACACCCAAATTTAGGCTCGCTTCAAACCGGTTCGGGTGATTTCTTCGGACATCCGAATTTAGGTTCAATCGGAAAAAAAAGGTTTAACAAAGCCGGTTAAGGTGATTTCTTCGGACACCCGGATTTAGGCTCAATTAAAAAGGGGATTTCTTCGAACCCCAAATCAAAATAAAATAACGGGGATTTCTTCGGGCCCCAAATCATTTTAAAAAGGAATTTCTTCGGATCCCAAATTATTTTAAAAGGAAATTTCTTCGGATCCCAAAACAAAAATAAAATAACGGGAATTTCTTCGGACCCCAAATTAAAATAAAAAGAAGTTTAATAAAGTTGGTTCGGGTGATTTCTTTGGACACCCAGATTTAGGCTCAATTAAAAAGGGGATTTCTTCGGACCCAAATCAAAATAAAATAACGGGAATTTCTTCGGACCCCAAATCATTTTAAAAAGGGATTTCTTCGGATCCCAAATTATTTTAAAAGGGGATTTCTTCGGATCCCAAAACAAAAATAAAATAACGGGGATTTCTTCAGACCCCAAATCAAAATAAAAAGAAGTTTAATAAAGCCGGTTCGGGTGATTTTTTCGGACACCCGGATTTAGGCTCAATCAAAAATGGGATTTTTTCGGACCCAAAATTATTTTTAAAAGAAGATTTCTTCGGACCCCGAATCAAAATAAAATAACGGGGATTTCTTCGGACCCCAAATTATTTTAAAAAGGGGATTTCTACGGACCCCAAATCAAAATAAAATAAAGGGAATTTTTTCGGACCCCAAATTATTTTAAAAAGGGATTTCTTCGTACCCCACATCAAAATAATATAAAGGGGATTTTTCGGACCCCAAATTATTTTAAAAAGGGAATTTCTTCGGACCCCATATCAAAATAAAATAACGGGAATTTCTTCAGACCCCAAGATAAAATAAGAGATTTTCTTCTGATCGCAAATCAAATAAAAATAAAAAGGGATATCGAAATAAAAAAGAATTTCTTCGAATCTAGAGTCAATTCCAAATAAAATTCAAATGAGCCCTAATCAACTTGGAGCCCAAGTCCGATTCAAAGAGGACTAATAAATGAATTTAATCGTTTGTTAAATAAGGCTCACCCCATATACAGGCCTCAAATTTACCCATATGAAAACATAAGCTCAGTCCACATACTAACCCGAATCCAATCCATAGGCCCAGTCCACATACAGGTCCAGAATCCAATCCACATATAATATAGGCCCAGTCCACATATGGGTTCCAAATCAAATCCATATATAACGTAGGCCCAGTCCACATACTAACCCGAATCTAGTCCACTTGCAAATAAAACCCAAAACTCATTCCAACCCACAAATAAAACTGATAACCCATTCCAACCCACAAATAAAACCCAAAACACAGTCGATCCACAAATAAAACCCAAAACTCAATCCAATCCATAAATAAAGCCCAAGACATATTCAATCCCATCGCCTTAATACATATAATTAAGGCAAAACTATATCCAAACCGACTAGATTCTAAATCATATACTTAGAATTTAGCCAAATCCAATTCGATCGAGCTCTAATACATATACTTAGAGTTCATTCAAATCAACCCGACTAACCCTTATACATATACTTAGGGTCTAGTCAATCTTTTACTCTAGCACATATATCTAGAGTGGAAACCAAATCAACTCAACTGATCCTGATGCATATACTTAGGGTTAGTCGACCTTTTGCTCTAGCACACATATTTAGAGTGAAAAATCAATCAAATTTGACGAATCCTAATACATATACTTAGGGTTTAGTCAAATTCTCACTCTAACACATATAACTAGAGTGAAAGATATATCAAACTCGGCCAATCCTGATACATACAGGACTTAGCCACCTTCTACTTTCGAGTAGCATCAAATTCGACCCACCTCAATACATATCCTTGGGCTTTGGTCATATCTTCACTTTGGAACATACACCAAGTGTGGAATCAAATATAATTGGACTCTAAAACATATACTTAGAGCCAATTGAATCTAATTAAACTCTAATACATATAGTTAGAGTTTAATGTCGACTAGTTCTCAACACATATACTCAGGATCTAGTCAACTTCAAATCCAGCTGAATCTTAACATATATACTTAGGATTTGGTATATCATTAGGATACGATTTATTCTATCCTCCTCACAAAGGTCTCTTAATCGAAGGTGCCCTAATCTCACAGGGGGTAATTAACAATAGATGCTTGCGTCTATTGGAAGTCATGGATCCGCAATACCTGATACCCACACATACCCACCCACAAATAAATATTCATATGAATCATGAATGCCATCCCACGGGAACCCGAAAAAGATGAATCGCGCGAGATGAGTCATTCAAGATCACAGACAGGCGGCGGCGGCCTCCCGTCTCTTCCGACGGCGGCGGCGACCTCCCATCACTTCCGACGGCGGCGGCGGTCTCCCGTCTCTTCCAACAGTGATGGTGGCGGCTCTGATCAAATCTCCCACTATGACGGAAAACCTAAGAAACCCAAACAAAAGCTCGAAAAACCCCACGGAAACCAAAACGATGATAACGAAAAGCCTTTCACCGACAGGGGAGATGATGCGATGCCCGGCTCCGATCTCCGATCTCCAATCTCCGATCTCCGGCGGCGATGGTGTTTCCGAATCCGATCCTCACGACGGCGGCGTTTCTGATCCCGAATCCCGGCGTGCACGACGAGGAAGACGAAGAGGAACCGATCTGCTTCACGACGGGGCTAGGGTTTTCTTGCTCTATTTCTTTCTCTCAAATTTAAGGTGTAAAATAAACCCCGATCCTCGATTAAAAGTATTTATAAGAGATCCCTCAACCGCCCCAATTGTTTTCCTCATTTTGCATGCCAAACTTATCGAAACGCCCCTCATTCGCAAGCACGAATTTTAAAGCACCATAAACTAGGGGTGGCAATCCAACTCGCTGTTCGCGAGCCAGCTCGTGTTCGGCTCGAAATGAGCTCGAGATCGAATCGCTCGTTTAGTAAACGAGACGAATACGAGCAAAAATTTTCAGCTCGTTTAATAAATGAGCTGAACACGAGCTGGGGTCAGCTCGCTCGTGTTCGGTTCGATAACAGCTCGAATACATATATATTATATATATATTATTTACAATTATATATATAATAATAATATAGAGTTTTATTATTTAATTTTTATTCCAACTTAAATATAAAATCCAACTCCGTTATAAAGAGAGTAAATTATAAAAAACTCATTTATTTATGCTGAGCTAGAATATTTTTAAAAATATTAAAAATATTTAATCATTGGAATTGACTTTTTGATCATTGGATCGAAAGGCAACAATAATAATTATTTGTGAACTATTGTGTATGATCCAAAAAACTATTAGAATTAATTTAACGGTTAAAAATATTTTAGTGCCAACACTTTAGTACTTTCAAAAACACATTGGCCGAACTATATATATATATATATATATATATATATATATATATATATATATATATATATATATATATATATATATATATATATATATATATATATATATATATATATATATATATATATATATATATATATATATATATATGCAAAATATTCCTGTAAACTTTACTATTTAGATTTTAGGCCAACCTAATATAAAAAAAATAATTTTTGTGACTTTTAATTATTAGATTAAGAGTTTAATTTTTTTATTTTTTTTTAACTTTTCATTTAATAGTGGAAAAGAAAATCTAACTTATTGTTCGCGAGCCAGCTCGTGTTCGGCTCGTTAATAAACGGGCCGAACACGAGCTGAATTTTTCAGCTCGATATTTAAACGAGCCAGCTCGTGTTCGGCTCGTTTATTAAACGAGCCGAACACGAGCCGGCCCCAGCTCGCTTGTGTTCGGATCGTTGACACCCCTACCATAAACCATTAATGGTTATTTAAAAAGCATTTTCCGCCCATTAACTTCAAAAAATCACACCGGGAGATCCGTTCATCGGATTTTCAAGCCGATCGCACCGCCGTTCTCTGTTTAACGAGCTCTAAAACATGAAGGCCAAAATCAACGAAATCGATATAAAGGAAAAATAAGAAAAATAATACACACAACGAAAGCGACTCGAAAGAAAAACCGTGGGCACTACAATTTCGCATTTCTGATTGTATCATTGTACTTGCCTAGCCGTGCATGTATAGGGGAGACTCTGTCCGTGTGAGCAAAGGATTTCCTGTGCATATTGCAGTCTGTTTTCGTCCTGGGTTTCAGCTTTGAAACTCTGATTTACAAAAAAAAAAAAAAAGGAGTTACCGCATTTTTTGAAACTCGGGGCGTGACAGGCCTATTTTATAGGTTTCTTATGTTATAGTAAAATATCAAAAGTAAACACGATAAGAATAGACAATATAGTAAAATTTTTCAGAAGCACAAAATTGTATTAGGACTTACGGTACCACGAAAGCAAACAACTGTTCCAAATCTCCGTCAGTTTTCTAAAAATAAAAAAAATTACGTTAATTAAATAGGAAAAAAATAAATATTATAGAATTAATATTTTTAGCAATATGTACAATGTATAATCTAAGTAATGCTATAAACATAAATAATAAACAATCATTTAAATTTGTAAAAGAGAGATAAAAGAGACCAAAAGAGAAATAATATATACATTTGAAAAAGATTAGAAGCCCACAAGCCCCTTCCTAAGGGAGGCTCTTGGGTAGCCTAAGAAACAAGTTCCCAAGAAGGCTTTAATGCAAAAGGCAAAAGTCAAAATAAAAATGAACTAAGACAACATCGCGCGCGACCCGGCCCGGCGCGGCTCATGTCGTGCGCACGTGTGTGTTTAGGAGAAGTGTAGTACCCATGGAACTCAAAATTGAATTTGAAGAATTAAAATGTCAAATTGAATAAGGAAATGCAAAATAAACCTAAGTGGTTGGGTATTGGTGTGCAAATTGCACAGTTATCGGAGCAGTATGTCTGTCTTTCATATCCGAGTCTAATCTCGAAAATCTGAAATCACCGGTGCGACCGTCTCGTCGAATCGATCGAAAATGGTATAGAAAGATTTTCGATCCGACGGTCAGATCGTCCTGAAATCAGAGAAGAAGCTGGTGGGGCCCACGACTTAAGTCGTGAATAGTAACTTCCTGATTTAAATCCTCGCCGATCGAACGTTGGCCGATTCACTGTCTGGAGTCCGAATCTAGCGATCCAGGTAGTCGATTTGAATGGCATCGACGTTCTGAGCGCAGTGGCGCTGACGAAATTTCCGTTTGACGACCCGGTTATCTCGAAAAGCGTGAAATACTAGAAAATTTGCTGTATTTTGCAAAAAGTCCTATTATTTTATGTGTCAAATGCAATGAGGTTAATTGGAGAAGGACTTCTATGCATAAATGACCTACAGCAATGGACAGAATTGTAATGAATAAGGTTTAGAGGGACTAAGTTGGAAAGAAAGGGAAAATTCACTAAAAAACACTATGCACGAGTGTTGTGGGTTTGGGGGGCAGTTACAACTGCTCATCCATGTTCCTTCCACCTTCTCTGCCACGAAGCCAAGTCCCTGGGAACCGTTCTTCATGGGATATAGCAAGGTGGAGAAGGTGATGTTGGAAGGTTCTTAGCAACCGAGTTGAAGTGGAAAAGAACAAGCAAACCAGAGATTTTTTGCACCTAACCTCCATCAAAAGTTTCTCCTTCTCCCTCTGCATCATCCAGCAAAGGCTCGGGTACTGTGGAGGCCGAGGGACACCAACTCCTTGAGAGATAATCCGAGAGAGAGAGAGGAGAGAAAGGTTGGAGCAAAGTTGCTCCAACTTGATTTCTTGGGCTTCTGGGGAGTTCTTCTTCTTCCTGGGGAGTGAACCGAGCGAGTTGGAGGGCTGCGCGATGCGGCGGGGGAAACCGGCTTCATCCCTTCTTCTCCAACTCCGGCGAGGTGAGTTTTCTTTTCCCTCTGGTCTTTAGAACCAGAGACCCTTGGAAGTGAACCCTGTAGGTTCTAAGGATGCTCCACACCCAGCCCCGAAAATGGGAAGCCATCGGTTGGCCGGTGGCCAAGTTGCACCGTCGAGAGCTCCGCCTTGAGCTTTCTTTTCTCCCGGTGACTTTTAATGAAAAGTAAAATTATGGTCTTCTTCCTCTTGACCTGTTCTTGCTCCCCTCCAAATTTGGAGTGGTTTGGTGCACTATGGGCTTCACACCACGATGCCTTAGTTTCGGGAAAAGAAGTCTTCGGCCGAGTTGGCCGGTCCGGCCCCGCCGCTGCTTCTCGGCGCCAGGAAAGGGTCTGGTTAGCTTCCTAGTAATGAGAGGAAGGGGTCCATGTATTTGCATGTGGCCCATGCAGGCCGGAGTGAAATCCGCCATTAATGGGTGGAGCTTGGCTACGTTAATGGCGGGCTCTCGTCCGCAGGTTCCCGGCCTTGGTGGCATGCCCAGGAAGGTTTCTGGGAGTATTTGGAACCTCTCCATGCATTTGCATGGAGGCCATGCTGCCCAAGAAAGAATCCACCATTGTTATTGAAGCTCTAATCCGAGCTTGCTCCGTCGCCGCCGCCGCCGTGTCCTGTCGTCGGGCACGGGTCCAGAAGACTTAGTAGGGTCAAGTAGCACCTGTTGGTGCTAATGTTTGAGGCCCAGAACCAATAAGTGGAAAAACACCATTAATGGTCTTTGGAGCTTCATCTTCTTCTTCTTCTTCTTCTTGTTCTCGGCCAACCGAGGTGACTTGTTGGCTCGAGCTTGAAGGGAAATGCTCCTAATGCCTTGTAACAGCTTTCCAGTCAAGTTAGGAAGTCCCAGGTTTCTCCTCTGCAGAGAACCAACTCGGGCATGGCTTGGGTGCTTGTATGTGTAATGGTGCACACCAACTGTTTGTGTTAATGCCACAGTGAGATTTTATATGGAATTAGGATTTGAGAATAATATGAAAGATGCTTAATTTTGTTCCCTGAGCTTGAGGCTCACTTCAGATCAAAGTAGATCTGTGTGGATTTGTGTGTGGAGCAATGTTGACATGTTAGAAAGCAAGGGTGTTGGATCCTTGCGATCCAACAATTCTGGGTTGCAAATAGGGCAAGCCCTGGTGTCCTGGAATTTTCTAGAGACAATTGATCCAAGTTATTTTAAATGGGGACATGTAGGTTTAAAGTTATATCATTATTAAGCTTTATGTCTAATAATTGGCCGTGGTGGTGTTTGGGACTGTTTGCGAAGCCGCGACAGTGAGCTCCTGGCTATTTTGGGGTCACTGGACGCGATGCTCGCGTCGGATTTCGGGTTCGTCGAGCCGAAGAAACAAAAATGCGTTTAAGCTATGTTAGAGAGGTATATTATGGCCCGAAGTTTTTCTCGGGTTTCGTACTGCTGCAAATGGGTGAGCACGGTGTTCAGCGAGTCGAGGGTCACCTACTGGAGGTGACAGTTCGTAAAAATATTATTCCAATTAAGAGAACGAGCAAAAACGGCGCTCAAATAGCTGTAAAAGTGCAATTTGGTAAAACCCTAGGGGTCAATCTGTAATTGTAGCCTGGTAGACTGCTGTACACAGTGTGTCAGTGGGTTGGGTATGCGTGAGAGTCTATTTTTCTGACCTGTGTATGTGATTCAGGTCCCAACAGTCAGCCGCCAGCTTGCGAGCCATCCAGCAGCCACCGTGATCATTTACTTTGAGGTGGGTTTATCTTCGGTCCGGGTTTTATCAGGTTGGCCCTATGGGGTGCCGTGGTAGGTTGGACCCCTGTTTTTGGTGTAGCCCTGAACCTATGCTTGAGCCTTTCTATTTGCTCTCATTCCAGCATTCATTGTGTTTAGTTATGTAGCATCGATCTGGCAGTTCAGTTCCCGATATGATTTCATGTTCAGCATTTAGTATATTTATATATACAGGTTGACATATGCCATGTTTGTTTGGTCATCAGCCTAGTTATAGTAGCACTTCCTATTCTACGTTGATCCCCCACAACGCGTTCTTTACCGGTAAAGTGGTCGATAGTGGCGACCCGTGAACCCAGGTTGCACATGGTGGACGAGAGTGGCGACACATGTGGGCCTGAGTGCACCGATGGTGCCAGGTTATATGTCAGTCGAACGTGCCAGCTTTGGCATTGGTCTAGGTCCTTGTGATAGTGGTCGATAGTGGCGACCCGTGAGCCCCAGGCTGCACATAGTGGACGAGAGTGGCGACACGTGTGCCTCTGCTACAGCATGATTAGCTCTTGTTTGTCTGATTTGCCAGTTACAGCATGATTACCTGTTTTCACTTCAGCATGCTTAGATTTTATATCTGCATCTTGTTATTCAGCTTTCAGTTATATTCTGGCTTTGTTATCCGCTTATTGTTATATCCGGTAGGTACGACTTGCTATTTCTCGGCCCGTCGTGCCCACTGGGATACATGTAGAGTGTATCTCACACCCCCTGGGTGACTAATTTTCAGGTCAGTCGGGTGCTGGAGATTGGGACGATCCAGTGAGCTGCCGCGCTAGAGTTGTCCCCTACTATTGGCCGCAGTGGCCTAGTGCTAGTATTTTCAGTTACAGTATCATGATCGTAGTTGTCTCTGTATTTTTGAGTATTTGTGGATTATGTCATGAGTAGTTGTGGATGTATTAGTTGTAGATCTTTATGTTTTTGGATTTAGCTGTTGATTATGTTGCTCTCTGATTGTATCACTGCACTTGCCTAGCCGAGCATGTATAGGGGAGACTCTGTCCGTGTGGATAGAGAATTTTCTATGCATGTGGCGGTCTGCTCACGTCCTGAGTGAAAGTTTGAACTCTGATAAAAAAAAAAAAAAATTTCTACCGCTGTTTTGAAACTCGGGGCGTGACAAGAAGGCTTGCTCTCACTTTCTCCTAACCAATACATGCACAAAAGAGGGAGTAAATAAACCCACTCTACATGTGATGAGTTTCCGATGTGGGACTAAACATCACATGTAGAGGGGAAATGGGTTTGGGCTCCCAGGCAAAGCCCATTTATATTGGGCCGCCCAGAAAAGCCCAAAGGCCAAAAATACAAGTTTAAAATCACTAAATCAATATAAAATCCAACAATCCCTACATGATTTAAGACTTGTAAAAATGAAATATAAAATAAAGTAAAAGAAATACAAAAACTAAAACAGATGCTGGATCCCTTATACCACGTATTCGGCGAAGGTATCTTTCGGGTTTGAACCTTCACTTAGTACAGGTCTATGTACATCCGAGGGCACAATGGTGGACTTCGCCTTGAACCAAGGCCGGTGAATCGGATTTCCACAAACAATACACATGGTACAACCGTTTAGGTTCTATGCGGGTTAGCGCTTTTATGGCCATGCGCTCATATCGATTCATGTGTGTTTTTAGGGAACCACCCTCTTCCCATAGTCGCGGCCTCACGACTACACACATATAGTAGGTCCTGATAAGGGTGCCTGCAAGGTCACACCCTGCCTCAAGGGTCTCGGAACCATTCAGGGTAAGAACCCTTACTAACCACTTGCATTAATGAGCACTGTCGCCATAGGGATGAGTATATAAAAGCAGTGCTCCGCACAACTACCAATTCGACTTGTTTCTACCCATTGAACCTCTAAGAGGTTGGGTTGCCGTCGCCGGTAATTTCTATTATGGGCTAAGCCCTATCCTCTTCGACGATTCTAGGATCACTGTCCTAGACAAACCTTTAGTAAGCTGATCAGCTAAGTTCTTCGCAGATCTCACAAATTCTAATGCAATTACATTTTCCTTAATATTCTGCCGAATAAACTTTTGTCTTACTTTCATAAATCTATTCATCTTTGTTTCCACATTTTCTTGAGCACACTTGTCAATAGCAGATATGCAATCACAATGTATATATACAGGTGCCAAAGGTCGCTCCATCAGTGGCAAGTCATACAGAAATTCTCTAATCCACTTAGCCTTTGCTACAGTGGTATCTAAAGCTATCAGTTCAGATTCCATTGTACTTCTAGCTATCAATGATTGTTTTGATTTCTTCCAAGAAACAGCTGCTCCACCAAGGAGAAAAACAAATCCAGTGGTTGACTTCACATCAGCTGTATCACTTATCCAGTTAGCATCACTAAATCCTTATAATACAGCAGGGAATCCACAAAAATGCAATCCATAAGATACAGTGTCTTTTAGATATCTCAAAACTCTTTCTAAAACATTCCAATGTTCTCTATTTGGGTTATGGGTATATCTTCTCAATCTGTTCACAGCATAGGCTAAATCAGGTCTAGTGTAATCTACAAGATAACCTAGAGATCCTATAATCTGAGCATACCTATTCTGTCCTATAGGATCACCTTTATTCTTCTTAAGATGCACACTAGGATCATAAGGTATAACAACAATCTTAGAATCAAAATATCCAAATTTCTTTAACACTTGTTCACTGTAGTGAGATTGGCTCATAATAATTTCATTTGATTTTCTTATGATCTTCATGTTCAGAATTACATCAGCTTGCCCAAGATCCTTCATATCAAAGTTATCATTAAGTAATTTCTTAACATCCATTATCACATCCATATATGTTCCAAAGATCAAAATATCATAAACATACAAACATAGGATTACTATCTGTCCATTGTATTCCTTAGAGTACACACATTCATCAGACATGTTCACATGAAAACCAGCTTTCACAACTAAAGAGTCAAATTTCAAATGCCATTGCTTAGGAGCTTGTTTAAGTCCATATAAAGATTTTGTCAACTTGCAAACTTTGTTTTCATGTCCAGCAACAATAAATCCCTCAGGTTGCTTCATATAAATCTCTTCATCTAAATCACCATTTAGAAAAGCAGTCTTAACATCCATCTGATGAATAATCAAATTATGGACAGAGGCTAAAGCTAGCAGAATCCTAATAGAAGTAATCCTAGCTACAGGAGCATAAACATCAAAATAATCTACACCAGGCTGCTGGGAAAAACCCTGAGCTACAAGTCTAGCCTTATACTTATCTACAGACTCATCTGGTTTCAACTTCTTCTTAAAGATCCATCTACATCCTACAGGCTTACAACCTACAGGTAAATCAGATAACTCTCAAGTATGATTCTGTAGAATAGATTGCATCTCCAATTTAACAGTTTCTTTCCAAAATGATGCATCTACAGAAGTCATAGCTTGGTCAAAGGTAGAAGGGGTATCTTCTACAAGTAGGACACAGAAATCATCACCAAAAGTCTTCTCAATCCTAGGACGCTTACTTCTCTTAGGTTCAGACTCTTCTATAGGTTCACTAGTGCTGGGTCTACTAGATCCACCTATAGTCTTAACAGGAACAGGTCTATCTACTCTAGTTCTTAAAAGAAAGATATCCTCAAAGTATACTACATCTCTAGCTTCAATAATTGTATTGTTAGAAATTTCATTAACCTCAGAATTTACCACCAAGAATCTATTAGCATTACTACCATCTGCATAACCTTAGAAAACAGTATCCACAGTCTTAGGACCAATCTTTCTCTTTTTATTTTCAGGAATCTTAACTTTAGCTAGGCACCCCCACACTTTAAAATAATTCAAATTAGGTTTCCTTCCCTTCCAAATTTCATAAGGAGATACAGAAGAACTCTTGTGGGGAATCCTATTAAGAATTACACAAACAGTCATCAAAGCTTCACCCCACAAGTTCTCGGGTGCACCAGAACTAATAATCATTGAATTTACCATATCCATCAAAGTTCTATTTTTTCTTTCAGCTACTCCATTAGATTAAGGTGTATAAGGTGCAGTCACTTGATGTACAATTCCAAATTCTTGACAGAAAACAGTCATCTTATTCGATGTATATTCACCTCCTCGATCAGATCTTAAAATCTTAATTTTCTTATCTAATTGATTTTCAACCTCAGCTTTATAAATCTTAAATTTATTCAAAACTTCATCTTTATTCTTAATCAGATAAATATAACAATATTTCGAATGATCATCAATGAATGTTACAAAATATTTGCTTCCACCCCTACTGGGTCTACATCCATCACAAACATCACTATGTATAAGTTCTAGCGGATCAGAATCTCTATCTACAGATCTAAATAGTTTCCTAGGTTCCTTAGCTTGCACACATATTTCACATCTATGATCATTTGAAACAGACTTAGGAATTAAATCAAATTTCATCAATCTCTTAATAGTATTAAAATTCACATGTCCCAATCTTCCATGCCAAACATCAGATGAAACAACATTCAAAATCATACTTTCATTAATAGTAGAAGTCATCACAGAAAGCTTAAGTAAACCATCACTCAAAAATCCTTTCCCAATAAAGTTCACTCCTTTAGTAATTACTACCCTATTACATTCAAAAACAAACTAAAAACCTTGCTGAACTAAAAGAGAAGCACTAATCAAGTTCTTCCTAAGATCAGGAACATGATGCACGCCGTGCAAGGAAAGAGTCTTCCCAGAGGTCAACTTCAGGTCCACTCGACCAGTCCCAAGCACGCGCGAAGATGCTGCATTTCCCATGTTCACCGATCCTCCACTTGAGTCCTGATAGTGGAGACAGAAGGGTTGGGTACATCAGTCAGCATGTTCAGCTGACGCTCAGGAGGAGCTCCCTTCTTCTTTGGCGCGGAAGGTCGAGTCTTGCGATAATAGCAATCCTTCGCAAAGTGGTTCGTCTTCCCGCACACAAAGCATCCAGAATTCACTCCATTCCCCTTAGGTGCAGGCCTCTTAAAGTTTGGGTTGAACTTTCTATGTTGGAAAGGTTTCTTCTTAAAGTTCCTAAAGGGTTGGAAATTTCTACCTTTAGGTTTCGGGTTCTCTACTAGGTTGGCTTGGGTAAAAGGCTCGCTAGGCTTCTTATCTCTAGCTCGGTTGGTTTCTTCTATCCTAAGAGATCTTAGGACAAAATTCAGGAAAAGTTCTCTTTGATTGTGGTTCAGATCATTGGCATGGCTAGACCAGGAAGGAGACAACTTATCTATTAAAGTGGCAACTAGAAAACTCTCATCTAGATCTATACCACTAGATCTAAGCTGCTCAATAATGTACTCAAAATCCTGTAATTGGTCAGACATTGGTTTACTATCTACCAATTTAAACTTGAGCAAATCTGAAGCTTGGTATGTGAGGACCCGAATCCCCACTTAAGGGTTTATTGATGGATTAGTGGTTTTTGGGAGTGTGTGTGCGCGTGTCGGGCCCAAGAATTGGATTTCTGGTGAAATTGGAGCTTATTTGCTTTTCTGGAAGCCCATTCAGGGTGATTGAGGTTTTTGCGCGCTTATTGGAACCAAGGATTTGACTCGGCATGAAAAATGGATCAAGTTTACTTTTCCGGAAATTTTAGGAGTGGAATTTGGCCGAACGGACATCGGATTTGGATTCAGCGCGCGAAAACGAGCGGAATGGACTATTTACTTGTATTTTTCGAAACTCGGACACGAAAACACGGATTTCGAGGCGTGGGGTTACTGTTCCGGCGGCCAGAGAGGCGCCGGCGGCGGCGGCGGGCGGCGGAGCGCGGCGGCGGGCCGAGGAGAGGCCGGTCGGTCCACCGCGGGAGGCGTGCACCAGGCGCGGGCCACGTGGCGGCACCCGGTTGGCGGGCGCAGTGGGCGCGGTCCACGGGGAAGGCGTGGGTGCACGGTGGACCGGGGGTGGACACGTGGCAGAACGTGATTGGGTGGTGTTGTGTGCGCAGTCCACGGTGCGGGGAGCAGGTACCTCGGGCTGCGTGCTCAACAGGCGCGCGTGGGCGCGCTGACCCGCGGCTCCCGGCGTGGGCGCCACGTGTCGGCGCGGGATTCGGCCACGTGGCGCATGGCTGTTGGCCCAAACAGCTGTTTGCTGTTAGGGTGTACACGTGGCGGCCTGGGAGATTTCCGGGCGTGAACAGTAACGGGCTGGGCCTGTTACTGTAGCAGCCCGGAAGTATCGGGCGCCCGAATCTTTGGGCCAAAAGTCCAAAGTGCGGATTTTCGGGCTGGTCCTATAAATAGCTGGCTTGCTAGGGCTTTTTGCCCCCTTTCCTGAGCTCCCCTGCCCATGGCCCCTTTAGCAAAGTTGTAGATCTTCGTGTTGCGCATCTTCTGGCAGAGGCGCGGAATTTTTGGATGCGGCGGCGTCGACGTTTTCGGCATCGTAGCACGGAGCGACAATTTTCTGTTGGAGGCCCATTATCGCCGCATTTCGGTCTGAGAGGTCCACAGAGCTACGCCCACTGTATTTTTGGGCGATTTTTGTGGCATTGGATTCACGAGAGGTACGTCTTCTACTTTCATGTTGAGTGATTTGGCTAGATTTGGGCTTTTGGCACAGTTTTCGAGGCTTTACTGAGCCCCTGCTTGCGGGCGAGATTTTTAGACAGCAAGATCTTTGCAGATTTTTATCTATGCATCCGGACATCGAAATTCGATGTTTCAAGGCTCTATCGACATCTACACTTCACGAGGATTGCCGTCATATTTTTACTGGAATTTTTGGAGGCTGTTTTACAGGTGAAAATTTCGCAGAAAGAGGATTGTTCATCGCATATTTTTAATATGTGGAATTTTGAGGAATTAAGTGTAAATTTTGGATTGTATTATGTACCCAGGATGCTTTGAACACTACTTTGGTACTGTTGGCTTGGTGATTGTGCGGTATATCTGTTTCTAGGCTTTCTTAGCTGTACGACCCTGGACAGTTGTGCACTTTCAGGTGGGTGGCCTCGTCTCCAAGACTTATGGAACGTTCATTAAATCTGCTATAGTAGAACCATGCATAATAGTAACACTCTTGTGTAGTATGCTAGAAAGTGATAGCTGATAATTCTAGTGTTACTTGATGATCATGCAATTCTCTTGTTTCCTATTATCTGTTAAATTAATGTTATCTTGGAACTTGACCTAGCACCACCGTCTTATGCAGCATGTTCAGCCAGACTTTAGGAAACTTCAACTTGGGCTAGGTTTATTTCTGCTTTAGACATCCGCACTTCTACTTCTTTCCTGGACATAGTGTTACTCGCCCGGGTAGTGGGCCGAGTGGTCGGGTTTCTTTTAGTGTGGGATGCATTTTACACTCGTGCTTGGGAGCAGAGTGGAGTCTGGTAGATATAGTTGATCGTTCATCTGTGGCGGGAGCCGTTGGTAGACGGCGGTCCCGAGATGTTTTGGTTTCTTGTTTATTTGTCGCCACTGTGTCAGTGGCAGCTTTGTACCAGTGATAGCAGGACCTTGAACCTAGAACTATTTTTGGACACACATATGATTTTAGTCAACCAATGTTTTCTTCCGAGCATCGTAGAGTCGCTGAGTCTGTTCTTGTTTGATTGGACAAAGGCATTAGCTCTACGAGGCTTGGATATAAAACTTGTTTTCAATTGTTTTCCTAAAAAGAACTAAAAATCATTAAATATGAATTTCTTTCAGATCAAATGGCTTTCAATCAGAAATATCACCCTTTTCCGATAAATTTAACCACCCGAGATGATTCGAGTGGTCTGGGTTCCAAGGTCTGCCTTTTTCCTTTGGGACGAGAACAACGAGAGGCTATGCCTAGAGCCTGCTCTTGTTTGATTAGGGTTGTAGGTTCTAGTCTTTCGGGGTTCCCGGACCCTTTATTGTGTCTGTTGTGGAGTTATCCTGTCAGTGATGCCTGTTTTAGGGAGCCGTTGGGTTGACAGCGGTCCCGACTGTCGAGTGTCCCTTGTTGCTCAGGGTAGAGAGCAGGGATGGGGGATAGTGTAGCTATATTGTTGAGTCGGGTGGGATTGCACCAGATTATCGACTCGGGTTATTGTTTCGGTAACCGCGAACTGTGGGCGGTTGGACCGATTAGTGTTATACATCAGTTGGGGCTGGGTTTTGCATTGTGGATTGAGTGAGTCTCCACTTTGAGCATAGTGTCGACTTTTGCCTCATTGGCTGAGATACGTGACAGAGCTGTTGGACATGGGTTACTTTTTGACTCGAGCGGGTCGTTCCCCTCGAGTGCCACTCCGGAGTAGGCGAGACCGGGTTGTTGTAACCGGCGTTGAGATTGAGCTTTAGACCGGGTTGTTGTAATCGGCGTTGAGATTGAGCTTTAGACCGGGTAGTTGTAACCGGCGTTGAGATTGAGCTTGAGACCGGGTTGTTGTAACCGGCGTTGAGATTGAGCTTGAGACCGGGTTGTTGTAACCGGCGTTGAGATTGAGCTTTAGACCGGGTTGTTGTAACCGGCGTTGAGATTGAGCTTTAGACCGGGTTGTTGTAACCGGCGTTGAGATTGAGCTTTAGACCGGGTTGTTGTAACCGGCATGAGATTGAGTTCTTCTATCGTGACTTGTCGACGCCGTCCCTCTTACTGAGCCAGTTTTGGCAGTTACGGACGCTGTCCCTCTAACTGAGCCAATTTTGGCAGTTACGGATACAGTCCCTCTGGCTGAGCCAGTTTTGGCAGCTACGGACATACCTACTGTGATGATTCGAATTTCACCAGTAACTGTTGTAGCCTTAACAGTGACAATAGAAGGCTTATATGGTGTAATAGAGCTTGTAGTGACGAAATTGGACCTCAGAAATGGATCCGGCGCTAAAAACGGAGCAAGTGGGCATTTCCGGGGGCTTTCGGCAAAATTTCGGTTGAGAATTTGAAGAATCGGACGGCGGATTTGGACTCAGCGCGCGAAAATGATCAAAATGGCATATTTACTTTATTTTTTCGACACTGGGTTACTGTTCATGCCGGAATTACTGTTCCGGCCGCCGGAAACACTGTTCCGGCGACCGGCGGCAGGCGGCAGACGGCGGCGCACGGCGGAGCAAGGCGGCGCAGGGCCGCGGGCAGCACGGGCAGGCGCGGGCAGCGCGCAGGCGCGGGGTCCACAGAATAGGCGTGCACCGGGTGCACCGAAGACTCAGAAGGCCACGTGGCAGCCTCTGATTGGTCCGGCGGCGTCAAGGGTGGCGGCTTGTCCCTGACACGTGGCGCGCTGTGATTGGCCGACAGGATCCGGAAGACCCAGCGCGTGGACCGGGCTCGAACGCCCCGTGGACCACGTGGGACACGTGGCGGCTGTTCATTGGCGGGCGCACGGCCGCCCACGTGTGCCGGGCGCGTGAGAAACGTGGGCGGCGGGGGACACGTGGCGCAATTTCATTGGCCCGTACGGATGTTTCCTGTTTTGTGAGGTGTGGCGCTGTCTGATTGGCTGGTTTCGGTGTTTTGTGTTCGGGCCCGGATTCTTTGTGGAGCCCGAATAGTAAATTGGCCCATTATAAATACCCCTCCCTCTCTCTTTGCAAATTCCGAGTTTTAGAGAGAGAAAATGAGAGTGAGCCCTTAATGAAAGTTTTTCATTTCTCTGTCCTCTATCTACCATAGAAATTTCAGAATTTTTGAAGTTCCCGACAGAGAGATATCTGCGACGCATTACGCTCTGACGTTTCTCCTTTTTCGGCCCGTTATCGTCGGAGTTCAGTCGGAAAATTCCTGTGCGCTAACCAGGAGGAATTTTTGAACGATTTCTGCGACAATGCGACCGTAAGAGGTAAGGCTTCATTTTCCGTGTTGATCAGTTTACCTCATTTCGCACTTTTGGCACGGTTCCCGAGGCATCTTTGACCCTTCTTTTTGCTGTGGTACTTTCTGGACAGCAGTAACTTCTCCGAATTATATCTGGAGCTAGGAGCATCGGATTAAGGCGTTTAAGTAGTCGATTTCGATCTACTCGTCGCGAGGAACGCAACCGTAATTTTTCTGGATTTTTAAGAGCACTGTACAGAGGTGAAAATCCCTTCTTTTTGTGCTGTTTGGAAAAACAGCAAAGGCTGTATTTTTGGGATTTGTGTTTACTCTGGGTGTGTTATTCTATACAGTTGTGCACTGTTCTTGACGAGTTGCGGGTATAGAGGACTGTGGACAGTAAGGAGACCTTTCTGGGTGTGGATCACGCTTTTTGAGGTGGGTGGTTGTTGCTTACCTCACTTCTGACTATCTCACTAGGAGTATTAGAGATCCCCTATTTTAAACTGGTAATCGCTATTTTAATTGTGAATTGCATGAGTAAACCCCACAAATTATATGACGGCTTTTTTATATTAAATTGGGACACTGTTGTTGGGACAAAGGCTATATCATAATCTCGCATGCAAAATGACTTACTATGTTGGGACATTTAAGCCATCATTTTCTAAATAAATATCAAACACTTTTCTTCAATTTTAAAAGAGGACAATTGCATGCTTGTATGGACATCTAGATAGGCCACTATTTATTGCTACACTATTATTGGGACTTGACTTAGGAGAAACCATGTTTTATTATTCTCCTTTGCATTCAGATGCATGTTGCTCAAGTTTGAGCAGGGTTTTGGGGTAGTGTAGTTGAGGCCATCGAGTCTGGGACAGGTTAGACTCGATTCTGGGTTGTGGGGCATTGTGGTATCCGCGGACATCAGGCGGTTGGCCAGATGTTGATTACTTTATCAGGCTTTGGACTTATGGGGTATTGCGGCAACCGCGGACATTAGGCGGTTGACCGGATGTCGATCTTTGCATCAGATTGGGGATCGAGCTTTTTGCTAGTGGATGGAGTTTCCCACTTATTGAGTACTATTGCATCAGATTGGGGATTAGCTTTTCTTTAGTGGATGGGTTTTCCCACTTTGATCAGAGTCATGATCCAGTCCTGCTGTTTTACGATACTTATGATTACTGGTTACTGAGATACTTTACTCGTGTGGGTCGCTCCCCTCGAGTGCCACTCCGGAGTGCGCGACAGGCAGGCTTTGAGTCCTTGAGACTCCTTTTTACATCGGTGTTATGCGTGGGCTGGCATACCCGATACGGCAGGCACAGCAGGCAGTACCAGTTTTTACTGGTGATTAGATTGGGTTTATCCAGGCAGGCAGGGTAGATACTGATGCATACTTACAGTCATTTCCTTCGGCATGGCATTTAGAGGCATAGTAGTGGTAGTTTTCTCTTTATCAGCAGCCTTTATAGCTTACCACTGTCCTTTCCTTTTGCCTCTAGTAGTCCTAGTGGGTGCGTCAGCATTTGAGGTTTTACCCACTAGGGGAGGCTACTGGTTTATCTAGTAGTTCTCACCCCCATTGTTGTTTCCTGTCTCTTCTTCTTTGTGTTGCAGAGTCGTCTGCAGGAGCTGCTAGGCCATCGGCAGCTGATCGAGGTAAGGGGATCGCTGAGTAGATAGATCTCCTGTGAGATTGAGTTGTTGTTAGACAGATGTTGTACCCTTTACTCAGACTGATGTATTTTTCTTATTTTGGGTCTGGCTTTGGCCAGCAGGTTGTACTATTTTGGTGAGTTGAGAGATTATTGTATTTATTACAGCATTATTATTATTCCAGTCTGAGATACTATGTGGTTCTTCTATTTTAGCTCTGTATTATGCTCTTTTATTGTTTATATTATACCTGAGCAGGTTACCAGCGCTTCCTGTACGCGGAAAATTTCGTGTGCACGGCGGATCTGTAGACGGACCCGGGTTCTGGTTTACACCCGGGGCGTGACAGATTAAGTTGGTATCAGAGCTTAGGGATAGGTCAGTTGGGACTTAGGAAACCCTAGGCTTTTGGCAGACCCTAGGAAGATAGGGCGCGAGAGACGAGACGTTTTGCGAAAGTCGTTGATTTATTGTTTGACTCTTCCAGTGAGTGAAGAGGGATCGACATACCCAATTTCTGGTGAACAGTTATGTTGGCTGCAGACAACATAAAGTCACAGAAATAGGGGGATGTCTTTGACTTTCGCTAGATTGGGTCGTGCGGGATTGTGTTATTGATTCGAGGTTTCTTGTGGCAGGATGCCTCCGCGACGCAGGATGTTGACGCGTTCTCAGCCTTCTTCCCCTGAGCCCGAGCAGGAGGAGTCCGGGCAAGGCCAGCAGAGTGAGGTGCAGGAGCTACAGGCTCAGATGGCTCAGATGTCGGAGGCTGTTCGGCGTCAGGAGGAGGCCATGGGTCGGCTGACGCAGATGTTAGAGCAGAGGGCGCAGCCTGTTGTAGCACCCCCGGAGAGTTCTCCCGTACCATCATCCCCTGCTGTGGCTCCCCCAGTTGTACCAGTGACCCCAGCATCCCCTGTTGCTCGGGGTACTGGTAGACAGCCGTCTGGGTTGACGGGACCTCTGACCTCGGCAGAGCAGCGGGAGATGGTCGATTTGTTGATGAGGTTTCGCCAGTTTGACCCACCCCATTTCTCGGGGCAGAGTGCAGAGCCGTGGGAGGCAAAGTCGTGGATCACGGTGATGGAGCGACGTTTTGAGACATTGTTCATCAATGAGCAATAGCAGGTGTTATTGGCGACGAACTTTTTGGAGCGCAACGCCGAGGCTTGGTGGCGGCGTGTTCGACCGGCTGGTCCGCCTGGGGCTCAGCTCCTGACCTGGGCGGAGTTCCGCAGTCTCCTTCTTGGGGCTTTCTTCCCGGAAAGCGTCTGGCAGAGGTTGGAGGAGCAGTTGAGAAACCTTCGCCAGGGAGATCGGCCCGTGCACGAGTATATTGCGAATTTCAATCAGTTGCTGGCGTGTGTACCGAACGTGGCCAGAGATGAGGCGCACTGGATTTACATGTTCGAGCGAGGGTTGCGCCGGGACCGTTTTCAACTGGTTCGCTCGCGTAGGTTGCAGACCTTGGAGGCCTCGATGGAGCAGGCGCTCTATGTGGAATGCGGGGAGGTAGTAATGGAGGAGGTAGCTCCAGCTCCTGTAGTGATCCCGGGGGCGAAGCGCCCAGCACCGGATGATGGAGGACGGGCTCATTCTTGGAGGCCGCCACGACCGCCACGGCCTCAGTTTTCCAGCCGTGGGCGTTCTGAGCGGCGAGGGCCTGGTGGATCCCAGAGGCCACCGCAGCAGCAGCAGAAGCCGCAGTCGAGACAGCATAAGTCTCAGCAGCAGTCTCAGAGACAGCAGCAGCAGTCGAGTCGGACCCAGCCTTTGGAGAGGTGTGTCTTCTGTGGGGGTCAGCATCCGGCAGGCACGTGTGAGATGAGATTTGGCCGCTGTTATCGATGTGGACAGCCTGGTCATGTTCGAGCTACGTGCCCAGTTGAGACACCAGTAGCACCTTCTTCAGCATCTGTCCCCTTTTCATCCCAGCAGCGATCGACGGCTCGGCGGCCGTATGCCCCAGCAAGCAGGCCATCTTCTTCACATCCCACTGACTATCGGCCTCCAGCTCAGAGTGGGCGAGTGTATGCTGCGCAGGTAGAGGACTCTTCGGCAGCAGATCATGTGGTGGCAGGTATCACCTTACTTTCTGGCATTAGGACTCGTACTTTATTTGATACTGGAGCATCGCATTCTTTTATTAGTAAAACTTTTGCATCATTACATGGGTTAGAGGTAGGACTTTTACCACGTGCACGAGAGGTTCAGATTCCCGATCACACTTTGCACGTGGAGGAGTGTTGTTGGTCCTGCCCGATGCAGATCGAGTTCTGGATTATGCCAGCAGACCTATTGGTCTTGAGACAGCTGAGGGACTTTGATGTGGTTCTAGGGATGGACTGGCTGGCTCGATATTTCGCGACTATTGATTGTGCCGCGAGGACTGTCACTTTTAGAGAGCCAGGCCAGGAGATGTTGGTATACCGGGGATGTCAGAGTGCTTTCTTTGCCTCTATGGTTTCGACATCCCGAGCGAGGCAGATGATCCATCGAGGATGTGTAGCCTTTTTGGCTAGTGTTGTTGAGGGGCCTACGGCGGCACCGGGACTCAGGGATATCCCTATTGCCCGCGAGTTCCCGGATGTTTTTCCACCTGAGCTAACCAGCATGCCGCCAGATAGAGAGATTGAGTTTGTGATTGACGTAGTTCCAGGAACTGCGCCAATCTCTAAGGCTCCTTACCGGATGGCACCGACTGAGCTGCGAGAGCTTAAGGCACAACTCCAGGATTTGATGGATAAGGGCTTTATTAGGCCGAGTGTGTCGCCTTGGGGAGCGCCGGTGCTATTCGTGAAGAAGAAGGATGGGTCACTTCGATTGTGTGTGGACTATAGGGAATTGAATAAAGTGACCATCAAGAACAAGTACCCTTTGCCGCGCATCGACGATCTCTTTGATCAACTGCAAGGGTCTTGTGTCTTCTCTAAGATAGATCTGCAGTCCGGTTACCACCAGTTGAAGGTAGAGGCCGAGGATATTCCGAAAACGGCATTCAGATCTCGGTATGGGCATTATGAGTTTACAGTTATGCCTTTTGGACTGACTAATGCCCCTGCCGCATTCATGGATTTAATGAACCGAATCTTCCGGCCGTACTTGGATCGATTCGTGGTAGTATTCATTGATGGTATTCTGGTCTACTCCCGAAGTGATGCTGAGCATGAGGAGCACTTGAGAATCGTGCTGCAACTTCTGAGAGAGAAGAAGTTGTATGCCAAGTTATCTAAGTGCGAATTTTGGCTTCGGGAGGTTGCTTCTTGGGCCATGTGATCTCAGCCGCAGGAGTGGCAGTGGACCCGGCGAAGATTAAGGCGGTCCGGGATTGGCCCCGACCGACTACCGTTTCTGAGGTACGTAGTTTTATGGGCTTAGCTGGGTATTATCGTCGGTTTGTGGAAGGCTTTGCGAAGCTCTCCACACCCCTCACTCGCTTGACGCGTAAAGGAGTGAAGTTTATCTGGAGTGAGGACTGTCAGAGGAGCTTTGAGGAGCTGAAGAGTAGACTGATGACCGCTCCTATCCTTTCCCTCCCTGTTATGGGGAAAGGATATGTGATCTACAGCGACGCATCACACAGTGGACTTGGCTGTGTGTTGATGCAGGAAGGGAGGGTAATTGCTTATGCATCGAGACAACTCAAGGAGTATGAGAAGAATTACCCTACCCATGATTTGGAGCTTGCTGCCGTGGTGTTTGCACTGAAGCTTTGGCGCCATTACCTGTATGGGGAGCACTGTGAGATCTATACCGACCACAAGAGCCTAAAGTACCTGTTCACGCAGAAGGAGCTGAATTTGAGGCAACACAGATGGTTGGAGCTACTAAAGGATTATGATGTGGATATTCTCTACCACCCAGGCAAGGCTAATGTAGTTGCTGATGCATTGAGCAGGAGAGCGGTGCAGAGTTTGTCCATGTTGATCACAGACCAGACACCACTATTAGAAGAGATGAGGCGACTAGAGATAGAGGTTGTGTCCCCTGGGGTCTCTGCTAGACTGACATCTTTAGTCATGCAGCCCACTCTACTGGACAGGATCAAAGAGAAACAGAGTGAGGACCCCCACTTGACCAGGATTAGAGATCAGATCCCGAGCGATCAGTCAGGGGACTTTACGGTGGATGTTTCGGGAGTACTAAGGTACAGGGACCGAGTATGTGTGCCAGTGGATGCGGAAATCAGAGAGCAGATATTGCGAGAGGCCCATTATACACCTTATACCCTACATCCTGGTGGGACTAAGATGTATAAAGACCTCAAGGCACACTTCTGGTGGAATGGCATAAAAAGGGACATTGGGAGGTTTGTGGCTCAGTGTTTAACTTGCCAACAGGTGAAGGCTGAGCATCGAGTGCCAGCTGGCAAGTTACAGAGTCTCCCAATTCCCGAGTGGAAATGGGACCACATTACGATGGATTTTGTGGTCGGATTGCCGAGGGCACAGGGAGGTGCTGATGCTATCTGGGTAGTTGTGGATCGACTTACCAAGTCAGCGCACTTTTTGCCTGTACAAACTACTTGGTCACTCGAGCGACTAGTGTGACACCCCCGGAATTTGGATTAGTCCTATATATAAATGATATAATAGGACTAAATCTCTAACCCAGCTATAGCATTTTGGATGGTAGCAAGATCCAAGAGGAACATGAGAGTTAAGCGTGCTAGAGCTAGAGTAGTTCTAGGATGGGTGACCCCCTGGGAAGTGGGGCGTCACAGTTGGTATCAGAGACATTCACCAGCCGGAAATGTGAGATGAGTCTCGGCTGAGCCAGGGTTATATAGCGGGTAGAGCGAGGCTCCCCGGCTAATGACCGTTGTGAGTGGAGTGCAGCTCCTCACAAGGTCAGCTAAGGCTAGCGAGACGAGTCTCACATCGCCTGGTGCTTGTGATTGTGCTTGAGCCTGACGTGGACGTCAGGGCTTAAAGGGGGGAAGAATGTGACACCCCCGGAATTTGGATTAGTCCTATATATAAATGATATAATAGGACTAAATCTCTAACCCAGCTATAGCATTTTGGATGGTAGCAAGATCCAAGAGGAACATGAGAGTTAAGCGTGCTAGAGCTAGAGTAGTTCTAGGATGGGTGACCCCCTGGGAAGTGGGGCGTCACAACTAGCCCAGTTATATCTAGATGAGATAGTAAGATTACATGGAGTACCAGCCTCCATAGTATCAGATAGAGACCCGAGGTTTGTTTCGCGTTTCTGGAGGAGCTTGCAGACAGCCTTGGGGACTCAACTCAGGTTCAGTACAGCTTTTTATCGGCAGACTGATGGGCAGTCAGAGCGGACCATACAGATCTTGGAGGACATGCTGAGGGCTTGCGTCTTGGATTTCGGTGGAGGGTGGATTCGACACTTATCTATGGCTGAGTTCGCGTACAACAATAGCTTTCAAGCGAGCATTCAGATGGCTCCGTTTGAAGCATTGTATGGACGCAAGTGTCGATCACCGCTTTATTGGAGTGACGTGGGCGAGAGGCGGACCTTGGGACCAGATGTATTATTAGAGGCAGAGGAGAAGGTCCGAGTGATTCGAAAGCATCTCCAGACCGCCCAAAGCCGACAAAGGAGTTATGCCAATGTTCGGCGACGAGACTTAGAGTTTCAGGTTGGAGATCATGTATTTCTGAAAGTCTCGCCGTCCAAAGGAATCAGGAGGTTCGGCATTCGTGGGAAACTTAGCCCCCGATATATTGGACCCTTTGAGGTATTGGAACGTATCGGGCCAGTCGCCTACCGACTTGCACTTCCTCCGAGACTTGCCGGTGTCCACGATGTATTCCATGTTTCTACTCTGAGGAGATATGTCTTTGACCCGTCGCACGTCATCGACTTCACACCGCTTGAGATCAGCGAGGATTTGAGGTATGAGGAGCGCCCACTGCGGATTCTGGATCGAGAGGTGAGAGAATTGCGCAGTTGGACAATTCCCTATGTGAAGATCCTTTGGAGCAATCATGACGAGCGCGAAGCTACGTGGGAGCTCGAGTCAGAGATGAAGGATACCCACCCCTACTTATTTGAGACATCGGACTGAGGTATGATTCTCGTTTCGAGGACGAAACTCTTTTTAGTGGGGGAGGATGTGATGATCCGGATTTCCCCAGTAACTGTTGTAGCCTTAACGGTGACAATAGAAGGCTTATATGGTGTAATGGAGCTTGTAGTGACGAAATTGGACCTCAGAAATGGATCCGGCGCTAAAAACGGAGCAAGTGGGCTTTTCCGGGGGCTCTCGGCAAAATTTCGGATGAGAATTTGAAGAATCGGACGGCGGATTTGGACTCAGCGCGCGAAAACGATCAAAACGACATATTTACTTTATTTTTTCGACACTGGGTTACTGTTCATGCCGGAATTACTGTTCCGGCCGCCGGAAACACTGTTCCGGCGACCGGCGGCAGGCGGCAGACGGCGGCGCACGGCGGAGCAAGGCGGCGCAGGGGCGGAGCAGGGCCGCGGGCAGCGCGGGCAGGCGCGGGCAGGCGCGGGCAGCGCGCAGGCGCGGGGTCCATAGAATAGGCGTGCACCGGGTGCACCGAAGACTCAGAAGGCCACGTGGCAGCCTCTGATTGGTCCGGCGGCGTCAAGGGTGGCGGCTTGTCCCTGACACGTGGCGCGCTGTGATTGGCCGACAGGATCCAGAAGACCCGGCGCGTGGACCGGGCTCGTGCGCCCCGTGGACCACGTGTGACACGTGGCGGCTGTTCATTGGCGGGCGCACGGCCGCCCACGTGTGCCGGGCGCGTGAGAAACGTGGGCGGCGGGGGACACGTGGCGCAATTTCATTGGCCCGTACGGATGTTTCCTATTTTGTGAGGTGTGGCGCTATCTGATTGGCTGGTTTCGGTGTTTTGTGTTCGGGCCCGGATTCTTTGTGGAGCCCGAATAGTAAATTGGCCCATTATAAATACCCCTCCCTCTCTCTTTGCAAATTTTGAGTTTTAGAGAGAGAAAATGAGAGTGAGCCCTTAATGAAAGTTTTCCATTTCTCTGTCCTCTATCTACCATAGAAATTTCAGAATTTTTGAAGTTCCCGACAGAGAGATATCTGCGACGCATTACTCTCTGACGTTTCTCCTTTTTCGGCCCGTTATCGTCGGAGTTTAGTCGGAAAATTCCTGTGCGCTACCCAGGAGGAATTTTTGAACGATTTCTGCGACAGTGCGACCGTAGGAGGTAAGGCTTCATTTTCCGTGTTGATCGGTTCACCTCATTTTGCACTTTTGGCATGGTTCCCGAGGCATCTTTGACCCTCCTTTTTGCTGTGGTACTTTCTGGACAGCAGTAACTTCTCCGAATTATATCTGGAGCTAGGAGCATCGGATTAAGGCTTTTAAGTAGTCGATTTCGATCTACTCGTCGCGAGGAACGTAACCGTAATTTTTCTGGATTTTTCAGAGCACTGTACAGAGGTGAAAATCCCTTCTTTTTGTGCTGTTTGGAAAAACAGCAAAGGCTGTATTTTTGGGATTTGTGTTTACTCTGGGTGTGTTATTCTGTACAGTTGTGCACTGTTCTTGACGAGTTGCGGGTATAGAGGACTGTGGACAGTAAGGAGACCTTTCTGGGTGTGGATCACGCTTTTCGAGGTGGGTGGTTGTTGCTTACCTCACTTCTGACTATCTCACTAGGAGTATTAGAGATCCCCTATTTTAAACTGGTAATCGCTATTTTAATTGTGAATTGCATGAGTAAACCCCACAAATTATATGACGGCTTTTTTATATTAAATTGGGACACTGTTGTTGGGACAAAGGCTATATCATAATCTCGCATGCAAAATGACTTACTATGTTGGGACATTTAAGCCATCATTTTCTAAATAAATATCAAACACTTTTCTTCAATTTTAAAAGAGGACAATTGCATGCTTGTATGGACATCTAGATAGGCCACTATTTATTGCTACACTATTATTGGGACTTGACTTAGGAGAAACCATGTTTTATTATTCTCCTTTGCATTCAGATGCATGTTGCTCGAGTTTGAGCAGGGTTTTGGGGTAGTGTAGTTGAGGCCATCGAGTCTGGGACAGGTTAGACTCGATTCTGGGTTGTGGGGCATTGTGGTATCCGCGGACATCAGGCGGTTGGCCAGATGTTGATTACTTTATCAGGCTTTGGACTTATGGGGTATTGCGGCAACCGCGGACATTAGGCGGTTGACCGGATGTCGATCTTTGCATCAGATTGGGGATCGAGCTTTTTGCTAGTGGATGGAGTTTCCCACTTATTGAGTACTATTGCATCAGATTGGGGATTAGCTTTTCTTTAGTGGATGGGTTTTCCCACTTTGATCTGAGTCATGATCCAGTCCTGCTGTTTTACGATACTTATGATTACTGGTTACTGAGATACTTTACTCGTGTGGGTCGCTCCCCTCGAGTGCCACTCCGGAGTGCGCGACAGGCAGGCTTTGAGTCCTTGAGACTCCTTTTTACATCGGTGTTATGCGTGGGCTGGCATACCCGATACGGCAGGCACAGCAGGCAGTACCAGTTTTTACTGGTGATTAGATTGGGTTTATCCAGGCAGGCAGGGTAGATACTGATGCATACTTACAGTCATTTCCTTCGGCATGGCATTTAGAGGCATAGTAGTGGTAGTTTCCTCTTTATCAGCAGCCTTTATAGCTTACCACTGTCCTTTCCTTTTGCCTCTAGTAGTCCTAGTGGGTGCGTCAGCATTTGAGGTTTTACCCACTAGGGGAGGCTACTGGTTTATCTAGTAGTTCTCACCCCCATTGTTGTTTCCTGTCTCTTCTTCTTTGTGTTGCAGAGTCGTCTGCAGGAGCTGCTAGGCCATCGGCAGCTGATCGAGGTAAGGGGATCGCTGAGTAGATAGATCTCCTGTGAGATTGAGTTGTTGTTAGACAGATGTTGTACCCTTTACTCAGACTGATGTATTTTTCTTATTTTGGGTCTGGCTTTGGCCAGCAGGTTGTACTATTTTGGTGAGTTGAGAGATTATTGTATTTATTACAGCATTATTATTATTCCAGTCTGAGATACTATGTGGTTCTTCTATTTCAGCTCTGTATTATGCTCTTTTATTGTTTATATTATACCTGAGCAGGTTACCAGCACTTCGTGTACGCGGGAAATTCCGTGTGTACGGCGGATCTGTAGACGGACCCGGGTTCTGGTTTACACCCGGGGCGTGACACCTACGGTAGACCCGTCCTGTTGAGGATGTGCGGCAGTAGGTAGGCGCAGGTTTGACTGGACCCCAGGATACAGTCAGTTCAGATTGGGTGACTATACTGATATGTTTGTAGATGCACCATGTTATCATCTGTTCCACTTTTTGAGCATGTAGATAGGGGCATAGTAGCTGTAGAGTTATTCATTTTCCAGCTCTTTTCTTTAGTATTTCATTTGTTACAGCATGCCTCTAGTAGACTTAGTGGGCAGACCGTTGGGCTTGTTGACGGCACCTACTGAGAACTACTGTGGGATGTAGTTCTCACACCCGTCGTGGTGTATTTTTTCCCCAGGGACGCCTGCTCCTGTTCCTGCTGCTCCAGTTGCTGCTTCTTTAGACCGAGGTAAGGGAGTCGCGAGCTAGATCCCTACCAGTCGTCATCCAGAGAGTAGATGTACCCCTTTTTATATTTTGAGAGTTACTTGTTGAGAGACCTTGTAGTTGTTACGGATTTTGAGTTGGCGTATTTCGTGAATTCGGTTAAGTCTTGAAGATTGAAGATAAAGAAAGTTGGATCATTTAACTCAATCTCAAGAAAGAAGAATTCAAAAGGATCAGGTATGTTTAACTAATTATTTTTGGTGATCCGAATACTTCTTATAGTATAGAAACACTTGGATGAATTTCTAATTGCATAAAAATCAAAAACTGGACATGGGACATGTTCAGGATCCGGATCAGACATTCCAATCCGGATCCCGAAGGGTGCTCGTTCATACACCAGTTCAATCCGGATCGTAGCCTCCTTTGATCCGGGTCCCAAACACTGGGTTTACCATTTTATTTGAACGATCCAGATCAGGCTTTTCAATCCGGATCCTGAACGTTGATGTTTGGTGAACTGTATGAACGATCCGGATCAGGCACTTCGATCCGGATCCCGAACCTTGGTTTTTCTGGAAACTATTTTTCTCGCTACTGCAATCCGGATCGCCGAACTCCGATCCGGATCGTCGTCATGTAGAATTCCAGAAAAGGATAGTTTTTGATTCCTATCCTCTTCCAATGGTTTCTAACCTATAAATAGACCCTATGATTCATTTTTCTAGGGTAAGCCGCTTAAGCCGTGGAAGCCGTCATATTCAAATCAAAATACGGCCATATGAATCCACCTATAGAGAAGAAAGGAAATCAATAGATATTACCCTATGTTTCTTCATCTATATTGATTGATTTGATTCTAGGTTTTCATACTCACATTTTGAGTAGAATCAAATCAATGAATACTTAGATGGTATTTCCGATCTATTTCTAATCTAAGTATTCGGCGGATCATCACCACCCAAAAACAACGATTTTCCCAAAATCGGCGCGTGGACTCGCGTGGCCTTGTGGATTCAAGGTGCTACCGCTCTCGTGGATTTGGAGCGAGGTACGTTCATGGATTCGAAGCGTGCTACTGGGTGAAGACCGTGGATTCGGTCAGACGTCGTGGAGTTGACGTTGGACGTCGTGGATTCGGCGTTGGACGCAAATCGTGGATTCGAGAAGCGTCGTGGAGCGAGCGGAGAAGATCAACTAGGAGCGTATGGAAAAGGTTGAGTCGTCTGTGAGTACGGTATATCGCCTTGTACGTGTTTAATTCTAGTGGATTTCACCGTGTTATCGGTCCCGTGGTTTTTTACTCCGGTTTGGAGTTTTCCACGTAAAAATCTCTGCGTGCTATTTATGTTTTCCGCATTGGGTTTTATATCGCAAAGATTTTTGTGTGTTTATTGTTTACACCTATTCACCCCCCTCTAGGTGTTTTTTCCTCTATTTAGATCCTATTATACATAACCCAACAAGTGGTATCAGAGCGGGAATAGGGTTGTAAACAATGGTTGAAGGTGGAAACATCAACAGACCTCCGTTCTTCGATGGAACAAATTATGCCTACTGGAAAGTACGGATGAAAGCCTTTTTAATTTCCATCGACGAACGGGTGTGGCAATCAATTGAATTAGGATGGTCTAATCCAACTGAAATTCTTGCTGATGTTCGCACCATCAAACCTAGGTCGAAATGGACCAAGGAAGAGATAGATACTTCTTCTTACAATGGCAAAGGGATTAACGCTTTATTTAATGCTTTGTCTCAAACTGAGTTCTCTCGCTTCTCGGCATGTGAGACTGCGAAAGAAATCTGGGATGTTCTTCAAGTTACGCATGAGGGAACTAACCTTGTGAAGATTCAGAAACTGCAAATGCTTACGAGCAAATTTGACTCTATTTTCATGGCAGAAAATGAATCTTTCACAGACTATTACACACGATTGCAAGACATCGTAAACTCATGTGCTAACTTGGGAGAGAAGATTCCAGAATTTAAAATTGTAAGAAAAATATTAAGAACTCTTCCTGAAAGATTTCGCTCCAAGGTTACAGCCATTGAAACTATTAAACACCCGGACGAAATCCGTGTAGAAGAATTAGTTGGTTCATTACAAACTTATGAAATGACATTTCCTACTAACTATTCTTCTGGAAAGGCATCCTCTTCTAAGTCTTCAGGTTATGCGTTGAAAACAACAAAAGAAGAAGACGCGGATTCATCCTCCTCAGGCGATGACGAGAACCTATCTATGGAGGACTTTGAGAAGCAGCTTGCTCTCTTGACAAGAAGATTTCACCGAAACTTTTGAAGGGGTAACTCAAGCAAAACTCCATCCTTCGTAAAGTCGAAGAAAGGCAAAGGTTCTTCAAGTTTCAAACCAAGAAAGCAAGAGGGTTTTTCTAAGGATAAGAAAAGCTCAGAAGGACAAGTCCAATGCTTCAAGTGCCGAGGGTACGGCCATATCTCAACGGAGTGTCCTAATAAGAATCCGTCAAAGAAGAAGGCGATGCAAGCCGTCACTTGGGATGACACCTCATCGTCAAATGAGTCATCCTCAAGTGATGAAGAAGATAACGCAACAGCGTTCCACGCGTCCACATCTTCACCCTTCATGTGCTTAATGGCTAGCACATCCGAGTCATTGTCCTCCTCCCAAGTTGGAAAGAACGCAACGGACGATGAATCGGATGATTCGGAAGGTGAAGATTTTGCTCTAGCCTATCACAGACTTTTGAGGGATTCAAAGAAACTGGCTAAGCAAAACAAGGGGTTGAGAGGGAGATTGCAGGATCTCGAAGAAGAAGTAAAAAGGGTAACTTCTCTCTCGACCGATCTTGAAGTGGAAAGGGATGATCTGATTAAAATAAATGTTTCCCTTCAAGAGTCCAATGAGAAACTCGAGAAGAATTATATAGATATGGTGAACAAAGCGAATTACTTCTTGAAGCTAAACGGCGAGGCTCGACAGGAAAAATTGGAAATGACAGAGACCATTCTCCAACTCAAGGATGACTTACAGCGATTTTCATCAGGAAGGAGTAAGTTGGATAAGCTTCTTGGTCTTGGTCAATCAAACAAGTTCGGCCTCGGATACAATCGAACTAACGACAATTTTAGTTCGGTTGGGACAGTCTTTGTGCCCCAGTCGGTATCTCCTCCTCCGACACCGGAATTGACGACAAACAACAACAACCAACCTACACTACAAGAAAATTGCCCTGTAACGAAAGGAAAAGCCGTCGTTATTGCTCTATTTTTCGTCGTTAAAAACAAATAACGACGGAATAAAATTTCGTCGTCACCCGTCGTTATAGCTTTCCTTACTAAAAGAATTAACGACGGTTTAGAAAAACCGGTCGTTATTGCTTTTTAACGACGGAGAAATCTCCGGTCGTTAATCAGTATTCATTAGTGACCATATAATGCAACAATAGCGACCTATTCATCGTCGCTAATAAGCTTAATGATTTAGAAGCTTGGAACTTTAACGACCAATATTTTCGTCGCTAATAATTAAATTATTACAAAATAATATGACAATAACGACTAAAATTGTCGTCGCTAAAAGTAAACCTTTAGAAAAAGGGTATAATAATAACGACCAGTATTTTGGTCGCTAAAAAATATACGTTTTGAAAAAGGTATAATAATAACGACCATTATTTTGGTCGCTAATAAATGTATAATAATACAGCATATATATATTACCATTAAACCATATATCAATAAATACAATAGAGAAGACATTACATTCAATTAAAACTACATTCACATACACACCATTTTGTCAAAATAATTATCAAAAGTATTGTCATCAAACATGCAACCATCACATATACACTATTTCAAATCTACATATAAAATTGCCAACATATTTACTAAATTAAAAGTAACCACTCCAAAATAAACTTAAATGACGACTGAAAAAGAAAATTAAAAGTTGCCATATATGTTCCATTGTGCTTCGAAAAAAGAACAGAAAAAAAATAATTGGAAATCTAGTCTGTTGGCTTCAAGACGATCCTCTTTGCTGAAATACGTACATCTTCAGTTATCTGCAAAAGACCAAAGTAAATATTATTACAACATTACTAAAATAATATAAGACATATGTGAAACTTCTTGAAATAAAAAATAATATTTTAGAAAATTTAAATGAAGATATACTTTTGGATAATTACTATTAGCAAAATTAAGATTGTGTTGATATGTGTCACAACTCCTTGATCTGTGTGGGCGTGGAATCTAATACTGCAAAAGACAAAGTTTGTAGTAATAGTAATATTTAATCTGTTTCACAACTCCTTGATCTGTGTCGTCTTTGTAAAGATTTTCATGTAAAGAGGACAGGTTTACTGAATGTTATTTCTGGGATCAAGCTAAGTAATCAAGTCTTTGATCCAAAAGTAAATGTCAGGTCATGGCACAAAACACTTAAACAGGGTCCTTTCCTTTATTATTTACACTTCTCCACAATCCTGAACAAATGTTTCTAGGAAGGAAAAAGGATAAAGTACGCCTAGTTTTCTCCACAAATTTCCAATATTTAATGATTCTACATTAGAAAAATTGGAAAAAAAAATTTCCCTTTTTTTCAAAGAGAGCCTGATTATTTAGGACATTGAAGGAAGTAAATTTGCTACCCCTATTTGATCAGTTTAGTTGATTGTAAGCAACTAACCTTATATCTTCACCCTTTATAGTAGCTCCACGCCTTCTTGTTCCAAATGCACTTGGATCCATGCCAGAAAAGTTGCCCATGCTTGCGCCAAAGAAAGTCTCAAATAGATCAAATGGATTGGTCTACAAAAAAGAGACTATCTTATCTTGGCTATAATCATAGGTGTCATAAACAATAGCTAATAAAAATCATATTGTAGTCTTAATGTCATATATTGCTACTTCAATAAGAAGGGAAGACTTCTCAAAGTATTTTTTGGGAGGTGAACATTATGTTAATCCATGCATCACAGATCTATTGTAATTGTGTTAAATGATGAAAGAAAGTTGTAAAGCATCATAGTTGATGATTTATTACCGTATACGCTCCAGATCCACCCCTACCGTGCTCTTAACACCAGCTTCACCATACTGATCATATAAAGCCCTCTTTTTATCATCTGACAGTACCTGATAACAAAGAGATTCAATGCTTAAACAAAATGGAATTATAAACATGTTATCTAGCTTTCAACAATTTTTTCCCTGTAGACCCCCAAATACCTTTAAAAAGATGCACAATTCACTTTTAGGACATCAAATACAAAAGTTAAACATAGAATAAAATATATAGGGAAAGGTAAGTACCTCATAAGCAGCACTTATCTCCTTGAACTTTTCGGTTGCTCCAGGTTGCTTGTTGACATTAGGATGATACTAGAAAAATAACAACAGAAAATCAATAAAATTGTGCAGTGACAACATGAAAAAATAGAGCAGATTTATATTACTTGACATGCTGAAGCATTCTATAGGTGCGCAAAAGCAGAAATTGCAAATTAGCTGAATCTAGTAGAAGATAATAAACAAGGATTTTACCCAGCAGACCCCATAATCGACAAAATGTGATAAGCACCTAATTAATTGGAAGGACATTCATTAACAAGAAAGAATACACAATGACAATAGGATTGCATACTACTATAAAATCTCGCTGATGAATATTTATAAATTTGTCGACTTCTGGCCTGCTTCGGACTTGCTCTCTAAGAGGAGTTATGCTGAATGAATTCAACTAATAAACCAATCTGCACCCAAAGGAATAGTCTTTACTGATATGAAAATTTTTGCAACTACAATATGTTACATGATAGGCTCTCATTGTTTTAAGAAGCAACATGAACTCTATTTTGATTCTCAGGAAAGTACAAAAGTGACCTAATTTGACCCAAAGAATGACCGACGCATATAGAAAGTACCACAAATGTTTGACAACACTCCATGAACAAGGACTGGCATTTTGATAGAGAAAACCGAATGTCCCGTTTGAAGTAACTGGCGGTTCATAGTACACGAAATGTGCTGACATACAGATAACAGTTGTCCTTGTTTCATACTTTCATGTACATTAAATTACTAAACACATAGGCATTTTCACAAACAACAGAAATCAACTAATTAATACATATATAGTACAAAAAAGTTGATCAACAAGAGAATAGTGAAGGATGAAGATGACTGAATAACTCATCATATGACCTACACAGGAAAGGGGAGCCTACGAAAAAACAGATTACTTTGAGAGCTCACTAAGGGGGACTAGAAATAGGCAGGATTCATTTAAGTCAAAAAAATGTTAAGTCCCTATTGTCAGCCATAAAAGACATGCTTTCAGATATGAAAAGTGGTAAAGAGGGCATTTAGGGTTTCTACTCCAATAAACAAATATAGAACCCACTACATTCATAGTAGTCTCCTCCTCCAACACCAAATCCATAAAATGCATAACTATTTGAATATTGTGCAGTAGTTTACAAATATTTACTTTTAAGCAATTACAAACACATATCAATCCTCGTAATCATAGCAAATACATAGCATTAATCAACGTAATCATAGCATACATACCAATGTTTTGAAGCAGTTTCAGAAATATAATCAGACCCTAGAGGAACAACAACAGTTGCTATGTTGTCTATTGTACCTCTGTCAAATGCAGCATTCACTATAGAATGGGCCATACTTACATTCATAGCAATACTTACATTCACCATACTGCAACTTAGTCCCCAAACGTTTCACTTCAAAAATTTTACTTCCTAAACTTTCCTTCGAGTTGCAATTGCATACCTGACTCCATGTGCTTAAGGACCTCCTCCAACTTTCGATTTTTTTTTTTTTTTTTTTTTTGGATTTGAATGATTTTGGTGAATTAAATGGTAAAACAATAGGGACTATCCATGCATCATCAAAGGATTCAAACCTAAAATTTTACAAGGGGATTAGGGTACCAATGAAAGGGATGCGGATGCCGAGGGCGCAGAAGGTGCGATCCTCCTGGGAGCGGCGCCGCCCCTGGTGAGCGGCGACGTGGCATCCCCGCTGCAGCGGCGGAGGTGGCGAGGGGCGGCGGCGGAGGAGGGTCCATCGGGGGCATTGGGCGGAGCGGAGCACGGCGAGGGCACCGCCCTCGTTGTACACGGCGACGCACGTCGTTGACTCGGCGGCGGAGGTGGGAATCGACGCGGCGACGATGAGGAGGAGGAGGAGGAGGTGAAACCCTAGGGGGAAGGGGATCCGCGGGGGCATACGATGCGATCTCGGTTCCGCGGAGGTGGCGGCGATGGAAGAGAGGGACAGGGGGGACACCGAGGTGCCGTTCGCACCACGGTTTTTATTAAAATAAAAATTTTAAATTTGAGTCAGAATCAAATTTTAAAAAATAAATTTTAGTTAATTGTTTTTTATTTTAGACCTTAAAAAAGTTTATTAGAGTATATTTATATTTAATTAATAAAAGAGTGTATATATTTTAACGACTGCTTATTGTGCTCGTCGTTAATTTTGCAGCTTTTAACCACGGCTTATTGTGTTAATTTCATAGCTTTTAACGACGGCTTATTGTGCTCGTCGTTAATTTGGTAGCATTTAATTTGGTTGTTTTTAGCGGCAACTTATTACGCCCTTCGTTAATTTTGTTATATTTAGCGACAACTTATTGCACCCGTCGTTAATTTGATTCCTATTAGCGACGACTTATTCTGTCCGTCGTTAAATAAAATGCTTGTAGCGACCACATATTGCACCCGTCGTTAATTTACCTACTTTTAGCGACCATTTATTGCACCCGTCGTTAATTTTGTTGCTTTTAGCGACGAAGTATTGCACCCGTCGTTAATTTGATTATTTTTAACGACCATTAATTGCGCCCGTCGTTAATTGATTACTTTTAACGACCACTTATGGCGCCCGTCGTTAAAACTTAGTCGTTATAGCTATAATTTCTTGTAGTGCTACTTCCCCCTCTTCGGAATCGTCAAGCATCAAGGTATGTTTTCGTTGTGGTATTGCAGGGCACATAAGGAGAAATTGCAAGATGGGAGCCAAACGCTCAACTCAAGCACTTCTTGCAACAACTACCAAAAGAGTGATTCCTCGAAAATCAAATGCAAATTATTCAAAGGAAAAGAGCCTCGGTAGTTCATCAAACAAGACGACGACGTCAAGGAAAAGCGATGCATCAAACAAGACGCTTTCACCAAAGGTATCAACCTCACAATCATTTCCGACGTACACCAAAACTCGAAAGGTTCGGGTACGCAAAGGTGAAGTTTTCCCTTGTCTTGTTACAAATATTTCCTTGCATGCTTATGATAATTCGTCTTGGTATCTGGATAGCGGTTGTTCTCGTCACATGACCGGTGACAAACACTGTTTTCAAAATTTTGAGAAAATCTCCGGAGGACTTGTAGTTTTCGGAGACGGTCAGTCTTCCAAAATTGTTGGAAAAGGAACAGTAGCTATTCCAGATGGCCCGATTCTAAATAATGTGTTATTTGTTGATGGCCTTAAGACTAACCTCATAAGTATCAGTCAACTTTGTGACAATAGTTTTTCAGTTAATTTTTCATCTGTCGAATGCATTGTAACTGATAAGGACCATGTCTTCTTTTTAAAAGGGGTTAGATCTGAAAACAATTGTTATGTTGTTCCCAATAAAATTTCTGAAAATTGTAACTTAGCCTCTTTGAATAATGAAACACTTTGGCATGAAAGGCTAGGTCACATAAATTTTAAGGAACTTGCTAGAATTTCAAACAAAGACGTGGTCAAGGGGGTTCCTAAACTTTCACTTAACCAAAACATTGTGTGTGGTGGTTGTCAAAAGGGAAAACAATCTAGGACTGCACACAAGAACTTGAATCACGTCGGTACCAAACGGCCCTTGGAATTATTGCATATGGATCTTATGGGGCCGACACGTCAACCATCCTTGGGAGGTAAATGGTATATTTTATTATTGGTTGATGATTTCTCTAGATACTCATGGGTAGCATTTTTAAAAGAGAAAGCCGATACTTTTGATTCTTTTCACGAGATTTGCCTTCGTATTATGATTGAAAAGAATGAAAAGATCATTCGTGTTAGAAGTGATAGAGGTGGAGAATTCATAAATTCAAAATTCATTGACTTTTGCACTTCTAATGGCATTAAACATGAATTCTCAGCACCCTATACACCTCAACAGAATGGTGTTGTCGAGCGCAAAAACAGGGTTGTTCAAGAGATGGCACGTGTTATGCTTCATAGCCGGAATTTACCGTTATATTTTTGGGCTGAAGCTGCGAACACTGCAATCTATGTTATTAATCGAGTTTATTTGCGCCCGGGAACGTTAAATACACCATATGAACTATGGTGTTGTAGAAAACCCAACATAAAATATTTTCGCATCTTTGGGAGTCGATGTTACATTTTACGTGACCGCAAAAATCTTGGAAAATTTGACTCTCGAAGTGACGAAGGGATTTTCATGGGTTATTCTACAAATAGTAGAGCATATCGGGTATTTAACTTGGAATCTAAAATGATTGTAGAATCCATAAATGTTAAAGTAGATGAAGCTTTCCACTTTGCATCTGATAAATCTACCCCTGATATCTCTCTTGATGATGATACTCCTGTAAATGCATCTTCTCATGATAATACTTCCAATATTAATGATGCATCTAATGGTTCTTCAAGCTTATCTGATGTGCAGGAATCATCTCATGTTCCTCCGAGTACTCCATTACAACAAACGTTACGCATCTCCAAGGATCATCCTGAATCAAACATCATTGGAGACCCACAAGAAGGAGTCAAAACTCGGAGACAGTTGGTCTGTGGATTCGCTTGTTACGTTTCCATGATCGAACCAAAGAACGTCGATGAAGCTCTTCAGGATGACTACTGGATTGAAGCAATGCAGGAAGAGCTCCATCAGTTTGAACGAAACAAAGTCTGGGAATTAACGACGCCTCCGAAGCAACACAATGTAATCGGTACTAAATGGATTTTCAAGAACAAGAAAAATGAGGATGGTACCATCATCAGGAACAAAGCACGTTTAGTTGCTCAAGGCTACTCTCAAATAGAAGGTATAGACTTTGATGAAACGTTCGCCCCTGTAGCTAGACTCGAGTCCATTCGTATCTTATTCGCTATTGCTTGTCACTTTAAAATAAAACTCTTTCAAATGGACGTTAAGAGCGCGTTTTTAAATGGGTTTTTGAATGAGGAAGTTTATGTGGCTCAACCGAAAGGTTTTTAGACTGTAAACTACCTAACCATGTTTTTCGTTTGAAAAAGGCTCTTTACGGTTTAAAACAAACACCGCGAGCATGGTACGAAAGGTTGACAAAGCACCTTTTGGAGAAGGGCTATACTCGAGGGGGAGCAGACAGGACTCTCTTTGTGTAGCATTATCAAAATAACTTCATTGTTGCACAAATCTATGTCGATGACATTGTATTTGGAGCAACAAAGGATAATGATGCTTCAAAATTCGCTGAAACCATGGAAAGCGAATTTGAGATGTCTATGATGGGCGAACTGACATACTTTCTTGGATTGCAAGTGAAACAAAATGGTGAAGGCATCCATCTGTGTCAATCCAAGTATGCAAAGGAGTTGGTAAAGAAATTCGGATTAGAAGATTCTAAAGATTTTCCTACTCCTATGGGAACTAGCAATAAGGGATCAGGAAGAGAATCTCTTAGTGAGAATGTAGACGAGAAACTTTATGGCAGCATGATTGGAAGTCTACTTTACCTCACAGCTAGTCGCCCGGATATATCATTTAGTGTTGGGATTTGCGCGAGATATCAATCAGCACCAAAGGAGGTTCACCTGAAAGCGGTGAAACGGATCATCCGGTACATCAAAGGAACCATTAATTTCGGAATTTGGTATCCTATGGTAACAAGTCTAGATATTATTGGATACTCGGATGCCGATTGGGCAGGATCTGTGGATGATCGGAAAAGTACGAGTGGTGCATGTTTTTATCTTGGCCATTGCCTTGTTGCATGGCATAGTAAAAAGCAAAACTGCATTGCACTCTCGACTGCCGAAGCGGAATACATCTCATCGGGTAGTTGTTCAACTCAACTCATTTGGATGAAAAGCGTGTTGAGCGACTTTCGGATTTCAGCAACTTCGGTAACTGTTTTATGTGACAACACTAGTGCTATAAACATTTCAAAAAACCCTGTGTTGCACTCAAGAACAAAGCACATTGAACTTAGATATCATTTTCTTAGAGAGCTAGTTGAATCAAATATTCTTCAAATTTCCTACGTTTCAACTGAAGATCAATTAGCTGACTTTTTAACAAAACCTTTGGATCAAAAACGTTTTATTCATTTGCGTAAAGCAATTGGAATGCTTTCCTTGAAATAACCTCTTTCTGAAACTTTTGTTTAGGTTAGGTTTTGTTTTTGTGTTTTTGTTCATTATCTATGCTTAGACATAGAACATTAATTGAGCATTAGTTTTTATTGACTTTAACTGCATCCTTTTATATGTTTAGAAATTTATTATGCTTTGGATATCATAATAATTCATTTGATGCAATGATCATTTATGTGAATTAAATCATCTTTGTGTTGATCAAAGTCAATTTCTCTCTCAATGATCTCTTGGTATAGTTTTTATCTTATTTGACTGTTTAGTCGAGTATGAAATCGAGATCAATATTTGGCTGAATACTTTATATCTTAAATAATTGATAGCCAATTGAGGGGGAGTCAAAGAAAAAGTGTTATGCTCAAAAAATGTGGAAAGAGTTACATCCCAATGAGTGTGAAAACTACCACCACATGGAGGAAAGAGCTACCACCTCGGTCGTCCGAGTACTGTGTGCAGCTACCACATGTATACCAAGCAAGGTTTTTCAAGTCTGATTAAGTAAAATGCATGTTGAAATACTTGACTCTGTCAAAATTTCAAGGTTGGTATAAGGTGGGAATTTTAATGAAAGATGCTCAAAGAGCCACTCTCTTCAATAAATTGACTAGATATATTATCTAACTTATCTGGGATTTTAGACATCTATTGATCTTTGTATTTCATTTTCTTTACCGGATTGATGATTTGATAAAGGCATTACTCATAAGATCAAGTTAGATGTAATTGAAGTTGTTCAACTTTAAGGGATTTAATTTTTATAAATTTTCGTTTCATTTGTTGGATGTTATTGATAGATTTGGCATAATCTATTTCTTGTTGTATGAAACGATGATTTTCATTTAAAGTTGATACACAAAAGTGCTTACAATCTTTTTCTGGATTTTCTAGAATTTTTCTGAATTTTTCTGAAGAAAAAGTTGGAGCCGATCCGGATTGGACAAGCCGATCCGGATCCCGAACGCAGGTATTCTCTACGGGTAGCTGATCCGGATCGTTATCACGAACTGATCCGGATCGCGGCTAGGGTTTTATATAGAACAAAAGGGTTTTGATTTCTTTTACTCCAATCTTTTGTTCTAAAGTCTCCAGAGCTTCTCTCTCTAGAATACATCCATCTTGGAAGCTTTCAAACTCAAGTTCTTCGATTCCAAGTAAGTTTTATTGATCAAAATCTCGGTATTTCACAGTTTTTCATATTCTTCCTCAAAAACGTGATGAATTTCCGTATCTTTCTCGTTTATGGATGGTTTTTGATCAAATTTCTTTTGAAATAAGAACTCTGGGTAGATTAGTTTTGATTATATGCTAGGTATTCTCATGATAAACGGATTTTTGGCCTTCGATTTCAAAAATTTCGGTTTTAGGGCATATAATGGGAATTTTCCAAAATCATGCGATTGATCTATTTTTAAAATTCCTTTTGCAAAACTAATTTGATTCTTAGTCTCTCTACACGATAATGATTGTTTGGGTACAATTTTTCAAATTTTTGAAAATTAACAATTTTTTCGTGTTCTTGAGTTGTTGCTCACAGGATTTCTCGTCAAGCAATTGCAGCAATGGCATTCACATGGATCATAGTTCTTCTTGTTGCGATGGTACATGCTCGAGCAACCAATAAATTAAAGAGGGCAAAGAAACCGTTTCGTAAAGGAGAATGTGTTCAACTTGAAGATTCAGAATCTGAATCAGAAAAGGATGAAGTCAATTGGGATGAGTTGTCAGATGATGAAACACATCCTGTAAAATCGACACAGAAAACCTCTGTTGTTTCGAAAGGAAAAACTGCAATGGACACTGGAAAAGCACCTATGACTGCCCCGTCCATCTCGGTGAAGAGGAAGAGACTAGCTCGACGCTTTGGACGAGCACGAAATGCTGATGTTAGCAAACCAATGGCTCCTGACTCCCCACCTCGCATGGAAGAAGTGTTCATTAACACTGATCGCCTTAGAGCTTTTGAACATCGTGAATGCATCGGTGAACGACATGTCAACATTGAAGCTCTCCGAAATCACTCACCAGAGTTTGGGATTTTAATTGAACAAACTAATCTTATTCAAGTCTGCTGATTCCCGGAATTACTTGGGTATTGTTTGTATCGTGTAAGAACCTTTTACACAAATGCGAGTTCCTACATGCACAGTCTAGGAACGATCAATGAAACAATAATTGTAAAGTCTCTCTCGACAAAGCAAGACGAGCCCCTATTACCTCCTCACCGACAACGAGCACAACAACAACAAGCAACAACCTCTGCACCGGCAGCAACCCCTCCAGTCCAACCAGCACCTGCAGCACAACAAGCACCTCCATCGACATCCGATGATGATGCATCGGTTACCTCCATTTATAGAGAACAGCAAAGGCTCTCCAACGAGCAAGAACGCATTTGTAGAACACCGGGATTTGGACGACGCACCGACCTTGCAGGATGGTGTGGTGCGGAGGAGTTTGCCTTGGATGTGTCCCATTTGTGTTTACAGAGGAGTTCGGGTTGATTTGGATCCCCGCGGAAGCCTCTGCTTGTTTCGGGCTTTGTACGCGTTAGGTGACTGGTACGGGAAGCGCCGACACCGCTATGGGTTGCAGAAAAATTGGGAAACACTTGGAGCAGGTGTATTTTCAGTTTACAGCGAGGTTCGGGAGGTTCCGGACTGACGCGGAAGACCCGGAGGCAAAAAGTGAGTCGGAACTGGCAATTTTGGAGCCGGTATTTGATTTGAGCACCCCGACTCAACGGTTGAGCTTTTTGAGGAGAAAAAGCTGTGGACACGCGTACTTTTGATTTACAGCGAGGTTCGGGAGGTTCCGGACTGACGCGGAAGACCCGGAGGCAAAAAGTGAGTCAGAACTGGCAATTTTGGAGCCGGTATTTGATTTGAGCACCCCGACTCAACGGTTGAGCTTTTTGAGGAGAAAAAGCTGTGGACACGCGTACTTTTGATTTACAGCGAGGTTCGGGAGGTTCCGGACTGACGCGGAAGACCCGGAGGCAAAAAGTGAGTCGGAACTGGCAATTTTGGAGCCGGTATTTGATTTGAGCACCCCGACTCAACGGTTGAGCTTTTTGAAGAGAAAAAGCTGTGAGCGCGTGTACTTTTGAATTACAGCGGAGCTCGGGAGGTTCCGGGCAGCGGCGGAGGGCCCGAGGGCAAAAAGTGAGTTGGAGTTGAGTTTTTGGAATTAAGTTAATTAAGTTAATTAATTTTATTTAAAGCTTTGCTTTATAAAAACCCCTCCCCTCCACCTCTGTAGCAAAGGAAAAGAGAAAGAAAGAAAGAAAAAGGAAAAAGAGAAAAAGAGAGGAAAGGGAAGAAGAAGAAGAAGAGGATGGGTTTGAAGGAAGCAACTCTTGGGCGTTTTCTTCTCCGAGCGTGGACGGGAGCCGAGCGAGGACCGGCGTGCCGCGTGGAGGTTGGATTTATTTTATTTTATTCTTTTCTCTCTTTTCTTCTCCCCGTGGGCGGAGCCTTGCGGACTTGTCGTCCGGGTTGTGGCGTGGCTGCGCGAGTCGCGCGCTCGCGTTTTCGGCGGCGCGTGATCGGGGGGGCGGCGGCCGTGCGCTGGGGCGCTTGCGCGCTGCGCGCCGGGCTGCCTTGGGGCTGCGCGGCCCTGCAGGCCGCGCGCTGTGCGCGCGGCACTGCAGGGGTGCCGCGCGGGCAGCCCCTGTGCCGCGCGGCCTGGCAGGCCGCGCGGGGCGCGCGACCCTGCAGGGGTGCCGCGCGGGCAGCCCCTGTGCCGCGCGGCCTTGTAGGCCGCGCGGGGCGCGCGGCACTGCAAGGTGCCGCGCGGGCGGCCTTGGGGCCGCGCGGCCCTGCAGGCCGCGCGCTGGGCGCGCGGCACTGCAGGGGTGCCGCGCGGGCATCCCCTGTGCCGCGCGACCTTGCAGGCCGCGCGCTGTGCGCGCGGCACTGCAAGGTGCCGCGCGGGCCTGCGGGCCGCGCCCGTGGGCGCGCGGCCCTGCAGGGGCCCCGCGCGGGCGGCCCTGTGCCGCGCGGGCCTGCGGGCCGCGCCCGTGGGCGCGCGGCCCTGCAGGGGCCCCGCGCGGGCGGCCCTGTGCCGCGCGGGCCTGCGGGCCGCGCCCGGGGGCGCGCGGCCCTGCAGGGGCCCCGCGCGGGCGGCCCGGTGCCGCGCGGGCCTGCAGGCCGCGCCCGTGGGCGCGCGGCCCTGCAGGGGCCCCGCGCGGGCGGTCTTGTGCCGCACGGGCTTGCTGGGCGCCGCGCGGGCGGCTGGGTCAGCGCCGCGCGGCTGGGTTTTTGGGGGCCGTGCAGCTGCGCCGCTTTGGCCGCGCAGGCTGCGACTCGGCGACGCGCCGCGGCGTGAGTGCGCGATGGGTTTTCCGCGCAGCGCGCGGCGTTTCTCGTCGCCGGATGGGTTTTTCTCGCCTTTGTGAGCGCGGTTGTAGCCGCATGTTTTCTGATTCCGGTCCCTCTTCTTGTCTCGCAGTTGTGGCATTGTGTTAGCTTCTCACGTGGCCGGTGGTGCGTGTTTTGCCGCGTGGAGCTGCGGGATCGCGTCGGGACCTCCGTATGGCGCACGGTTTTCGCGGATTGATCGCAGGTGGGTTGGTTTCTCCCAATGAACTACGGAATGCCCTTTACGCTTCCGAATGCAAAGGTATCGTATCCTTATTATCAGGTATTTGCGGAACGGTCGTGCAAGTCGAGGGTTGTCGTTTCCGACTTGGACACGAGTGTTAGTCGCATCGTTAGAGTATACGAGTTGTACTGGCAGAGTTACCAGATGGGTATAAATCACTGGCTGAGTTACCAGATGAGTAGATACCACTGGCAGAGCTACCAGATGGGTGTAAATCACTGGCTGAGTTACCAGATGAGTAGATACCACTGGCGGAGTTACCAGATGGGTATAAATCACTGGCTGAGTTACCAGATGAGTAGATACCACTGGCGGAGTTACCAGATGGGTATAAATCACTGGCTGAGTTACCAGATGAGTAGATACCACTGGCAGAGTTACCAAATGGGTATAAATCACTGGCTGAGTTACCAGATGTGTAGATATCACTGGCTGAGTTACCAGATAGATAGTTATGCCCTGGCCGAGTCACCAGGTGGTTACTAGAAGGGATTGAGGTGGCCTTCTAGTGTCTTGTAGAGTTCTAGCAGTCCCAGTGCGGGGGCGGAAACTATGGGCGCCTAAGCCTACAGCATGTTCTTGTTTGATAAGGGCTGTGGGGGCGCAGACGTTCGTAGTTTCCAGGCCTCCCGCGAGAGAGACTGAGAACTTACTTCCAGCATTGCATTGAGACATGTAGCGATAGATTCATTTCCAGTTATCTATCTATCTATCTATCTATCTATCTATCTATCTATCTGTGTTTTTGTCTCCAGCAGACTGAGTGGGTGTACCGTGGGTTTAGCTTTGGTACCCACTGAGATCTGACTGTTGCAGTAGATCTCACACCCGCTGTGATGACAGGTGTTCCTGAGGCGACCGTTCCAGGTTTGGCTCGTTCGGAGCTTTCTGACCGAGGTAAGGGCGTGGCTGACTAGCTCCTACCCGAGTCGGTGGTGTCGGTGTTAGTGTCACTTGTACTTTTTAGTTTCCACTTTTGTACTTATGTTTTGGGTGCTAGTGGACTGGTGTACTTGGACTTTTCACCGCTTGGTGTTTCTGCTTCCTTTCAGCTCTGATACTTGTTAGCTATAGATCTCTTTTGCAGGTTAGACGCTTCGTCTGTACGGCAGTTTCCGTACAGACGGCGGATCTGTTGGCGAGCCCGGGTCGCAGTTCGACCCCGGGGCGTGACAGATTAGGTGGTATCAGAGCCTAGGAATATAGGTCGTTGGGGACTTAGAGACCCTAGGCTTTTGGTTGGACAGTGGGAAGACTGTCGTGTGAGTCGTGACCTTAGCGAGAGTCTTGTCTGAGGGTGTACCTCCCCCTGAGGATTGGGGTGAGTGACCTCGCATGTTATTTCTCTAAAGGTGATTGTGTTGGCTGCAGACAGCATAATGCTTTAGAAAGGTTAACATGTTTAGGCTTTCGTTTGTTTGGGTCGGGAAAGTCTTGGTCCTAATGTTTTTCTGTTGCAGTGGTTTTTTGGATGCTTCAGAGACGCCGTGCAACGGCAAGGGCGTGTTTGACCTGGGATGAGGGGCTCGTAGCGGAAAGCTAAATGGATAGAGCCGAGAGAGGCTTGAGAGATCCAGGCCCAAGCAGTCCTGGTACTTGAGGCGATACGGCGCCAGGAGGAGAGCATGGAGCGTATGATGCACATGCTTGGACCGAGAGCATCTCCCGGAGTATCGTCAGTAGTACCTCCGGCCGCGACTTTGGCGATTTCTGTTCCTGATCGCACCACTGATGGTGCGGAAGCAGCGAGAGGTTGCTGTTAGGTTGTGTACCGCATCCAGTTCCATCCCTTGTAGATTTCGGGACTGAGTTGGAGCCGTGAGAGGCCGAGAACTGGAACGCTGTTATGGAAGATTTGTTCGAGGATTTGTTCATCCAGGATAAGCATCAGGGCGCTTGGTTATGCACTTTTGCATTCGGACGCCAAGAGAGCTGGTGGCGTCGGATTCGTCTTGTAGGACCATCGGGAGCGCAGTTGATGTTCTGGGGTGAGTTTCTGTGACGGTTGAGCGATGTACCCCTGGACGCCCAGGATGAGGCTTAGAGGTTGGTTGTGTTCGAGTGGGAGCTGCATCGAGATGCCTACCTCTTCGTGCATTTTCGGCGAGTGCCGACCTTGGATGCAGTGAGGGTGCATGCTCGATGGATTGACCGAGGATCAGTGATCCCGTCCGAGGGAGACGGTGAGCGGGGGACCCGCTTCGGAGAGAGAGCTCCGGCATCGCCGATTTTGCGATAGTCGCGTGATTCGAGGTTGCCGTGATTCCACCCTCTGGATCAGGGGTCTCAGAGGAGACAGAGACCAGGAAGTTCTCGACAGTGCTCGCTTCAGCAGCAGTGCCAGGATGTGAGTTTCCCTTCTGCAGGGCCGCGTTCTTCGTCAGGGTTGTGGATCGCGTCTCACCTGGTGTGGTCGTCGGAGTTGGAGCTTGCTTAATGCCAACGCCGCTTGTGCGTTTCGGTAGAGCAGGGGTACCTTCGTGTGGGCCAGTGTCAGGACTGACGGTTGTGCACTTTTGGATCAGTTTTCAGATCACGTGAAGCACGTGGATGAGTGCTGCCTGTCCTGCCAGTGCGACTAGGACTTTGGATTGATCATCGAGATGTTAGTCCTACATCAGTGCAGAGGTGTTGATACGAGGTTGGATAGGAATCGGCCGTCCCAATTTATGCTATCATGGATTGTCGAGAGAGAAGACATTGACCCTCCGTGGACCTGGTCAGGAGGAGGGTATTTTTTTATAGCATGTGATGAGATATATGATGCCCTGGCTGAGTTACCAGGAGGTTACCTGCCCCTGGCTGAGTTACCAGGAGGTTACTTGCCCCTGGCCGAGTTACCAGGTGGTTGATGCCCCTGGCCGAGTTACCAGGTGCTTACTAGATTGGGACTGAGATCGAGACAGTGATTGACGTGGTTCGGGAACCGCGCCAACTTCGACAGCACCTCGTGGAGTATCAACCGTGAGACAGAGAGAGCTGTGAGCGCAGTTGTGAGATTTGGCGGATCGAGAGGTCTGTGAGACCTAGTACCTCGTCGTGGGGATACGACAGTAAGGTTCCAGGCAGTTGTTACACAGTGGTGATGTCACGTTGTGGGTACACAACCGTGTGAGTCTTGTAAGGTTCGAACTTGATTAGTCTCACCTTGTGCTTGGGCAGATGCCTTCGAGTGATTGATATCTTTATGGAACCTTACAGCCAAGGGCTGTGCCTGGATACTGATCCGGAACCAGTAGGGCAGTTTGAGCGGTTTGCGTGGTCAAGTAGATTGACTAATGCCCTACTGATTTGAGAACTGTGTTTTTCCCTGTTTCACTGGGCGGGTTGGTGGTGTTACCGTCGTGGGTTTTTGCTTATCTCCGAGGCGACTTGGAGCTTGAGGGGCTCTTGGGGATGGTGCTACAACTTCTATGGAGGAAGAAGTTGGTTGCCTAGCTTTGAGAGTTGCACTTGGGCATCGAAAATTTTGTGGTTAGGCCTTGTGTTTCAGCCGCGTGAGTGACGGAGGACCCAACGAGGTGAGATACCGTTTGGGCTGGGCCTGGACCCATGTTAAAGTCAGAGATCAGAAGCTCTTGGACTATGCAAGGCCAGTGTAACTTGCGAGAGGCAAAGCTGAGGAAGATACCAGCATTGATCCGGATATTGCCGTGATAGTGAGGTCATGGAATTATTCTTGAATCCTCAAACCTTAAGTGCTTGGACACTCAGGAAGTCGGGTCGAGGTAACGCCGGTGGATAGATTTTGCAGGGATGTATGATTGCTTTATCCCGGCGAGGACATTTTGTTCAGTATGCCCTGTTTAGGCGAGCTGTGTAACCCTGGGAATTGAGTGCCAGGATCGAGAGAAGGTTCTCGAGGTTGAAAGTTTTCCCCTGGCAAGGGAGGTGATTTATGTTTTGTGGAACAGGAGTTTTGGTGGCCATGAAGCATCAGAGGGGTTTTGTCTTAAGGAGGCTTGAACTTCGGTTTTTGAGATCTCGAATCGAGGAAAACCACCAGCCGCAGGGCCATGTATAGATTGAGTTATGCGAGGTGTGGATCCTCGATTAGTGATCAGGCTGGTTGAAGCCCTTTTGAACCCCGCAAGCCTTGTTTGGCTTTCCCTTCCTTGGTGATGGACGAGGACTGCGTTATCCTCATCGACCGATGCGATTCTTGTTGGTGAAACCAAAGAATTTTGCAGTCGAATCATAACTTTGGGGAAGGCTCAGTGCTGTCAGCATGAAGATTGTGAGTGACCACTTGAGAGCCTTGGACAATTTGTGGATCTCCTATCCCCTTTTGTTTTTGATTTGCCCTCCTATGTATGGATTTAGTTGAGTTTCGAGGACGAAACCCTTTTAAGGGGGGGAGAGTGTAGAACACCGGGATTTGGACGACGCACCGACCTTGCAGGATGGTGTGGTGCGGAAGAGTTTGCCTTGGATGTGTCCCATTTGTGTTTACAGAGGAGTTCGGGTTGATTTGGATCCCCGCGGAAGCCTCTGCTTGTTTCGGGCTTTGTACGCGTTAGGTGACTGGTACGGGAAGCGCCGACACCGCTATGGGTTGTAGAAAAATTGGGAAACACTTGGAGCAGGTGTATTTTTAGTTTACAGCGAGGTTCGGGAGGTTCCGGACTGACGCGGAAGACCCGGAGGCAAAAAGTGAGTCGGAACTGGCAATTTTGGAGCCGGTATTTGATTTGAGCACCCCGACTCAACGGTTGAGCTTTTTGAGGAGAAAAAGCTGTGGACACGCGTACTTTTGATTTACAGCGAGGTTCGGGAGGTTCCGGACTGACGCGGAAGACCCGGAGGCAAAAAGTGAGTCGGAACTGGCAATTTTGGAGCCGGTATTTGATTTGAGCACCCCGACTCAACGGTTGAGCTTTTTGAGGAGAAAAAGCTGTGGACACGCGTACTTTTGATTTACAGCGAGGTTCGGGAGGTTCCGGACTGACGCGGAAGACCCGGAGGCAAAAAGTGAGTCGGAACTGGCAATTTTGGAGCCGGTATTTGATTTGAGCACCCCGACTCAACGGTTGAGCTTTTTGAAGAGAAAAAGCTGTGAGCGCATGTACTTTTGAATTACAACGGAGCTCGGGAGGTTCCGGGCAGCGGCGGAGGGCCCGAGGGCAAAAAGTGAGTTGGAGTTGAGTTTTTGGAATTAAGTTAATTAAGTTAATTAATTTTATTTAAAGCTTTGCTTTATAAAAACCCCTCCCCTCCACCTCTGTAGCAAAGGAAAAGAGAAAGAAAGAAAGAAAAAGGAAAAAGAGAAAAAGAGAGGAAAGGGAAGAAGAAGAAGAAGAGGATGGGTTTGAAGGAAGCAACTCTTGGGCGTTTTCTTCTCCGAGCGTGGACGGGAGCCGAGCGAGGACCGGCGTGCCGCGTGGAGGTTGGATTTATTTTATTTTATTCTTTTCTCTCTTTTCTTCTCCCCGTGGGCGGAGCCTTGCGGACTTGTCGTCCGGGTTGTGGCGTGGCTGCGCGAGTCGCGCGCTCGCGTTTTCGGCGGCGCGTGATCGGGGGGGCGGCGGCCGTGCGCTGGGGCGCTTGCGCGCTGCGCGCCGGGCTGCCTTGGGGCTGCGCGGCCCTGCAGGCCGCGCGCTGTGCGCGCGGCACTGCAGGCGTGCCGCGCGGGCAGCCCCTGTGCCGCGCGGCGTGGCAGGCCGCGCGGGGCGCGCGACCCTGCAGGGGTGCCGCGCGGGCAGCCCCTGTGCCGCGCGGCCTTGCAGGCCGCGCGGGGCGCGCGGCACTGCAAGGTGCCGCGCGGGCGGCCTTGGGGCCGCGCGGCCCTGCAGGCCGCGCGCTGGGCGCGCGGCACTGCAGGGGTGCCGCGCGGGCATCCCCTGTGCCGCGCGACCTTGCAGGCCGCGCGCTGTGCGCGCGGCACTGCAAGGTGCCGCGCGGGCCTGCGGGCCGCGCCCGTGGGCGCGCGGCCCTGCAGGGGCCCCGCGCGGGCGGCCCTGTGCCGCGCGGGCCTGCGGGCCGCGCCCGTGGGCGCGCGGCCCTGCAGGGGCCCCGCGCGGGCGGCCCTGTGCCGCGCGGGCCTGCGGGCCGCGCCCGGGGGCGCGCGGCCCTGCAGGGGCCCCGCGCGGGCGGCCCGGTGCCGCGCGGGCCTGCAGGCCGCGCCTGTGGGCGCGCGGCCCTGCAGGGGCCCCGCGCGGGCGGTCTTGTGCCGCACGGGCTTGCTGGGCGCCGCGCGGGCGGCTGGGTCAGCGCCGCGCGGCTGGGTTTTTGGGGGCCGTGCAGCTGCGCCGCTTTGGCCGCGCAGGCTGCGACTCGGCGACGCGCCGCGGCGTGAGTGCGCGATGGGTTTTCCGCGCAGCGCGCGGCGTTTCTCGTCGCCGGATTGGTTTTTCTCGCCTTTGTGAGCGCGGTTGTAGCCGCATGTTTTCTGATTCCGGTCCCTCTTCTTGTCTCGCAGTTGTGGCATTGTGTTAGCTTCTCACGTGGCCGGTGGTGCGTGTTTTGCCGCGTGGAGCTGCGGGATCGCGTCGGGACCTCCGTATGGCGCACGGTTTTCGCGGATTGATCGCAGGTGGGTTGGTTTCTCCCAATGAACTACGGAATGCCCTTTACGCTTCCGAATGCAAAGGTATCGTATCCTTATTATCAGGTATTTGCGGAACGGTCGTGCAAGTCGAGGGTTGTCGTTTCCGACTTGGACACGAGTGTTAGTCGCATCGTTAGAGTATACGAGTTGTACTGGCAGAGTTACCAGATGGGTATAAATCACTGGCTGAGTTACCAGATGAGTAGATACCACTGGCAGAGCTACCAGATGGGTGTAAATCACTGGCTGAGTTACCAGATGAGTAGATACCACTGGCGGAGTTACCAGATGGGTATAAATCACTGGCTGAGTTACCAGATGAGTAGATACCACTGGCGGAGTTACCAGATGGGTATAAATCACTGGCTGAGTTACCAGATGAGTAGATACCACTGGCAGAGTTACCAGATGGGTATAAATCACTGGCTGAGTTACCAGATGTGTAGATATCACTGGCTGAGTTACCAGATAGATAGTTATGCCCTGGCCGAGTCACCAGGTGGTTACTAGAAGGGATTGAGGTGGCCTTCTAGTGTCTTGTAGAGTTCTAGCAGTCCCAGTGCGGGGGCGGAAACTATGGGCGCCTAAGCCTACAGCATGTTCTTGTTTGATAAGGGCTGTGGGGGCGCAGACGTTCGTAGTTTCCAGGCCTCCCGCGAGAGAGACTGAGAACTTACTTCCAGCATTGCATTGAGACATGTAGCGATAGATTCATTTCCAGTTATCTATCTATCTATCTATCTATCTATCTATCTATCTATCTGTGTTTTTGTCTCCAGCAGACTGAGTGGGTGTACCGTGGGTTTAGCTTTGGTACCCACTGAGATCTGACTGTTGCAGTAGATCTCACACCCGCTGTGATGACAGGTGTTCCTGAGGCGACCGTTCCAGGTTTGGCTCGTTCGGAGCTTTCTGACCGAGGTAAGGGCGTGGCTGACTAGCTCCTACCCGAGTCGGTGGTGTCGGTGTTAGTGTCACTTGTACTTTTTAGTTTCCACTTTTGTACTTATGTTTTGGGTGCTAGTGGACTGGTGTACTTGGACTTTTCACCGCTTGGTGTTTCTGCTTCCTTTCAGCTCTGATACTTGTTAGCTATAGATCTCTTTTGCAGGTTAGACGCTTCGTCTGTACGGCAGTTTCCGTACAGACGGCGGATCTGTTGGCGAGCCCGGGTCGCAGTTCGACCCCGGGGCGTGACAGCATTTCAAATGAACTGATTGAAGTAAAGGAAGAAATAAAAAAGGTCAACAAGAACCAGTCATCCATGAACAAACGGTTAAAGAAAATCTTCCAAATACTCGGCTGCATCAGTTCGGATGATTCTGAGTAATTCTCTTCCTTTTTAATCTTTTCTTGTGCAGATTTCTAATCTTTTTCTTGTGCAGGTTTTAAGTTTCAGTTTTTAGTTTTTAGTTCTCAAACTTTTGGTTCTTGAACTTGTTAACTTTTCTCTCTGTTTTGGTAATTTTGGCTAACTTGTGACAAAAAGGGGGAGAGAGTATTAGAACAGTTTGAACAATCTTGATTGTCCAGTTGAACCATGAAGGTAAGTAAGGTAAGTAGAACTTTAACTTTTGGTTTTCATTTGTGATTGCATGCATGCCTCGACTAACTATTTGCTAACTATTTGGGCATGTAATATAACTAACAAGTTGATGTTCACTAACATGACATTTGGATTTTGATTGCATAGGAGATATGTTGGTTTTTAACTATGATCAAATTACATATCTGAATGTATAAATGTCATGGTAAGTATATGAGTATAAACTTCATCTCTGTATGTGGTTTTTGAATGATATGAATTTCTTGAGGTATCTAACGATTTCTTTTGTCAAGAATGATTTCTTTTGCAGAGAGTACAGATGTCTAAGTCTAGAGTCTGTTTTAGGAGTTTAACTCATGTATCTATTTTATTCTGGATCTCCATTGTAAATTTTTGTTGTATGGTGATAGCAACAAAAATATCTTTTTGAATTTTCTTGAGTGGATTTATGTTTTGTCACGAAACCGCCAAAGGGGGAGATTGTTACGGATTTTGAGTTGGCGTATTTCGTGAATTCGGTTAAGTCTTGAAGATTGAAGATAAAGAAAGTTGGATCATTTAACTCAATCTCAAGAAAGAAGAATTCAAAAGGATCAGGTATGTTTAACTAATTATTTTTGGTGATCCGAATACTTCTTATAGTGTAGAAACACTTGGATGAATTTCTAATTGCATAAAAATCAAAAACTGGACATAGGACATGTTCAGGATTCGGATCAGACATTCCAATCCGGATCCCGAAGGGTGTTCGTTCATACACCAGTTCAATCCGGATCGTAGCCTCCTTTGATCCGGATCCCGAACACTGGGTTTACCATTTTATTTGAACGATCCGGATCAGGCTTTTCAATCCGGATCCCGAACGTTGATGTTTGGTGAACTGTATGAACGATCCGGATCAGGTACTTCGATCCGGATCCCGAACCTTGGTTTTTCTGGAAACTGTTTTTCTCGCTACTGCAATCCGGATCGCTGAACTCCGATCCGGATCGTCGTCATGTAGAATTCCAGAAAAGGATAGTTTTTGATTCTTATCCTCTTCCAATGGTTTCTAACCTATAAATAGACCCTATGATTCATTTTTCTAGGGTAAGCCGCTTAAGCCGTGGAAGCCGTCATATTCAAATCAAAATACGGCCATATGAATCCACCTATAGAGAAGAAAGGAAATCAATAGATATTACCTATGTTTCTTCATCTATATTGATTGATTTGATTCTAGGTTTTCATACTCACATTTTGAGTAGAATCAAATCAATGAATACTTAGATGGTATTTCCGATCTATTTCTAATCTAAGTATTCGGCGGATCATCACCACCCAAAAACAACGATTTTCCCAAAATCGGCGCGTGGACTCGCGTGGCCTTGTGGATTCAAGGTGCTACCGCTCTCGTGGATTCGGAGCGAGGTACGTTCGTGGATTCGAAGCGTGCTACTGGGTGAAGACCGTGGATTCGGTCAGACGTCGTGGAGTCGACGTTGGACGTCGTGTATTCGGCGTTGGACGCAAATCGTGGATTTGAGAAGCGTCGTGGAGCGAGCGGAGAAGATCAACTAGGAGCGTATGGAAAAGGTTGAGTCGTCTGTGAGTATGGTATATCACCTTGTACGTGTTTAATTCTAGTGGATTTCACCATGTTATCGGTCCCGTGGTTTTTTACTCCGGTTTGGAGTTTTCCACGTAAAAATCTCTGCGTGCTATTTATGTTTTCCGCATTGGGTTTTATATCACAAAGATTTTTGAGTGTTTATTGTTTACACCTATTCACCCCCCTCTAGGTGTTTTTTCCCCTATTTAGATCCTATTATACATAACCCAGCAGTAGTGAGGTATAGAGTTGTACTTTTCTTTCAGAGTTGAGTGACTTATGTACTTTGGTGAGGACTTTGTGTTGTATATATTTTATTTCTAGCAGTTTACTTCCAGCTCTGATATCTGTTTAGTATAGCATCTTTCTTTTGCAGGTAGACGCTTCGTCTATACGGGGTTCACCGTATGGGCGACGGATCTGTTAGCGAGCCCGGGTCGCAGTTTCGACCCCGGGGCGTGACAGATTAGAGTGGTATCAGAGCCTAGGTTGTAGGTCATTATGGACTTAAAAACCCTAGGCTTGTGGTTGGACATTAGGATGACTACGTGAGAGTCGTGACTGTTAGTGAGAGTCCTGATTGAGTTTTATACCTTTTCCCAAGGGATGGGATGAGTGATTGGCATGTTTATTCTCCTAAGAAATTATGTTGGCTGCAGACAACATAATGCTATGGAATGGATGACATGTCTTAGACTTTCGCTGGATTGGGTCGAGTGTTGTTTGGTGCTGTCCTGATGTTTGCATGTGGATTGCAGGTGAGCACGATGCCTCCCCGACGTAGGATGCAGACACGTTCTCAGCCTTCCTCCTCCCTTGAGCCTGAGCAGGAGGAGTCAGCACAGGGTCAGCAGAGTGAGGTGCATGAGTTTCGGGCTCAGATAGCCCATTTGGCTGAGATTTCACGGCGCCAGGAGGAGGCTGTGGATCGGATGATCCGTATGATGGAGCAGAGGGCGCAGTCAGCTGTAGCACCCCCTGAGAGTTTCCCCGTACCTTCTTCGCCAGTTGTGGCACCCCCAGTTGTACCAGCAGCGCAGGCAGCCCCTACAGCATCGATCATCAGTGGTCAACCGTCCGGGACGGCAGGACAGTTGACCCCTGCAGAGCAGCGTGAGGTGGTGGATATATTGATGAGGTTCCGCCAGTTTGATCCACCCCATTTTTCTGGACTGAGTGCAGAGCCGTGGGAGGCAGAGTCGTGGATCACGGCGATGGAGCGACATTTTGAGAGCCTGTTTATTCAGGAGCGGTTTCAGGTGCTGTTGGCCACACACTTCTTGGAGCGCAACGCCGAGGCTTGGTGGCGGCGCGTGCGACCTGCTGGTCCGCCTGGGACGCAGCTTCTCTCTTGGGCGGAGTTCCGCTGTCTATTTCTTGGAGCTTTTTCCCGGAGAGCGTCAGGCAGAGGTTAGAGGAGCGGCTGAAGAATCTCCGTCAGGGAGATCGGCCCGTGCATGAATACATTGCAGACTTCAACCAGTTGTTGGCCTGTGTGTCGTACTCGGCCAGGGACGAGGCGCATCGGATTTATATGTTTGAGCGGGGTTTGCGCCGGGAGATTTATCAGCTCGTCCGTTCGCACAAATTGCAGACGTTGGATGCATCTATGGAGCAGGCACTTTACGTTGAGTGCGGAGAGGCGGTGATGGATGAGGTGGCTCCAGCTCCTGCAGTAATTCCTGGGGCGAAGCGCCCAGCACCGGTTGATGAGGAACAGTCGAGTCGGCAGGCACCTCCGAGACCTCCACGATCTCACCCTGAGGGTCGTGAGTTTTAGAGGCGCCAGAGTTCTGGTGGGCACCCACAGCAGCCACAGTATCAGCAGCGACAGAAGTTCCAGCAGCAGTATCGGCAGCAGCGACATGAGCGGTGTGTCATCTGTGGCGGCCCTCATCCGCCATCACGGTGTGACCAGAGACAGGGACGGTGTTTTCTATGTGGAGAGTTTGGACACTTCCGAGCAGCTTGTCCCCGAGCCATTTTGTTAGTGCAACCCCTTGCTGTAGCACCCCCCTTGCCTGTTCAGGAAGCAGAAGCCCCTTCGATGCACCATCAGACAGAGTGGGGTAGACGTCGAGACAGACGGGACGACGATCTTCAGCACCCACTGGACGGGTTTACGCAGCCCTAGTGGAGGGCACCCTGGCAGCAGATCCTATCGCCGCAGGTATGACTTTATTTTCTGTCAGCTTAGTTGAGCTTTTTGGATACAGCTGCATTCTTCTGCACATCGTAGTAGGGCATTTGCATCTCTGCATGAATAAGGGATAGGAAATTTTGTCACATGCATGAGCGACTGGATTCTTCACAGTATCCTGCGAGCAGAGGTGAGTTTTGGGGCGTGATCGGGACAGCTGAGACTTGAGGAAGTACACCGGCAGGTGTGGTGGTTCAGTTATAGCTCCACGACTCAGATCGAGCATACGGGATGGACCAGCTGGTGCGATATTGTGCAACGATTGATTGGGGATTGAGAACAGTGACCTTTCCACGAGTTGGACAACAGGAGATCATTTTCACAGGTCACCGAGGCATCCTTCCTACAGCAGCGGCTTCAGCGACTCTGGGTTAGGTGCTACTTGTTGAGCATAGGTGACGCTTAGGGCTAGAGGTTATGTCTCTAGGGGTCTCGGATAGAGTTGTGTTTTTCTTTTAGGGGCGGATAGATCGTAGCTTCCGTTTTTGTTGCCACAGCAGGAACGGCATCAACACTTCTCTCCCTTTTTCTCGCCCTTGTGCTGAAATTTGTGAACAGGACGAAAGATTCGAAAGACTACTCCAGAAATGGAGACGGTGCCCGAACCTGTTCTTGTTTGATTGGGGCGAGGGCACTGGTCTTTCGGAACTTTCAAACTTTTCGCTAATTTCAGTTGATTTCTAAATTGGAGAGTTGGGGGTTGATGACTTTCCTGCTGGTGGGGCCCTTACCCTTTCTTGTTAATTATGTTGGCGTAATTCGTGTAGTTTGGACGCGTAGAGTTGGCCGTTTTCCTTGTCCCCAGTTTTTAGAATTTTTGAGGTTATTCCAGCTGTTGGACTCACTTTGTGGAGAGTGTGTAGAGACTGGGGAGTTGGAGACTGTGTTGTTGGATGCTTACCCTTGGCTTTGAACTCCCTTTTGAGCCGTGTTTGTTTCGAGGAAGAAACTTTCTTTTAGAGGGGGAGGATTTGAGGACCCGAATCCCCACTTAAGGGTTTATTGATGGATTAGTGGATTTTGGGAGTGTGTGTGCGCGTGTCGGGCCCAAGAATTGGATTTCTGGTGAAATTGGAGCTTGTTTGCCTTTCTGGAAGCCCATTCGGGGTGATTGAGGTTTCTGCGTGCTTATTGGAACCAAGGATTTGACCCGGCATGAAAAATGGATCAAGTTTACTTTTCCGGGAATTTTCGGAAAATTTTAGGAGTGGAATTTGGCCGAACAGACATCGGATTTGGATTCAGCGCGCGAAAACGAGCGGAATGGACTATTTACTTGTATTTTTCGGAACCCGGACACGAAAATACGGATTTCGAGGCGTGGGGTTACTGTTCCGGCGGTTGGAGAGGCGCCGGCGGCGGCGGCGGGCGGCGGAGCGCGGCGGCGGGCTGAGGAGAGGCCAGTTGGTCCACCGCGGGAGGCGTGCACTAGGCGCGGGCCACGTGGCGGCACCCGGTTGGCGGGCGCAGTGGGCGCGGTCCACGGGGAAGGCGCGGGTGCACGGTGGACCGGGGGTGGACACGTGGCAGAACGTGATTGGGTCGTGTTGTGCGTGCGGTCCACGGTGCGGGGAGCAGGTACCTCGGGGTGCGTGCCCGACAGGCGCGCGTGGGCGCACGTGGGGCGCGGCGTGGGCGAGCTGACCCGCGGCTCCCGGCCTGAGCGCCACGTGTCGGCGCGGGATTCGGCCACGTGGCGCATGGCTGTTGGCCCAAACAACTGTTTGCTGTTTGGGTGTACATGTGGCGGCGTGGGAGATTTCCGGGCGTGAACAGTAACAGGCCGGGCCCGTTACTATAGCAGCCCGGAAGTACCGGGCGCCCGAATCTTTGGGCCAAAAGTCCAAAGTGCGAATTTTCGGGCTGGGCCTATAAATAGCTGGCTTGCTGGGGCTTTTTGCCCCATTTCCCGAGCTCCCCTGCCCATAGCCCCTTTAGGAAAGTTGTAGATCTTCGTGTTACGCATCTTCTGGCATAGGCGCGGAATTTTTGGAAGCCGCAGCGTCGACGTTTTCGGCATCGTAGCGCGGAGCGGCAATTTTCTGTTGGAGGCCCGTTATCGCCGCATTTCGGTCTAAGAGGTCCACAGAGCTACCCCGACTGTATTTTTGGGCGATTTTTGCGGCGTTGGATTCACGAGAGGTACGTCTTCGATTTTCATGCTGAGTGTTTCGGCTAGATTTGGGTTTTTGGCATAGTTTTCGAGGCTTTACTGAGCCCCTTCTTGCTGGTGAGATTTCTGGACAGCAAGATCTTTGAGGATTTTTATCTCTGCATCCGGACATTGGAATTCGACGTTTCAAGGCTCTATCGACATCTACACTTCGCGAGGATCGCCGTCATATTTTTACTGGAATTTTTGGAGGCTGTTTTATAGGTGAAAATTTCGCAGAAAGAGGACTGTTCATCGCAGATTTTTAATATGTGGAATTTTGAGGAATTAAGTGTAAATTTTGGATTGTATTATGTACCCAGGATGCTTTGAACACTACTTTGGTACTGTTGGCTTGGTGATTGTGCTGGTATATCTGTTTCTGGGCATTCTTAGTTGTACGACCCTGGACAGTTGTGCACCTTCAGGTGGGTGGCCTTGTCTCCAAGACTTATGGAACGTTCATTAAATCTGCTATAGTAGAACCATGCATAATAGTAACACTCTTGTGTAGTATGCTAGAAAGTGGTAGCTGATAATTCTAGTGTTACTTGATGATCATGCAATTCTCTTGTTTCCTATTATCTGTTAAATTAATGTTATCTTGGAACTTGACCTAGCACCCCCGTCTTATGCAGCATGTTCAGCCAGACTTTAGGAAACTTCAACTTGGGCTAGGTTTATTTCTGCTTTAGACATCCGCACTTCTACTTCTTTCCTGGACATAGTGTTACTCGCCCGGGTAGTGGGCCGAGTGGTCGGGTTTCTTTTAGTGTGGGATGCATTTTACACTCGTGCTTGGGAGCAGAGTGGAGTCTGGTAGATATAGTTGATCGTTCATCTGTGGCGGGAGCCGTTGGTAGACGGCGGTCCCGAGATGTTTTGGTTTCTTGTTTATTTGTCGCCACTGTGTCAGTGGCAGCTTTGTACCAGTGATAGCACGACCTTGAACCCAGAACTGTTTTTGGACACACATATGATTTTAGTCAACCAATGTTTTCTTCCGAGCATCGTAGAGTCGCCGAGCTGTTCTTGTTTGATTGGACAAAGGCATTAGCTCTACGAGGCTTGGATATAAAACTTGTTTTCAATTGTTTTCCTAAAAAGAACTAAAAATTATTAAATATGGATTTCTTTCAGATCAAATGGCTTTCAATCAGAAATATCACCCTTTTCCGATAAATTTAACCACCCGAGATGATTCAAGTGGTCTGGGTTCCAAGGTCTGCCGTTTTCCTTTGGGACGAGAACAACGAGAGGCTATGCCTAGAGCCTATTCTTGTTTGATTAGGGTTGTAGGTTCTAGTCTTTCGGGGTTCCCGGACCCTTTATTGTGTCTGTTGTGGAGTTATCCTGTCAGTGATGCCTGTTTTAGGGAGCCGTTGGGTTGACAGCGGTCCCGACTGTCGAGTGTCCCTTGTTGCTCAGGGTAGAGAGCAGGGATGGGGGATAGTATAGCTATATTGTTGAGTCGGGTGGGATTGCACCAGATTATCGACTCGGGTTATTGTTTCGGTAACCGCGAACTGTGGACGGTTGGACCGATTAGTGTTATACATCAGTTGGGGCTGAGTTTTGCATTGTGGATTGAGTGAGTCTCCACTTTGAGCATAGTGTCGACTTTTGCCTCATTGGCTGAGATACTTGACAGAGCTGTTGGACATGGGTTACTTTTTGACTCGAGCGGGTCGCTCCCCTCGAGTGCCACTCCGGAGTAGGCGAGACCGGGTTGTTGTAACCGGCGTTGAGATTGAGCTTTAGACCGGGTTGTTGTAACCGGCGTTGAGATTGAGCTTTAGACCGGGTTGTTGTAACCGGCGTTGAGATTGAGCTTGAGACCGGGTTGTTGTAACCGGCGTTGAGATTGAGCTTTAGACCGGGTTGTTGTAACCGGCGTTGAGATTGAGCTTTAGACCGGGTTGTTGTAACCGGCGTTCAGATTGAGCTTTAGACCGGGTTGTTGTAACCGGCGTTCAGATTGAGCTTTAGACCGGGTTGTTGTAACCGGCGTGAGATTGAGTTCTTCTATCGTGACTTGTCGACGCCGTCCCTCTGACTGAGCCAGTTTTGGCAGTTACGGACGCTGTCCCTCTGACTGAGCCAGTTTTGGCAGTTACGGACACAGTCCCTCTGGTTGAGCCAGTTTTGGCAGCTACGGACATACCTACGGTAGACCCGTCCTGTTGAGGATGTGCGGCAGTAGGTAGGCGCAGGTTTGACTGGACCCGAGGAGGCAGTCAGTTCAGATTGGGTGACTATACTGATATGTTAGTAGATGCACCATGTTATCATCTGTTCCACTTTTTGAGCATCTAGATAGGGGCATAGTAGCTGTAGAGTTATTCATTTTCCAGCTCTTTTCTTTAGTATTTCATTTGTTACAGCATGCCTCTAGTAGACTTAGTGGGCAGACCGTTGGGCTTGTTGACGGCACCCACTGAGAACTACTGTGGGATGTAGTTCTCACACCCGTCGTGGTGTATTTTTTTCCCAGGGACGCCTGCTCCTGTTCCTGCTGCTCCAGTTGCTGCTTCTTTAGACCGAGGTAAGGGAGTCGCGAGCTAGATCCCTACCAGTCGTCATCCAGAGAGTAGATGTACCCCTTTTTATATTTTGAGAGTTACTTGTTGAGAGACCTTGTAGTGAGGTATAGAGTTGTACTTTTCTTTCAGAGTTGAGTGACTTATGTACTTTGGTGAGGACTTTGTGTTGTATATATTTTATTTCTAGCAGTTTACTTCCAGCTCTGATATCTGTTTAGTATAGCATCTTTCTTTTGCAGGTAGACGCTTCGTCTATACGGGGTTCACCGTATGGGCGGCGGATCTGTTAGCGGGCCCGGGTCGCAGTTTCGACCCCAGGGCGTGACATGATATCTCTTCTTAGTAGGATCAATCTGGCCATACTTTTGTTCTAAGGAAATCCAGAGTTCCCTAGCAGTCTGACTACTACAGTAAATATCATAAAGCTTATCAGATAGGGTGCTAAGGATCCGGTTCAGACAATGATAATTAATCATAGTAGGATCAGTAGGAGGCACAGGTAAAGGTGAAGGTGCAACACCAGGAGGAGTAGGAGCACTCTGAGACTGGCTGCGAGTCTGAGGGCGATTTGCCCCAGACTGAATAGCACCATCAGGTGCAGTTTCATTACCATTCTCAATAGGATCTGAGATAGCAGAAACAAGTCCCAGCGTGGTGAGCCAGAATCGAATTTGATTCTGCCACCTTCTAAAATTACGACCATCAAAGGTAAAAGGTTTCGCCGAATACGAATCCTCCATAAATCAGAATCTGTTTAAACAATAACCTACTACAATGTCACAAAATTATTTTAAATTTAAAACAGTTAATCTAAGTTAACAGGTTTAAATTTAATCAACAATAATTATACAAGATCTTAATTAACAGTGTAAAAATCAAACACTATGTAAAGATGTAATTTAATTAAAATAGTAACAGTGTAACAGTTTAACAATATTTTAATTAGTGAAATAGGAATTTTCTATCAACTATATATATGCTCACAATAGTTTACATGTAACAGTTACACAAAATTATACAAATCACTATATTAACACAATAGTACAAATCTATGGTATAGCAGAGCAACGTACTGTTATAACAGTGAAGAGATATTAATTAAACCAACACAATAGTACTAACAACAATATATATAAATACTAACAGAGTTCTCTTTAGCTACAGTATAGATTAATTAATTAATTATACTAACAGTTTAAACAAATAGCATTTTTCTTAAACAAATAACAGAAATTATACTAAACAATATTTATCTAATTAATTAATACTAACAGTATTAAAAGAAGTAACAGTATTAACACAATAATATTACTAATTAAATATTTATATAAATCACAGTACATTCACAATTGTACTAAAAGAAAAGAAAAGATAAACTAAATTAATCTCGCTTCTAGAATGTTGGAAAAATTTATCTTTTCAAATTTAATTCTTTTAAATAATTTAAACTTAATTTAAACTTGAAATAATATAAATCAAAGTTTAGATGAAGTCTGTGAATGTCGAGGCGTGCGTGAGCACTGTCCTAGAAGCGAGATTGCCCCTCCACGTGCGAGGCTCCGGCAATCACCCCTAGCGATACAACGACCCCTGTCCACCCCGTCGGCAACGACTCCGGGATTGTGCGTAGCGAACCCAACGTCTTTCAGAGATCCAGCAAAAATAGAAACTCACAGAGGAAAATCGAAAATGTAAATCACAGTATATTGTAGCATTGTAAATTAAGAGAAGTGTCCTGTAGCTTAAGAGAAGATGCTGTGTATTCTTCTTAGCTCACAAGCTCTCTTGCTCTATGTATATACAAAGCCCAACAGGGGACAAGGCCCAACGGCTAACTACCTCGGATAGCCCACAAGCCCCTTCCTAAGGGAGGCTCTTGGGTAGCCCAAGAAGCAAGTTCCCAAAAAGGCTTTAATGCAAAAGGCAAAAATCAAAATAAAAATAAACCAAGACAACATCGCGCACGACCCGGCCCGGCGCGCCTCATGTCGTGCACACGTGTGTGTTTAGGAAAAGGCTTGCTCTCACTTTCTCCTAACCAATACATGCACAAAAGAAGGAGTAAATAAATCCACTCAACATGTGATGAGTTTCCGATGTGAGACTAAACATCACATGTAGAGGGAAAATGGGTTTGGACTCCCAGGCAAAGCCCATTTATATTGGGCCACCCAGAAAAGCCCAAAGACCAAAAATACAAGTTTAAAATCACTAAATCAATATAAAATCCAACAGAAACATTAATCTTGTCATCCATCATGAAGACACCGAGGAAATCTAGTAGGTAGTCATAAGTTTAAAATCTTAAAAATAAATTTCCTTTGAAATGATTTGAAGTCATCTAACCAGTTGGTGAATCTCCCTGATATTATGCTAGTGGATGACAAGACTAATATTTTTACTCTCATCGAACTTCTTGGGATAGTATTCTCATATTTCCCTGAGCCGTTGTGACCAATTTTTGATGATGAGGGATCGGTAGGAGAAACTTTTCCTCTTCAGGCTCCCTTTTCGTTTCGAACTTGCACTAGCTTTTCCAGAAATGGTTTCAGGGGTTGCCTGAGGTTGTTGATAAACCTCACTTTGCGAATCATTGTTCCTTCTGAATAGCGTTATAGGACTATGCAATCCGTTATTAATATAGTCAAACTGCTTGTGGGGTGTAGCAAGATGATCAGAGCCTTTGTTGGCACTTACAGGATTTTGATTATGACCACGAATTGGCGTGAATTGGCGTATTGGCAGCATATTCAGGAGTAGCAATATGCCTGTAAACTCTGGCAGCACTTGTTGGGGTTTGATTGTGCCCAGGATGTGGCATGTACAGGTGTACTGATATGGTTATAGTCTCTGGTGACATTTGTATGGTTTTGCTTATGCCCATAATTTGGTATGTTCGTGGCGTATTGAGGCCTAACGATATGATTATAATCTCTGGCAACACTTGTATGGGTATGATTATGGCCAGGAGTTGGCGGCTGCCCGTAGGAATGTTCTCAGTGCAGCAGCTAAATCAGCTCCAATTTCTTGCTGTTTACCTGCTTTTATCAAAATTTGCAGTCCATAAAAAATGGGTTATAAAGTATAACTTATAAATTAACAATATTCTCCAAAGAAGTTTTTCCACAGACTAGTGTATCATATGCATACTGTAACAAAGCAAATCACCACCACTTCTCATATCTATACCCTGATATATGTTTTCCCCCATAGCTTTCTTAAGCATGATGTTAAGACAATCCACCACAAGGTCAAATAAGAGAGGAGAAAGAGGGTCTCCCTGCCTTAAACCTCTTTTGCATTTAATTGTTTTTCCCTCTTTGCCATTAACCACCGGCGTAGAATTGTTCAATTAGAAATTTGCTAAATATTTTCAGTCCACAAGATCCATTTATGGCTAAAACCTTTAGCCCTCAAGATACCCAACAAGAAATTCCATTCAACAGAGTCAAAGGCCTGGCAGGCTTTAAAACTAAAGCATCAAAATTCTCATTTTTACACCACCACATTATTTCCTCTTCCTTGACCACCTGATTGAAATTATGGTTATAATCATTCATCATAAGTTGTTCTTCCTCCAACGTAATTCCCTCTGTCTCATTTTTCCTGTCAAGTATTTGGATATTTTCCATCTGGTCCTTTTTCCTGTGTGCAATTGATCCTAATTCTCCATATGCCCAAGTTTTTTATTCCTTTCTGAGGCTTTTTGCTCATAATTTTATCAGCACTATTATCTGAAGTTTACCCAAATGATTTTAAATAAGTTGCACACAGTCATCTCTTTCCAACCACTTTCCATCTTCCAATTTCTCTTTCTCCTTACGATATTACTAGTAGACAGCTGTAATGGAACATGATCAGAAGCCAATATAGCAGTGACAAAGGATAAGCTTGTTCCCAATTAATATCACATAGAAATCTATCTATTTTTGAGAAAACTGCTTCCATTAGTTCTAGTGAATTTTCACCAGAAATTGGAATGTCAATTAACGAGATAAATTCATTAAAAAGTTCCATTTCCAAGCTGTTTCCAAACCCAGAACTTGTATCATCAGCAAATCTTGTGAGGTTGATATCACCACCAATTAACCAACAACCATCCGCATCTTAATTAAAATCATATAGTTCATGCAAGAACTCTTCTTTTAACACATAAATAACAGGGCCATAAACTGAAGTAATAAACTTACTATTTTGCTTGGAAACCAAATCAAACAATTTGATAGAAATAGAAAATTCTTTCTTAATTGTTCCACAATGTTGTAAACAGTCAGAACTCCAACCAACTAAAATACCTCCTCGAGATCCTTGTGCACCAATATAGTCCCATGAATTAAATCTCCCCCCCAAGCACTGATGTTGCAAGTTTAGCATCAATATTATCTAACTTGGTTTCTTGCAACATCACAATATCTGGTTTATAAGTATTAAAAACAGTAAATATCTCCATTCTTTTACCAGGGGTACCCTGCCCCCTAACATTCCATGTGATAATAATAATGTATCATTATTTATGCCCTCTGTTTGTGACTCCTGTCCCCCCAAGAGTCATCTTCAAGATCCTCTTCCAATTCTTGTAAAACTAGTTAAGGATTTTTTTTCTTCTTTTTCTAATATAAATAATAAAAAATTTATAAAAAATATTTAATAAAAAAATTTATAAAAAATAGTAAATAATTTATCATCTTTTTAAAAAATCAATAAAAAATCTATAAAAAATATTTCTAATTTTTTATTTGGATTATTACATAAAAAGTATTAAATTTGGTACTTTCATCATATGCGAAATATGTTAGAAAATACAAAGAGTAGCATATAGAGTATAAAAAAATATTGTTGCTAAGCATACTGATGCTATTTTTACAAAATTTTATTTCATACTAAATATCTTATTTGCGAAGTATTTTTCTCTTCACATTTACATATAGATTGTGATATGATATTCTATCCTACATCAAGAAGCTTTTTTTGTATATAAATAATAAATAATTTATAAAAAAAGAAACAAATAAATAATTCTTGCTTCTTTTTTTCGCTGTTCTCAGTAAAATTCAAAGATTATACGAAAATCAAAATAATAGGATTCTAAAGAATAACTGCATGACATTTAAAATATGTTAGAAAATATAAAAAGTAACATATTGAGTATAAAAAATGTTGCTATTTTTTCTAGGTATACCCTGCAATTTTCTTAGCAAAATCAAAGCATAAAGAAAATTTAAAATTTATTTTTATTAAATAATACAGAGCGCTTACTATATATACTTTGTTTAAAAAAAAAAAAATTAATATATATGAAACAAAACAATAATTAACACAATATAAAAACATGTAATTAAAATGTTACCCTAAAATCAAATAAGGTAATTTGGATAAGCTATTAGTATTAGTATTAATAATTAATAGCTAATATGTCATTCGAAAAATTTAGAGAATTTTATTTATCCTAGATGATCAGATTATTCTTGTAAAAACAAAAAAAAAAAAAAATTGTTACTTTTTTTCCTCGCTTTTGTCATTAGATGTAAGAATTCGAATTTTGTAAATAAATAAATAAATGAAAGTAATTAAAGTCAAGTTGAATTTGAATCATAATTGGCTCAGATAGCGACAGTGCCCCTTTCCTGCAGTGTAAATTGTACAGAAATAGGGCCAGAAATATCACTTTTCAAACCGAGCCTGATCTCGAAGATCCGAGACCATGAACGCGACCGTCTCGTCGAACTGAGCGAAATCCATATTAAGCTTGTTTAGATCCGACGGTCGGATCTTCCAGAAATCGACGAAGAAGCGGGCGGGACCCGCGACTTAAGTCGAGGGTACATGAACAGTAAACCCAAATTCCAATTACCCCTAAGCGCGAACGTTTGCCAAATTGCTGTCTGGAAACCGAACATAGCACTTCAGGTAGTCGTTTCGAACGGTTTCAACATTCTGAACGCAATGGCGCTGACGGAAATTCTGTTTGACGACCCTAGAGTCTCGAAAAGCGCGAAAACTGTATTTTTACACAGTATTTATGGACCGAGTTTTTATCCGGACAGTTTTTCAAAAAATGAAAATCGCTACCTGATAGGTCTCGTCGAGCCGGACGTCATGGCGCAGTCCATTTTTCGTTTCGACGAGCGGATCGCCTCGAAAAGCATGAAACAAGGCAAAAAAGGGGATATTTGCACTTAAAACCCTATTGAAGTTGCCTCGAAATGCGTGCCACTCCCTAGTGAGGGACCTAAGAGTGAAATAAAAGTACTGTGAGGGACTTAGCCGTAGTTGTGGATTGTTGAGGGGCTAAATAGCAATTGTAGCAAATACTATATATAGGCATGTATACAGGCTAGGGTTTCCCTACACCTTAAACCCTAGCCTTGCCCTAGCCGCACTCTCAACAACACCCCCTCCTCGGCCGCGTTCCCCGGAGCTTCCCCGCACCGGCCGCGCCTCCCCTCGCCGGAGAAGTAGGAAGCTGAACCTTCTTCATCTCGGGTTGGTGAGGGTGAGGTCCACACAGAAGTTTGGGGGCGGTTCCAACCTCCTTGGAAGAGATCCTCTGCGCAGTAGGAGCCGAGCCGAGGTGAACCCGGGGTCCCTCGCTGCCGCGCGCCGCCGCCAGGAGGCACCTTCCTCCTCCCAAACTCCGGCGAAGGTAAGTTTTGGAGTTTCCTTTTCATTTCGGCTTTTAGGCACGGCCATCGTGTTCCTGACACCGAGGCGACTCTCCGGGTGCAGGCCGAGCCATCGCCGCCGTCCCGATCGCCGGCGGGGGCTCCAGACTGCCGGAATTATCGTTTTTGGCCGTCGCCAGCCGCCGCCGTCATCCGACCGTCAAACCCAAGATCAGCACCGTTGAAACGCTTCTTCTCGTCGACTGCAGCACCTCCACGAGGTATGAGCACCATCGGCTGAGGATCGGGCCCGAGCGGACGAGCCCTAGTTGCGGGCTTTCTTCAACCCCGGCCGATCTCGGCCGTCCGGCGCCGCCGCTGCCTCTCATCGCCGGCAAACTGCACCCGAAGACTCCTGGCATCGAGTGTACCCTTTTGGTCCAAGTTGCTCCGGCCCGGAGCAAGTTGGCCGGAAACCGCCATTGTTGGGCATTGGAGCTTCAACCGAGCTCCGCCGCCTCGCCTTGCCGGCGTTTCCCGGCACCGGGGAACCACCCAGGTAAGCTCCTTGGACCTTCTAGAGCTCCCCTATCATCTTGCATGCAAGATCTAACGTCGGGATCCTTACCTCCAGCATTGCACCCGAGCAACACCTAGCTTCGGTCTCCGGCCAACTCCGGTGAACTGGACTTCGGCCAACCGTACAGGTAAGACCTGCTGGCCTCATCCTTGCTCCCCACCATCTTTATTTTGGCCAGAAACCCCTCCTGTACTGGGTTCCATTCTTGCACCCGAAATAGCAAACTCGGGTTCAACTCCGGCCGCCGCCGACTCCGGCCGCCGAGGCTCGCCCCCACATGGACCAAACATGGTCTGGGACACCCCCTTGACTGATGCTCCTCTTGGAAACAGGTTGGCACGTGTGCTGCTCAAGTTGAACCAAACCGAGCTCCTTGCGGTTTAAGGTGTTGCTCCGGCCACTGTTCCGGCCGATCTCAGGCGAGCCTCAGGTGAGCACCATGATCCTTAACAGTTATTTAATACCATGCTCTAGATAGTTCCCATTTGGATCAAGTCTAAGTTAAGATATTGCATAGTTGTTTTGGAGCCAAGAATATGTTATGGGCCAACTTTGTTCTCGGGATCCGTGTCGGCCAAATCTTGTGAGCACGGCCTCCGTCTCGACGTAACGGACGCGCTGAAAGTTACGTCGCAGCTTTTGGACTCCCGGATTTCAAGAACGTGCCGAAACGGGCCGGATTGTAAGCTAATTATGCAATTTAAAAGCTGTTAGGGACCTAAATGCAATTTAGACACACATGCTGACTTGAGAGAGTGTTTTTACACCACTGGACATTTTGTTAGAGCTCCGTAGACTCTCGTTGATCGGGAATCGGGTTTCGTCGATAAAACGGCTGTATCGAACCGTATTAGAGACACGTTACTATTGTGTCGTCGGGATGGGTCGTGCGAGTTTATTATTGACTATAGCTGCTTATACAGGGCCCAGTTGTCAGCACCAGCCTCCCAGTAGCTGTGCGGGAGTTCGAGGATCTGCCTTCATCCAGGTGGGTTATCTTCGGTCCGGGTTTGATCTATTCGGCCCTCTGGTTGCTTTAGTCCAGTCGGACACCAGTTTTTGATTGCCCTGCTGATTATATATATGACCTATCTTGACATATCATGATTTCACCGATTGACACTGACTTGATTAGACTCATCATATATACCTGCTGATTTTATCTAGATTAGCCTTGATGATTGTATTGACATGCCCTATGATTAGTCCTGATAGATCTTGATCTACGTGAGACATATCTTACGTACCTGTTTATCAGTTGTTATATTTCTGATAGACCTTGATCTTCATGAGACATACCATATACATGTCTGTTCATCAGCTTTTTCAGTATATAGATCTACATGATTTGATGGCACTTGTTGATTCCTGTCAGCCGATTTATTGTTGATATTCCGATATGCATGATTGATTGATCCTGATTGTTGGATACTATTCGATATTCCGATATGCATGATAGATTCTGATTGATATGATAGATGATTTCCCTGTTGGGATCTCGGCATGTTGCCGATTATCCGGTCAGTGGACCGAGAGCTTGAGCATTTGCATTATGATCGCCCGCACCGTTGTACTTCACGTACACTAGCGGATTTGCTACCCGCAGTGGTGTACTTTACCGGTAAAGTGGTTAGCAGTTGCAACCCGTGACCCTCAGTGGAGGGAATGTCAACCAGGTGGTGCCAGGTGGGCAGTTTTGCCTGAGGTCTTGTGGGACCAATATGGTGGCTTATGATTGGGTACTTGATATTCTTGTGATTGATGCATAGCTGTTATACTTCCATGTTCTAGCATGCTTTACTTCAGTTAGACTTGATTACCACCCTGATTGATTCTGATATTCTCTATACTCGTTATATACAGTATTATGATTATGCCTCCTGCCAGGTTGTTTTACGTATCTACTATTTGATTTTTAGTAGACCTGTTATTGATCACTCAGTTGTCTGCTCGATTTTATACAGTTATTGATTTCCAGCATTTATTATCTGCAGTCCCCTTATGCCTGATTATGACAGTTATATTCTGATTTCCAGCATTTACTACTTGCGGTTTCATTACCCTTGATTACCTGCCTATTCAGTTATCTGTGGATTTTTGTTGATTATCAGTAGATCTTAGTTGTTTTCAGCTTTACCCTATGATTTTTACTATCCGCAGATTTTAGTACCCAGTAGGTACGATTAGCTATTTCTCGGCTCGTCGTGCCCACTGGGATACACTCCGGTGTGTCTCACACCCTCGGGTGACTGTTGCAGGTCTTTCGGGTGGTGAGATGTCGGGACGATCCAGTGAGGCTGTTACGATAGAGCTGTCCCCCTGATGATTGTGGTTTATGTTATTTTAGCTTTCGACTATTTGGATATGTCAGATTGATGTGAGCATGGTTATTTGGATCTTTCCTGTTGCTTAGTCATTGTTTAGTTTAGATGTTGATTGATCTCTGATTGATGATTGGATTTGCCTAGCCGTGCATGTATAGGAGAGACCCTATCCCTGTGGATAGGGGATTTTCTATATATGTGGCGATCTGTTACGCCCGTTTTGCAAACTCTGATTTATTTAAAAAAAAAAAAAAAAAATTTTCAGACCTGATTTTTAAACTCGGGGCGTGATATTAGAATTCAAAGATTATATGAAAATCAAAATAATGCGATTCTAAAGGATAACTGCGTAACATCCAAAATATGTTAGAAAATATAAAAGTACCATATTGAGTATGAAGTATTATTAAACTTAAATATTGAGGTTATTTTTACAAAATATTATTAAACTTTGATATATATAAATATGCCAGAAATTGATAAATTAATTATTTTATTTCCTGGTAAATTTCTTATTTCCGAAGCATTTTTCTCCTTACATATATATAGATAGATTGTGATGTGATATCTACATCAAGAAGCTCTCTTTGTATATAAATAATAAATAATTTATAAAAAAATTATGAATAGAAAATAATTAAAAGTTTGTTCAATTTAAAATTGTAATTCATAATTTCAAATTAATTTGTATACATTTTTAATTATTTTTTATAATTGAAAATTTAAAATCTAAATCTAAATTTAAATATTTAAAATTTGAAATTTGAAATGTAAATTTAAAATATATTTCTTTTTTCAGTATAGATTTTAAAAAAATGGTTCATAAATTCTAGCGTAAACATTAAATTTAAGATTATAAATTTTATTCCCAATTTTTTTTTATATAATTCAAAATTCAAAATTTTAATTTTCTAGTATCAATTATAAAAAAAAATTACCATTCATAAATTCAAGCATACACATTAAAAATTATAAATTTTAATTCTCAATTTTTTAAATTTTTATAGTATAAATTATTTAAAAAAATTGAGATTCATAAATTCAATCATACACTGTAATACTCGAGAAATTCGAGTTGTAAAAATTAGTAAAGAAATAAAAATAAAATAAATGTGAAAGTCAAAATTTTGTATATATAGATGTATACATGGGAATGTTGTAAGTCAAAATACAAATTGCAAGGAATTGGTTCTATAACCGACATGGGACTCAATAGAGCTATTTTACAAATGCTCTCTCCTGGATTTATTGGTACTGCACTTTTTTTCTTGGCGGGAACGAGTTGTGATAGAACACGTCTTGTTTATCTCGAAGAAATGGGAGGGATATCTATCCCAATGCCAAAAACATTTACCATGTTCAGTAGCTTCTTGATGGCTTCTCTTGCATTGCCAGCACCAACTTCCTTGACTTTCCGGCACTGGCAGGCATCAGCCCCCATACATGGTCTTACGACTTTGCGGAGACTTGTGTTTTTGGTATCCAAAAACTGCTTAGCAACAGTTGGACAAGTGGGTAATGTTGGGGTGAACCAAAAAAGTTTGGGGGAAAACTGTCCTCCATCTTGCAGATCTGAGTCTGATATAGAAAAACTAAAATTGCCGGTGGAACCGTCTCGTCGAATTATTTAAAAATGGCGCAAAACGATTTTCGATCTGACAGTCGGATCGTCTCGAAAACGGCAAAGAATGAAGTGGGGCCCACGACTTAAGTCGTGAATAGTAACCCCTGATTTAATTCCCTCGCCGGTCAACGTCAACCGATTGACTTTCTGGAGTTCGAAACCGACGATCCATACAGTCGATTTGAATGGCCTCAACGTGTTGAGCGCAGTGGCGCTAATGGAATTTATGTTCGATGAGCCGAAATCATCGAAAAGCATGCCAAACTATATAAACTACTGAAGAAGATGGATTCTAAAATTGTAGAGAATCGGTCTCGATGAACCAAAATCGCTACCTGATAGGTTTCGTCGAGACGGACGTCGTCGTGGTGTCCGTTTTTTTGTTCGACGACCCAATTGTCTCGAAAAGCGCAAAAAATAATAATAAAATGGCATGAATTCATCTAAACCCCTATATTTTATGTGTGGTATGGGATGGAATTAATTGGAGAGGGGCTTTAGTGCAAGATTGATCTGCAATGGAGGACCCAACTTTAAATAATGCAAGTTGAGTGTCACGCCCCAGAGGTTCTAAAAGAGCGAAAAACGTACCCATTTTTTTTTTTGTATTTAAATGAACCTCGCCTCCGGTGCGTACCAGACCCGCCGCATATACAAATTCACTCCCCAAACGGGCGGAGTCTCCTTTGTATATACACGACGTTCCCAACAAGACAAACACTTTAACCATTCCAACCATGACGGACAAAGAGGAGAGATTACAATTAATCATACAGTCACCGCTGTCACATACAGACTATAGCATAAACCCATGGGTTTGAAAATCGGTGCCCACTCGACACCCAGTTTTTTCAAAATGTTTTCGCAAACTCTTTTGAGCGGCCATTAACTTGAAAGGATAAATCTACGGGTTTTAAAATCGGTGCCCACACGGCGCCTGCTTTGAAAACACTTTTGAAACCAGGTTTGCATTTGAAAACGAGCCGCAATTACACATCCCAACATTCACCAATTATAGACAAGAAATCCTCATTTCAACATCCATCAGAAACCACACAAATGAATCACAGTTTATCTAACCACAGTATAAGGAAATAACCAAAGAAAAGAACGTATCGTTTACTAGCCCTCATGGCTAGGGTCCTCAAACTAATGCCTCACCGTCGTCCCGAATCCCACCCCTGCTCGGACCTGTCACAGTGTGGGTTGTCAGTGACTGATAAAGTAGAAAACATATAAGTAAATGCAGTAATTGAAAAGAACACACCGAATCACCGGAGCATTTACTTTCCCCCCCCTCATGTATCGCTAAATCCCTGTCGAAAGTCAATCTGGGTACCTACCCCAGCTTTCAGAATATTTTGGGCCCCAACCCCAATACCGTACTCATCTTCTTGGTGCCTCTAACCCCTCCACTGCCCAAGTAGCAGTCGCCTCTCCTTGAGGGGTCCCCACTAACCTCTCCTTGTGGGGTACACGGGTAAAAACAACTTACCATCTTTCCGGAAAAATACACCCTGTGCGGTGGTCAAACCGCCGGTGTGCGTGTAAGCAATATGAGTGTAAGAACAGTGTTGCGACCTCAGCCGCTTTGGTCAGAATAATATAACGATCTTGCGACCGCAGCCGCTTTGATTAACATAATAAATGGGATTCACATGCTATGGGGTTAGTCAAATTACCAAAAACATCTACTTTATCAAACCGAATATTCGGGAACGACTCTACACCGGTAATAACCAAAAGTACCCACCTCGATTATGCGAAATCTGCACTCCGGAGACCGAACCTTGCTCTCTGTCGACACCCGGAACTAGAAGTAGTCCCCGAAAGAGCCGCGGTCAGATCAGAAATATAATAGTAGATAAACCGAGCCCAAATACTCAAAAACAATAATTACAACTTGACACGGCGGTGGCGCCCGCGCGCGACGAGCGACGCGGCTGCCCCCACGGCATTGTGGGCCATACGGCGGCGCGGGCACCCGCCCTGCGCGGCACTTGCCGTGACCGCGCGGGCCCTAGCCCCGCGCGGTGCAAGCCGCGGCCGCGCGGGCACCAGGCCCGCGCGGCACCCTCCGCGGCCGCGCGGGCACCGGCCCCACGCGGCACGAGCCTCGGCCGCCGGGCACCGGCCCCGCGCGGTGCTTGCCCTAGCCGCGTGGGCGCCCGCCCGCGCGGCACTAGCCGCGGCCGCGCGGGCATGGGCCCCGCGCGGCACGCGCCGCAACCGCGCGGGCGCCCACCTGCGCGGCACCGGCCGCGGCCGCGCGGGCATGAGCCCCGCGCGGCACGTGCCACAGCCGCGCGGGCGCCCGCCCGCGCGGCACCAGCTGCGGCCGCGCGGGCAAGGGCCCCGCGCGGTACGCGCCGCAGCCGCGCGGGCATGGTCCCGCATGGCACGCGCCGTGGCCGCGCGGGCGCCCGCCCGCGCGGCACCCGCCGCGGCCGCGCGGCACTCGCCGCAGCCGCGCGGGCGCCTGCCCGCGCGGCGCTTGCCGCGACCGCGCGGGCACCGGCCTCGCGCGGCGCTTGCCCCAGCCGTCTGCTGCGGCCGCGCGGGCACCATCCCCGCGCGGCGCGGCCTTGACGCGGCGGCGATGCCCTTGGGTTCCGCGGCGGTGACGACAAGTAGGGTAGCAAAACGTCTACCCCGAAGACGACACATAAAACGGAAAACGAAAACCGCGCGAAGCTAAACCGAAAAATACATCTCGCTTACCGCTAATCGACGGAGACGGAGATCCGTTCGCGCTCCCGGCTTTGGCATGTTCGTCGGGAGGGTTGGGTCCTTCCGCCTTCTCCTTCTTTCCTCTCGTTTCCTTCCGATTAGGGTTTCACCTTTTTCTTTTCCTTTCACTCGTTCTTTTCTCTCGTTTCTCTCCGATTAGGGTTTCGCCTTTTCTTTTCCTTTCTTTCGGGAGAAGTCAAAAAGTCGTTTTTAATCTCCGATAAAAAAACCACATCGGGTATTCTTTAATTCTAATTAATTAATTCCTCAGAGATAATCCTTCGGGATAATTATTTAAAGATAATTCTTTAAAGATAATCCCTTATTTCCTCGGAAAGCGTGCACAATCACTTACACGGATTTCGATGCACCACCTTGCTATTGCGATCCTTTCCACCCCTTTCTGGGGGTTCCGTAAGTCGGAATCCGGATCGGATTGCACCGCTGTTCTCCGTTTTCCGAGCTCTATCACAGAAAAATACCCGCACCTCTAAATTATCCACTTAAGTAAACCCGTTACATCAATTACTTCAAATGGAGATTTTATTAGCAGGAGGTAAAAATGTTACAAAAATCTATGATATTACGCCACTCACCCCTTAAAAAAAGTTTCGTCCTCGAAACTTAACCTCAACCCTCGCTAAATAACTCGGGGTATCACTCTCTCATTTTCGTTTCAAGTTCCCACGTCACCTCGCGTTCCTCGTGGTTACTCCATTGCACCTTTACGTAGGGGATCGTCCGGTTTCGAAGTTTCTTTTCTTCCCTTGCTAAGATCCGCATCGGCGTTTCCTCGAAGCTCAAATCCTCCCGCAGTTCAATGGTCGAGGCGTCGATGACGTGCGATGGGTCGGATAGGTATTTCCGGAGCATCGAGATGTGGAATACGTTATGCACCCGTTCGAGATTTGGCGGTAAGGCCAACCGGTAAGCCACCGGGCCCACGCGCTCCAAAATCTCAAATGGTCCCACATACCGTGGGCTCAGCTTCCCTCGTATGCCGAACCGTCTTGTCCCCTTAGACGGTGACACGCGTAGCAACACATGATCCTCTACCGCAAATTCCAATTCCCGTCGCCTTTGGTCCGCGTAACTTTTCTGCCGGCTCTGGGCGGTCAACAACCGCTGCCTGATAAGGCGCACCTTTGCTTCCGTTTCCTCTACGAGGTCTGTCCCTAAGAGCTTTCGCTCCCCTAAATCGTCCCAGCAAATAGGTGATCGACACCGGCGTCCGTACAAAGCTTCGTACGGGGCCATCTGAATACTAGCTTGATAGCTATTATTGTAGGCAAATTCCACGAGGGGTAGGTAGCGTGACCATCCCTCACCCAGATCTAGCACACAGGCTCGAAGCATATCTTCGAGATTCTAGATTACTCGTTCTGATTGCCCGTCCGTCTGCGGGTGGAATGCCGTGCTAAACTGCAGCTTGGTCCCCAATGCCTGCTGCAGACTCCGCCAGAAGTTTGACACGAAGCGCGTGTCCATATCGGAAGTTATCGATGACGGTATTCCATGCAATCTCACCACTTCGTCGATATAGGTCTGCGCCTACCGATCTCTGGTCCACGTCGTGTGGATCGGTAGAAAGTGGGCCGATTTCGTCAGACGGTCCACAGTGACCCATATCGCGTCATGTCCTTGTTGCGATTGCGGAAAACCGGTTACGAAGTTCATGGTGATCCATTCCCACTTCCACTCCAGTGTGGGCAATGGTTGTAGTTTTCCCGCCGGTCGCTGATGCTCCGCTTTCACCTGTTGGCACACCAGACATCGTGCCACGAATTGCGTCACATCATTCTTTAACTTGGGCCACCAGAAGGTCTGCCTCAGGTCTCTGTATATTTTTGTACCTCCGGGATGCGCAGTATAGGGGGCATTATGTGCTTCTGCCAGAATTTCTTTCCTCAATTCCGGCATATCGGGCACGCAGACTCGTCCCCGAAACCTCAACACATCGTCAGCGCCGATCACAAAGTCCCCACTCGGTTCCGAGGACAGTCTGTCCCGTACTTGCTGTAGTTGCGTGTCTGTTGCTTGGCCTTCCACGATCCTATATATCAGTGTAGGCTTTATCACTAAGGACAGCAATTTCGCAACCGCTCCTGCTGGCACTACCTCCAGCCTCAGTTGCGAAAATTGTGCAATTAGCCGATCCTGTTGGGTAAGGGCGCTCAGTGCCGTTTCCCCCGCCTGCCCCTTCCGGCTCAAGGCATTGGCCACCACGTTTGCCTTCCCGGGGTGGTAATGGATGGACAAATCGTAGTCCTTCAGTAGCTCCAACCACCGCCGTTGCCGTAAGTTCAGCTCCTTTTGCGTAAACAAGTATTTGAGGCTCTGGTGGTGGGAATACACGTTACAGTGCGCCCCGGAAAGGTAGTGTCTCCAGAGCTTCAAAGCAAACACGACTGCCGCGAGCTCCAAGTCGTGCGTAGGGTAGTTCTTGTTACGGCTTTTTGTGTTGGCATATTTCGTGAGTTGAGTCGGAGTCTTGAAGTGATCAAATTGTCAATCAGCAATCGAAGACTCAGAGAAGATTCAACAAGAGCTCAAGTTGACACTCAGTGTTTTGAGTCTTGAAGATTGAAGTTGAAGAATTATGGATCATATACATCAATCTCAAGGAAAATGGATTCGGATTGATCAGGTGCGTTTAACTAAATAATTTTGGTGATCCGAATACATTTGTGTAGTTTAGAAACACTTGGATAAGTTTTCATTGCTTAAAAATCAAAAACTGGACAAATTGGATGTTCAGAGTCCGGATCAGAATTCCAGTCCTGAACCAGTCCGGATCAGAATTCCAGTCCGGACCCCGAACTGTTTTTTCAGGAAAATTGCTGAAAAAAAGACGACAGTCCTGAACCAGTCCGGATCAGAATTCCAGTCCGGACTGAAATCCACGGTCCGGACCCCGAACCTTGTTTTTTCAGGAATTCTCTAAAAAAAGACGACAGTCCTGAACCAGTCCGGACCGTCGTGCGGGAAAAATTCTGTTAAGTCAGTTTTTGATTCTTATCTCTTTCCAAAGGTTTCTAAACTATAAATAGACACTTAGGGTTTCTCAAGAACTACCGATTAATTAATAAAACACTTGAGAGCAACCCTAGAGGCTAGGTTTTTATCGTTTTTCTTTATAGCCTCTTTTAGGTCAATTCGACGGTTCTTCCAAGAAATACCTTTTGTCGAATTGATCTAATCTTTACTTAGAGATTCCTTCTACGGTTCTTCAATGATAATCTAAGCAAAGGATCACCATCGAAGCTTTTATCAAGTTTGCGTCGTGAATTCGACGTAGCATCGTGGATTCGATGTGTTGAAGGCGTTTCGTGGATTCGAAACGTGTGCTCGTGGATTCGAGTGGCGTTCGTGGATTCGAACGTGTGCAGTGGACGTGCAATCGGTGGAGCGCAAGGTCCGAAGAAGTTGAAGGAGGGGTTGAGTCCGTGGAGTCGGTAATCACCTTGTTATTCTTCTTTTCTTAGTGGATTGTTATTGCGTGTTGGTCCCGTGGTTTTTCTCCTGGATTGGAGTTTCCACGTAAATCTCGGTGTGCTATTTTTATTTTCCGCATTGGTTTTTATTTTGCACTGAGATTGGTTTTATAAGTATTACACCTATTCACCCCCCCCTCTAGTTGTTTGATAGTACCTATTTAGATCCTTGTGGATCCTTAATATATAAAAACCAACAAGTGGTATCGGAGCGGGTTTTAGGTTTATCTATCATGTCGGGTAAAAGTGGTAATATTTATAGACCTCCTCTTTTTGATGGGACCAATTATGCGTATTGGAAAGTGCGGATGAGAGCTTTTCTCATCTCAATTGATGAGCGGGTATGGCAAACCGTGGAATACGGTTGGGTGCATCCTGTTGAGGAAGTAGGAAATTCTACTACCCCAAAACCTCGCTCTAGATGGTCCAAAGAGGAAATCGAAAGATCTTCTTACAATGGGAAAGGTATGAACGCTTTATTTAATTCTCTTTCCTCGACTGAGTTCACACGAATTTCCGCGTGTGAAACTGCAAAGGAGATTTGGGATATTCTCAAAATTACACATGAGGGTACTAATCTAGTAAAAATTCAAAAGCTCCAGATGCTTACAAGTCAATTTGACTCTATTCATATGGATGAGCATGAATTGTTTATAGATTATTACACAAGACTTCAAGATATAATCAACACTTGTGCTAATTTAGGAGAAAAGATCCCGGAGTCGAGAATTGTAAGAAAGATACTTCGGACTCTTCCGGAACGGTTTAGGGCAAAGGTTACCGCCATTGAAACCGTTAGTCATCCGGATGAGATGAGAGTAGAGGAATTAGTAGGTGTTTTGCAAACTTATGAAATGACTTTTCCTACTAATCAAGTTTCTTCCAAGTCTTCTTCTAAGCTTACAGGTATTGCATTCAAATCAACAAAGGAAGAAGATAGCGAATCAAGTTCCGACGATGAAATCTCTTTTGCCGACTTTGAAGAGAAATTGGCGCGGATCGTAAAGAAATTTCGTCGAAAGTTTTGGAAGAATCGAACCGATGGATCTACATCCACGAAACCATCTAAAGTATCATCGGGTTCTAAATCCTCTAACCTCAAAAGCTCTGCAAAACCTTCTAAGGAAAAAGATGAATTCGAAGGGGAAATCCAATGTTATAGATGCAAAGGCTATGGCCATATTTCAACGGATTGTCCTTCTCCGAAATCATATAAAAAGAAGGCCTTGCAAGCGAAAACTTGGGACGATTCTACTTCTAATGAATCGACCTCAAGTAAAGAGGAAAAAGTCGTTGCCTTTCATGCCTCTCAAATTTCCTCTTCTAATATTTGCTTATCACCTTTAATCACTGACTCTATTCCTTTGATTTTGCATGAAACATCAACATCCGGCGGAGAGTCATCAAGTGAGGGGGAGTCGGACGAAGAAGAACTCGTTGAGGCATATCAACAACTTCTTACGGAATTAAAGAAGATGGCCAAGCATATTAAGAAGTTGAGGAAGCAACGACTTGAGATTCGAGACGAGAATCATGCTTTAAAGATAAATCTTCATCATCTCGAGGAGGAACGAGAACGTTTATTGGATAACAATAAAATCCTCCAAGAAGAGCGAAACCAATCGGAGACAAATGCTAAATCATATATGGACAAGATTGGTTTTCTAGAATAACAGTTTGAGGAAATTCATGTCACCAACCAAGCTTTGACCAAGCAAGTTCATCAACTCAAATCCGACATACAAAGGATTTCAACCGGTTCCATGAAACTTGATTGTATGTTTGGATTAGGTCAAACTAGCAAGGTTGGTTTGGGATTTAAAAAGAACCAAACTGTGAAGGCTTCAAGTTCCACAACTAAGTTGAAAGGAAGAACTTGTCACCAATGTGGACTTGAATGACACTTGATGAAGATGTGCCCGAAAAAGAGAAAGAGGAATTCTTCGGCAACTTCATCTACGGAGCGAACTCAACGGAATCAAAAGACTCATCAAGTCAAAGGAGTTCACTCAAACCACCAAAGGTCCGAGCCACAACATCATTCATACAAGTGGATCATTGCGAGGCAAAGACCTAAGGTGGATCAACAGTCAAAGCTGTCATCTCCCAACCACAATGAATCAAGACAACCCAAAATCTGACGATTTTGGATTCGGAAAGGTGATATATTTCCTTGTCTTAAGTTCTAAATAGCTTATGACTGTATGTAATGCTTTGATTGGTTTTCCTTTCATATTTTTCTAAATCTTTGCATTACATGTTTTCAATGCTCTTCGTTTTTATGTTTTGTTTTTGAACAAAAGGGTTTTAACGAACAAGTGCATTGAATAAAAAGGGTTTCACTTTCAATCACTCCAATTTAATTTTATATGAATTATCAACTTTACTCTATAATCATAATTCTTGAAGATACTTCATTATAGGAGTTTTTGATAGTTATATACATCAAATTTTGGTAATCATGTGTAACCTTTAGATGCTTAACCTATCTCGGTTGTGTGAATTCATTGTGATAAACATGAGACAACCGATAGACTAAAATTTGGGATTTAATTCTTTCACATAAGAGATTGCATTTTCTTACAAGGGTAATGAAATGAATTGCAAAAGATGTGGAAAGAGTTACATCCGAAAGGAGTGTGAAAACTACCACCACATGTTGGAAAGAGCTGCCACCCCGGTTGTCCGGTTAGTGTGTGAAGCTACCACGTGTTTTGGATGCTAGAAAAATATTTTTGAAATTTTTTAGATGAAGCATTCGGAGATTTATATTCAAAGTTCTTATTTTGATTAATCTCCTGGTTGGTATAAGGTGGGATAGTTAAAAGATGCTCAAAGAACCACCCTTAGGTATTTTAGTGCATATCTCAATTTAGAAGGGTAAAATTCAAAATTGATGTCATTTGGAAATCTCTGTAAGTCATCTTTGTAAATCCGTTACATCTTGATAGACTTTGGATCTCAAGATTATTTTTGATGACTTGTGTTTGACGTATATAATATGAAAACGGTTTATAATGTCTTATCTTTGTTTTTCATGATTTCGGAGTAAATCTTTTTAATTTTTGCAAAATTAATTGGATTGAATGACATCAATGTGATCTCATATTATTTTCAAGCACTTAAATTATTTTCTTGATGGAATGCAAATCGGTATTTGAAAGATTTCAAAATTTGGATTTGTTTCAAAAATTTTTGTGATTTTTGCCTTCGAGGACCGGTACAAAATCTGCTTTTTTGTTATATACCGGAACTGAGCTTTTATCTCTCTTTCTCTATGAACTAATGCTGTTAGTGATTTCTTTTTGCCTATATTCACTGTTTGACAATTTGTGACAAAAAGGGGGAGAACAGAAATAGGGGGAGAACAGAGATAGGGGGAGAACAGAGATGCTCAAGATAGGGGGAGATAAAGAAAAGAGATGATGAAAAAGGAGCCGAAGAATAAAAAGAACCAAAAGGCCGAATCAAATGTAGGATATAACTTTAATTTCTAACAACTGACTTTTGATTTGTTTGGAGTTTTGTTTTACAGGATCTACATCACTTTAAGACTCCAAGTCCTAAGTCATAGAGTTTGTTCTAAGACTGGTTCAAATGTAATTTTTGTTTATTGGGTCTTTCACGCAAAGAAAGTCAATGTTTTGGTGATGATATTGAGTTTCGAATTTTTGGTTTAAGATGAGTGTCTTGAGCGTTTTATGTATTTTTGGGTTTTGTCACGAAATTGCCAAAGGGGGAGATTGTTACGGCTTTTTGTGTTGGCATATTTCGTGAGTTGAGTCGGAGTCTTGAAGTGATCAAATTGTCAATCAGCAATCGAAGACTCAGAGAAGATTCAACAAGAGCTCAAGTTGACACTCAGTGTTTTGAGTCTTGAAGATTGAAGTTGAAGAATTGTGGATCATATACATCAATCTCAAGGAAAATGGATTCGGATTGATCAGGTGCGTTTAACTAAATAATTTTGGTGATCCGAATACATTTGTGTAGTTTAGAAACACTTGGATAAGTTTTAATTGCTTAAAAATCAAAAACTGGACAAACTGGATGTTCAGAGTCCGGATCAGAATTCCAGTCCTGAACTAGTCCGGATCAGAATTCCAGTCCGGACCCCGAACTGTTTTTTCAGGAAAATTGCTGAAAAAAAGATGACAGTCCTGAACCAGTCCGGACTGAAATCCACGGTCCGGACCCCGAACCTTGTTTTTTCAGGAATTCTCTGAAAAAAGACGGCAGTCCTGAACCAGTCCGGACCGTCGTGCGGGAAAAATTCTGTTAAGTCAGTTTTTGATTCTTATATCTTTCCAAAGGTTTCTAAACTATAAATAGACACTTAGGGTTTCTCAAGAACTACCGATTAATTAATAAAACACTTGAGAGCAACCCTAGAGGCTAGGTTTTTATCGTTATTCTTTATAGCCTCTTTTAGGTCAATTCGACGGTTCTTCCAAGAAATACCTTTTGTCGAATTGATCTAATCTTTGCTTAGAGATTCCTTCTACGGTTCTTCAATGATAATCTAAGCAAAGGATCACCATCGAAGCTTTTATCAAGTTTGCGTCGTGGATTCGACGTAGCATCGTGGATTCGATGTGTTGAAGGCGTTTCGTGGATTCGAAACGTGTGCTCGTGGATTCGAGTGGCGTTCGTGGATTCGAACGTGTGCAGTGGACGTGCAATCGGTGGAGCGCAAGGTCCAAAGAAGTTGAAGGAGGGGTTGAGTCCGTGGAGTCAGTAATCACCTTGTTATTCTTCTTTTCTTAGTGGATTTTTATTGCGTGTTGGTCCCGTGGTTTTTCTCCTGGATTGGAGTTTCCACGTAAATCTCGGTGTGCTATTTTTATTTTTCGCATTGGTTTTTATTTTGCACTGAGATTGGTTTTATAAGTATTACACCTATTCACCCCCCCCCCCCCCCCCCCCCCTCTAGTTGTTTGATAGTACCTATTTAGATCCTTGTGGATCCTTAATATATAAAAACCAACAGTTCTGCTCATAATTCTTGAGCTGTCTTGATGCATATGCTATGACCGTCCCCTGTTGTTCAATACGCTTCCCAGTCCTCTTCGAGATGCATCACAATAGATCTCGTAGTCCTTACCGGGCTTTGGCAACGTGAGTACCGGTGCCCACGTGAGTCTGTCCTTAAGCTCCTCGAAGCTCTTCTAGCATTGAGCCGTCCAGACGAACTTCTCCCCTTTCCGGGTTAGTCGAGTAAGGGGAGTGGCTATCTTTGAGAAGCCTTCCACGAAGCGTCTGTAGTATCCTGCCAGCCCGAGAAAGCTTCGGATTTCTGTCACCGTGGTCGGGCGAGCCCAGTCGGTCACCGATTCTATCTTCCTCGGATCCACTGCAATTCCCGAGGCCGAGACAATGTGTCCCAGAAAATCGACCTCACGGAGCCAAAACTCACACTTTTTGAGTTTGGCATACAGTTTTTGATCCCTTAGGGTCTGGAGGACCACTCGGAGGTGCTCCTCATGCTCTTTATCCGTACGGGAATAGATGAGGATATCATCGATAAAAACCACCACAAATTGATCCAGGAATGGTTTGAAAATCCGGTTCATCATGTCCATAAACACCGCTGGGGCATTGGTAAGCCCAAACGGCATCACCGCGAACTCGTAATGGCCATAGCGAGTTCGGAACGCCGTCTTCGGTATATCCTCACCTCTGATTCTGAGTTGGTGATAGCCTGACTGGAGGTCGATCTTTGAGAATACCGTTGCCCCTTGGAGTTGATCAAACAGGTCATCAATACGTGGCAAGGGGTATTTGTTCTTCACCGTGACCTTGTTTATTTCCCGGTAGTCTATGCACAAACGCAAACTCCCATCCTTCTTCCTTACAAAGAGCACAGGCGCTCCCCATGGTGACACACTCGGTCGGATGAACCCCTTGTCCAAGAGGTCCTCAAGTTGCGCCTTCAGTTCCCACAATTCGGCGAAGGCCATCCCATACGGTGCTTTGGTGATGGTTTAGTCCCCGGAATTAGCTCGATAGAGTAGTCAACCTCGCGTCTAGGTGGCATTCCCGGGTGTTCGGATGGGTATTAATTCTTTACTACGACCTTATCGATTTCCCGATTGTCGATGCACAATCGTAACCTCCCGTCCTTCTTCCGTACGAATAGGACGAGTGCGCACCAAGACGACACGCTCGGTCTCTCGCAATTGACCAACAACCAATACTTGATACCCAACCCTCCTGAGTATTTCCCTTAAGCTTTTTCTAAAGGCGACCCCACCACGTCCCAAATAGTCGGATCTCTGGCGCCGATCAATAACCCTAATAGCTTCGGGTCGTTAGGATCGTGCACCCCCTTCTTCAGGGGGTTCCAAAGAAGCGCCATGAATCTCGATGTGACTCACCCTACCTGGACGTTGGGTCCTTTGTTGGGTCTTTCGCCGTCAGGTTTGTTGTGGACCGCAGTCCCACTCGACCCCCCCTTGGCTCACCCAACTCGACTTACTAGTCTCCTAGGCCCATTGTCCTGTGGGAGGGAGTCGAATCTATTCGTCCATAAATATTTAGATGGCCGACTATATGTACTAAGATGAGTTCCTTGCCCCAAGGCACAAGAAATTTGCACGCCCGTGCCTGCCGGGGAGGGTTCAACTAACCTTATGAGGGTTTTCCCCGCATAACCAGAGTACGTCTACCCTTAGAGCAGAACTCAGGGAAGAAGCAAGGGTAGGTAGGGGAAGAATGATTCCCCCCTTCTAACGACGTAGGGTAAACAAGAAGACAGGAGGGGGTAAAAGGGGTTGGACGAGGGTGGAATGCTCCGGTGTGATAGGTACTCCCAAATTGTAGATGGCAGTAAAAGTATTACCTGTTATTTCTCATTCCGGGACGTCGCGTCTTCCACTGGGGCGGCTCGCGGAGTCCGTCCACAACCCTTGGGCCAGCGACGTACGGCGTGGCGGGGTAGGGACCTGGTGTCGTAGGAATCCGTCATGTGCTGACCGCCGGGTAGGTCCTTCTGCGGGTCGGGGGCTGCGGCATTCTCTGGTTCCTCGGGTTGTGGCGCCGGAGCAGTGGTAGCCGGTTTCTGGGGGCATGAGAAACGTGAGTGGCCCAACTTGCCGCACCGAAATCAGTGGTCGTGTCTCCAAGGGCAGCTCGTCACTCGATGCGCCCCATTACATATAACGCATGGCTTCCCTAGTGGTTTGGGTCATTCCTTCATTGCTTGCCCAACTTTCTGTTCTGTCCTTGGGTGTTTGGTCGCCCGACCCCTCTGAAAGGGGTCCTCCGCCGGACCGGGGTAGGGGTATCTCTGGCCCTGATGTAACCCGGGGTATCCCTGCCGAGCGCGTGCTTCGGCGAGTTCTTGCTCTGCCCGCATGGCCAAGTTGACCGCCTCATGGAAGTGGGAAAACCTGCAGGTGGCGTTCCACGAAAAGTGTCGTCCCTGGCGCCGTGCTGGAAGTGGTCGATACCCTCAAAATCTCTTGTCAGTAGGCACAAGCGTTCGGTGAGGGTCAGCAGCTGCCCAGCCACATCGCGCAGCTGGTTGCGTAGTAAGCGGTTCGCTGCGGCTGCAGTGTCCATTTCACGTAGACGATTACTCACTGAGCTGGACTGCTATCTGTGCACACAAAAAAATCACGTCAATCCTAATATTTCTAAGAAAACCTGGCACCTTGACCTAGTAACCCTGGGACTCAATCCCTTATTTCCCCGCGCTCACGCTAATACGTGACACACCTATACTTTGGTTATCAACTTGGTTAGTCACTCGTGATAATACATTCTGTGGATGTTGGTCACTGGCCACAGTGGTTAAAGTCGTTTTCTCTGATACCATGTAATCTGTCACGCCCCGGAGGTTCTAAATGAGCGAAAAACGTACCCATTTTTTTTTTTTTTTGTATTTAAATGAACCTCGCCTTCGGTGCGTACCAGACCCGCCGCATATACAAATTCACTCCCCAAACGGGCGGAGTCTCCTTTGTATATGCACGGCGTTCCCAACAAGACAAACACTTTAACCATTCCAACCATGACGGACAAAGAGGAGAGATTACAATTAATCATACAGTCACCGCTATCACATACAGACTATAGCATAAACCCATGGGTTTGAAAATCGGTGCCCACTCGACACCCATTTTTTCCAAAATGTTTTCGCAAACACTTTTGAGCGGCCATTAACTTGAAAGGATAAATCCACGGGTTTTAAAATCGGTGCCCACACGGCACATGCTTTGAAAACACTTTTGAAACCAGGTTTGCATTTGAAAACGAGCCACAATTACACATCCTAACATTCACCAATTATAGACAAGAAATTCTCATTCCAACATCCATCAGAAACCACACAAATGAATCACAGTTTAACTAACCACAGTATAAGGAAATAACCAAAGAAAAGAACGTATCATTTACTAGCCCTCATGGCTAGGGTCCTCAAACTGATGCCTCACCGTCGTCTCGAATCCCACCCCTGCTCGGACCTGTCACAGTGTGGGTTGTCAGTGACTGATAAAGTAGAAAATATATAAGTAAATGCAGTAATTGAAAAGAACACACCGAATCACCGGAGCATTTACTTTCCCCCCCTCATGTATCGCTAAATCCCTGTCGAAAGTCACACTGGGTACCTACCCCAGCTTTCAGAATATTTTGGGCCCCAACCCCAATACCGTACTCATCTTCTTGGTGCCTCTAACCCCTCCACTGCCCAAGTAGCAGTCGCCTCTCCTTGAGGGGTCCCCACTAACTTCTCCTTGTGGGGTCCCCACTAACCTCTCCTTGTGGGGTACACGGGTAAAAACAACTTACCATCTTTCCATAAAAAAACACCCTGTGCTGTGGCCAAACCGCCGGTGTGCGTGTAAGCAATATGAGTGTAAGAACAGTGTTGCGACCTCAACCGCTTTGGTACGAATAATATAACGATCTTGCGACCGCAGCCGCTTTGATTAACATAATAAATGAGATTTACATGCTATGGGGTTAGTCAAATTACCAAAAACATCAACTTTATCAAACTGAATATTTGGGAACGACTCTACACCGGTAATAACCAATAGTACCCACCTCGATTATGCGAAATCTGCACTCCGGAGACCGAACCTTGCTCTCTGTCGACACCCGGAACTAGAAGTAGTCCCCGAAAGAGCCGCGGTCAGATCAGAAATATAACAGTAGATAAACCGAGCCCAAATACTCAAAAACAATAATTACAACTTGACACGGCAGTGGCGCCCGCGCGCGACGAGCGACGCGGCCGCCCCCGCGGCGTTGCGGGCCATACGGCCGCGCGGGCACCCTCCCCGCGCGACACTTGCCGTGAACGCGCGGGCCCTAGCCCCGCGCGGTGCAAGCTGCGGCCGCGCGGGCACCAGCCCCGCACGGCACCCTTCGTGGCCGTGCGGGTCCTAGCCCCGCATGGCGCGAGCCGCGGCCGCGCGGGCACCGGCCCCGCGCGGCACGAGCTTCGGCCGTGTGGGCACCGGCCCCGCGCGGTGCTTGCCCTAGCCGCGTGGGCGCCCGCCCGCGCGGGCATGGACCCCGCGCGGCACGCGCCGCAGCCGCGCGGGCGCCCGCCCGCGCGGCACCGGCCGTGGCCGCACCGGCATGAGCCCCGCGCGGCACGTGCCGCAACCGCGCGGGCGCCCGCCTGAGCGGCACCAGCCCGGCCGCGCGGGCAAGGGCCCCGCGCGGCACGCGCCGCAGCCGCGCGGGCATGGTCCCGCGTGGCACGCGCCGGGGCCGCGCGGGCGCCCGCCCGCGCGGCACCCGCCGCGGCCGCCCGGGCATGGGCCCCGCGCGGCACTCGCCGCAGCCGCGCAGGCGTCTACCCACGCGACGCTTGCAGCGGCCGCGCGGGCACCGGCCCCGCGCGGCGCTTGCCCCAGCCGCGCGGGCGCCCGCCCGCGCGGCGCTTGCTGCAACCGTGCGGGCACCGGCCCCACGCGGCGCCTGCCCTAGCCACGGCCGCGCGGGAGCCTTGGTCCCGCGCGGCGCTAGCCGCGGCCGCAAGGGCACTATCCCCGCGCGGCGCGTGCCTCGGCCGCGCGGCCGTAAGCCCCCGCGCGGCGCGGCCTTGACGAGGCGGCGATGCCCTAGGGTTCCGCGGCGACGACGACAAGTAGGGTAGCAAAACGGCTACCCCGAAGACGACACATAAAACGGAAAAAGAAAACCGGGTGAAGCTAAACTGAAAAGTACATCTCGCTTACCGCTAATCGACGTAGACGGAGATCCGTTCACGCTCCCGGCTTTGGCACGTTCGTCGGGAGGGTTGGGTCCTTCCGCCTTCTCCTTCTTTCCTCTCGTTTCCTTCCGAATAGGGTTTCGCCTTTTTCTTTTCCTTTCGCTCGTTCTTTTCTCTCGTTTCTCTCCGATTAGGGTTTCGCCTTTTCTTTTCCTTTCTTTCGGGAGAAGTCAAAAAGTCGTTTTTAATCTCCGATAAAAAAACCACATCGGGTATTCTTTAATTCTAATTAATTAATTCCTTAATTAATTAATTCCTCAGAGATAATCCTTCGGGATAATTCTTTAAAGATAATTCTTTAAAAATAATCCCTTATTTCCTCGGAAAGCGTGCACAATCACTTACACGGATTTCGATGCACCACCTGGCTATTGCGATCCTTTCCACCCATTTCTGGGGGTTCTGTAAGTCGGAATCCAGATCCGATCGCACCGCCGTTCTCCGTTTTTCGAGCTCTATCGCAGAAAAATACCCGTGCCTCCAAATTATCCACTTAAGTAAACCCGTTATATCAATTACTTCAAACATAAACTTTATTAGCAGGAGGTAAAAATGTTACAAAAATCTATGATATTACAGTGAGGGACTAGTTTGCATTTTGTGCAAACTAGGTTAAAAACCTAATATTGGTTCAAGAAGCCCTAGCCTCTGTTTCTTCTCCACCCAGCCACCACCAGAGAATCTCCTCAACTCCTCTGCACTTTCCACGACGGTTACACCACCAGCCGTCGCCGGCCATCGTCGGAGAAGCAAAAGAAAGCAAGAAACAAACCTTGGTCTCGGGTTTGGTTGAGAAGGAAGCAACCAAAAGGCTTGAGACTCCTCCAAGTCATCTCTGAGAGCATTCTTGGTCTCTGGACGCAGATCGGGGAGCCCCAACTCCTGGCTCAGTCGCGCGCCGCCGGAGACACCATCTTCTTCTTCCTCAAGTCCAGTAAGAGGAGTTTTCCCTTATCTTTGATTTCTTTGCAACCAAACCTCTTGTAGTAGGTTTTTGACATCGCAAGGACTCCCCAGGCCAAGCCCCGAGGTCCGAGAACCTCTGGTTGCCGGTGGGTTGAAGTGGGTCGCCGGAAAACCATTGTTGGCCGGATCTACGCGCGGGCTTCCTCCGGCCGTTCAAGGTTGGATAAAAATTGGCGTTTTGCTTCTGCTGGACACCAGGAGGATCTCCACAAAGTTTTAAGATATTTGATTCAGCGTGGAGTTGGGTGGTCGAAGCCCTAGTTTCGGGTGTGTGCACTTGGCCGAGCAACGTCGCCCCGTCGCCGCCGTCGCTTCTCCGGCGCTAGGCAACCTCTGGTAAAAAGAGGTGCTCAACAACCCGCCTGGAACGCACAGATCTGGAATTCGATCAGGCTGAAATTCGGCCTGCGCGTTCCCCCAGTGTCTACGGTCCCAACAAATCCAAGATCTCCCAAAAACTCCTCCCGGATCAGTGATGGCGAGCAAAACAGTGAGGTGATGTCCAACAATGTAGTACAAAAACAACGGGCGCGTCACAATGGCGTAGATGTGAATTCGAACACAATTTATGTCTGGGGCCAAAAAGGAAAATGCTCACCCTGACTGTGACGAAAATTTCCAACTTTCTCTTTCCTCACAAAATTCCAAAACCTCGGTGAAAATTGTAATAAGAGCCGAACACAGTGCAAATTTTAATCCTAGAAACTCTGTATTTGATGTTTGCACAACAGTCCCAAAAACTACAATATTTCACCTGCTAAAAGTCCTCCAAAAATTCCATAAAAATCACGACTGTGATCCTCGCGAAGTGTAGATGTAAATCGAGTCCTTAAACTTCCAAATCCGATAACCGTAGGCCGAGAAAAAGCAAGAATACTCCACCGCTGTCCAAAACATTGCCGCAGTAAAAGGGGTCAAAATATGCCTCAAAAACCCCACCAAAAACTCAAAACAGAGCAAAATGATCAACAAGGAAATCGAAGGCCTACCTCTCGTGAACATGTTACCGCAAAAATCAGCTAAAAACTCTTTCGGGTCAGCCCAGGGGAGCTTGCGGACGAAACTGCGATGGAAAGGCCACCGAAAGAGGAATGTCGAAGCGCGCCGTGTCGCTGAAATCGCCGATGTCGCGGCCTCCAAAAATTCCCAAGATCCTTGGAAGAGTAGTAGACTAGATGAGGAACAACCTAAGCCAAAGAGAGGCCCCGAAATCCCTCCAAAAAAACCAAAAGAGGGGGCTCCAAGAGCCATTTTATAGGCAAAACCCAAAAATCCTTCTTTTAGGACTTTGGGGTACTTTTTCGGGCGCCTGAAACCTTCGGGCGCCGAACACGGGACACCATGCGATGCACCCCGATTAATCCGGGCGCGCCACGTGTCCCGTTCCACGCTGCAGCGAGGCGCTGTCATGCCCCGGAGTCGAAACTGCGACCCGGGCTCGCTAACAGATCCGTTGCCCATACGAAAAGCCCCGCATGGACGAAGCGTCTAACCTGCAAAAGATAATACTACAATTATACAGATATCAGAGCTGGAAAGTAAACTACTAAAATATAAAATATAAGTCCAAAAAGGTACAGTTTGATCCTCACAATACATAAGTCTCAAAAAAAACTCTCAAAAGTAACTATCTACAATAAACCAGCAAACTCTGCCTCCCACGGCTCTGCTTCCATAGCTGTGATCCAAGACTCTACCTCCCACGGCTCCAAACTCCGCCCAGTGAAACGAGATGGGTCAAACTGGCGGAACTTCATCAAGCAATCTACAACCTCCCTCTACTCCATCGGTGTCAATTGTCCCACTGGCCTGGACGTCTATCCACGGGTAACGGGTGTAATAGGAGCTACCGGTGCCGTTAGTACAACCGGAGGTGCCGCAATCGGCGAAGAAGGTGCAGGGGAACTCACAAGCGGTGCTGCAACTGGCTGTGCCCTCTGCTCCAACAGGCGCATCAGACGTTCCATGGCCTCCTCCTGGCGTCGGATAGCCTCGGACAACTGTGCCATCTGGGCATGTAACTCCTGGACCTCTCTCTGCTGGTCCTGTCCTGGCTGCTCTCTTTCAGACTCATCGGGAGATGGAGGCTGCGAACGCGTCAGTACTCTGCGTCGGGGAAGCATCGTGCTCACCTACGTCAAAATTCACACATTAGGACAAAACAAACACTCGACCCAATCCAGCAAAAGTCTAGGACATGTCATCCTTTCTTGAGCATTATGTTGTCTGCAGCCAACATAATTGCTTAGGATAATAAACATGTCACTCACTCATCCCATCCCTTGGGAGAGGTATAAAACTCAATCATGACTCTCGCTACAAATCACGACTCTCATGTAGTCATCCTAGGGTCCAACCACAAGCCTAGGATTTCTAAGTCCATAATGACCTACATCCTATGCTCTGATACCACTCTAATCTGTCACGCCCCGGAGTCGAAACTGCGACCCGGGCTCGCTAACAGATCCGCCGCCCATATGGAAAGCCCCGCATGGACGAAGCATCTAACCTGCAAAAGATAATACTACAATTATACAGATATCAAAGCTGGAAAGTAAACTACTGAAATATAAAATACAAGTCCAAAAAGATACAGTCTGATCCTCACAATACATAAGTCTAAAAAAAAAGCTCTCAAAAGTAACTGTCTACAATAAACCAGCAGACTGTACTACAAAACTCCAGAAATGGGTACAGCTACATTCCAAAGATGGGTAGGGAACTAGCTCGTGACTCCCTTACCTCGCTCAGCAGGTGCAGCAACAGGAGTAGGAACAGGGGCAGATGCCTCCGGAAAATCTGTCACCAACAGAGGGTGTGAGAACTACACCGTCACGTAGTTCTCAGTGGGTACCGTCTCCAAGACCAACGATCTGCCCACTAAGTCTACTTGTAGAGTCCTGGCGTTCCAATGCTTTTGAATACCCTATTTTTGTGACGGAGTTGTTAGGGAAGCTTTTCACTGTGTTTTCTGCAATGGACCGGCCTGGACCGCGGGTATTTTTCTGCGTCTGAGCTCGGAAAATGGAGAACGGCAAAGCGAAGGGATTCGAATTCCGATTTACGGATCTCCCGGAATGGGGGGTCAAAGCGTCTGCCTTTGAGTGGTGCACCAGAATCCGTGCTAAGTGGTCGGCACGCTTTTCGAGGTGATCGGACGGGATCCTTCTGCGATCGGACTTTTTATCTTATTTATGTCAGTGGGTTATTTTATTTTTTTTCGTAGCACCTCGACCTTTCGGTTTTCCGTTTTGGGTCCTAATTGAATCCTTTCAGTTGTAACGGGGGGGGTTGAAGTTCGAGAATTTCTGGGCTGAACGTCGGGGTTTGTGGATATTTTTAGGTGGTAGAGCTCGCAAAACGGTGAACGGTGGCGCGATCGGATTTGAATTCCGACCCCGGGATCTCCCAGAAATAATTTTTGAAGTTTTCTATCAGCTTGGGTGCATCGAAATGCGTGTCGGCGATCTGCATGTTTTCTGAGGTGATCTGGACCCCTCGTTCAATTTTCAAATGGCTAGGTTTGTTGACTGGGTTTAATTTTAATTTCTCTTCGTATCGTTTAAGCCGACCGGGGGGTGCGGGAAAAAAACCCCGAAAACCTTATTTCACATTTTTCTCTCTTTCCAAGAAGGCGGCGTAGGGATCCAGGCGGAGAGACACGGAGAGGGAAGGAGAACGGCTCCCTTCCGCGGTTTTGATCGAGCAAGGAGGCGAGGAGGGGACGATTATTTTTCTTACTCCTTCTCCAACGAATCAAGGTGAGTGGTTCATATTTTCGGGTTTTTTCGTTGTGGGCTTTTCTTGTCGTTGTCGCGTGCGATGCGAGGTTGATAACGGGAAGCCGCCGCCGCCGTTGTCAAACGGGAGGCTACCGCCGCCGTTATCGTGTTCTCGGGGTCATCGCCGCAGTCGCCGTGGTCGCGGGGTCGCAACCGGAGCCGCGAAGGGCGAAAATGGGGACATACTGTTCATCCCGTACGGCTGGCCCTTACGCGGTCCACCGGACCGGCGTGCACCCGGCGCACGTGTCCGCGGCCCGAAGGCCCGGACCCGGCGCACGGTGATCGGTGTGACCAGTCGGACGTCGAAAGGTGGGTTCCTCTCCCGACAGTTCTTGAGTCGGGAAACGAGGGCAATTGGTAAGAGCAAAGGTTTGACACGTTGAAATGTTGCTAACCCCCGTTTATGCTTATGTTTTTATTATCACTACGTTTATGGCGACTAAGGGTCGCTGTGCTCGACCATACATCATGTTCTGGGAGATGGCCGAGGCAGGTGCTCGGTCTGGTTTACCGAGGTTGGTGCTCGGTCTGGTTGGCCGAGGTTGGTGCTCGGTCGAGGCTCGAGATTGCTACACGCACACCGGCGGTTTGGCCACCGCGAGGGTGTGCTTTTCCGGAAAAGTGGTACGTTGACCCGTGTACCCCACGTGATGGTGACGTAATGGGGGCCCCCGTGGGTGGGGGGTGTGAGCGGTGATGCCGAGGCGGGTGCTTGGCGGCCGAGGCAGGTGCTCGGCAGGGGTTTCCGAGGCAGGTGCTCGGTGTGGTTGCCGGGGGAGGTGCCCGGTTTGGTTTGCACAGGGTTCTTCACTGTTGGTTGCACGTTGAGGAGGGTGGTTGCTTTGGTTTTTACCGTGGTCTGCCTTACTTTAGCCCTTATTGCTTTTATTATTATTATTTCTGGTCACTGACTTCCCACTCTGTGACAGGTTCGTCCAGGGGCGAGTGCTAGGGCGTTGGTGAGGCCGCGTGAGCGATCTTCTGGCCCTTAGAGGCTACAGATACTGTTTTCTTTACCTCCTTTGTTCATTTCATTACGCATTGTAGCTAGTTGTGGATCGCGATACCCCCGTGGGATCGATGTGGATGTTGGGCTATTCGATAACTCTTTTGGATGGGTGTTTTGCCCTTATTTCTTAGCTTGGCCGCTTTCAAACTACAAACGAGGAACAAGGAAACTGTTGTGAAAACTATTTTAAAAATATGGGTGCCGTGTGGGCACCGCTTTCAAATTTTGTGGATTTATGTGGTTTCGAAAATAGTTTTATTAAAACCTGATGTCGAGTGGGCATCGCTTTCAAAACCCTGTGGTTTTATCCTTTCAAAAATGGTCGGCCTCTTTATTACTTGTGGAAATTGATTGTATGTGGTTGAGAATGGTTGTATGTAATTGGCAATCGGTCTAGTGTGGTTAAAGGCATGTTTATGTGAACTTTGTAATCAGGACGCCGTGCATATATAAAGGAGACTCTGCCCGTTTGCAGAGTGAATTTGTATATGCGGCGGGTCTGGGCACGCACCGGGGGAGATTGGTTTCAAAAAAAATATATATATGAAAAATTTTGGGAGCATCGGTGGCTACCCTTCCGCGCGTAAAAACTCCCGGGGCGTGACACTACTAGAGGCATAAGATAACATGAAAACTGAAATAATGAAAAGATAAGCTGGAAAGATATCTACAACTATCATGCCTCTACCGAGAATGCTCAATGGGTGAAACAGATGAAAATGATGCATCGACTCTAACCCAATAAACTCAATCAACCCAATCACACTGACTGTCACATAGGGTCCAGTCAAACCTGTGCCCACCTACTGCCATTACATCCACGGAGGACTGGACTTACGTAGGGCGTCCCATACGGACTGCGTCGACAAGTCGCGATAGTAAAGTAACAGGACCAACTCCGGAGTGGCACTCGAGGGGCGCGACCCCACCGAGGAAAGTATCCGCGCATCATTGTCGAGCTCAATATGGCTCATGCAGGCTATAGTCCAAATCCACGATCAATCAGATCGGAAATAATAGCTCAACACTAACAACATCTACCGGAGACACTCCACAGCTCGGGACCACCGTCAATCCAAATAGCTCCCAAAACAGAACACCGAACTCACAGATGACACAGAACGGATCGACACCGTAAGGGTCCGAGAATCCCGATAGACCGGTGCCTAAAACCCCAATCAAACAAGAACAGACTCCAGGCTCTGCCTTTCGAAGTTCTCGACCCCTTACAGTTCGGAAAAACAGGTCCCTCGATAAAACATCCGAAGGGAACCGATCAGGGTCCAAAAGTTCCGGGAGACTAGCACCTACAACCCTATCAAACAAGAACAGGTTCTAGGCTCAGCCCCCGAAGCTTTCGTCCCAAAAAGGAAACGACCCCTAGAACCCAGATCGCTCAAACCCTCTCGGATGAGAAAGTTTGCAAGAAAAGATGACAGTTATTACTGAAAACTATTTTTATTTGAGAAGCCCAATTTAATAAATTTTAGTTCTTTAATAAAATCAGTCAAAACACATTTTATTTTCCAAACCCCGAAGGGCTATTGCCTTCACCCAAATCAAATAAGAACAGGCTCCGGCGACCCTTTGAAATTCGAAGGGAAAACATTAGTTTACCGAAATTACGTGTGTCCAAAAACAGTCTAGGTTCCAGGTCCTACTATCACCAGTACACTACTGCCACGAACATAGTGACGACAAAAAGGTCAGAAAAAACTCGACGACCCGGGACCACCGTTCACTCGAACGGTTCCTGACACCAGTACAAGACTAGCCACAGCTACCCACTCCACTCGGCCACCAAGCGCGAGTGTAAAACGTGTAGGTTTTTATGGATCCACAAGGATCTAAATAGGTACTATCAAACAACTAGAGGGGGGGTGAATAGGTGTAATACTTATAAAACTCAATCTCAGTGCAAAATAAAAACCAATGCGGAAAATAAAAACAGCACACCGAGATTTACATGGAAACTCCAATCCAGGAGAAAAACCACGGGACCAACACGCAATAACAATCCACTAAGAATAGAAGAATAACAAGGTGATTACCGACTCCACGGACTCAAACCCCTCCTTCAGCTTCTTCGGACCTTGCGCTCACCGATCGGACATCCACGCAATAACAATCCACTAAGAAAAGAAGAATAACAAGGTGATTACCGTCTCCACGGATTCAACCCCTCCTTCAACTTCTTCGGACCTTGCGCTCCACCGATTGCACGTCCACTGCACACGTTCGAATCCACGAACGCCACTCGAATCCACGAGCACACGTTTCGAATCCACGAAACGCCTTCAACACATCGAATCCACGATGCTACGTCGAATCCACGACGCAAATAGCCGATAAAGAATATAGGCTCCGATGGTGATCCTTTGCTTAGATTCTCATTGAGGAATCGTAGAAGAAATCTCTAAGCAAAGACTAGATCAATTCGACAAAAGATAGATCTTGGAAGAACCGTCGAATTGACCTAAAAGAGGCGAAAGAGAAGAACGGTAAAAACCAGCCTCTAGGGTTGCTCTCGAGTGTTTCTGAATTGATCGGTAAGTATCGAGAAACCCTAAGTGTCTATTTATAACCCTTGGAAAAAGATAAAAGTCGGTTTAGTAATTTTATCCCGATAGGGCATTGTGTACCGGTACCAAATAACGTGTTCCGGTACGCAATGGTGCAAACACAGATTTTTCTATTGTGTTCCGGTATGCGAGTCTGTGTTCCGGTACGCAATGCAATTCACAGAAAATTCTGTGTCGGGTTTGAGGAACTCAAAGTGTGGTTCCGGTACTCAATGTAAAAACTGATTTTTCCAAGATAAGCTTTATCCAAAACAAACCTAGTACCGGAATCCAAACTTAAAATAGATTGTAAGTTAAATCCAAGTTCCTAAAACCAAGTCTAAACCGAGTTTCAATCATTCCCAGATTCCAATGATTATAAATGAACTTAAATCACCATGGTTTACTTAACCATACCTGAGTGTTATCTTGAGCTCATGTTGAATCTTCAGTGAGTCTTCGAAAGCTGATTTGACAATTTGATCCCTTTAAGACTCCGACTCAACTCACGAAATATGCCAACACAAAATGCCGTCACAATCTCCCCCTTTGGCAATTTCGTGACAAAACCCAAAAATACATAAAGCCGCTCAAATCACTCATCTTAAACCAAAAAATCGAAACTCAAATGTTATCACCAAAACATTGATTTTCTTTGCGTGAAAGATCCAATAAATACAAATTACATTTGAACCAAAACAGTCCTAGAATATACTCTATGACTTAGGACTTGGAGTCTTAAAGTGATGTAATTCCTGCAAAACAAAAACTCCAAACACAATCAAGCATTAGTTGTTAGAAATTAAAATCCTGCAATTGATTCGTCTTCCTTTTGGTTCTTTTGTTTTGTGGCTCTTGTTCTCAGTCTTTTCTTTATCTCCCCCTATCTTGAGCATCTCCAACATGTTCTTCATGTACTTCATGTTCTCCATGTTCTCCATGTTCTCCCCCTGTCATGAGCACCTATGTTCTCCCCCTTTGTGATACAATCATTCTCATTATTTTCTGTTCTCCCCCTTTTTGTCACAAATTGTCAAACAGTTAATATAGACAAAAGGAAACATACTAGAAGGATAAGTTCTTAGTTACATGCCCATAAGAGTTCTTGTTCATCTCAAAGAGAAAAGAAAAATGAAAACAAAAAACAAGAAGGAAAAGAGATCACTCATCCTCATTTGAATCATCATTATCATCATGTGATGTTGGTCCATGCGATGTACTCGGTGCAGTTGCTCCAGTGACCACATCATCCTGTTTGCACCCAAGGATATCGAAGATTTTCTTTAAACCATCCTCAAGTTTCTTGAAGCTTTGCTCCATCCTTTGCTCCATCTTTTGCTTTAACGAACGAACATCCCGATGCAAGGTTTGAAGAGTTATGACCTCATCTGGTTCAGGAGATTCTTGACGAGGTGGTGCACTTACTGTCGCTTCACTTACATACCCTTTTGTATGCCAAAATGTCTTCAAAGTGCTAATTGACTTGGCTAAAGTGATTCCATCAATTGCCCCCAAGCCATAATCATATTTGGCACAAGAAATGTCCACTCCGTGATCTTCTAGAATACTAGTAATCAAGATTGGATACGGTAGAAGGTCACGTTGCCTTGATCCTTCAATGACATGTACCATTTGCTGCCAAATGAGAAATGGAATGTTGGTGTTAATTCCATTCGCACTCTCCGGGTGACCAAGAAAAAAGAGAAGTAGCAATCGATCCCATCGAATCCTTTTGGTCCCCAGTGTGGGCAATAGGTTGTAGCATACAATTAAGGACAAAATATGATACTCTGGTTTTAGGTCCTTTGATTCAACATATGATCTGTTCGTGTGCGTCCCTGTCTTGCAAATAGAGTCCACAACCATATCCCAATGGGTGTCATGTTAGAAATTACCATCAGTATAATAAAGACCAGTAGTGTCAACAGCTAATCCAAGGTTTGCACCAATTACTGCTGGAGTAATGTCAAACTTAACGTCTCTAACTGTTGTTTCAAAGACGAAGGCTCCGGTGTCATGGTCTTTTTGAAGTATGCTACCTCGCATGTAGAAATCCCTGATGATCTCCACACAAAAACCCATCTTAGGTTGAACTCTGCCAAGTGGTCGAATATAACTTCGTTCCAAAAGCCTTGCAAAGTCTGGCACCTCACGACATAGCTCATTAAAATTCACATGTCGCTCTCCAATGCATGCGCGGTTTGCAAATCTGGCACGTCGTTTTGCACTCACATGTGGTTCACTTTCATCAACATTTGATCTCCGTTGAGAGCGCTCGCGTATTACCGGTCCACCGGTACTTCTACGCGGAGGAGAATCCGCACCCTTCTTTTTCCTTGGAGCCAAAGGTGCTTTTCCCTTTCCTTGAACTGATTCCTCTTCATATTCTGAGGAATGTTCAGATTCTGAGCTAGTTGAATCCTCGTTGCGTGATCGTTTGGTAGCCTTTTTCTTTCCAGAACCGCGACCACGTCCACTTCGAGTGGCCATCAAAATCACTAGTGCAAGAAGCCATGAAAATGCCATTTCCTACAAAGAACACAATGCACTATGATTTGATCTTATAGGAAGGTTTAAACATGTCTAAGAAACATTCTAAACATGTCACAATTGATGATTCATCATTTAAAAATTATTTACATTAAAAGCCCTAATTCTCAATTTCTTTTATGCTAAGAACATATGAAAATGTTAGATTCAATCAAATAAGCATGAAAACATGAATCTAATTAGATAGAAAGCAACCATATATGTTCTAAACATGAATTAAGGGTAATTTATGCAAGAGATTTCATTTGGGGTAAGAATCAACTCAAAAATCCCAAAATAACACATCAAAACCTAAAAACTAGGGTTTTGAAACAAAAGAAAGCAAGATTAATGAAGAAACTTACAAATGAGAGCAACAAATCACTTGATCTTGAAGAGAAAACCCTTAGAGATGTTTTAGAGAGAGAGAGGGAGGGTTTTGAAGTGGGAGAGATGAGTTAAAAAACTTGGAGTTTCGGAATATAAAGAATTCCAGATCGCGTACCAGTACAAGAAGTCGCGTACCGGTACGTAGTGTAAAAATCGAAAAACCTTCGTTCGGGATCCGGATTGACAGGCAGTGGGTGATCCGCATCTGCAAAGTAGTTCCGGTACTAAAAATATAGTACCGGTACGCAAGTGAAAAACCAGAAAAATTCACATTCGGGATCCGGATTGGATTTTCTAATCCGGATTGGATTTTCAGGTACTAAAAAGCAGGTACTGGAACAACAGAGCCAAAGAGCAAAAATTTCTTGAAACAAATCCAAATTTTGAAATCTTTTCAAATACCGATTTGTATACCATCAAGAAATCTATTTAAGTTCTTTGAAAAACAAAGAATTCACATAGATGTCATTCAATCCAATTACTTATAAAAATTAAAAAGATTTACTCCAAAATCATGAAAAATAAAGGTAAAACATTATAAACCGTTTTTCATGTTATATTCATCAAACACAAGTCATCAAAAATAATCTTGAGATCCAAACTCTATCAAGATGTAACGGATTTACAAAGATAACTTACGGAGATTTCCAAGTGACATCAATCTTGAATTCTACCCTTTCAAATTGAGATAAGCACTAAAATACCTAAGGGTGGCTCTTTGAGCATCTTTTAACTATCCCACCTTATACCAACCAGGAGATTGTTCAAAATAAGAACTTTGAATTTAAATCTCCGAATGCTTCAACTAAACAAAATTTCATAAATATTTTTCAAGCATCCATAACATGTGGTAGCTTCACACACAAACCGGACGACCGGGGTGGCAGCTCTTTCCAACATGTGGTGGTAGTTTTCACACTCCTTTCGGATGTAACTCTTTCCACATCTTTTGCAATTCATTTATTTACCCTTGTAAGAATGCAATCTCCTACGTGAAAGAATCAAATTCCAAATTTTAGTCTATCGGTTGTCTCACATTTATCACAATGAAATCACACAACCGAGATAGATTAAGCATCTAAAGATCACACATGATTTCTAAAATTTGATGCTTATAATATCAAAAACTCCTATAATGAAGTATCTTCAAGATTATGATTATGGAGTAAAGTTGATAATCCATATAAAATTAATTTGGAGTGAATAAACGTGAAGCCCTTTTTTATTCAATGCACTTGTTCATTAAAACCCTTTTGTTCAAAAACAAAACATAAAAACGAAAAGCATTGAAAACATGTAATGCAGAGATTCAGAAAAATATGAAAGGAAAACCAATCAAAGCATTACATACAGTCATAAGCTATTTAGAACTTAAGACAAGGAAAGATATCACCTTTCCGAATCCAAAATCGGTGGATTTTGGGTTGTCTTGATTCATTGTGGCCGGGGGTTGTCCGCTTTGACTGTTGGTCCACCTTAGGTCTTTGCCTCGCAATGATCCACTTGTATGATTGATGTTGTGGCTCGGACCTTTGGTGGGTTGAGTGAACTCCTTTGACTTGATGTATCTTTTGAGTCCGTTGAGTCCGCTCCGTAGATGAAGTTGCCGAAGAGTTTTTCTTTCTCTTTTTCGGGCAAACCTTTACCAAATGTCCTTCAAGTCTACAAAGGTGACACGTTCTTCCTTTCAATTTGATTGTGGAACTTGAAGCATGCACAGTTTGATCCTTTTTAAAACCCAAACCAACCTTGCTTGTTTGACCTAATCCGGACATACAATCAAGTTTCTTCGAACCGGTTGAAATCCTTTGTATGTCGGATTTGAGTTGATGAACTTGCTTGGTCAAAGCTTGGTTGGTGACATGAATCTCCCCAAACTGCTTTTTTAGAAAACCAATCTTGTCCATATATGATTTAGCGTTTGTCTCCGATTGGTTTAGCTTTTCTTGGAGGATTTTATTGTTATCCAATAAACGTCCTTGTTCCTCCTCGAGATCATGAAGTTTTATTTTTAAAGCATGATTCTCGTCTTGATTCTCAAGTCGTTGCTTTCTCAACTTCTTGATATGCTTGGCCATCTTCTTAGATTCCGCAAGAAGTTGTTGGTATGCCTCAACGAGTTCTTCTTCGTCCGACTCCCCCTCACTTGATGACTCTCCATTGGATGTTGATGTTTCATACAAAATCAAAAGAGCAGAGTCAGTGATTAGAGATGATAAGCAAAAATTAGAAGAGGGAATTTGAGAGGCATGAAAGGCAACAACTTTTTCCTCTTTACTTGAGGTCGATTCATTAGAAGTCGAATCGTCCCAAGTTTTCGCTTGCAAAGCCTTCTTTTTATATGATTTCGGAGAAGGACAATCCGTTGAAATATGGCCGTAGCCTTTGCATCTATAACATCGGATTTCCCCTTCGAATTCATCTTTTTCCTTAGAGGGTTTAGCAAGGATTTTGAGGTTAGAGGATTTAGAACCCGATGATCCTTTAGAAGGTTTCGTGGATGAAGATCCATCGGTTCGATTCTTCCAAAATTTCCGACGAAATTTCTTTACGATCCGCGCCAATTGTTCTTCAAAATCGGCAAAAGAGATTTCATCATCGGAACTTGATTCGCTATCTTCTTCCTTTGTTGATTTGAATGCAATACCTGTAAGCTTAGAAGAAGACTTGGAAGAAACTTGATTAGTAGGAAAAGTCATTTCATAAGTTTGCAAAGCACCTACTAATTCCTCTACACTCATCTCATCCGGATGACTAACGGTTTCAATGGCGGTAACTTTTGCCCTAAACCGTTCCGGAAGAGTCCGAAGTATCTTTCTTACAATTTTCGACTCCGGGATCTTTTCTCCTAAATTAGCACAAGTATTGATTACATCTTGAAGTCTAGTGTAATAATCTGTAAACAATTCATGCTCTTCCATATGAATAGAATCAAATTGACTTGTAAGCATCTGGAGCTTTTGAATTTTTACAAGATTAGTACCCTCATGTGTAATTTTGAGAATATCCCAAATTTCCTTCGCGGTTTCACACGCGGAAATTCATGTGAACTCAGTCGAGGAAAGAGAATTAAATAAAGCGTTCATACCTTTCCCATTGTAAGAAGATCTTTCAAATTCCTCTTTGGACCATCTAGAGCGAGGTTTTGGGGTAGTAGAATTTCCTACTTCCTCAACAGGATGCACCCAACCGTATTCCACGGATTGCCATACCCGCTCATCAATTGCGATGAGAAAAGCTCTCATCCGCACTTTCCAATAAGCATAATTAGTCCCATCAAAAAGAGGAGGTCTATAAATATTACCACTTTCACCCAACATGATAGATAAACCTAAAACCCGCTCCGATACCAATTGTAGGTTTTTATGGATCCACAAGGATCTAAATAGATACTATCAAACAACTAGAGGGGAGTGAATAGGTGTAATACTTATAAAACTCAATCTCAGTGCAAAATAAAAACCAATGCGGAAAATAGAAACAGCACACCGAGATTTACGTGGAAACTCCAATCCAGGAGAAAAACCACGGGACCAACACGCAATAACAATCCACTAAGAATAGAAGAATAACAAGGTGATTACCGACTCCACGGACTCAAACCCCTCCTTCAGCTTCTTCGGACCTTGCGCTCACCGATCGGACGTCCACGCAATAACAATCCACTAAGAAAAGAAGAATAACAAGGTGATTACCGTCTCCACGGATTCAACCCCTCCTTCAACTTCTTCGGACCTTGCGCTCCACCGATTGCACGTCCACTGCACACGTTCGAATCCACGAACGCCACTCGAATCCACGAGCACACGTTTCGAATCCACGAAACGCCTTCAACACATCGAATCCACGATGCTACGTCGAATCCACGACGGAAATAGCCGATAAAGAATATAGGCTCCGATGGTGATCCTTTGCTTAGATTCTCATTGAGGAACCGTAGAAGAAATCTCTAAGCAAAGACTAGATCAATTCGACAAAAGATAGACCTTGGAAGAACCGTCGAATTGACCTAAAAGAGGCGAAAGAGAAGAACGGTAAAAACCAGCCTCTAGGGTTGCTCTCGAGTGTTTCTGAATTGATCGGTAAGTATCGAGAAACCCTAAGTGTCTATTTATAACCCTTAGAAAAAGATAAAAGCCGGTTTAGTAATTTTATCCCGATAGGGCATTGTGTACCGGTACCAAATAACGTGTTCCGGTACGCAATGGTGCAAACACAGATTTTTCTATTGTGTTCCGGTACGCGAGTCTGTGTTCCGGTACGCAATGCAATTCACAGAAAATTCTGTGTCGGGTTTGAGGAACTCAAAGTGTGGTTCCGGTACTCAATGTAAAAACTGATTTTTTCAAGATAAGCTTTATCCAAAACAAACCTAGTACCGGAATCCAAACTTAAAATAGATTGTAAGTTAAATCCAAGTTCCTAAAACCAAGTCTAAACCGAGTTTCAATCATTCCCAGATTCCAATGATTATAAATGAACTTAAATCACCATGGTTTACTTAACCATACCTGAGTGTTATCTTGAGCTCATGTTGAATCTTCAGTGAGTCTTCGAAAGCTGATTTGACAATTTGATCCCTTTAAGACTCCGACTCAACTCACGAAATATGCCAACACAAAATGCCGTAACAAAATGCATCCTACTCTAGAAGAAATCCCGACCACTTGGCACACTACCCGGGTGAGGAAAACACTAAGTCTAGGAATAGAATGTAAAGTGAGGACATCTAAAGCATAAAAGAACCTAGCCCAAATGAGGGTTCTCTACTAGTCTGGTTAAATACATGCAGCATATGACGGGGTGCTAGTCAAGGTTCCAATATTTCATTATCATAAGAAAATAACCAATTTACTAACTCTGTTATACATGCTTGAATCTCGGTCCACAAAAAGGAGTACTCTACTTATCATGCATGCATACTACAACATAGAATTAGTACGCCGCCCACTAGTTTTGGAGGAAGATCCAACCCATCAAGCCGAAAGTTAGCGTGCACGTTCCTCAGCTTCTCAAGATTCCAACACAACAAAAATCATCCAAAAACTCCTCCCGGATTGGCGGCGGCAACCAAAACACTGAAGTGCTGTCCAACATCCCATACAAAATCAGCGAGCGCGTCAAGATGAAGTGGAGGCCAATCCGAACATAATTTTCAGTTGGGACCAAAAGGAAAAATGCTCACCTCGATCGTGACGATAACTTCCAACTTTCCCTTTCCCTGTGGAACTCTAAAATTGCCGCGAAAACTGCATCACAAGCCGAACGCCGCAAAAGGTACACTCTCAAAAATCTGCATTTACTGTTTTGCGCAACAGTCCCAAAAACCAAGAATATTCACCTTCGTAGAGACCTCAAAGAAATCTAGAAAAAATGCGTTCCTCGCGAAGTGTAGATATCGATCGAGTCCTCACAGACTGAAATCCGATAACCATGCACCGAGATAAAAATCAAACAAGCTCTGCTATCCAGAAAGATCCACAGAAATGAAGGGGTTCAAAGATGCTCTGAAATACCCCATAAAAACTCAAAATGGAGAGGAATGATAAATACGGAAATCGAATGTGACACCCCAATAGTCCCACATCGGATGCGAATGTGGATGTGTTTGGGTATATAAGAGGACATGGACACTAGTAATAATAACTGGGCTTAAGCATTTTGGGCTGTGGTTTGGGCCCAACGAGTTATTATTGTTAGTGGGCCGGATCATTACATTAATGTGGATGTGTTTGGGTATATAAGAGGACATGGACACTAGTAATAATAACTGGGCTTAAGCATTTTGGGCTGTGGTTTGGGCCCAACGAGTTATTATTGCTAGTGGGCCGGATCATTACATTAATTAGAATTGAACTCGGGACCTCTCGCACCCTAAGCGAGAATCATACCACTAGACCAAATGCCCTTTGATACTGTGACGCCCCACTTCCCAGGGGGTCACCCATCCTAGAACTACTCTAGCTCTAGCACGCTTAACTCTCATGTTCCTCTTGGATCTTGCTACCAACCGGGCTATAGCATTTTGGATGGTAGCAAGATCCAAGAGGAACATGAGAGTTAAGCGTGCTAGAGCTAGAGTAGTTCTAGGATGGGTGACCCCCTGGGAAGTGGGGCCTCACAGTAATAAAGGGCATTTGGTCTAGTGGTATGATTCTCGCTTAGGGTGCGAGAGGTCCCGAGTTCAATTCTAATTAATGTAATGATCCGGCCCACTAGTAATAATAACTGGGCTTAAGCATTTTGGGCTGTGGTTTGGGCCCAACGAGTTATTATTGCTAGTGGGCCGGATCATTACATTAATTAGAATTGAACTCGGGACCTCTCGCACCCTATGCGAGAATCATACCACTAGACCAAATGCCCTTTATTACTGTGACGCCCCACTTCCCAGGGGGTCACCCATCCTAGAACTACTCTAGCTCTAGCACGCTTAACTCTCATGTTCCTCTTGGATCTTGCTACCATCCAAAATGCTATAGCCGGGTTGGTAGCAAGATCCAAGAGGAACATGAGAGTTAAGCGTGCTAGAGCTAGAGTAGTTCTAGGATGGGTGACCCCCTGGGAAGTGGGGCGTCACAGTATCAAAGGGCATTTGGTCTAGTGGTATGATTCTCGCTTAGGGTGCGAGAGGTCCCGAGTTCAATTCTAATTAATGTAATGATCCGGCCCACTAGCAATAATAACTCGTTGGGCCCAAACCACAGCCCAAAATGCTTAAGCCCAGTTATTATTACTAGTGTCCATGTCCTCTTATATACCCAAACACATCCACATTCGCATCCGATGTGGGACTATTGGGGTGTCACAGACTCCCCCCGTTTAGGCCTGACGTCCTCGTCAGCCCAAACACACACACAGCAGCCCAAGATCACCAGGCGATGTGAGACTCGTCTCGCTAGCCCTGTCATCTAGACCCAGGCTCAGCCGAGACTCGCCGCACACTTCCGGCTGGTTATTGGCTCCGATACCAAATGTGATGCCCCACTTCCCAGGGGGTCACCCATCCTAGAACTACTCTAGCTCTAGCACGCTTAACTCTCATGTTCCTCTTGGATTTTGCTACCATGCAAAATGCTATAGCCGGGTTAGAGATTTAGTCCTATTATATCATTTATATAGAGGACTAATCCAAATTCCGGGGGTGTCACATTCTTCCCCCCTTTAAGCCCTGACGTCCACGTCAGGCTCAAGCACACTCACAAGCACCAGGCGATGTGAGACTCGTCTCGCTAGCCTTAGCCGACCTTGTGAGGAGCTGCACTCCACTCACAACGGTCATTAGCCGGGGAGCCTCGCTCTACCCGCTATATAACCCTGGCTCAGCCGAGACTCATCTCACATTTCCGGCTGGTGAATGGCTCTGATACCAAATGTAATGATCCGGCCCACTAGCAATAATAACTCGTTGGGCCCAAACCACAGCCCAAAATGCTTAAGCCCAGTTATTATTACTAGTGTCCATGTCCTCTTATATACCCAAACACATCCACGTCAAGCTCAAGCACACTCACAAGCACCAGGCGATGTGAGACTCGTCTCGCTAGCCTTAGCCGACCTTGTGAGGAGCTGCACTCCACTCACAACGGTCATTAGCCGGGGAGCCTCGCTCTACCCGCTATATAACCCTGGCTCAGCCGAGACTCATCTCACATTTCCGGCTGGTGAATGGCTCTGATACCAACTGTGATGATCCGGCCCACTAGCAATAATAACTCGTTGGGCCCAAACCACAGCCCAAAATGCTTAAGCCCAGTTATTATTACTAGTGTCCATGTCCTCTTATATCCCACATCGGATGTGGATGGAATTGTGATTGGGTTTATATGAAACTTGGACACTAGTAATAATAACTGGGCTTAAGCATTTTGGGCTGTGATTTGGGCCCAACAAGTTATTATTGCTAGTGGGCCGGGTCGTTACATCGAAGATCTACCTCTCGTGAAAACGTTGCCAGAAAAATCTGCTGAAAACTCCCACGGGTCAGCTCAGGGGAGTCCGCGGACAAAACGTCGATGAAAAAAGCCAAAATCAGAGAAGCGTCGAGGCGCGCCGAGTCGCTGAAATTGTCGGTGTCGCGGCCTCCTAAAATCCTCAAGATCCCTCAAAAGGTGGTGGAAAGTGAGAGGAGGGGCTCTGCCAAAGGGGGCTCCAAGAAAAATCTCCCAATCTTGAAAATGGGGGAGAGGAGAGCCTATTTATAGACAAAAATCTGAAAAAATCAAATTTGGGACTTCTTGGTATGTTTTCGGACGCCTGGGATAATCGGACGCCGAACAGGGGACATGGTGCAATGCGCCCGGATTAATCCGAGCGCGCCATGTGCCCTAGAACACGCGGTAGTGGGGCCCGGCAAACCGGGCCATGCCGCGTGTCCCAACCGCGTGGGCAGGTGGTTGGCGCCCGCAAACCACGCGCCGCCAGATGGCGGCGCACCCGCCACGCGCGCCTGCCCGCGCTGCCACGCCCACCTACCCCCCTGCCATGCCCACCTGCCCCGCCTGGCCGCGCCAGCCCCGTGGACCGTGCCTGGTGCGCCGGCCAATCAGGGTCTGCCACGTGTCCATCCCCCTGTCCACGGCTCCCTCCGTACACCAAAACGTGCGGTAAACTTCCGGTTGTCTGTTTTCGGGTGTCTTGTGAGGACGTGGTTTTCCCTGATGTGATTACTGGCTGACCAGCAGCTTCTGGGGGGCCTTTGTGACGTGTCGGTGGCGGTTGTACACCAATTGGACACTTTTGTTGGACTCGGAGTGTTAATTGGATCACGAGGGTAGTCAGAGAGCCCCATTTAATGCTTAGAAGTGGCAAAGGATATTAAAATTGGACTCGGGGCGAAGTTTGGATCAAGGAACATCTTCCCGGACGCCATCGGCAATTTTTAGAGTTGGAATTTGGCAAATTGGACTTCGGATTTGGATTCAGCGCGCGAAAACGATGAAAATGGGCTATTCACTTGCTTTTTCCGGAGTCCGGATGATTCGGCACGTTTTTCGAGGCAAAGTTACTGTTCCGGCACCGGCAGCGGCGGCGTACGGCGGCGGGCAGCGGCGGAGCGCGGCGGAGCAGGCTCTGGCAGGTGCGCGGTCCACCGCGGAGGCGTGCACCGGTCGTGGGCCACGTGGCGGCTCCCGGTTGGGCCGGCGCAGCGGGCGCGGTCCACGGGAAAGGCGGGTGTACGGTGGACCGGTGGGGGGACACGTGGCGCACGCCGGTTGGCCGGTCCACGTGCACTCGGTCCACGGTGCAGCTACGGGCGCCTCGGGAAGCGTGCGTGCAGAGGCGCAGGCGGCGGGCGCAGAGCGCACGTGGGCGCGTTGACGGGCGGTTCCCGCGCGTGGGCGGCCACGTGTCGGCGTCTGGTGGCGCCACGTGTCGCATTGTGAGCGGCGGGGGTTGCTGTCGCCTGTTTGGCGGGCGACGTGGAGGCCCAGCTGAGTTCCGGGCTGCTACAGTGCGCGCGGGGGGGGGGGGATTTCGGGCTGCTACAGTGCGCGCCCGAAAGTCCCATGCGCCCGGAAATCCGGACATATTCGGTATTTCCTGAATTGTTTTTGGAGCCTATAAAAGCGATCCGAGCCTTCTTCTTTCCCCTTTTTCCAGCTTTTCCGAGCCTCCTCTCTCCATGGTGCCTTCAGCAAAGATGATCCCCGAGCTTGGATGCATCCTTTTGCAAAGTTTTAAGATTTTTGGTGGCACGCTTATCGAGGTTTCCATTTTTACGGCGCGGCGCGACGCTCGTCCATTTGGGTTCCCCTTCGTCACGTTTCGGTGTGCGAGCTCCCCCGGCCTACTCCGACCACCTTTTCGAGCGATTTCTTCGCCGCTGGATCCGCGACGGACAGATCTACGATCTAGGTATTTTCGGTTTTCCCTCATTTTGCGCTTTTCAAGGTGTTTGTTCGAGCTTACTGTGACCCCATTTCTGTGATGGAGATTTGGACAACGGCATGGTCTTTCGGCGATATCTCCGCAACCGGGCATCGTATGGCGACGTGCTTGTACACTTTTTTCATCTACTCGACGCAAGGAATATCACAGTATTTTTCTTGGATTTTTCTGAGTTTTGCCCGAAGGTATATGTTCTTCCCCTTATCTGTAAATGGAATTACAGTTATGTTGCTGTGTAGTTTTGCGCACCTGCACTGTGGAATTTGTAACTCGGCCTACGGGGCTCGGAATTGGACGTGCTTGTATTCGTTTCGAAGGTATCGACGCGAGGATTGCTGTGATATTTTTATGGGATTTTTCTGGGCACTTTCGGCAGGTGAAATAAGCATATCTTTGGGACTGATTTTCTGTGTGTTTGTGCGTGGTTAATTTTGGGAATGAAGGTGTAATGTTGGACCTGTTTGTTGTACCCAGGGGTGTTTACATGTGTTGCTGGACCTGATGGATCTGTAGACTTTGATTTCGGGGTACTTTTAGCTGTTTAGAGCCAAGGTTTGCGCGACATGTACCGAGGATGCAGTTTCGGCAGAATTTGGACTGTGAGCGTCTACACTCTTCACCGACTTCAGGTTTACCTTGGATTGAGCACTTCAGGTGGGTAAGCTTAATTTAGTAACTGTATAAGATTTCTATATCATAGTGGATGTAAGTGCACATGTGGGGTTATCATCCCTCTATGATTGATAACAGGCGTATTTGATGTGCAACCGATATGAGCGAGAGGTAAGCAAGGAATGACCCACTTGGGTGAGATTGGTATACCATAGTAGGAATATTTTAGCATGCTTTACTAATATATGCTTCACCCACTTTTATTATTTCTGAGAACAAAGCATGCGTGCATGGACATGTAGTTAGGCCATCTTTTACCGCTGCACTACTTTTGGAACTTGACTTAGGAGAAACCATGTTATCCTCTTCTCCTTCTTTGTTAGTCAGGTGGTCTGTGTTGCTCAGGTTCGAGCAGGGGTTCTGGGTAGTGTAGTCGGGACTTGGTGTCTGGGACAGGTTGGATTAGTTGTGGGGCTTTGCGGCAACCGCGGATATTGGGCGGTTGACCGGACATTTATTTATGCACCAGATTGGGTATCTGATTTCTCTAGTGGATGGGTTTTCCCACTTTGATCAGAGTCATGATCCAGTCCTGCTGATTATGATACTTATGTTACTGGATACTGAGATACTTTACTCGTGTGGGTCGCTCCCCTCGAGTGCCACTCCGGAGTGCGCGGCAGACAGACTTTGAGTCCTTGAGACTCCTTTGCTTCGGTGTTATGCGTAGGCTGGCATACCCGTCGCGGCAGGCAGAGCAGGCAGTACCAGTGTCTACTGGTGGCATTAGATTTGTGACGCCCCCAATAGTCCCACATCGGATGTGGATGGAATTGTGATTGGATTTATATGAGACTTGGACACTAGTAATAATAACTGGGCTTAAGCATTTTGGGCTGTGGTTTGGGCCTAACGAGTTATTATTGCTAGTGGGCTGAGTCGTTACATTTGGTATCAGAGCCAATAACCAGCCGGAAGTGTGTGGCGAGTCTCGGCTGAGTCTGGGTCTAGATGACAGGGCTAGCGAGACGAGTCTCACATCGCCTGGTGATCTTGGGCTGCTGTGTGTGTGTTTGGGCTGACGAGGACGTCAGGCCTAAACGGGTGGAGTCTGTGACGCCCCCAATAGTCCCACATCGGATGTGGATGGAATTGTGATTGGATTTATATGAGACTTGGACACTAGTAATAATAACTGGGCTTAAGCATTTTGGGCTGTGGTTTGGGCCTAACGAGTTATTATTGCTAGTGGGCTGAGTCGTTACAAGATTGGGCTTATTACAGGCTTTTGTTTTTTTGTTGTTGCGCTCGTGTCGGGGGGACCGAGTGGAGTCTAGTGGCGGTGTTTGGATCGGTGCTAGTGTTGTTGGGAACCGTTTAGGGGTACGGTGGTCCCAAGGTCATTGTGGGTTGTTGACCGTTGTAGGGCAGGCATGGCAGGCAGGCAGGCATGGCAGGCATAGTAGGCATAGCAGGCAGGGCAGGCATGGCAGGCAGGCAGGCATGGCAGGCATAGTAGGCATAGCAGGCAGGGCAGGCATAGGCAGGCATGGCAGGCAGGCAGGCATGGCAGGCATAGTAGTCATAGCAGGCAGGGCAGGCATAGGCAGGCATGGCAGGCAGGCAGGCATGGCAGGCATAGTAGGCATAGCAGGCAGGGCAGGCATAGGCAGGCATGGCAGGCAGGCAGGCATGGCAGGCATAGTAGGCATAGGCAGGCAGGGCAGGCATAGTAGGCATGGCAGGCATAGGCAGGCAGAGCAGGCATGGCAGGCATAGGCAGGCAGAGCAGGCATGGCAGGCATAGCAGGCATGGCAGGCATAGGCAGGCATGGCAGTCATAGCAAGCTTAGTGGCTTGATAGCTGTTGGGAGGGTCCAGCTTCTTTTTGTCAGTCTTTACGGCTTTGGTTAGTTTTTGTCTTTTGAGGACTTGGTGGGCCGACCGTCGGGTCTAGCGATGGTACCCACTGAGAACTCCCTTTTTGGTGTAGTTTTCACACCCTTTGGGGGTTTTCCCCCTCCTTTTTCCTTCCTCTCCTTTGTTTTTGCAGAGTCTTAGCGGGTGTTGCTAATTCTGCGGTTGTCGATCGAGGCAAGGGAGTCGCGTGCTAGATCCCTACCCGTCGTTGGAGAGTAGCGGTACCCCTTCAGAGGAGATCATCTGTAGTTTAGTTGTTTCTTTTTCCTCTTTTGAGAGACTGATGTAGTGAGGATATTTCATGTATCGAGAGACTGTACACTGGTGTATTTATTGGAGTTACCTTCCGGTTTGGTTCAGAGCTTGTATTTGAGGATATTATATTTTTATTATTCTTTTGGGAGGCGGACATTGTTGTATTATTTCCAGATGTACAGTGATTGATTTTAGTTATACAGCAGATTTTTATTTATAGCTCTGATATCTGTTTAGCTGTAGTACTTTTCTTGCAGGTAGGACGCTTCGCTTATGCAGGGTGGCATAGGTGGCGGATCTGTTGGCGAGCCCGGGTCGCAGTTTCGACCCCGGGGCGTGACAGATTAGAGTGGTATCAGAGTCTAGGTTGTAGGTCATGGTGGACTTAGAAACCCTAGGCTTATAGTTTGACCCTTGGTTGACTTCGTGAGAGTTGTGACTTTTAGCGAGGGTCCTGATTGAGTTTTACCTCTCCCAAGGGACGGGAGGAGTGATTCGCATGTTTATTCTCCTAAGTGATTATGTTGGCTGCAGACAACATAATGCCGTGGAACGGGTGACATGCTTTAGACTTTCGCTGGATTGGGTCGAGCGTTGTTGTGTGCTGTTTTGTGGTTTCGTCGTGGCGGGCTGTGTCTCCCCGACGCTGGGTTTTGACCCGTGTGCATCCTGTCATAGCAGTTGAGCTTGAGCAGTTGGTTTTGGGCCGGATACCCGGATTGAGGTCAGAGAACTCCGGACCCAGATGACAGGATTGTCAGAAGCTTATCAGCGACAGAGTGAGCAGCTGATATTGGTGACACAGTTGTCGGAGCACTGAATAGCCCCCTCTGTGCCAATGTTTAGTGTCGAGGCACCGAGGCAGGGTGGATAGTTGACGGCAGAGGAGCTGTGGGGCACGATCGATCTATTGAGCCAGATTTGGCAGATGATCCACCCGGACTCGTAAGATTGAGTTTGGAGCCTTTGGAGGCAGAGTCGTGGTTGGTGTTGATGGAGTGATTAATTGAGAGCCTCTCTGGGCTAGAGAGTGTATGCAGTTGTTGAACTGCGCGCTCCAGTTTCCGAGGGACGAAGCGCATAGGATATGTGAGTCTGGGAGTGGTTTGCGCCAGGATACCTTTCAGTTTAGTTGGTCCCTCTGTTATGGATTATTGATGCCTCGGTGGAGTAGCCGTCGTGTATGGAGCGTGGCGCTGCAGTTCCTTTGGTTAGGGATCTGCCGCAAGGGGCGAGTGCTGGATATTGGCGCTTGGCGCCGGGTGATGGAGGACAGATCAGCCGGCAGAGGCATTTCTGATTTCTTTCTCCGAGGTATAGGATTTCTGAGATATCAGGGATCGGGTGGACCCCGATGGCAGTATCAGCGTTTGTATCGGAGTAGCGCAGCGGTAGCGTGGATTTGTTATCTGCGGAGGACCCTATTCGTCGCCTCAATGTGAGCAGAGACAGAGGATGTACTCCCTTGTGGATAGTCCTGATTTTCAGGCAGATTGAGCGACAACCACTTACTTTGAGCGGATGCATCTGTGCCGCCCGGTTGGAGGGCGCCACGGTAGTGGATCGAGTGTCGCAGGTAGGATTTCACCACAACAGTCGGAGTTAGAGCATGTTTTATTCTTGCCTGGGCTAGAGGCAGATCTGTTACCACGTGCACTAGAGGTACAGGTTTCTGTTGTTGTTGTGCATGTGGAGGAGACTTTTGGATCATGTCCAGTGCAGCTGAGACTGCGAGTACCGGCAGACTTATTGGTAATTGTGGCAGTTGGTGTTTTGACCAGGTGCTTGAGATTGGTTGGCACAGTGCCACAGGATGTTAGACTGCAGAAGAGAGGACTTTGACCTTCTGTGAGGCAGACGAGATGGGGGCTTGATGGTTGAGATTACCAGAGCATACAGGTTGTAGCGACAGTGTGAGAGGTGCTTTTGGCGGCACCGGGATTCAAGGATATCTCTGTTGCCCACGAGATCCCGGGTGTGATTTCACCGGAGCTGTTTGTGATGCCGCCGGTTAGGGAGATAGAGATTGCGTTTGCCGTGGTTCGGGGAACCGCGCCACCATCGATAGCACCTCATTGGATGTCGCTTGTAGAGCTGAGAGAGCTGATGGCGCAGTTGCAGGATCTGATGGATTGAGGGGTCTGTTTGACCTAGTGCCACGTCGTGGATACACGACTCTGAGGGTCCTTTTATGGTTCGAGGGTAGACAGGTCCGGGTGGTATCTAGGACCTTTTGATGGAGTCGTGCTCCGGCAGTTATAGTATGGTGCGAATACCTGATTGGATTGGTAACAAGATCCTCTAGGGATATTTTTACTCCCAGAGCGACTTGGGGCATGAGGAGCACTTGTGGATGTGCTATAATGCTTAGGTGAAGGAAGCTGTATGCCAGATTATTGAGATTGCTACCAGCGCCAATTCTAGTATTTCCAGTGTTGGGAGAGATATCTGCGAGTTTTAGTGATGCCTCCTAAAGCGACTGTGGAATTACAGTTGGGTTATTGTTGAGCATTTTGGATTACCCCGACAGGGCCACTGTGATGGCGGATACCTGGCGCAGGAAAGCTGTCTGGGGATGAGTTTGATAATTCCACAGCTGGCGCTGTGTGGACTATTGGGGCAAACATGGCTTGTGGTTGTGTCCCTGAGGGTTCCTTTGGATGATAGACCGCGGCTGAGTAGTTCACTCGGATGGTCCAGATTCGGGAGTGACCGAGTGAGGACCTCTCCTTGTTAGGGCTTATTTCCTTATTGGTTAATCGTGTGGGTGTGCTTCGGGTTGCCTTGGTTGAGTTGACACAGGTTGTGGTTTGGTGTGTGTTGCACTGGCGGTTATCTGGTTTCCCTAACTTTGGGATGGAACCCCTTTTGTGTTTCATGTCTCAGCTCCGGAAGTTTATGTTTTGGATTCCTCGCCCGTGATTGACTCGCCCCATTTGAGATCTAGGAATGTTTGGAGTACGAGGGACGCCCGTTGCGAATTCTGGCTCGTGAGATTAGAGGTTGCGCAACCGGGCTATGCCGTACTTGTTGTTGTTGTTGTTGTTGTTGTTGTTGGGAGTAATCACGGGGAGTGAGTGATGATTTAGGAGCTGGAGATGATGATGTTGAGTACTTACCCTTGGTGTTTGCGACTCCTGGTGGAATTGAGCTAGTTTCGAGGACGAAACTTTCTTTAGTGGGGGAGGATGTGAGGACCTGGTTTTCCCTGATGTGATTACTGGCTGACCAGCAGCTTCTGGGGGGCCTTTGTGACGTGTCGGTGGCGGTTGTACACCAATTGGACACTTTTGTTGGACTCGGAGTGTTAATTGGATCACGAGGGTAGTCAGAGAGCCCCATTTAATGCTTAGAAGTGGTTTCGCGCGCAAAGGATATTAAAATTGGACTCGGGGCGAAGTTTGGATCAAGGAACATCTTCCCGGACGCCTTCGGCAATTTTTAGAGTTGGAATTTGGCAAATTGGACTTCGGATTTGGATTCAGCGCGCGAAAACGATGAAAATGGGCTATTCACTTGCTTTTTCCGGAGTCCGGATGATTCGGCACATTTTTCGAGGCAAAGTTACTGTTCCGGCACCGGCGGCGGCGGCGTACGGCGGCGGGCAGCGGCGGAGCGCGGCGGAGCAGGCTCTGGCAGGTGCGCGGTCCACCGTGAAGGCGTGCACCGGTCGTGGGCCACGTGGCGGCTCCCGGTTGGGCCGGCGCAGCGGGCGCGGTCCACGGGAAAGGCGGGTGTACGGTGGACCGGTGGGGGGACACGTGGCGCACACCGGTTGGCCGGTCCACGTGCACTCGGTCCACGGTGCAGCTGCGGGCGCCTCAGGAAGCGTGCGTGCAGAGGCGCAGGCGGCGGGCGCAGAGCGCACGTGGGCGCGTTGACGGGCGGTTCCCGCGCGTGGGCGGCCACGTGTCGGCGTCTGGTGGCGCCACGTGTCGCATTGTGAGCGGCGGGGGTTGCTGTCGCCTGTTTGGCGGGCGACGTGGAGGCCCAGCTGAGTTCCGGGCTGCTACAGTGCGCGCGGGGGGGGGGGGGGGGGGGGGATTTCGGGCTGCTACAGTGCGCGCCCGAAAGTCCCATGCGCCCGGAAATCCGGACATATTCGGTATTTCCTGAATTGTTTTTGGAGCCTATAAAAGCGATCCGAGCCTTCTTCTTTCCCATTTTTCCAGCTTTTCCGAGCCTCCTCTCGCCATGGTGCCTTCAGCAAAGATGATCCCCGAGCTTGGGTGCATCCTTCTGCAAAGTTTTGAGATTTTTGGTGGCACGCTTATCGAGGTTTCCATTTTTACGGCGCGGCGCGACGCTCGTCCATTTGGGTTCCCCTTCGTCGCGTTTCGGTGCGCGAGCTCCCCCGGCCTACTCCGACCACCTTTTCGAGCGATTTCTTCGCCGCTGGATCCGCGACGGACAGATCTACGATCTAGGTATTTTCAGTTTTCCCTCATTTCGCGCTTTTCAAGGTGTTTGTTTGAGCTTACTGTGACCCCATTTCTGTGATGGAGATTTGGACAGCGGCATGGTCTTTCGGCGATATCTCCGCAACCGGGCATCGTATGGCGACGTGCTTATACACTTTTTTCATCTACTCGACGCAAGGAATATCACAGTATTTTTCTTGGATTTTTCTGAGTTTTGCCCGAAGGTATATGTTCTTCCCCTTATCTATAAATGGAATTACAGTTATGTTGCTGTGTAGTTTTGCGCACCTGCACTGTGGAATTTGTAACTCGGCCTACGGGGCTCGGAATTGGACGTGCTGGTATTCGTTTCGAAGGTATCGACGCGAGGATTGCTGTGATATTTTTATGGGATTTTTCTGGGCACTTTCGGCAGGTGAAATAAGCATATCTTTGGGACTGATTTTCTGTGTGTTTGTGCGTGGTTAATTTTGGGAATGAAGGTGTAGTGTTGGACCTTATTGTTGTACCCAGGGGTGTTTACATGTGTTGCTGGACCCGATGGATCTGTAGACTTTGATTTCGGGGTACTTTTAGCTGTTTAGAGCCAAGGTTTGCGCGACATGTACCGAGGATGCAGTTTCGGCAGAATTTGGACTGTGAGCGTCTACACTCTTCACCGACTTCAGGTTTACCTTGGATTGAGCACTTCAGGTGGGTAAGCTTAATTTAGTAACTGTATAAGATTTCTATATCATAGTGGATGTAAGTGCACATGTGGGGTTATCATCCCTCTATGATTGATAACAGGCGTATTTGATGTGCAACCGATATGAGCGAGAGGTAAGCAAGGAATGACCCACTTGGGTGAGATTGGTATACCATAGTAGGAATGTTTTAGCATGCTTTACTAATATATGCTTCACCCACTTTTATTATTTCTGAGAACAAAGCATGCGTGCATGGACATGTAGTTAGGCCATCTTTTACCGCTGCACTACTTTTGGAACTTGACTTAGGAGAAACCATGTTATCCTCTTCTCCTTCTTTGTTAGTCAGGTGGTCTGTGTTGCTCAGGTTCGAGCAGGGGTTCTGGGTAGTGTAGTCGGGACTTGGTGTCTGGGACAGGTTGGATTAGTTGTGGGGCTTTGCGGCAACCGCGGATATTGGGCGGTTGACCGGACATTTATTTATGCACCAGATTGGGTTTCTGATTTCTCTAGTGGATGGGTTTTCCCACTTTGATCAGAGTCATGATCCAGTCCTGCTGATTATGATACTTATGTTACTGGATACTGAGATACTTTACTCGTGTGGGTCGCTCCCCTCGAGTGCCACTCCGGAGTGCGCGGCAGACAGACTTTGAGTCCTTGAGACTCCTTTGCTTCGGTGTTATGCGTAGGCTGGCATACCCGTCGCGGCAGGCAGAGCAGGCAGTACCAGTGTCTACTGGTGGCATTAGATTGGGCTTATTACAGGCTTTTGTTTTTTTGTTGTTGCGCTCGTGTCGGGGGGACCGAGTGGAGTCTAGTGGCGGTGTTTGGATCAGTGCTAGTGTTGTTGGGAACCGTTTAGGGGTACGGTGGTCCCAAGGTCATTGTGGGTCTTTGACCGTTGTAGGGCAGGCATGGCAGGCAGGCAGGCATGGCAGGCATAGTAGGCATAGCAGGCAGGGCAGGCATAGGCAGGCATGGCAGGCAGGCAGGCATGGCAGGCATAGTAGGCATAGCAGGCAGGGCAGGCATAGGCAGGCATGGCAGGCAGGCAGGCATGGCAGGCACAGTAGGCATAGCAGGCAGGGCAGGCATAGGCAGGCATGGCAGGCAGGCAGGCATGGCAGGCATAGTAGGCATAGCAGGCAGGGCAGGCATAGGCAGGCATGGCAGGCAGGCAGGCATAGGCAGGCAGGGCAGGCATAGTAGGCATGGCAGGCATAGGCAGGCAGAGCTGGCATGGCAGGCATAGGCAGGCAGAGCAGGCATGGCAGGCATAGCAGGCATGGCAGGCATAGGCAGGCATGGCAGTCATAGCAAGCTTAGTGGCTTGATAGCTGTTGGGAGGGTCCAGCTTCTTTTTGTCAGTCTTTACGGCTTTGGTTAGTTTTTGTCTTTTGAGGACTTGGTGGGCCGACCGTCGGGTCTAGCGATGGTACCCACTGAGAACTCCCTTTTTGGTGTAGTTCTCACACCCTTTGGGGGTTTTCCCCCTCCTTTTTCCTTCCTCTCCTTTGTTTTTGCAGAGTCTTAGCGGGTGTTGCTGATTCTGCGGTTGTCGATCGAGGCAAGGGAGTCGCGTGCTAGATCCCTACCCGTCGTTGGAGAGTAGCGGTACCCCTTCAGAGGAGATCTTCTGTAGTTTAGTTGTTTCTTTTTCCTCTTTTGAGAGACTGATGTAGTGAGGATATTTCATGTATCGAGAGACTGTACACTGGTGTATTTATTGGAGTTACCTTCCGGTTTGGTTCAGAGCTTGTATTTGAGGATATTATATTTTTATTATTCTTTTGGGAGGCGGACATTGTTGTATTATTTCCAGATGTACAGTGATTGATTTTAGTTATACAGCAGATTTTTATTTATAGCTCTGATATCTGTTTAGCTGTAGTACTTTTCTTGCAGGTAGGACGCTTCGCTTATGCAGGGTGGCATAGGTGGCGGATCTGTTGGCGAGCCCGGGTCGCAGTTTCGACCCCGGGGCGTGACATGTCTGATTCAGAAAAATACCTCCAAACATCCATTTTCCATCATTTTTCCACGTTGAATCCAAAAACGGTCTCCGTTTTGCCAAAATCCACTTCCAAAATCTGACGAAGGCATCCGGATATGCAAACTTGATCCAATTTTCGCGCTGGGTCCAATCCTGAGGTCCGATTTGCGCACAACCATCTCCATCCCACAACAAAGGCCTCAAGAAGCCACTGAACACACTGCGAAAGCTCTGTGGAAATCCGGATAATCACAGGCACGGCCAACCGGGCCGCGCCACGCGGCCCACCCGCACACGCGGGTGGTTGGTGTGACGCCCCAACTTCCCAGGGGGTCACCCATCCTAGAACTACTCTAGCTCTAGCACGCTTAATCCTCTTAACCTCTTGGGCCTAGCTACCACCCAAAATGCCATAGACGGGTTAAGAGATTTAGTCCTATTATATCATTTGTATATAGAACTAATCCAAATTCCGGGAGTGCCACATTTCTCCCCCCTTTAAGCCCTGACATCCTCGTCTGGCTCAGGCACACTCACAAGTATCAGGCGATATGAGACTCATCTCGCTAGTCTTAGCCGACCTTGTGAGGGGCTGCACTCCACCTGTTGGGTTATATGTAATGTAGATCTAAATAGGGGAAAAAACACCTAGAGGGGGGTGAATAGGTGTAAACGTATAAACACTCAAAAATCGTTGCGATAAAAAACCCAATGCGGAAATAAAAATAACACGCAAGATTTTTACGTGGAAAACTCCATCACCGGAGTAAAAAACCACGGGACCGATAACACGGCGAAATCCACTAGAATTAAAACACGTACAAGGTGATTTACCGTACACACTTACGACTCAACCTTTTCCATACGCTCCTAGAGGATCTTCTCCGCTCGCTCCACGACGCTTCTCGAATCCACGATCTGCGCCCAACGCCGAATCCACGGCGTCCAACGTCGAATCCACGACGTTCGACCGAATCCACGGTCTTCACCCAGTAGCACCCTTCGAATCCACGAACGTGCCTCGCTCCGAATCCACGAGAGCGGTTGAACCTTGAATCCACAAGGACACGCGAATCCACGCGCCGATTTTGGGAAAATCGTTGTTTTTGGGTGGTGATGATCCGCCGAATACTTAGATCAAAGATAGATCGGAAATACCATCTAAGTATTCATTAGTTTGATTCAACTCAAGATGTGAGTATGAAAACCTAGAATCAAACTAATCAATATAGATGAAGAAACATAGAGTATTCTCTAATGATTTCCTTTCTTCTCTATATGTGGATCTTAGGCCGTATAAAAATGATATATGAATATGACGGCTATATTCCTTTTATCGGCCTCTTTTGATTAACCCTAGAAAAAGAGTCATAGGGTCTATTTATAGGTTAGAAACATTTGGAAGGAGATAAGAATCAAAAACCTAACATTTCTGGAATTTTGACGGACGGCGATCCGGATCGGATTTGGGCGATCCGGATTGCAGTAGCAAGAAAGACGGTTTCCAGAAAAACAAACGTTCGGGATCCGGATCGGAATGCCTGATCCAGATCGTTCATACAATTCTGAGAACTCAACGTTCGGGATCCGGATCGTGAGATGCTGCGATCCGGATTGAAGTAATGTATGAAACAACAACCTTCGGGATCCGGACTGCTGGCTCTGATCCGGATCCTGAACATGTCCGAACACCAGTTTTTGATTTTTATGCAGTTAAAAACTCTTCCAGGTGTTTCTACACTACAAGAAGTATTCGGATCACCAATAATCTTTAGTTAAACATACCTGATCCTTTTGAATTCTTCTTTCTTGAGATTGAGTTAAATGATCCAACTTTCTTCACCTTCAATCTTCAAGACTTGAACCTTTCACGAAACTACGCCAACTCAAATTCCGTAACAATCTCCCCCTTTGGCGGTTTCGTGACAAAACACAGATCCACTAAAGAAAATTCAAAAAGATATTTTTGTTGCTATCACCATACAACAAAAATTTACAATGGAGATCCAAAAAATTTAAAAACATGAGATAAACTCCTAAAACAGACTCTAGACTTAGACATCTGTACTCTCTGCACAAAGAAATCATTCTTGACAAAAAGAGATCGTTAGATACCTCAAGAATATTTAGCATTCAAAACCTAACAGAGATAGAGTTTATGCTCACCATGACATTGAGTAATTCAGATATGTAATAAGATCACAATCAAACATTGACATATCTTCTAAGCAATAAAATTCCAAATGTCATAACTTTGCTTTGTTAGTAATCAAACAACTTGTTAGTAATAATACATGTCCAAATAGTTAGTCGAATAGTTAGTAGGAACATGCAACAAATCACAAGATAAAAACCAAAGTTGTGATACTTACCTTGATGTTCACACATTCACATCATCATTGTTCAATCATTGTTCAAGTTCTCTCTAAACTCTCTCCTCTTTTTTGTCACAAACAAAGCCAAAATTACCAAAAATTTAAGGAGAGTTAAAAATTTCAAAAATTGTTCCGAAATGTAAGAACTAGAACTAAAAGTAAGTCCTAAAAATTGAACTAAAATCTAAAAAGATAAAATCCTGCACAAATCTGCACAAAAAAAAATGGTTAAAGCACAACTTAGTTATCCGAGTCTGAGTCTTCAGACGCACTATATCCCATCTTAGTGAACATGTTCTTGATCAATTTCCTCATTGAATTTACTTTCTTGGTCAATGTAATTTGGGATGCCGTTATGATCTCGAGTTCTTCAGACATTCGCCTTTGTTCTGATGCTTGTTGAGACGGTGAGGCCGAGGTGCCGACACAAGGTTTCTTTCCAGTGGAATGTGTCGGAGTAACATGTGGTAATTTGTGAAGTGACTTCACAATCGTTGACTCATCTATCATCCCCCAACAGTGTTGATAAGATGTCGAGCTTATATCAATATCAAACTTTTGTAAGATCCTCATGATGATTAACGGAAACGGAAGTCGTTCAGAAGGATGAGGATGCACAATATATCTTGACATTCTATTCCAAATTATGTAGGGGATATTCATGTTCAATCCTACAGCCTCAGAGGGATGACCTAAGAGATATAGGAACAGCAGTCTCTCCCATCTCACGACCTTAGTCTGCATGTTAGGTAGTATGTTGTAACACGTGATGAAATTTAGAAATCGGTACTCCAGTCGAAGATGTTTGGATTTTACACTTTTACCATTAGCTGATTTCGTTCCTTCCAAACAAATTTTATCTATCACTGTTTGCCACAAAGCATTCGTCAAACTTCTTCCTTTCAAAAAGTTGAGTCCCGATGTGTTAGATTCCATTCCAAGGACTTCGCCAATTAGCTACGGAGTGATTTTAAGTTTCATCCCTTGGATATTTGTAAAGAAATGCATTGATCCATTTTCATCTTCTCGAAGATGTCTTGCATTCGTGTAAAAGGTTCTTACACGATACAACAATACCCAAGTAGTTCGGGGAATCGGCAGACTTGGATGAGATTAGCTTCCTCAATCAAGGTTCCAAACTCAGGTGAGTGATTTCGGAGAGCTTCAATGTTGACATGACGTTCACCGATGCATTCACGACGTTCAAACGCTCGAAGGCGATCCATGCTGACGAACACTCCTTCCACGCGAGGCGGGGAGTCAGGAACTATCGGCGTGTTAATATCAGCGTCTCGTCGTAGTCCAAAGCGTCTAGTTACTCGTTTTCTTTTCACAGAGATGGTTGGTTTAGCCATAGGTGCTTTTCCTTTGTCCATGGGTCCCTTTCCTTTTGATCCATCGGAAGCTTTTCCTTTTGAACCATCAGACGCCTTTTCTTCAGTTAATGAGTCATCATCATCTGTCAATTCAGTCCAATCTACCTCTTGACGGTCTGCTTCCACTTCTGTGTCACTGATCAGAAGATACTCACCTTTTTGTTGTGTTTTCTTAGAGCCCTTTTTAATTTGTTTGTGGCCCGAGTGTGCACTATTGTGACCAACAAAAGAATGATCCATGAGAATTCCATTGATCCAAATGCCTTAAGAAGATTGAAGTCCTGTGAAGACCAACTCAAGAACACATGATAAATTGTTAATTTTCAAAGATTTGAAAAAATTGTACCCAAACAATCATAATCATGTAGAGAGACTAAGAATCAAATTAGTTTTGCAAAAGGACTTTTAAAAATAGATTAATTGCATGATTTTCGAAAATCCTTATCATATGCCCTAAAACTGAAATTTTTGAAATCGACGACCAAAAATCCGTTTAACTTGGGAATACCTAGCATATAATCAAAACTAATCTACCCAGAGTTCTTATTTCAAAAGAAATTTGATCAAAAACCATCCACAAACGAAATCGATCCAAGAAATTCATCACGTTTGAGGAGGAAAAAGAAAAATGGTGAAAAACCGAGATTTTGATCAATAAAACTTACTTGTATTCGAAGAACTTGAGTTTGGAAAGCTCCAAGGTGCAATAGTTCTAGAGAGAGAGGCTCTAGAGACTCGAGAACAAAAGATTAAGGTAAAAGAAATCAAAACCCTCTTGTTCTTTTTAAAACCCTAGCCATGATCCGGATCGGATCGAGATTTCGATCCGGATCGGCCAGCCGCAGGAAGAAGCCTGCGTTCGGGATCCGGATCATCTTGCCCGATCCGGATCGGCTCCAACTTTTTCTTCAGAAAAATTTAGAAAAATTTCATAAGATCCAGAAAAAGTATGTAAGCACAATTGTGTATCAACTTTAAACAAAAATCATCGTTTCATACAACAAGAATTAGATTATGCCAAATCTATCAATAATATCCAAAAATGAAACGAGAATTTACAAAAATTAAATCCCTTAAAGTTGAACACCTTCAATTACATCTAACTTGATCTTATGAGTAATGCCTTTATCAAATCATCAATTCAGTAAAGAAAATGAAATACAAAGACCAATAGATGTTTGAAATCCCAAATATGATAGATAATTTATCTAGACAATCTGTTGAAGAGAGTGGCTCTTTGAGCATCTTTCTTTTAAAAACCCACCTTATACCAACCTTGAAATTTGACGGAGTCAAGTATTTCAACATGCATTTTACTTAATCAAAAATTGGACAACCATGCTTGGTATACATGTGGTAGCTGCACACAATACTCGGACGACCGAGGTGGTAGCTCTTTCCTCCATGTGTGGTAGTTTTCACTCACACTCCTCATGGGATGTAACTCTTTCCACATCTTTTTGAGCATTTTACATTTCTTTGACTCCCCCTCAATTGGCTATCAATTATTTAAGATATAAAGTATTCAACCAAAAATTGATCTCGATTTCATACTCGACTAAGCAGTCAAATAAGATAATGACTATACCAAGAGATCATTGAGAGAGAAATTGACTTGATCACTCAGAAGATGATTTAATTAACATAAATGATCATTGCAACAGTGAAATATTATGATGGCAAAAGCATAATAAATTTCTAAATGTGCGAAAAGATGCAATTAAAGTCAATTATGATCTATGCTCAATTAATGTCCTATGTACAAACATAGAGTAAGAACAAAACAAAAAAAAAACAAAACTATCCTAAGCAAAGGTTTCAAAAAGAAGTTTATTTCAAGGAAAGCATTCAATTGCTTTTCGCAAATGAATAAAACGTTTTTGATCCAAAGGTTTTGTTAGAATGTCAGCTAATTGATCCTCAGTTGAAATATATGAAAGTTGAAGAGTATTTGATTCAACTAGCTCTCTAAAAAATGATATCTAAGTTCAATATGTTTTGTTCTAGAGTGCAACACAGGGTTTTTAGAAATGTTTAATTGCACTTGTGTTGTCACAAAGAATGTTACCGAAGATGCTGAAATCCGGAAGTCGCTCAACACGCTTTTCATCCAAATGAGTGAGTTGAACAACTTCCGCTGAAATGTATCCGCTTCGGCAGTCGAGAGTGCTATGCAATTCTGCTTTTTACTGTGCCAATGCAACAAAGGCAATGGCCAAGATAGAAGCATGCACCACTCGTGCTTTTCGATCATCCAATGATCCTGCCCAATCGGCATCTGAGTATCCAACAATGTCCAAACTTGTTCCCATAGGATACCAAATTCCGAAATTAATTGATCCTTTGATGTACCGGATGATCCTTTCACCGCTTTCAGGTGAACCTCCTTTGGTGCTGATTGATATATCTCGCGCAAATCCCAACACAAAGGATATATCCGGTCGCGACTAGCCGTGAGGTAAAGTAGACTTCCAATCATACTTCTATACAGTTTCTCGTCTACATTCTCACTATGTGATTCACTTCCAAGTCCCTTGTGGCTAGTTCCCATTGGAGTTGGAAAAATCTTACAATTTTCTAGATCAAACTTTTGACCAACTCCATTGCATACTTGATTGACTCAAGTGAATACCTTCATCATTTTGTTTAATTTGCAATCCAAGAAAATAAGTACAATTCGCCCATCATGGACATCTCAAATTCGCTTTCCATGGTCTCCGCGAATTTAGAAGCATCATTATCTCTTGTTGCAGCCAAATACAATGTCATCGACATAGATTTGTGCTACAATGAAATTGATTTGATAATGCTTCACAAAGAGAGTCCTATCAGCTCCCCCTCGAGTATAGCCCTTCTCCAAAAGGTGCTTTGTTAACCTTTCGTACCATGCTCGCGGTGCTTGTTTCAGACCGTAAAGAGCCTTTTTCAAACGAAAAACATGGTTAGGTTGTTTATGATCTACAAACCTTTCTGTTGAGCCTACATAAACTTCCTCATTTAAAAACCCATTTAGAAATGCGCTCTTACGTCCCATTTGAAATAATTTGATTTTAAATGACAAGCAATAGCAAACAATATACGAATGGACTCGAGTCTAGCTACAGGGGCGAAGTTTCGTCAAAGTCTATACCTTCTACTTGAGAGTAGCCTTGAGCAACTAGTCGTGCCTTGTTCCTGATGATAGTACCATCTTCATCTTCTTGTTCTTGAAGATCCATTTGGTACCTATCACATTATGTTGCTTTGGAGGCTTCGTTAATTCCCAGACTTTGTTTCGCTCAAATTGATGGAGCTCTTTCCCTGCATTGCTTTAATCCAGTAGTCATCCTGAAGAGCTTCATCTATTGTCTTGGTTCGATTAAAGATACGTAGCAAGCAATCCGCAAACCAACTGCCTCCGAGTTCTAACTCCTTCTTGTGGATCTCAATGATGTTCGATTCGGAGATCCTTGGAGATTCGTAGCGTTGTTGAAACGGAGTACTCGGAGGTACACGAGATGATTCCTGCACATAGATAACTAGAAGAACCATTAGATGCATCATTAATATGGGAAGAGTTTATCATGAGAAGATGCACTAGCAGGAGTAATCATCATCTAGAGAGATATCGAGGGTAGCTTTTTTCAGATTGCAAAATGAGAAGCTCATCTACTTTAACACTTTCTAGATTCTACAATCGTCTTAGATTCAATGTTAAATACTCGATATGCTCTGCTATTCGTAGAATAACCCAAAAAGATCCTTCTTCACTTCGAGAGTCCAAAATCTTTCCAAGATTTTCAC
>CM055072.1:9581491-9614056 GCA_029204045.2 Tillandsia leiboldiana
CGATGATGAAATTTAGAAATCGGTACTCCGCGAAAGATGTTTGGATTTTACACTTTTACATTAGCTGATTTCGTCCTTCAAACAATTTTATCTATCACTGTTGCCACAAGGCATTCGTCAAATTCTTCCTTTCAAAAAGTTGAGTCCCGATGTGTTAGATTCCATTCCAAGGACTTCGCCAATTAGCTACGGAGTGATTTTAAGTTTCATCCCTTGGATATTGTAAAGAAATGCATTGATCCATTTTCATCTTCTCGCAGATGTCTTGCATTCGTGTAAAAGGTTCTTACACTGTACAACCATACCCAAGTAGTCGGGGAATCGGCAAGACTTGGATGAGATTAGCTTCCTCAATCAAGGTTCCAAACTCAGGTGAGTGATTTCGGAGAGCTCAATGTTGACATGACGTTTCACCGATGCATTCACGAAGTTCCAAACGCTCGAAGGCGATCCATGCTGTACGAACACTCCTTCCACGCGAGGCGGGGCGTCAGGGAAACTATCGGCGTGTTAATATCAGCGTCTCGTCGTAGTCCAAAGCGTCTAGTACTCGTTTTCTTTTCAACAGAGATGGTTGGTTTAGCCATAGGTGCTTTTCCTTTGTCCATGGGTCCCTTTCCTTTTGATCCATCGGAAGCTTTTCCTTTTGAACCATCAGACGCCTTTTCTTCAGTTAATGAGTCATCATTCATCTGTCAATTCAGTCCAAATCTACCTCTTGACGGTCTGCTTCCACTTCTGTGTCACTGATCAGAAGATACTCACCTTTTTGTTGTGTTTTTCTAGAGCCCTTTTTTAATTTGTTTGTGGCCCGAGTGTGCACTATTGTGACCAACAAAGAAATGATCCATGAGAATTCCATTGATCCAAATGCCTTAAGAAGCATTGAAGTCCTGTGAAGACCAACTCAAGAACACATGATAATTGTTAATTTTCAAAGATTTGAAAAAATTGTACCCAAACAATCATAATCATGTAGAGAGACTAAGAATCAAATTAGTTTTGCAAAGGACTTTTAAAAATAGATTAATTGCATGATTTTCGAAAATCCTTATCATATGCCCTAAACTGAAATTTTTGAAATCGACCGACCAAAAATCCGTTTAACTTGGGGAATATCCTAGCATATAATCAAAACTAATCTACCCAGAGTTCTTATTTCAAAAGAAATTTGATCAAAAACCATCCACAAACGAAATCGATCCAAGAAATTCATCACGTTGAGGAGGAAAAAGAAAAATGGTGAAAAAACCGAGATTTTGATCAATAAAACTTACTTGTATCGAGAAGAACTTGAGTTTGGAAAGCTCCAAGGGTGCAATAGTTCTAGAGAGAGAGGCTCTAGAGACTCGAGAACAAAAGATTAAGGTAAAGAAATCAAAACCCTCTTGTTCTTTTTAAAACCCTAGCCATGATCCGATCGGATCGAGATTTCGATCCGGATCGGCCAGCCGCAGGAAGAAGCCTGCGTTCGGGATCCGGATCATCTTGCCCGATCCGGATCGGCTCCAACTTTTTCTTCAGAAAATTTAGAAAAAATTTCATAAGATCCAGAAAAAGTATGTAAGCACAATTGTGTATCAACTTTAAACAAAAATCATCGTTTCATACAACAAGAATTAGATTATGCCAAATCTATCAATAATATCCAAAAATGAAACGAGAATTTACAAAATTAAATCCCTTAAAGTTGAACACCTTCAATTACATCTAACTTGATCTTATGAGTAATGCCTTTATCAAATCATCAATTCAGTAAAGAAAATGAAATACAAAGACCAATAGATGTTTGAAATCCCAAATATGATAGATAATTTATCTAGACAATCTGTTGAAGAGAGTGGCTCTTTGAGCATCTTTCTTTTAAAAACCCACCTTATACCAACCTTGAAATTTGACGGAGTCAAGTATTTCAACATGCATTTTACTTAATCAAAAATTGGACAACCATGCTTGGTATACATGTGGTAGCTGCACACAATACTCGGACGACCGAGGTGGTAGCTCTTCCTCCATGTGGTGGTAGTTTTCACACTCCTCATGGGATGTAACTCTTTCCACATCTTTTGAGCATTTTACATTTCTTTGACTCCCCCTCAATTGGCTATCGATTATTTAAGATATAAAGTATTCAACCAAAAATTGATCTCGATTTCATACTCGACTAAGCAGTCAAATAAGATAATGACTATACCAAGAGATCATTGAGAGAGAAATTGACTTTGATCACTCAGAAGATGATTTAATTAACATAAATGATCATTGCAACAGTGAAATATTATGATGGCAAAAGCATAATAAATTTCTAAATGTGCGAAAAGATGCAATTAAAGTCAATTATGATCTATGCTCAATTAATGTCCTATGTACAAACATAGATAATGAACAAAACAAAATAAAAACAAAACCTATCCTAAGCAAAGGTTTCAAAAAGAAGTTTATTTCAAGGAAAGCATTCCAATTGCTTTTCGCAAATGAATAAAACGTTTTTGATCCAAAGGTTTTGTTAGAATATCAGCTAATTGATCCTCAGTTGAAATATATGAAAGTTGAATAGTATTTGATTCAACTAGCTCTCTAAGAAAATGATATCTAAGTTCAATATGTTTTGTTCTAGAGTGCAACACAGGGTTTTTAGAAATGTTAATTGCACTTGTGTTGTCACAAAGAATTGTTACCGAAGATGCTGAAATACGGAAGTCGCTCAACACACTTTTCATCCAAATGAGTTGGGTTGAACAACTGCCCGCTGAAATGTATTCCGCTTCGGCAGTCGAGAGTGCTATGCAATTCTGCTTTTTACTGTGCCATGCAACAAGGCAATGACCAAGATAGAAGCATGCACCACTCGTGCTTTTCCGATCATCCACTGATCCTGCCCAATCGGCATCTGAGTATCCAACAATATCCAAACTAGTTCCCATAGGATACCAAATTCCGAAATTAATTGATCCTTTGATGTACCGGATGATCCTTTTCACCGCTTTCAGGTGAACCTCCTTTGGTGCCGATTGATATCTCGCGCAAATCCCAACACTAAAGGATATATCCGGGCGACTAGCCGTGAGGTAAAGTAGACTTCCAATCATACTTCGATACAGTTTCTCGTCTACATTCTCACTTTGTGATTCACTTCCAAGTCCCTTGTGGCTAGTTCCCATTGGAGTCGGAAAATCCTTCGAATTTTCTAAGTCATACTTTTTAACCAACTCCATGCATACTTGGATTGACTCAAGTGAATACCTTCATCATTTTGTTTAATTTGCAATCCAAGGAAATAAGTCAATTCGCCCATCATGGACATCTCGAATTCGCTTTCCATGGTCTCCGCGAATTTAGAAGCATCATTATCTCTTGTTGCGCCAAATACAATGTCATCGACATAGATTTGTGCTACAACGAAATTGCTTTGATAATGCTTCACAAAGAGAGTCCTGTCAGCTCCCCTCGAGTATAGCCCTTCTCCAAAAGGTGCTTTGTCAACCTTTCGTACCATGCTCGCGGTGCTTGTTTCAGACCGTAAAGAGCCTTTTTCAAACGAAAAACATGGTTAGGTTGTTTATGGTCTACAAAACCTTTCGGTTGAGCCACATAAACTTCCTCATTTAAAAACCCATTTAGAAACGCGCTCTTAACGTCCATTTGAAATAATTTGATTTTAAAATGACAAGCAATAGCAAATAGTATACGAATGGACTCGAGTCTAGCTACAGGGGCGAATATTTCATCAAAGTCTATACCTTCTACTTGAGAGTAGCCTTGAGCAACTAATCGTGCCTTGTTCCTGATGATAGTACCATCCTCATTTTTCTTGTTCTTGAAAATCCATTTGGTACCTATCACATTATGTTGCTTTGGAGGCTTCGTTAATTCCCAGACTTTGTTTCGCTCAAATTGATGGAGCTCTTCCTACATTGCTTTAATCCAGTAGTCATCCTGAAGAGCTTCATCTATGTTCTTTGGTTCGATTAAAGATACGTAGCAAGCGAATCCACAAACCAACTGCCTCCGAGTTCTAACTCCTTCTTGTGGATCTCCAATGATGTTTGATTCAGGATGATCCTTGGAGATTCGTAACGTTTGTTGTAACGGAGTACTCGAAGGTACAAGAGATGATTCCTGCACATCAGATAAACTTGAAGGACCATTAGATGCATCATTAATATTGGAAGTATTATCATGAGAAGATGCACTTACAGGAGTATCATCATCCAGAGAGATATCGAGGGTAGATTTTTCAGATGCAAAGTGAAAAGCTTCATCTACTTTAACATTTATAGATTCTACAATCGTTTTAGATTCGATGTTAAATACTGGATATGCTCTGCTATTCGTAAAATAACCCAAAAAGATCCCTTCGTCACTTCGAGAGTCAAACTTTCCAAGATTTTCACGGTCACGTAAAATGTAACATCGACTCCCGAAGATACGAAAGTATTTGATATCCGGTTTTCTACTAAACCACAGCTCATATGGTGTATTTAAAGTTCCTGGGCGCAAATACACTCGATTAATGACATAGACAGCGGTGTTCACAGCTTCAGCCCAAAAATGTAGCGGTAAATTCCGGCTATGAAGCATCACACGCGCCATCTCTTGAACAACCCTGTTTTTGCGCTCAACAACACCATTCTGCTGAGGTGTATAGGGTGCTGAGAATTCATGTTTTATGCCGTTGGAAGTGCAAAAATCAATGAATTTGGAATTTATGAATTCTCCACCTCTATCACTCCTAACACGAATGATCTTTTCATTCTTTTCAATCATAATACGATAGCAAATCTCATGAAAAGAATCAAACGTATCAGCTTTCTCTTTTAAAAATGCTACCCAAGAAAATCGAGAGAAATCATCAATCATCAAGAAAATATACCATTTACCTCCCAAAGATGGTTGACGAGTTGGCCAAAAAAAAAAAGAAAAATAGTGTACATAAACTACACAACATTTAATCGTAGAGCGATTAAAGACAAGGAAGGATTTCACCTTTGCATACCCAAACCTTTTGAGTTTTGGAGTATGTTGGCAATGGTTGAGAAATTTTCCTTGATGAAGACGTTTTGGATGGTTGATCTTTTTCTTTTGTCATCGTCTTGTTTGGAGTACTACCAACGTTCTTTTCTTTTGAAAAGTTCTTCTTTGAATTCCGGGGAGTGAACTTATTGGTAGCAGATGCAAGATGTGGTTGATTTGATCTTTGAGCTCCAATCTTGCAATTTCTTTCAATGTGCCCTGCAAAATTACAATGAAAACATACCTTTGTGCTTGACGATTCCGAAGAGGATGAAGTAGGCTTGTTATCGTTGGTTGTCGTGAATTCCGGTGTCGGAGGAGGAGATACCGACTGAGGCACAAAGACTGTCCCAACCGAACTAAAATTGTCTTCAGTTCGATTGTATCCGAGGCCGAACTTGTTTGTTTGACCAAGACCAAGAAGTTTATCCAACTTACTCCTTCCGGAAGAAAATTGCTGTAAGTCATCCTTGAGTTGGAAAATGGTCTCTGTCATTTCCAATTTTTCCCGTCGGGCCTCGCCGTAGAGCTTCAAGAAGTAATTCGCTTTGTTCACCATATCTATATAATTCTTCTCGAGTTGCTCATTGGACTCTTGAAGGGAAACATTTGCTTTTATCAGATTATCCCTTTCCACTTCAAGATCGGTCGAGAGAGAAGTTACCCTTTTTACTTCTTCTTCGAGATCCTGCAATCTCCCTCTCAACCCCTTGTTTTGCTTAGCCGGTTTCTTTGAATCCTTCAAAAGTCTGTGGTAGGCTAAAGCAAAATCTTCACCTTCCGAATCATCAGATTCATTGTTATTTGCATTCTTTTCAACAGTGGAGTTGGACAATGACTCGGATGTACTTGCCATAAAGCACATGAAGGGTGAAGATATGGACGCGTGGAATGCCGTGGAGCTCTTTTCTTCATCACTTGAAGACGACTCATTTGACGTTGAGTTGTCATCCCAAGTGACGACTTGCATTGCCTTCTTCTTTGCCGGATACTTGTTGGGACACTCCGTTGCAATGTGGCCATAGCCTCGACATTTGAAGCATTGTAGTTGTCCCTCTGAACTTTTCTTATCCTTTGAGAAGTTCTCTTGCTTACTTGACTTGTAACTTGAAGTACCCTTGCCTTTGTTCGACTTTCCGAAGGATGGAGATTTACTTGAATTACCCCTTCGAAAGTTGCGGCGAAACTTCCTTGTCAAGAGAGCGAGCTGCTTCTCAAATTCCTCCATAGAAAGGTTCTCGTCATCGTCTGAGGAGGATGTATCCGCGTCTTCTTCCTTAGTTGTTTTCAACGCATAACCTGAAGACTTAGAAGAGGATGCTTTTCCAGAAGAATTGTTAGTAGTAAATGTCATTTCATATGTTTGTAATGAACCAACTAATTCTTCTACACGCATTTCGTCCGGGTGTTTAATAGTTTCAATAGCTGTAACCTTTGGGCGAAATCGTTCAGGAAGAGTTCTTAAGATCTTTCTTACAACCTTAAATTCTGGAATCTTCTCTCCCAGGTTAGCACATGAGTTTACGATGTCTTGCAATCGTGTATAGTAGTCCGTGAAAGATTCATTTTCTGCCATCAAGATAGAGTCAAACTTGCTCGTAAGCATTTGCAGTTTCTGAATCTTCACGAGGTTAGTTCCCTCATGTGTAACCTGAAGAACATCCCAGATTTCTTTCGCAGTCTCACATGCCGAGACGCTAGAGAATTCAGTTTGAGATAAGGCATTAAAAATAGCATTAATTCCCTTGCCATTGTAAGAAGATGAATCTAACTCTTCCTTGGTCCATTTCGACCTAGGTTTTAAGGTGCGAACATCAGAGATAATTTCAGTTGGATTAGACCATCCTAATTCAATTGATTGTCACACCCTTTCGTCGATGGAAATTAAAAAGGCTTTCATCCGTACTTTCCAGTACGCATAATTTGTTCCATCAAAGAAAGGGGGTCGATTGATGTTTCCACCTTCAACCATTGTTTACAACCCTATTCCCGCTCTGATACCACTTGTTGGGTTATATGTAATGTAGATCTAAATAGGGGAAAAAACACCTATAGGGGGGTGAATAGGTGTAAACGTATAAACACTCAAAAATCGTTGCGATAAAAAACCCAATGCGGAAATAAAAATAACACGCAAGATTTTTACATGGAAAACTCCATCACCGGAGTAAAAAACCACGGGACCGATAACACGGCGAAATCCACTAGAATTAAAACACGTACAAGGTGATTTACCGTACACACTTACGACTCAACCTTTTCCATATGCTCCTAGAGGATCTTCTCCGCTCGCTCCACGACGCTTCTCGAATCCACGATCTGCGCCCAACGCCGAATCCACGGCGTCCAACGTCGAATCCACGACGTCCGACCGAATCCACGGTCTTCACCCAGTAGCACCCTTCGAATCCACGAACGTGCCTCGCTCTGAATCCATGAGAGCGGTTGAACCTTGAATCCACAAGGACACGCGAATCCACGCGCCGATTTTGGGGAAATCGTTGTTTTTGGGTGGTGATGATCCGCCGAATACTTAGATCCAAGATAGATCGGAAATACCATCTAAGTATTCATTAGTTTGATTCAACTCAAGATGTGAGTATGAAAACCTAGAATCAAACTAATCAATATAGATGAAGAAACATAGAGTATTCTCTAATGATTTCCTTTCTTCTCTATATGTGGATCTTAGGCCGTATAAAAATGATATATGAATATGACGGCTATATTCCTTTTATTGGCCTCTTTTGATTAACCCTAGAAAAAGAGTCATAGGGTCTATTTATAGGTTAGAAACATTTGGAAGGAGATAAGAATCAAAAACCTAACATTTCTGGAATTTTGACGGACGACGATCCGGATCGGATTTGGGCGATCCGGATTGCAGTAGCAAGAAAGACGGTTTCCAGAAAAACAAACGTTCGGGATCCGGATCGGAATGCCTGATCCGGATCGTTCATACAATTCTGAGAACTCAACGTTCGGGATCCGGATCGTGAGATGCTGCGATCCAGATTGAAGTAATGTATGAAACAACAACCTTCGGGATCCGGACTGCTGGCTCTGATCCGGATCCTGAACATGTCCGAACACCAGTTTTTGATTTTTATGCAGTTAAAAACTCTTCCAGGTGTTTCTACACTACAAGAAGTATTCGGATCACCAATAATCTTTAGTTAAACATACCTGATCCTTTTGAATTCTTCTTTCTTGAGATTGAGTTAAATGATCCAACTTTCTTCACCTTCAATCTTCAAGACTTGAACCTTTCACGAAACTACGCCAACTCAAATTCCGTAACACCACCCACAACAGTCATTAGCCGGGGAGCCGCGCTCTACCCGCTATATAACCTTGGCTCAGCCGAGACTCATCTCACATTTCTGGCTGGTGATTGGCTCTAATACCAACTGTGACGCCCCAACTTTCTAGGGGGTCACCCATCCTAGAAATACTCTAGCTCTAGCATGCTTTGTAGTAGCCCCGATTCCCGTGTAGCTTTCCACATGACCCACGATGTGGAACACCTATTATTGGTGTGTCGGACCCGCAACGCATCAAATGGACGCGTTGGCCGGACTCTATGAGGCCTCTGGATTGAGCCTGCCTTCCGGCTATTTTCGTCGGAATTTAGAAAGGTTTACAGGCTAATCCGAGGTCATATTTGGATTCAGCGCAGAAAAATGTCAAAAATCGGCTATTTTCTTGCCTTTTTCGGAGTCCGGATGCCCAAAAAGGGACTCCCGAAAGTTTTCTGCGCATTCTGGTGCATGGGGGAACCTGTGGACAGGCTGGATGCCATGTGGCGGCCGCTGATTGGCTGGCGCACGCGGCGCGGTTCACAGAGAAGGCGCGGGTGCATGGACCGGGCGCGGGGGACACGTGGCAGCTTCGGATTCGCGGGCTCACGCGGCGCAGTCCACGGCATCGAGCGGGTTGGTGCATGGACCGGGGCGGGCCACGTGGCGGCTTGTGAGTGGCCGGCTCTGAAACGCGCGGTCCACGCATCAGGCGGAGCAGGCGGGGCGGGTGGGGGCAGGTCGGGGCAGGTGGTCGCCGTACGCGGGGCGCCACGTGGCGCCCGGAGATTGCCGGGCGCCACCCGCTCCGCTGCTCCCTGTCGGGCCACGTGGCAGCGCCCGAATGGCCGGGCGCCCGCTGTCCCGTGTTCGGGACACGTGGCGCACCCAGGTAGATTCAGGCGCTAACAGGATCCGATATGGGCGGGCACTGTTTGCGCCCGAATCTCTTTCGGGCGCCCGAAATCAGGGCCCAAAAGCCCAATAGCTTGGTTTTTGGTTTCTTTTGGTGGGGGCCTATAAATAGGCTGGGTTCTTGGGCTCTTGGACTCTTTTCCCGAGCTCTTTTTCCTCTAAGCCCTCAAGTGAGTTTGATCTTCACCTTGTTCTGCATCTTGTGAAGGAGGCTCGGATTTTTTGGAGGCCGTGGCATCGACGTCTTCGACGAGTTAGCGCAGTGCGACGTTCTTTCAACGGTGGCCCATTTCCGTCGCGTTTTGGTCCACGAGGTCCACATAGCTACTTCGACGGAATTTTTGAACGATTTTTATGGCGTAAGATTCACGAGAGGTAAATCTATGATTTTTATATTTTCCACTCCTCCCATATTTGAGCTTTTTTAGGGGTTCCTGGTACATATTTAGGCCCCTGTTTTGGCTGGTAGTTTTCCTGGACAGTAGTGCATTGTTGGATTTTTATCTCTACACTCAAGGATCGGATTTCGAGGTGTAAGGAATCGATTGACATCTACTCTTCGCGAGGATCGCTGTCGTATTTTTATTGGAATTTTTGAAATTTATCTCGTAGGTTATAATTAAGCTTCTTTGGGACTAAATTTTTAGCAGATTGTACACTTGGGAATTTTGTGTTGATTGTAATGTTGGACTATATCTTTGTACCCAGGAGGTGTTTTTGGGTGTTTCTGGGTCCGTTGGAATCGTGGGAATCCAAGGATTGTCCCCGTTTAGTTTCAACCATTTTGGATCTTGGATTGACGCGCGCTTCAGGTGGGTTGCTTCGTCTTCAAAACCAATGGACAGTTCATTAACTCTATTGAGTAGGGAACCTGCAGGATTTTGAGATGTACTAGGAAGCATGCTAGAAAGAGAAAATTGATACTCCTTATGTTGCTATGCTGATCAGTGTTGTTTTATTGCTCCCTAAATATTTTAAATTAATGTTATCTTTGGAACTTGACCTAGCACCCCGTCTTATGTTGCATGTATAACCAGACCAGTAGAAAACCCTTACTTGGGCTAGGTTTATTTATGCTTTAGACATCCACACTTCTTATTCTATTCGTGGACATAGTGTTATCCTCTCCCGGGTAGTGGGCCGAGTGGTCAGGATTTCTCTTAGTTTGGGATGCATGTTACACTCGTGCTTGGGAGCAGAGTGGAGTCTGGTAGATGTAGCTGGTCTTTTATCTGTGCCGGGAGCCGTTTGGGTGAACGGTGGTCCCGGGATGTCTTGTTTCTCTGTTTTATGTGTCACCACTGTGTTAGTGGAAGTAGTATACCAGTGATAGCAGGACCTTGAACCCAGAACCTTTTTGGACACACACATGATTTTAGTCAACCAATGTTTTCTTCCAAACATCGAAGGGTCGCTGGTGTCTGTTCTTCTCTGATTGGACGAAGGCATTAGCCCTTCGGGGTATGGGTATAAAAACTTGTTTTCCAACTATTTTTCCTAAAAGAACTAAAATCATTAAAAATGGGTACTTCTCAAAACAAGATGGTTTTTCAAAAAGGAACCACTTTTAGTCCTCACCCCGCGTGGGTTGAGTGAAAAATGGTTTTCAGTAATAAATGTCACATTTTTTTTTCTGTAAACTTCCCCACTCGAGAGGATTCGAGTGGTTTGGGTTCTAAGGGCTGAATTTTTCCTTTGGGTCGAGAACAACGAGAGGCTATGCCTAGAGCCTGTTCTTGTTTGATTTGGGTTGTAGGTTCTAGTCTTTCGGGGTTCCCAGACCATTTTTTGTGGTCGGCTGTGGAGTATACCCAGCTAGTGAGTTTGCTTGTTGAGTTGATGTTCCTATTTGGGGAGCCGTTGGGTTGACAGCGGTCCCGACTGTTCGAGTGGTTCCTGTTAGTGAGTTAGAGAGGCGATTTGGGTACTGTCGATCTTGTTGATCGTGGATTGGACTATAGCCTGCATGAGACATACTGAGCTCGACAGAGATGCGCGGATACTTTCCTCGGTGGGGTCGCGCCCCTCGAGTGCCACTCCGGAGTTGGGCCTGTTACTTTCCTATCGCGACTTATCGACGCAGTCCCTCTGACTGGGCCAGTTTTGGCAGTCACGGACGCCCTACATAAGTCCGGTCATCCTTGGATGTAACGACCGTAGGTGGGCGCAGGTTTGACTGGACCCTATGTGGCAATCAGTGTAGATTGGGTGATTGTATTTGAGAGATAGAAGATGCATCATGTTTCCATCTGTATTACTCATTGAGCATTTAGATAGGGACATAGTAGCTGTAGAGTTATTTTCTAGCTCTTTTCCTTTCAGTATTGCATTTATTACTTTATGCCTCTAGTAGACTTAGTGGGCAGACCGTCGGGCTTGTTGGCGGTACCCACTGAGAACTACTGTGGGATGTAGTTCTCACACCCGCCGTGGCGACTTTTCCCCAGGGACCTCTACTCCAGTTCCTGTTGCTCCAGTTGCTGATCCTGCTGATCGAGGTAAGGGAGTCGCGAGCTAGATCCATACCAGTCTTCTTCCAGTGAGAGTAGATGTACCCTTTTGGTGATGTACTAGTACTGTCAGTGATTTTGGAATATATCATGTACTTTTTACTTTTGAGAGTTTAGTTTTTGGGGAGACTTATGTATTGTGAGGACCTGGTATGTACTATTTGAGGAGTTGTATATATTTATTTCAGTAGTTTACTTTTCAGCTCTAATATCTGTATAGCTATAGTATCCTTCCTTTGCAGGTTAGACGCTTCGTCTATACGGGGCTTCCCGTATGGGCGGCGGATCTGTTGGCGGGCCCGGGTCGCAGTTTCGATCCCGGGGCGTGACAGATTAGAGTGGTATCAGAGCCTAGGTTGTAGGTCATTTTGGACTTAGAAACTCTAGGCTTGTGGTTGGACCATGGGATGACTACGTGAGAGTCGTGACTTATAGCGAGAGTCCTGATTGAGTTTTTATACCACTCCTAAGGGATGGGATGAGTGATTGGCATGCTTATTCTCATAAGTGATTATGTTGGCTGCAGACAACATTATGTTGTGGAATGGATGACATGTTTTAGACTTTTGATGGATTGGGTCGAGTATTTGTTCTGTCCTGACGTTTGGATGTTATCGTAGGTGAGCACGATGCCTCCCCGACGCAGTATGCGGACGTGTTCTCAGCCTTCCTCCTCCGATGAGCTTGAGCAGGAGGAGTTAGCACAGGGTCAGCAGAGTGAGGTACAGGAGCTTCGGGCTCGGATGGCCCAGTTGTCGGAGGCTGTCCGACATCAGGAGGAGGCTTCCCGACGCTAGGAGGAGGTCATGGACCGGATGATGTGCATGTTTGAGCAGAGGGCGCAGCCTGTCACAGCACCCCCTGAGAGTTTCCATGCACCTTCTTCCCCAGCCGTGGCACCCCCTGTTGTACCAGCGGCACCGGCGGCCCCTATTGCGCCGGTTACCAGCAGACAGCCGTCCGGGACGGCAGGACAGTTGACTCCTGCGGAGCGGCGGGAGGTGGTAGATTGTTTGATGAGATTCCGCCAGTTTGACCCGCCTCGTTTCTCTGGGCAGAGTTTGGAGCCGTGGGAGGCAGAGTCGTGGATCACGGTGATGGAGCGACATTTTGAGAGTTTGTTTATCGAGGAGTGGTTTCAGGTTCTGCTGGCGATGAACTTCTTGGAGCACAACGCCGAGGCCTGGTGGCGGCGCGTTCGACCTGTTGGTCCGCTTGGGACTCAGCTTCTTACCTGGGCGGAGTTCCGCAGTTTACTTCTTGGAGCCTTCTTCCCGGAGAGTGTTAGGCAGAGGTTGGAGGAGGAGTTGAAGAATCTCCGATAGGGAGACCGTACCGTGCATGTCACGCCCCGGGGTCGAAACTGCGACCCGAGCCCGCCAACAGATCCGCCGCCTATACGGTGAACCCCGTATAGACGAAGCGTCTAACCTGCAAAAAGAAGGATACTATAGCTATATAGATATCAGAGCTGAAAAGTAAACTACTGAAAAAACTAAAATCCAATCACTGTACAACTGGAAATAAAGATACAATATCCATCTCCCAAATACGATCAAATACAATATCCTCATAATACAATAACCAAAACTAAACAGGGAGGTAAACCCAATAATACATCAGTGTACAGACTCTCAGTACAAGTCAGATCCTCACAATACAAATGTCTCTCAAAAATAAAAACAAATAAACCAACTGCTGACTGTACTAATAGATCTCAAATGAAGGGGTACCGCTACTGCTACTCTCCCAAGACAGGTAGGGATCTAGCTCGCGACTCCCTCGCCTCGATCAGCAACAAAAGAATCAGCAACTAGAAAGTAGGTCCCTGGGGAAAGATACACCACGGCGGGTGTGAGAACTACATCCCACAGTAGTTCTCAGTGGGTGCCGCCACCAAGCCCGACGGTCTGCCCACTAAGTCTACTAGAGGCATAAAGTAACAAATGCAGTACTGAAAGGAAAGGAGCTGGAAAATAACTCTACAGCTACTATGCCTATCTAAATGCTCAAGAAGTGGAACAGATGGAAACATGATGCATCTACTAACTCTCAAGTATAGTCACCCAATCTACACTGACTGCCACATAGGGTCCAGTCAAACCTGCGCCCACCTACTGTCGCACATCCACAAGAGGACGTGTCTACCGTAGGGTGTCCGTGACTGCCAAAACTGGCCTAGCCAGAGGGCACCTACTGCCGCACATCCACAAGAGGACGGGTCTACCGTAGGGTGTTCGTGACTGCCAAAACTGGCCCAGCCAGAGGGACTGCGTCGACAAGTCACGATAGCAAAGTAACAGGCCCAACTCCGGAGTGGCACTCGAGGGGCGCGACCCCACCGAGGAAAGTATCCGCGCATCTCTGTCGAGCTCAATATGGCTCATGCATGCTATAGTCCAATCCACGATCAACAAGATCGACAGTACCCGAATCACCTCTCTAACTCACAAACAAGAACACTCAAACAGCCAGGACCGCTGTCAACCCAACGGCTCCTAGAAAAGAACACCAAACTCACAGTTAACACAAGAAGGACCAACACCATAAGGGTTCGAAAATCCCGATAGGTCGGTGCCTAGAACCCCAATCAAACAAGAACAGACTCCAGGCTCCGCCTATCGAAGTTCCCGACCCCCTTACAGTTCGGGAACATGACAACCTCGGTACAGCATGCAAAAGACACCAACCAGGGTCCGAAAGTTCCGGGAGACCAACACATACAACCCTATCAAATAAGAACAGGTTGCAGGCACGGCCCCCGTCGCTTTCGTCCCGAAAAAGGAACGGCCCCTAGAACCCAAATCACCCAAACTCTCTCGGGTGAGGAAGTTGTAATAAAAAGATGATAGTTATTACTGAAAATAATTTTAATCTGAGAAACCCAATTTAATATATTTTAGTTCTTTAATAAAAATCAGTTCAAATAAGTTTTATTTTCCAAACCCCGAAGGGCTATTGCCTTCACCCAAATCAAACAAGAACAGGCTCCGGCGACCCGCTCGAAGTTTGGAAGGAAAACATTAGTTTACAGAAATTATATGTGTCTAAAAATAGTCTGGGTTCTAGGTCCTGCTAACACTGATATACAACTGCCACTAACACAGTGGCGACATATAAAATAAGGAAACAAGACATCCCGGGACCACCGTTTCACCCAAACGGCTCCCGCCAGAGATAAAAGACTAACTACATCTACCAGACTCCACTCTGCTCCCAAGCACGAGTGTAACATGCATCCCACACTAAAAGGAAATCCGACCACTCGGCCCACTATCCGGGCGAGGATAACACTATGTCCAGGAATAGAATAAGAAGTGTGGATGTCTAAAACATAAATAAACCTAGCCCAAGTGAGGGTTTTCTACTGGTCTGGTTACACATGCAACATATGACGGGGTGCTAGGTCAAGTTCCAATAACAGCAATTAATTCAACTAAAACAGGATTAGGGAACATGAATCAACAGGATATCAACAATAACACAAGAAAGATGGCATCTCTCTCTCTAACATGCAATCTAATCCATCTCATGGCATGTATGTTCCCTATATAATAGAATTAGTAGATAGTCCATTGTTTTTGGTGGCGAAGCAACCCACCTAAAAATGCTAATTGATCCAATGTCCAAAAAGACTGAAACTGCTTGGGGATAATCCTCGAATTCACCTGATTCCAACGGGTCCAAAAAATCCAATAAACTCCTCCTGAGTACAAAGATAAGGCCCAAACATTACAAACAACACAAAATTCCAAGTGTACAACTTGCTGAAATTTTAGTCCCAAAGATGCGAAATTTCCACCAGTAAGATAAACTCCAAAAATTTTAATAAAAATACGACGGCGATCCTCGCGAAGCGTAGATGTCAATCGAGTCCTTAAACGTTGAATTCCGATGCCCGAGTGCTGAGATAAAAATCCGACAAGCCTCCGCTATCCAGAAAAACCACCAGCAGGAAGGGGTTCAAAGATGCCTCGTAAACCGTGCCATGAACTCAAAACGAAGCAAGGTGATCAACACGGAAATCGAAGACGTACCTCTCGTGGCGCAAAAATCAGCTCAAAATATCATCGGAGTAATCCAGGGTGCCTCTCTGACCGAAAAGTGACGGTGGAAGCCAAAATCCAAGAAACACCACAGTGCGCCGCGTCGCAGAAAGCGCAGATGTCGAGGCCTCCAAAAAATCTGAAAATCCCTCAGTAGATGGAGCACAAGATGGAGAGAAACTTCTCTTCAGGGCTCTGTTGAAGGAGAGCTCGGGAAAGGGCCCGAAATCGCAGCCCAAAGGGGAGCTTTTATAGCCCAAACCAAACAATTGCCAAAATACCCAATAAGTCCCCACATTCGGGCGCCCAAATGATCCGGGCTGCTACAGTGCCGCGAAAACGTACCCCAAACCGTCCAAGCCCGAATCAACCCTGGAGTGCCACGTGTCCCCAAACAGCAAACAACATAATCCGCCAATCCCTGCGTGCCACGTGGCACGCCGCACAGCTCACAGCGGCGCCAGCCGTTGCGGTCGCGCCACGTGGCGCCGACCGGCCTGCCCCCCGCGCACGTCTCCCCGGTTGACCCGGGTGTACGGCCACCTGCCCGCTGATGTCGCGTGGTTCGCGCGCACGTGAGTCGGCCAATCCGGAGATGCCACGTGTCCACTCTTCGGTCCACCGTACACCCCGCGCACTTCCGTGGACCGCGCCTGCTGCGCCGGCCAACTGGGAGGCGCCACCTGTCCCGCGCCTGGGTGCACGCCTCCGCGGTGGACCGACCGGCTGCGCCTCCGCCCGCCGCCGCGCTCCGCCGCCTGCCGCCGCCGCCGCCGCCACTCCGGCCGCCGGAACAGTGCCACCACACCTCGAAATCCGTGTTTTCACATCCGGGCTCCGAAAAATACAAATAAATAGTCTGTTTTTATTGTTTTCGCGCGCTGAATCCAAACCCGATGTCTGTTTTGCCCAATTCCACTTCTAAAATTTTCCAAAGACCTCCAGTTAAGCAAATTTGCTCCCATTTTTCACCCTGAATCCATTACTTGGGCCCGACACGCGCACAAACACTCCCAGAAGCCACTAATCCATCAGTAAACCCTTAAGCGGGGATTCGAGTCATCACAGTGCAGGCGTACATCGCAGACTTCAACCGGCTGTTGGCCAGTGTACCGCACGCGGCCAGGGACAAGGCGCATCGGATCTACATGTTTGAGCGAGGGTTGCGCGAGACATTTATCAGTTCGTCCGTTCGCGTAGACTGCAGACGTTGGATGACTCGATAGAGCAGGCACTTTATGTAGAGCGCGGGAAGGTCGTGATGGACGGGGTGGCTCCAGCTCCCGCAGTGATTCCGGGGGTGAAGCGCCCAGCACAGGTTGATGAAGGACAGACGAGTCGGCAGGGACCTCCGAGACCTCCACGATTTCACCCTCAGGATCGTGGGTTTCAGAGGCGCCAGAGATCTGGTGGACCCCCGCAGCAGCCGCAGTATCAGCAGCGATAGCAGTCTCAGCAACAGTATCGGCATCAGCGATAGGAGCGGTGCGTTATCTATGGCGGGCCCCATCCACCGTCGCAGTGTGACCAAAGACAGGGACGGTGCTTCCTATGTGGAGAGTTAGGACATTTCCGAGCAGCTTGCCCCCGAGCCATTTTGTCAGTGCGGCCTATGGAGGAGGCGGACGCCCCTCCGGTGTACCGCCAGACAGATTGGACCACGACGTCGAGACAGACGGGGCGACGACCTTCAGCACCCAGCGGACGGGTTTATGCGGCCCAGGTGGAGGGCACCCCGGCAGCGGATCATGTTGTCGCAGGTATGATTTTATTTATAGCCAGCTGAGCTTGAGCATTTCTATACTGCCGCTTTTTTCTGCATATGTTAGTAGAGCATTTGCATCTCTGCATGGATAAGAGATAGGTTTATCACTACATGCATTAGCGGTTAGATTCTTGTCGGTATCCTGCGAGTAGAGGAGGATTGTGGAGCATGAGCTGTACAGTTGAGACTTGGGATTATACCGGCAAGTACGACGGTTGGTAACAGCTCCTAAACTCTGATTGAGTGCACGGGATGGACCGGTTGGCGCCGTATCATGCAACGACTGATTGTGGAATGAGAACAGTGACCTTTCGCAAATTGGACAGAAGGAGTTTATTTCCACGGGTTGCCGAAGTACCCTTCCTGCAGCGTTGGCTTCAGCGGCATTGGACAGACGCCACCTTGGGAGCAGATGTGATGATTAGGATTAGAGGGTGTGTCCTTAGAGGTCTTGGTTAGGTCGTAGCTTTCGATTTGTCGCCACAGCAGGGACGGCGTCAACACTTCTCTCCATTTTTCTCGCCTTTACGCTAGAACTTACGAACGGGACGAAGACTTCGAAAGGCTACTCCAGAAATGGAGACAGTGCCCGAACCTGTTCTTGTTTGATTGGGGTGAATGTGATGACCTGAATCTCCTCAGAGCTTTTGTAGTGTGTCTGGCAACTTCTGGAGACCTTTGCTTTGTGTTAGAGGTGTTTGTGCGCGAATCGGACCCTAGAATTGGACTCAGTGTGGGAAACGGGAGCAAGTTTGCTTAACCGGATGCCTTCGACATATTTTAGAAGTGGAATTGGGCAAAACGGACATCGGATTTGGACTCAGCACGCGAAAACGATGGAAATGGACTATTTACTTGTTTTTTTCGGAGCCCGGATGCCCTAATACGGATTTCGAGACTTGGGTTACTATTCCGGCGGCCAGGGCAGCGCCGGCGGCGACGGGCAGGCGGGGGAGCATGGCGGCGCGGCGGCGGGTAGTGGCTGCGGGCAGAGGCGCGGGCCGCTCGGTCCACAGGCTTGGCGTGCACCGGGTGGGAGGACACGTGGCGGCTCCTGGTTGGCCGGCTCGCGGGGCGCGGTCTACGAAAGCGCGGCGTGCGTGCGCGCACGTGGGCCCACCGACCGAGGCGTTGACGCGGGTGGAGCAGCGCGGGGGGCGCGGCCACGTCTCGCGAGCAGGTTGGCCGAACCCGCTATTTACTGTTCGGGGGCACGTGTCGCAACGTGGAGGATTCGGGAGCTGATGGTTCGGGGTACATTTTGTCTACTGTGCGGCACTGTTTGCGCCCGAAACTGTTTCGGGCGCCCGAATGTGGGGACCCAGATGGAATTAAGTGAATTGTTCTGTTTTGGCTATATATAGCCTCCTTTGGCCGTTCTTTTGAGCCATTTTCCGGGCTCCCCTACGACAGAGCCCTCAAGATGACTTGTTCTTCATCTTGTTCTGCAACTCTTGACGGATTCCCGGATTTTTTGGAGGCCGCTGCATCGGCATTTTCTGCGACGCGGCGCACTGCGATGCTCATTCGATTTTGGCTTCTACCGTCGCATTTCAGTGCGCGAGACCCCCTGAGCTACCCCAATAAACTTTTGAGCTGATTTTTGCGGCAGCGCATTCATAAGAGGTACGTCTTTGATTTCTGTGTTGATCACATTGCCTCATTTTGGGTTTTTGGCATGGTTTCTGAGGTATCTTTTGACCCCTTGTACCGCTGCGAGTTTTTGGACAGCAGTGGAGTATTGTTGTGATATCTCGGCCTACGAGCATCGGAACGAGACGTATGAGGACTCAATCGACATCTACGCTTCGAGAGAAACGTACCCGTATTTTTGTCGGAATTTTTGGAGGACTCCTCAAAGGTGATATTTAAGCTTCTTTGGGACTGAATTCTGCAGAGATGCGAGTTGTGGATTGATTGGCGTACCGCGATGTTCTATTTGTGTCTTGGCCTACAGGTGTCGGAATGAGGAGTACAAATACTCGATTTGGATCTACTCGTCGCGAGGATCGCAACCGTGATTTTTTAGGATTTTTCAGAGGACTGCACGCAGGTGAAAATCCCCTTTCTCTTTGCTAGACTGTAAAACAGCAAGCGCTATTTTGTATGTGTGGGGTATTGATTAGTGTGTTGTGGATGTGATGTTGGTTTGAGTAGAGGCTTGTGCGACCGAGTACCGAGGGTGCGGTTCCGGCGGATTTTGTTAGCAAGTGGCTACGCACTTCACCGACTTCGGCTTTGTCTGTGGAAAGCGATTCAGGTGGGTTGCTTCGTCTCTAGAACCGGTGGACGGTTCTCTAATTCTATCTGATAGAATGCATGCATCTTAGTGTACCGATATATGGTTGAATTGTAAGCTTAGTAAGGGTATTTTGTTTGAGAAATTATAAGATATGATATTCAGGTATGCCTAATGGAAACTTGCAAGATAAGATATTCATGTTGTATTTAATGAGAGCTTGCATGATATTGCTATCCATGTTATAGTAATTGAGAGCTTACATAGGTGTAGTGTTCCCCTATGAGATTTAGAGCATGCATAATTTAATGTACAACCTATAGCTTTGAGTTGTGAGCATAAGAATGATATAGTTCATGTGGATTGAGGCTTACATGATTTATGGTACACGTTAGATACCTTCGAGATATTATATATTTAATGGTTGTATTCACCTATGCTAGTTGAGAGCATGCTTAGGGAGATGAGGCTTATTTTGATTGATTTTGGTGATCATATCTATTAATGTTCCCTACCTATGATTCAGTTTATTTAAATGCTATTCTTGGAACTTGACCTAGCATCCCGTCATATGATGCATGTTTAACCAGACTAGTAGAGAACCTTCACTTGGGCTAGGTTCTTTTATGTTTTAGACATCCCACACTTTGCATCTTTTCCTGGACATAGATTTTCCTCGCCCGGGTAGAGGGCCGAGTGGTCAGGTTACGGTGGGACATTGTTGCACTCGTGCCTGGGGGCTGAGTGGAGTCTGGTAGCTGAGGTTAGACCTGTGCTAGTGCTGTTGGGAGCCGTTTGGGTAGACGGTGGTCCCGGGCCGTCGAGTATCTTCCAGTCAGTGTTGTTGGGAACCGTTAGGGTTGACGATGGTCCCGGGTCGTTGAATATCGTCCGACCAGTTTTGTTAGCCCTGAGTTGTGGGTCGATCCCGGCTATGTAGTATCTCCAGCCTGTGTGTTTAGCGCCACGAGTTGGTTGAGTTCGTTAGTGTCTCGAGATTCGTGAGAGCTGGTTAGCTTAGTCATCGAGAGTACTCCGACCGTCGTGCGAGATGTTTGAGGATCCTGAGTCCCTCCGTTCTGAGAGTGAGCGTGGATTTTGACTATAGCCTACATGAGCCACCTTGAGCTCGACAGAGATACGCGGATACTTTTTTCCTCGGTGGGGTCGCGCCCCTCGAGTGCCCCGTCCGGAGTGGGCCTGTTACTTTCGTATCGCGACTTGTCGATGCTGTTCCTCTGGCTGGGCCGTTATTAGGCAGTCACGGACGCAGTCCTTCTGGCTGGGCCAGTTTTGGCAGTCACGGACGCCCTACGTAAGTCCAGTCCTCCGTGGATGTACTGGCAGTAGGTAGGCGCAGGCTTGACTAGACCCTATGAGGCAGTCAGTTCGAATGGGTCGATTAAGCACCTTGGGTGCGAGTAGTTGCATATCTTTTCATCTGTATCACCCGTTGAGCATTTAGATAGAGGCATGGTAGCTGTAGAGTATCTCCAGCCTTTCTTGTTCAGTTTTTACTGCATTGTTATCTTATGTTTCTAGTAGACTTAGTGGGCAGACCGTCGGGCTTGGTGGCGGTACCCACTGAGAACTACGTGTTGATGTAGTTTTCACACCCGTTGGGGGTTCTCCCCTTCTTTTTTCTTTCCTCTCCTTTGTTTTCCAGAGTCATCTGTGGGAGATGCTGATTCTGCTGTTGCAGTTTGAGGTGAGGTAGTCGCGAGCTAGATCCCTACCTGTCTTTGGAGAGTAGCTGTACCCCCACATTGGAGATTGTAGTACAGTCAGTAGATTAGTTTTATTTCTGCTTTTGAGAGATTATTGTAGTGAGGATATGACTTGTACTGAGAGCCTGTACACCGATGTATTATTTCAGGTTACCCTCCCTATTGAGTTCTGGGTTATTGTATCTGAGGATTTTGTATTTGATTCGATTTTTTTGGGGAGATGCATATTGTATTTTTATTTCCAGTTGTACAGTGTTTGATCGAGTTTTACAGCTTTTTATTTTACGGCTCTGATATCTGTTTAGCTATAGTAGATCTTTCTTTGCAAGTTGGACGCTTCGCCTATGCGGGGTTTTCGTATAGGTGGCGGATCTGTTGGCGAGCCCGGGTCACAGTTCGACCCCGTGGCGTGACAGATTAGAGTGGTATCAGAGCCTAGGATATAGGTCATTGTGGAATTTAGAAACCCTAGGCTTGTGGTTGGACCCTAGGATGACTTCGTGAGAGTCGTGATTTTTAGCGAGAGTCCTGATTGAGTTTTATACCTCTCCCAAGGGATGGGACGAGTGATCGGCATGTTTATTCTCCTAAGTGATTATGTTGGCTGCAGACAACATAATGCTGTGGAATGGGTGACATGCTCTAGACTTTCGCTGGATTGGGTAGAGTGTTTGTTGTGTGCTTTTTGTGGTTTTTGTCGTGGTGAGCGGTGTCTCCCCGACGCTGGGTTTTGACTCGTGTGCACCTTGTCGCGGCAGTTGAGTCTGAGCGGTTAGTTTTGGGCCGGACACCCGAATTGAGGTCAAAGAGCTCCGGACCCAGATGACAGGATTGTCTGAGATATATCAGCGGTGGAGTGAGCAGCTGGTTTAGGTGACACAGTTGTCGGAGCAGCGGGCAGCCCGACAATGCTTTCCTCCTGAGACCACCCGGTTGCAGTATCCTCAGTGGCAGTGATTTCTGTAGCGCCGATGGAGCGAGTAGCCCCCTCTGTGCCGACGATTAGTGCCGAGGCACCGAGGCAGGGTGGATAGCTGACAGCTGATGAGCTGTGGGACATCATCGATCAGTTAGCCAGTTTCGGCAGATGAACCACCCCGATTCATAGGTTTGAGTTTGGAACCTTTTGAGGCAGAATCGTGGTTGGTGGTGATAGAGAGACTACTTGAGAGCCTCCTTGTGTCAAGAGTTTATGCAGTTGTTGAACTGCGCGCTCCATGTTTAGAGGGACGAGGTGCATAGGATATGTGTGTCTGGAAGTGGATTGCGCCAGGATATCTTTCAGCTCATTCAGTCCCTCCGTTTCAGATTTTGGATGCCTCGTTGGAGTAGGCGTTGAGTGGAGCGTGGCGCTATAGTTCCTTTGGATAGGGATCTGCCGCTAGAGGCAAGTTCTAGATAGAGGCGCTTGGCGCTAGGTGATGGAGGACAGAGCGGCCGGCAGAGGCATTCCCGATTTCCTTCCCCAGGATCGTGGATTTCTGAGACGCCAGAGGTCGGGTGGACCCCGATAGCAGTACCAGTATTAGTATCAGCAGCGGCGGTAGCGTGGATGTGTTATATGCGGAGGACCACATTCGTCGCCTCAGTGTGAGCAGAGGCAGAGGTCATGTTCCCTGTGTGATTGGTATAGATATTCTCTGGCAGACTGGACTTTGATGACGAGGCAGACTGAGCGACAACCACTTGCATCGAGCGAATGAGTCTGTGCTGCCTGGTTGGAGGGCGCCTCGGTAGTGGATCGGATTGTCGCAAGTGTGATTTCATTACAGTAGTTTGAGTTAGAGCATTGTGCATTCCTGCATGGACTAGAGGCGAAGTCGTTACCACGTGCACTAGAGGTACAGGTTCCTGTCGGTGTTGTGCATGTTGAGGAGTCTTGTGGATCATGTCCAGTGCAGTTGAGACCACGAGCTATACCGACAGACTTATTGGCTTTTGTGGTAGTTGGTGTTTGACCCAGTGCCTGAGATTGGTTGGTACAGTACCACATGATGTTTGACTGCGGAGAGGGAGAGGACTATGACTTTCTGCGAGGCAGAAAAGAAGAGGTTTGTTTGTAGAGACAATTGGAGCACACAGGTTACAGCGATAGTGTGAGAGGTGCCTATGGCGGCACCGGGACTCAAGGATATCCCTTTTGCTCGTGAGATCTCGGGTGTGAGTCCACTTGAGCTGATGTTGATGCCGCCGGTTAGGGAGATTGAGATTGAGATTTACGTGGTTCTGGAAACTGCGCCAACCTCGACAGTACCTCATTGGATATCACCAGTAAAGCTGAGAGAGCTGATAGCGCAGTTGCAGGATCTGATGGATCGAGGGGTCTGTTGGACCTAGTGCCACGCCGTTGATATACGGTGGTGATGCCACGTCGTTGGTACACGACTGTGAGGGGTTCTTTTATGGTTTGAGCACTAGCAGGTCCAGGTTTTATTTAGGACCATTGATTGAGTTATACTCCGGCAGTTGTTCTTCTATGAGGCATATATCTATTTGGAATCTTACAGCCGAGGATTTTTCCAAGACGGTGTTCAGGACACGGTATGGGCATTATGTTACAGAATTTGAGTTGGCGTAGTTTCGTGAAAGTCTCAAGTCTTGAAGATTGAAGGTGAAGAAAGTTGGATCATTTAACTCAATCTCAAGAAAGAAGAATTCAAAAGGATCAGGTATGTTTAACCTAAGATTTTGTATGATCCGAATACCTCTTGTAGTGTAGAAACACTTGGAAGAATCTTTCATTGCATAAAAATCAAAAACTGGACTTGGGACATGTTCAGGATCCGGATCAGGTTGTTCGATCCGGATCCCGAAGGTGGTTTGTTCATACACCAGTTCAATCCGGATCGTAGCCTCTCTTGATCCGGATCCCGAACACTGAGTTTACCATCTTCCTTGAACGATCCGGATCAGGCTTCGCAATCCGGATCCCGAACGTTGATGTTTGGTGAACTGTATGAACGATCCGGATCGAGCACTTCGATCCGGATCCCGAACCTTCGTTTTTCTGGAATTACCTGACTCGTTACGACGATCCGGATCACAGCTAATCCGATCCGGATCGCCGTCCGTAAAATTTCCAGAAATGTTAGGTTTTTTATTCTTATCTCCTTCCTAGAGTTTTTAACCTATAAATAGACCCTATGATTCATTTCCTAGGGTAAGCCGAAAAAAAGGAAAATAGCCGTCATTTTCATATATCATCTTTTACGGCTCTAGATCCACATATAGAGAAGAAAGGAAATCATTAGAGAACACTCTATGTTTCTTCATCTATATTGATTAGTTTGATTCTAGGTTTTCATACTCACATCTTGAGTTGAATCAAACTAATGAATACTTAGATGGTATTTCCGATCTATCTTTGATCTAAGTATTCGGCGGATCATCACCACCCAAAAACAACGATTTACCCCAAAAATCGGCGCGTGGATTCGCGTGTCCTTGTGGATTCAAGGTTCAACCGCTCTCGTGGATTCGGAGCGAGGCACGTTCGTGGATTCGAAGGGTGCTATTGGGTGAAGACCGTGGATTCGGTCGGACGTCGTGGATTCGACGTTGAACGCCGTGGATTCGGCGTTGGGCGCAGATCGTGGATTCGAGAAGCGTCGCGGAGCGAGCGGAGAAGATCCTCTAGGAGCGTATGGAAAAGGTTGAGTCGTAAGTGTGTACGGTAAATCACCTTGTACGTGTTTTAATTCTAGTGGATTTCGCCGTGTTATCGGTCCTGTGGTTTTTTACTCCGGTGATGGAGTTTTCCATGTAAAAATCTTGCGTGTTATTTTTATTTCCGCATTGGGTTTTTTATCGCAACGATTTTTGAGTGTTTATACGTTTACACCTATTCACCCCCCTATAGGTGTTTTTTCCCCTATTTAGATCTACATTACATATAACCCAACAAGTGGTATCAGAGCGGGAATAGGGTTGTAAACAATGGTTGAAGGTGGAAATATCAATCGACCCCCTTTCTTTAATGGAACAAATTATGCGTACTGGAAAGTACGGATGAAAGCCTTTTTAATTTCCATCGACGAAAGGGTGTGACAATCAATTGAATTAGGATGGTCTAATCCAACTGAAATTATCTCTGATGTTCGCACCTTAAAACCTAGGTCGAAATGGACCAAGGAAGAGTTAGATTCATCTTCTTACAATGGCAAGGGAATTAATGCTATTTTTAATGCCTTATCTCAAACTGAATTCTCTCGCGTCTCGGCATGTGAGACTGCGAAAGAAATCTGGGATGTTCTTCAGGTTACACATGAGGGAACTAACCTCGTGAAGATTCAGAAACTGCAAATGCTTACGAGCAAGTTTGACTCTATCTTAATGGCAGAAAATGAATCTTTCACGGACTACTATACACGATTGCAAGACATCGTAAACTCATGTGCTAATCTGGGAGAGAAGATTCCAGAATTTAAGATTGTAAGAAAGATCTTAAGAACTCTTCCTGAACGATTTCGCCCAAAGGTTACTGCCATTGAAACTATTAAACACCCGGACGAAATACGTGTAGAAGAATTAGTTGGTTCATTACAAACTTATGAAATGACATTTACTACTAACAATTCTTCTGGAAAGGCATCCACTTCTAAGTCTTCAGGTTATGCATTGAAAACAACTAAGGAAGAAGACGCGGATACATCCTCCTCAGACGATGACGAGAACCTTTCTATGGAGGAATTTGAGAAGCAGCTCGCTCTCTTGACAAGGAAGTTTCGCCGCAACTTTCGAAGGGGTAATTCAAGTAAATCTCCATTCTTCGGAAAGTCGAACAAAGGCAAGGGTACTGCAAGTTACAAGTCAAGAAAGCAAGAGAACTTCTCAAAGGATAAGAAAAGTTCAGAGGGACAACTACAATGCTTCAAATGTCGAGGCTACAGCCACATTGCAACGGAGTGTCCTAACAAGTATCCGGCAAAGAAGAAGGCGATGCAAGTCGTCACTTGGGATGACAACTCAACGTCAAATGAGTCGTCTTCGAGTGATGAAGAAAAGAGCTCCACCACATTCCACGCGTCTGTATCTTCACCCTTCATGTGCTTTATGGCAAGTACATCCGAGTCGTTGTCCAACTCCACTGTTGAAAAGAATGCAACGGACAACGAATCGGATGATTCGGAAGGTGAAGATTTTGCTCTAGCCTACCACAGACTTTTGAGGGATTCAAAGAAAGTGGCTAAGCAAAACAAGAGTTTGAGAGGGAGAGTGCATGATCTCGAAGAAGAAGCAAAAAGAGCGACTTCTCTCTCAAACGCTCTTGAAGTGGAAAGGGAAAACCTGATAAAGGCAAATGTTTCCCTTCAAGAGTCCAATGAGCAACTTGAGAAGGAACATACAAATCTGGTGGATAACGCGAATCACTTCTCAAAGCTCTACAACGAGGCTCGACAGGATAACCTGGAAATGACAAAGACCATTTTCCAACTCAAGAATGACTTACAGCGATTCTCTTCAGGAAGGAGTAAGTTGGATAGACTTCTTGGTCTTGGTCAAACAAACAAGTCCGGCCTCGGATACAATCGAACTGAAGACAATTTTAGTTCGGTTGGGACAGTCTTTGTGCCTCAGTCGGTATCTCCTCCTCCGACACCGGAAATCATGACAACCAACGACAACAAGCCTACTTCATCCTCTTCTGAATCGTCAAGCACAAAGGTATGTTTTCGTTGTAATTTTGCAGGGCACATTGAAAGAAATTGCAAGATTGGAGCTCAAAGATCAAATCAACTACATCTTGCAACTGCTACCAATAAGTTCACTCCATGGAATTCAAAGAAGGATTTTCCTAAAGAAAAGGACATTGGTAGTACTTCAAACAAGACGATGACAAAAGAAAAAGACCAATCTTGCAAGACGTCTTCATCAAGGAAAACTTCTCAACCATTGCCAACATACTCCAAAACTCAAAAGGTTTGGGTATGCAAAGGTGAAACCCCTCCTTGTCTTTAATCGTTCTACGATTAAATCTTGTGTAGTTTATGTAGACTATTTTCTTTTCTTCTTTTTCTTTTGGCCGACCCGTCAACCATCTTTGGGAGGTAAATGGTATATTTTTTTATTGATTGATGATTTCTCTCGGTATTCTTGGGTAGCATTTTTAAAAGAGAAAGCTGATACTTTTGATTCTTTTCACGAGATTTGCCTTCGTATTATGATTGAAAAGAATGAAAAGATCATTCGTGTTAGAAGTGATAGAGGTGGAGAATTCATTAATTCAAAATTCATTGACTTTTGTACTTCAAACGGTATTAAGCATGAACTCTCTGCACCCTATACACCTCAACGGAATGGTGTTGTCGAGCGCAAGAACAGGGTTGTTCAAGAGATGGCGCGTGTGATGCTTCATAGCCGGAATTTACCGCTACATTTTTTAGCTGAAGCTGTGAACACTGCTGTCTATGTCATTAATCGAGTGTTCTTGCGCCCGGGAACGTTAAATACACCATATGAACTATGGTGTGGTAGAAAACCCAACATCAAATTTTTTCGCATCTTCGGGAGTCGGTGTTACATTTTACGTGACCGTGAAAACCTTGGAAAGTTTGACTCACGAAGTGACGAAGGGATTTTCTTGGGGTATTCTACTAATAGTAGAGCATATCGAGTTTTTAACTTGGAATCTAAGACGATCGTAGAATCTATAAATATTAAAGTAGATGAAGCTTTTCACTTTGGATCTGGAAAATCTACCCTCGATATCTCTCTAGATGATGATTCTCCTGCTAATGCATCTTCTCATGATAATACTTCCAATATTAATGATGCATCTAATGGCTCTTCTAGTTTATCTGATGTGCAGGAATCATCTCATGTATCTCCGAGTACTCCGTTTCAACAAACGTTACGAATCTCCAAGGATCATCCGGAATCGAATATTATTGGAGATCCACAAGAAGGAGTCAGAACTCGGAGGCAGTGGTTTGTGGATTCGCTTGCTACGTATCTTTAATCGAACCAAAGAACATAGATGAAGCTCTTCAGGATGACTACTGGATTAAAGCAATGCAGGAAGAGCTCCATCAATTTGAGCGAAACAAAGTCTGGGAATTAACGAAGCCTCCAAAGCAACATAATGTGATAGGTACCAAATGGATCTTCAAGAACAAGAAAAATGAGGATGGTACTATCATCAGGAACAAGGCACGATTAGTTGCTCAAGGCTACTCTCAAGTAGAAGGTATAGACTTTGATGAAACTTTCGCCCCTGTAGCTAGACTCGAGTCCATTCGTATACTATTTGCTATTGCTTGTCATTTTAAAATCAAATTATTTCAAATGGACGTTAAGAGCGCATTTCTAAATGGGTTTTTAAATGAGGAAGTTTATGTGGCTCAACCGAAAGGTTTTGTAGATCATAAACAACCTAACCATGTTTTTCGTTTGAAAAAGGCTCTTTACGGTCTGAAACAAGCACCGCGAGCATGGTACGAAAGGTTAACAAAGCACCTTTTGGAGAAGGGCTATACTCGAGGGGGAGCTGATAGGACTCTCTTTGTGAAGCATTATCAAAGCAATTTCATTGTAGCACAAATCTATGTCGATGACATTGTATTTGGCGCAACAAGAGATAATGATGCTTCTAAATTCGCGGAGACCATGGAAAGCGAATTTGAGATGTCCATGATGGGCGAATTGACTTACTTCCTTGGATTGCAAATTAAACAAAATGATGAAGGTATTCACTTGAGTCAATCCAAGTATCCTTTAGTGTTGGGATCTGCGCGAGATATCAATCTACACCAAAGGAGGTTCACCTGAAAGCGGTGAAAAGGATCATCCGGTATATCAAAGGATCAATTAATTTCGGAATTTGGTATCCTATGGGAACAAGTTTGGATATTGTTGGATACTCAGATGCCGATTGGGCAGGATCAGTGGATGATCGGAAAAGCACGAGTGGTGCATGCTTCTATCTTGGCCATTGCCTTGTTGCATGGCACAGTAAAAAGCAGAACTGCATAGCACTCTCGACTGCCGAAGCGGAATACATTTCAGCTGGAAGTTGCTCAACTCAACTCATTTGGATGAAAAGCGTATTGAGCGACTTCCGCATTTCAGCATCTTCGGTAACAATTCTTTGTGACAACACAAGTGCAATTAACATTTCTAAAAACCCTGTGTTGCACTCTAGAACAAAACATATTGAACTTAGATATCATTTTCTTAGAGAGCTAGTTGAATCAAATACTCTTCAACTTTCATATATTTCAACTGAGGATCAATTAGCTGACATTCTAACAAAACCTTTGGATCAAAAACGTTTTATTCATTTACGAAAAGCAATTGGAATGCTTTCCTTGAAATAAACTTCTTTTTGAAACCTTTGCTTAGGATAGGTTTTGTATTTGTTTTGTTTTGTTCATTATCTATGTTTGTACATAGGACATTAATTGAGCATAGATCATAATTGACTTTAATTGCATCTCTTCGCACATTTAGAAATTTATTATGCTTTTGCCATCATAATATTTCACTATTGCAATGATCATTTATGTTAATTAAATCATCTTCTAAGTGATCAAAGTCAATTTCTCTCTCTCTATGATCTCTTGGTATAGTCATTATCTTATTTGACTGCTTAGTCGAGTATGAAATCGAGATCAATATTTGGTTGAATACTTTATATCTTAAATAATTGATAGCCAATTGAGGGGGAGTCATAGAAAAAGTAAAATGCTCAAAAGATGTGGAAAGAGTTACATCCCAATGAGGAGTGTGAAAACTACCACCACATGGAGGAAAGAGCTACCACCTCGGTCGTCCGAGTATTGTGTGCAGCTACCACATGTATACCAAGCATGGTTGTTCAAATTTTTGATTAAGTAAAATGCATGTTGAAATACTTGACTCCGTCAAATTTCAAGGTTGGTATAAGGTGGGTTTTTAAAGAAAGATGCTCAAAGAGCCACTCTCTTCAACAGATTGTCTAGATACATTATCTACTATATTTGGGATTTCAAACATCTATTGATCTTTGTATTTCATTTTCTTTACTGAATTGATGATTTGATAAAGGCATTACTCATAAGATCATGTTAGATGTAATTGAAGGTGTTCAACTTTAAGGGATTTAATTCTTGTAAATTCTCGTTTCATTTTTGGATATTATTGATAGATTTGGCATAATCTAATTCTTGTTGTATGAAACGATGATTTTTGTTTAAAGTTGATACACATTTGTGCTTACAATCTTTTTCTGGTTTTTTCTTGAATTTCTCTGAAATTTTCTAAAGAAAAAGTTGGAGCCGATCCGGATCGGGCAAGATGATCCGGATCCCGAACGCAGGAATTCTTCTGCGGGCTGACGATCCGGATTGTATCTGCCGATCCGGATCCCGAACGCAGTTTCTCACTGCGGGTAGCCGATCCGGATCGCAAACATGGGATGATCCGGATCGCGGCTAGGGTTTTATAAAGAACAAAAGGGTTTTGATTTCTTTTACTCCAATCTTTTGTTCCAAAGTTTCCAGAGCCTTTCTCTCTAGATTTCATCCTTCTTGGAAGCTTTCAAACTCAAGTTCTTCAACTCCAAGTAAGTTTTATTGATCAAAATCTCGGTTTTTCACCGTTTTTTCTCTATTCCTCCTCAAACGTGTGAATTTCTTGGATCGACTTTGTTTGTGGATGGTTTTTGATCAAATTTCTTTTGAAATAAGAACTCTGGGTAGATTAGTTTTGATTATATGCTAGGTACTCTCCTGATTAACGGATTTTTAGGCTTCGATTTCTAAAATTTCGGTTTTAAGGCATATAATAAGGATTTTCGAAAATCATGCAATTGATCTATTTTTAAAAGTCCTTTTGCAAAACTAATTTGATTCTTAGTCTCTCTACATGATTATGATTGTTTGGGTACAATTTTTCAAATCTTTGAAAATTAACAATTTTTCATGTGTTCTTGAGTTGTTGCACACAGGATTTCTTTTCTCAAGAAACCATTAGCAATGGTGATCACTTAGATTGTTTTCCTACTTGCTGCGATGGTACATACGAGAGACACTGCTAAGAGGGCCTCAAAAGGATGAAGTTAACTGGGATGAGTTATCAGATGATGAAACACATCCTGGAGAATCGCCACAGAAAACCCTGTCGCATCGAAAGGGAAAGCCCATGCAGAAACATCAACGGAAAAGGCTCCGCTGACTGCTGCGGAAAAAGGAAACGCACCAATGACCTCTTCATCCATTTTCCCAAAAGAAAAAGGCTGCTCGACGACCTGGCGAGCTCGAGGTATTGTAATAAATGAACCATGTCAAGAGAACCCAGGAACATTTCTCAAATTAACACTGAATCAGGAAGACGAAGAAGATGGGACACATTTCTTGACGAAGTACAACAAGGCATTGATAAAGAAAATAAACTTTACCTAAGAAAAAAAGCTACTGAAGTCTTCCTCAATACTTAAGCAGCAAGCCATGAAAAAGAATGTGCCAAGCAATGAACCTCCTTACAACTCACATTCTTTGCCAAGAAGATCTCCTCAGAATGAAGGAAAGAATGCCCCGTCAATCGCGCACACAACGGTCTTCAATTCCAGAACTTTGACCAAACAGGAAATTGGCGTCTCCCTTCAACCAAGAAACAAAGATAACATGGCTCTAGACCTCGGGAAGATGTCCAAGGGACATACCGCAGATGAAACAAGAAGTCTACGATTTCGGAATGCGTAAACAAATTTTGAAAAAGATAGGTTCTAGCTCTGAAAGACTCCGTCGGATGACTCAGATTCAGATACTGAATCGATTGGCTAATATTTCTCGTGTGCAGAATTCGGACTTGAAGCTTTTGTTGTGCAGATTGTGACAGGCTTTTATCTCTTTAATTTTTTTTTTCAGTTTTTAGGACTACTTTTAGTTCTAGTTCTAAATCGGAAATTTCGTTATATTTTTACAGCTTCCTTCAAATTTTTTTGGTTAATTTGGCTTTGTTTGTGCCAAACAGTGGGGGCGAGTTTAGAGAAGGAACAATGATAGTTGTGAATGAAAATTGTGATCTTGTATACATCCAAGGTACAATGCTGAACAATGATGACTGATGACTGC